>BSBK01007625.1:0-619718 GCA_027943335.1 Chamaecyparis obtusa
ATATATGTATGTACATATATATATATATGTAGATATATATATATATATATATATATATAAGTTGAACGTATTGATTGCTTGCTACCCAATGGAAGAATGATAACTATCATGAGTTTATCATTGTGAAGTAAAGCATATCCAATAACATGTTAATACGATAATGATAGTGGTTATTGTTATCGTTATTAACATGTATTGATACTATGTTAATAACAATAATGATAACCATTATCGTTATCGTATTAGCATGGTTGGTATAAAATATTATTAGCATTGTCAATCAGTGTATTTACGTAGGCTCATGAGCCCCTACATAAGCACACCATTCATCTTAATATCAATATATATGAGATATGAATGCTTGCTGGGAGAATCAATCAATAATAGGGGAAATTGTATTATCACAACAAGCATATGATACTAGTAACTCTGCATTATTAATTTATATCAATCTCAACAATATTATATTCAAACTAAGATAAATTATGGAAACTATAAGATTGAAGACTATTGATTTTCTCTATCATAGATCCATATTCCTTAACATTTAAACCCTAACTACATTAGTGTAAAAAATCATACATGTACACCATTCATCCAATCGATATCTATGTTCATTGTATTGCTATAATAGTTACCCTAAGATTACCCCTAACTATAACTCTAACCTGTAACCCCTGTCGTAAGCCTAAATGTAACAGTAACTATTACTAATCTTGACTATATTACCAACCCTAATGCTAACCCTAACCCATTGCCCTAATATTTACTATTAATGTGAGAGATGCTTGTCCAAAACTAATCTTCATAGATGACCTTAGTGTGACACAATAATATTCTTACTAACTATAGCTGTAATTGTAACCATCCACATAATACTACTCCTAAGGTTAAAATTAAAACCTAATTGTAACCATAACCGTCTCTGTTACCATACGTAAAAATGGTAAACATGACAATTATACTAACCCTTAATATGATAGTAATCCTAAATGTAAACATAGAATCCTATCCCTAATTGTAAGCCTAACCCTAACTCTAATGTATTATCCTTACCATTGTAATTACAGTAATATGGTAACCGTTCAAGTTAGTTGTTACCATGTCCCTACCATTGACCCTACATTAAATTGTAATGTTAAATGTGATACTAATGATAATTATCATGTTAAACTGTAAACAACATCCTAAAATGTATTACCAAGTATGATACTTTAATCTTAACTCTAAAACCTACATCCCATCGCTAACTACGTCCATAATCTTACTCTCATGCAAACTTGAATATTAACCGTATATCTAACACTACATATGATTTTAACCCTAAATATAAACCGTACATCCTAACACTACACACAAACTTAAATAGACCCTAACCCTACATGTACAATAGCCTAAATGTAATAGTAACTATTTCTAATCTTGACCATATTACTAACCCTAATGCTAACCCTAACCCCTTATCCTAATATTTTCCTTTAATGTTACACTAAATACGATACACCACATAATTGTAAACATAGCATCCTAACTCAAACCACGACCTTAGTATGACATAGTAATCTTGATACTAACTATAACTGTGATTGTAACCGTTCACATAATACTACTCCTAAGGTTAAACCATAACCCGAATCGTAACCATAACCCTGTCATTTACCATAGGTAAAATAGTAACCATAGCGGTTATTCTAACCCTTAATAGGTTAAAACATAACCCTAATCGCAACCATAACCCAACACTAACCCTACAAGAAGCACTACATATGAACCCCAACCCATATTACTAATTTGACCGTTGACCCTATTTGTCATACTAACCTTAACCAATATTTTAACCCTAATACTAATCCAAAATCAACACTCTACATCCCATCATTAATCTTACTTTAACCCTCACTGTATTAGTAACCCTAACCCTAAGCCCTTACCCTAATCTTAAACCTTAATGTTACACTAAATATGATACTAATCCTAACTATAAACCTAACATTGTATCCCTAACCATATCCTTAATCTCACCCTATCCCTAACCCCAACCCTAACTGTAACTCTTACCCCAACCCTAACTCACAAGGTAAAATGTCCTACTAACCCTAACTCTTACCCTAATTTCAGTAATTTTAATCATTTTTAACCATATATATACTATTTTTTATTTGATTTTACAACATTAAACCTAATTGTTGCCCTAACAATTTATTTTTATTTTCTTTTCTATCATATACATAAACAACAAAATTTGTAAAATATCTTCCATATTGCACTGCGACTGCTACTAGCATACATATATATATGTATATATATATACATATATGTATACACATATATATATATATCTATATACATATATATATATATAAAGGCTCGATTGAAGGCTATATATAACTGATGAGGTAAGCAGTCCCATTTCAGGTGATTTAACAGAATTTGACTGTTCCTACAGCTATCACAGCAAACAGTTGCCAAAACCCAACTGGGTCATTAAGTGGGCAGCACTCACATTCAATTCTACGTTTTTCCTTCAAGATGATGTTATTACGATGAAGCGTCGGCATTCTTTAATGGTTGTTTGAGATTCCTTTAGCTGAAAAGAACAGAGAATTCTTTAACTCTGTGAATGAAAAGACAGTAGGTACATCTGCTGATTGTTGTAATCATTGTAATGACAATATATAATATGGGCTGGCTGTGACAATTCACCTTAAAAATATTCTGTAACATGATCTTGAGACAAAATCTACGTCTCTGACATGATCGCCCATCTTGTGATGTGAATTGTGATCTAAATAAAGTACTTGGTTTTAATAATTGGGTGTATATCTAATCAACTAAGTGAACAATTTTTTATTTGTATTTGTCAAAAGGAGGTCTTATGATTTCTCTACTGCTTCTGCAAACTGATCTTCCTAACCATGCGAATCTCCTAAAATTTAGATATAGAATTCATTAATGTCAGTCTTGCAATTTGACTTGGTCCCTGAAAAAATACAGACATCTCAACAAATTTATAAATGGACCTATTGTTTGCAGTTTTGCAATTCAACATGATTCATAAATATTCAAAAGCATAACTCCTCCATACAACCTTTACCTTCACATTTGAAAGCTTATTAGTGATGGTGTCTATTTCATTAGATTGATTAAGTGTATAAATGGACATGAACGTAGTTTTCTTGCTTCTACTTTTTAAGACAGAAAAGCCCATCCAACAAGTCTGAAAGTTTCATCTCTTCCATTTTCAGCACTCCTGCAATAAGTTACAAAATTCAATCATTACGGAAAACGGTTATTGTAAAAAATTATAAAAGTTTCACCATCTATTTCAATACCCCTTCTAAGTCCTACACTTTTTCCATCTCGTCAGACCTACATCCCCTAGCTGCACCAAACATGACCCTCCCTTCTTATATGCAGAAGAAAGCTTTAGAGAAAACAACCTTCAAATTGATGATCACCCCTATATTTTCTTTCATCCCTCTATCCTGGCTAGTTCTCTAACATGTGATTGACTCTTTCCTTCATTGCCTCCTCTAAGCTCATCAACACATTCCCAAGGATATCTTAGTCTCTTTGTTTCCTAGCCCAACCAATGGGAACCTTAGTTTCCCTTTATAGCCCACTTCAACACATTTTTCCATATGAATATGTATGTGGTTTTATATTTGAGAAACGAACCTCACAAGTCTTTTTTTTTATATTAAATTTTGATAGTTTGGTTAGCAAGGTATTTGGTTGCTTCTGGATGTTTGATGCTAGTAGTTTTTTTGGTAGTTATGTTGTATATTTTGATTCCAATTTTCTTTCTATTAGATTTTAGGGTCCTTTCCCTACTGGTTTAATAAAAAAATATTTGAGAGAGCTCTCATGAAAATTAAAACAAAAATAATGAGGTAAAACAACTAGAACAACTCCTAAAACCTAAACTTAAAATCAATGCAAGTGCAAATTCATATGTAATCAATTAAACTCAAAGTAATACATAGAAGTTAGAAGTTTCAAAGTTGGTATACATGTTGATTATAAATATATAATCAGTAAACATTTAAGTGCAATGGAAATCATCAAAACATGAGCAATAAGATACACAAATAGAAGTTGTAATCCTTAACAAATAGGCACTCTAACAAGTAAAAAAACTTAATGAGGGATGAAAATGGACATCACAAACATTTGAGATTCAGTCAAGAATTAATATTTATAAGAATAATTGGTGATCCAAACAAGCATCGATAATACAAGTGGAATTTATATTTTTTCTTAAATCAAAAAATAGATAGTAGTCACACTCCACAAACTAATAATCTAAATATCTCAAACCCTCAACAATAACTTATCTATCAAAAAATTAGACACGTAGTTACTAAAAATGTAAACGTCAACGATCAACAAAGTTCGTCATCTTAAATATGATTCTCCCTTTTATTAGATGAGAGTGGATAATTCTTTCATATAACACCCTTAAAATGGAAGGATGCTAAACCATTAACTTTGTATACATTGATGACAACTCAATGATGCCCTTCCAAGTTTTTATTAAAAGTCGCTATTAAACCACCTTTATAACTCAAGTGCATAAAAGAGGTCTTAATCTACCATACCAAATAAAAAATTAATATCTCAACCTCCATAGTCTCAAAGCCCATGATATTAATGTACAAACAACTCAAAAGGAAAAATACTAAAACACAAACCAAATCAGACTCAATAGACAATAATTGAAAATCAAAAAATGTAATTTAACAAATCCTAATTTTAAAACACAATCAAACAAACCAAAATATTTTATACATTATACTTCCAATCACAGCTCAGTCTAATACATAATAAAAATGCTACAATTTAAATAAGATAGAACCACTTTTTTCTATCGTATACAACACAAACAATGTTTCAAAACATTAAACACACCTCTAAACAATCTATAATGAATTTATCCCTTTCTTTGCTTGAAAGCATTAGGAAAGCGATAGCTTAAAGGATTATTCTTTGGATGACCACCCAGCCACCAGAAAATTGATCACGCCCTAATAAAGTGGCCCCTAATCAAGCATCTACCTTTTTATCAACAAAAACTCCACATTACATGAAATCGACCAATTTTTCTTAATAAAGTGTCATACAAATTATTTATCACCCAATTGGCAGGCATCTAAAAGCATGGAACAGAAAAACTTGAATAGCTTTAATCGATTTGCAGGCGTCGGTTGAAGATAGGTGTAAAATGCTGGTAGCACTGTTTACAGTTAAATTCAAAGCTTCAAAAATAACTTCGGATGAGAACTTAACGACCATATCCATACGACAACAGTAACAAAATTGCTGCAGCAGATGAGATAATTGTATCAACAAAAACTGAATAGAGGATTCTCAGGTAGTTGAACGTAACATAATTTTGCATGCAAGCTTTCTGGAATGAATGCGTAAGTTGCATGTGTGGGTGGCAATAAAGCATGTGTTGCAGAGCGTGGAGAGTACGTCGTCACAATCAAACCGGTAAAACTTATTGGGGACCAAAAATCCAAGGGTTCAAGAAACACGCCACAATGGGTATAATTGAATTTTATGAAACAGATGTGCCGCCTTCCAATCAAACGAGTTTAGGACAACGTGCCAGATGTTCAATATTTTTTAAAATGTTGGGAGTTTAGTTATATAAGGGTAGAATTAGGGCTAAATTAAGATTTTGATGCAATTAGGTAGGTTTAAGATTTAATTATCTAAAGTTAAGGTAAGAATTCAAAGAGTTATGATTAGGGTATAATTGCGTTTAGAAGTTAATTATGGTTATGATAGTAGTTGGGATTCAAAGATAAAGTTTGAGGTTAGGGTTAAGGTTGTGATTATAATTAAAATAATCACATCTAGTAAGTTCTAGTGTTAAAATTATTTATCTATGTCTAAGAAAACTTTTAAATGATAGCCAATAGAAAAGTTTAGAAAACATGAATCAATCATTTAGAAATAACTTTTACATTTTGAACATTGTATATATTAAGTTAAAATTAGGCATGATAACATAAAAAGACTATTATAACATCAAATAAGAAAGAACCATTTATACTTGATCTACAATTAAGAGAATGGAAACAAAATCATGAAAAGTTAATGAAACGACTCTATAAAAAATAGCAATTTATTTAAAAGTTTATTGTTTTGCCACTTTTTCTTCTTTTAAAAAAAACAAAAAAACTTTATAAATAGCAATCTAATGTCGTGAATGAGAAGTGTCACCTTCTAAGATCATAACGAAGTAGATAATTGTAATTTTAGTAGCAAGTGATTTATTCTTGACTATAAAACTTATCTTCCAATTTTGTAGATTTAAACCATCAAAATGTACGTCAAAATAAATTGGTCATCTATTTATTGACAAAGATTTTTGCATTCATATGTGACTATAGAATGCCTCTTAGGTAAGTTGAAGTTTAATTCTAATCATATTATTTGTACAATTAACTCTTAAAATTATTTACATTTATTTAAGTTTTTATAAAATCTATAGTTTGAAATTTGAATAAGGGGTTGACCAAAATAAATTATCCTAATTTAGGAAATGCCAATCGATCCCTTAAAATGTACCAATGCATAAGTTACTTTCATACAACATAACTTATGCATTGGCACATCCTATGAGCTAGATATATGTTTCCTAATGTTTAAGCGTTATTGTCTTTTATCACTATCATTCAAGACACCTTCCTAATGTTTAGATAAGTATGGGTTCTATTTTAAATATTTTTTTCTCAATTATCAATTGATGAATAGTTTATGTCAATTAATGTAATTTTATAGAAACGCTAAAAGAATTGAAAAATTAAACATTAAATGAATTGGTTATCACATTAGTTTTTACAGTCTATTAGATTTCATTTGGACAATTTCAAATATAGTATTTTATAATTCCTTAAATATATATAGGAAAAGAGTTAGTGGTATTCATAATTACATAGGTATTAGATTTTTTTTAACTTATATATATATGGTATGTGTAAACTTAAGAGAAAGATTATTGTATTAAAGGATTATATTTGTAAAATTTATAATAGGAAAAATGATAAATTATATGATGTTTTCTATATATCATTTTTTTACTATCAATAAAAGTTGTAAAGATTCAACAATAGATAGTCAAGTATCTATAAATAGTCACCTTAGAAAAATATTTTTCTTTGTTTTACATATGAAAATGAGGCAACCTAAAAATGTTGTAAACTCATGTTAGATTTCTATTGTGCTCTATTATGGAACTTGTTTTACATAAGATTTTCTTCACTTGCCGCTCAAGTTGAATTTAGATAAGTAAAGCATTGGTTATGCTATGTTTTATGCAAGGGCTATAAAAGAAATGATCTCCATTGAAAGAAAGAAGGTGAAGATATTGATTACAATGACAATAAAATTATCTATAGAAATTATAATTGGTTTCTTATTATTTTTAGTTCTTTCTGTACAATTATATGATATAATCTACATTAACAACATAAGAAATTTGATTAGATTTTACTAACTATTAAACCATAGGCATAAATATATTTAGGTTCTTTTTCTAAAAATAATTGATATATTGTTATTTTTATGATTGAATGTTCAATTATATAATTATTACTTTTATTTTAGTAAAATATATTAAAATAAAATAAAGCATGAACAAATTTAGATTGTAGAAGTAATGAAAATACTTATATATAATGAGGCACCTATGTTGTAATAAATCAAAAAATACATATATGTGATAGACAACAACTGATTGAATATCTTAAAGGAATGATTGATGATCATCGAGCTACTAATGTGTATGTGAGACATTAAATCAGTTAATTTATTGTCATTGATGTCAACTAGTTTTGACTATACTTATTATGATGGTTACAAACATGTTAAGAAGGAAATAATGGTGAAGGAATGAGATATCTACATGAAGATTGAGATGGATGAGAAAGATATGGATATGGTATTCATTGGGTAACTTATTGGTGAGTCTATGACATTATGTTAGTGATTTGATTGTATTACATGATTTTGTTATGGATTGAAGATCAAGAATGAACAATTTTAGGTGGTCTGTAAAAGAAGAATTCAGTTTACACTGAGTTGGAACAGTGTATACAGAGTACAATGTTAACCAAGCTAGTCATCACCAATGCATTATGATATTGGCTAAGTAAAAGATGATGAGTTGGATAATTGTTGATGACTCCGAGGTAAAACATAATGTTTGTTATGATGATCAAATGGTTGACAAAATTCAAGGATGATCGGATGAAGGAGAATGAAACGTCTTATTGATACAACTGTCGAGGAAGGTTAAAGCGAAAAAACCAATGATGAAGATTAAGAGGCAAAATCTATGGATGGAAATAAAATAATTTATGATGTCTATATAAAGAGGCAAGAGATTCATTATTGAGACGATTGCAGGAGAATTCATGTGAAAAGATTGAATTCATGTGTTACTGATCAAACTGATTGAAGACAGAACTGAGAAATTCTACAAAGAAAACCAAGCATCAAAGAAATGAATTACCGAGAAGAACAGAGTTGGAGGAAATAAAGAGATTGAATTCATTATTGATCAAACGTATTTTTGAGCTTAGCATAGATCTGAAAATCAGAAAATCAAGTTATATTTGAATCAGATGATTACTATAACAATTTAACCATTGCTACAAATAAATCTCTTAACCCAATGGGACTTAACAATCTTTATATTTTTTAATATGACATTCAATGAATGTTGATTTTTTTCTTGTTGACCCCATAGTGAATGTTTGGTCAAGGGAGAACTGTTAGTGATAAATCCTCTAACCATGTCACACCTTACAATGTGTTTTGTAACATTTAATAATGTCAGATCTTAACCGAGCTCACTTCAAAAGAGTGAATTATTTTGGGTTACCGGTCCCAAGTGGTTTTCCCCCTAACAAGGTTTCCACATTAAAGATAAAAGTGTTATATGTATATGGATGTGTTGAATTGTTATTTTACTTTACACATTACTATAACTGGATTGATTGGTAAATACACTAGTTAATTTACTACAAATCGGTAGATTAAGAGAAAGGAACAGTTGATATATTATCAAGCTAAATAAATTGTTTAAAGGATTTGTTTTATACATTGGGGAGTGGTTGGGACTGTAGGATAACTAGACTTAATTGATTCACCCCTCTCTTACTTATCTAATAATAGGACCATTCATTACACTCATGAAGCATATATGAATAACATAACGATAAAATAGACATACTTGGATAATTATTAATCATTACCTATTGTGCAACAACTTAAGGTCTATAATATTGTGTCTTATAATGTCAAACTATCATAATGCTTTAAAATGTAATATTATATCTTCAAAAAAGGTCAAAATTACAAATGTAACAATTTTAAAAAATTAATTACTATTGTTGACATTGACAATGGCTAGTATATCATCTTGTGTCACATGTTCCACTCTTAATCTATTAGAGATGTAATTAATTATTAATCATAGTGTCTAACTTGTATATTTATTAATATTTTATAAATAAGAGTTGGTGTTTCCTTTAATACATCACACAAACTTAGTTTTAAGATTATCAGTGGTTTAATAGATCATAAAATGCTTCCCTTATCCATTTTCTCAAAAAACTATGCACCATCCTAGTTCATTGTGTCCTCCATTTTCTATATAATATCATCCCTTGTATTCTTTTAATAATGTATTTATTGACCATGTCAAACTATGCCTATCCACAATTGATGAATTCAAAAAAAACATTTAATAATCAAATTTATAAATTGTTTCCTCCCAAAAGTTATATTTTATTTTTTAAAATTACTTATAAAATAAGGTGGTTTATAATTAAATAATTATTATTTATTATCACTATCTCATTTTGTTGTTATTCCTAGTTTATCTTTCATGTCCTCTAGTTTCTATTCTATTTTTTTCCTTTCTATTTCTCTTTCATTATTTTATTTATAATTATTTTACGAACCTAATTTTCTTAGCCTAAAAAACATAGTAAGTGCATAAAAATAACACAATAAATGTATGGATAGTAATAATATAGATCCTATAATAACTTTAGTAGAAAAGGCATTACATTTTGTATCATCAAAAAATTATGTTTTCAAATATTTTTATTACTATTAAGAAGCACAGTAAAATATACTACAATAAAATTCCTTATAATTGTATGAAAATATGAAATATGGTTGTTTGTCCAAAGATTTGTATATAATGATTATGTGATTGTATAAGATTAACAATAAAAATAAAATCATCAAACTATTTGAACATAATGAACTTATGTGGAGAAAATCTTGTAGGGAAAAATTATACAAGAAACGGGACAACTAAATATTAATCTTCACTCTAACAACACTTTGGTAGCACTCTCTTCACTCTAACAATACTTTGGTAGCACTTGGATCACTATAAAATAATTAATATCTAACCACAATCTTATACCCTTAATATACAGTGGAGGAGATAGGACAAACACATAAATGATTTATAAAAGTAATGGATACCAAAACCATAGTATCATTCAAAACCACAATGTACACCTTGGAGAGTAGCTTCTTAAAATAGTAAAATGATAAGTGAGTTCACGTACTATTAACTGGGTACATTCAATAAATCCCTAAATAGAAAATGTAGCCACAAATACAACTTCATAACTTTGAATAGATCACATTCCCAAATACATTTCTCCACTTTGGAGTCCTCTAGCTTGTATGGATTCCATCTATCATACAAATATTCTTCATGTACCCTTCCCCAATCTAGAATCTAGGAAATGCATCTTGCCTTTAGAGTTCCCAAAATCAACTATATACATCGTCATTGTGTTATATCTCCTTTGTGAATGCATGTGATATAACTAATGTAAAAACATATAGGGTCTCTTAATTATAAATTATTTTCTAATTATACCCTAAAGGTGTCCAAGGACACTTTCCAATATTTTTGGAGATGCACATTAAATATGGATAATTTATCAAGGGAAATGACACCTAAAGCTTGGTATTTATAAGGTTACATTTACCCATATTGGGGGATCTAAGACAATAATTTATTTATTCAAAATATGTTTGTATCAAGTCTCAGCTTTTAATTCTCAAGTAGCTTGTAATTGGAAGCTTAGGTTTGATATATCTATTCCTATAAATTCCATTAAGATCCCTAGAGATAATATTGTGTGGCAATCTCGATCTCTAGATTGGGTCAAGGTTAATTTTGATAGGGAGGTTAAATTGAATCCTGAGTTGGCTGGTTTTGGGGGAGTGTTTAGAAATGAGCATGGTGGGTTTCTTTAAATAGTGGTTCTCCCCTTGGGAAGCCAAACTAATTACCTTGATAAAGTTGTTGCTACCTACCATGGTTTATGCCTTGCTCAATAAATTTATTGTGAGCATGTCTGGATTGAAGAAGAATCTAATAATGTTATACAATATCTTAAGGGGTTTGAGAAATCTACTTGGACAATAAAAAATTGCATCAAGGACTCTATTGACATTATTAAACCATTTGATAAATGTAGGATATCGTATGTGTTTAGAGAAGAAAACTAGGTGGAAGATCTTTTTTCTAATGTGGGTGTCAAAAGTGATAAAATCATGGATTGGAGAAAAGGAAATCACATCCCAAGGAATGTCATCAACATGATATCATATTAGATGATACGTGCTCAAAATTTAGAATTTAATGAATCATTATTTCCCATGAATTAAGAAGGTGGATTTGGTTTAAATGCTTGCATGCTTTTGGGTAAATTTTTGTCCACATACTCATTCTTGTACTTTTGGTTGAGAGTCATTTTTTAATGCTAAATCTTTTCTTGGTTGATAGGAATCTCCAGGAACCCATCAATTGTGATGAGGTTAGGAAAATGCCACCATTTGGAAAATTTTGAATAGAGTAGAGGTCATGCCCTATTTGGAGAGGCTCCATGGGTTTTTTTCGAATGCCACAAATTTTTTTTGTAGAGAACTCAAAGAATGGACAAGTCTCCATTTTGGGGTAGAAATGGGATATGATAGAAGACCCGGTTGCTCAAGTTACTACATTCTCGATGGTTGGAAAGAAGATATTTAAGAGTAGGAAGTCTTTATATGTGGTGATTAAGAAGTTCCTAAAAAGAAAGAGGGAAAATGCTAGTATAAAGGCTAAACAATGGCTATGAGATGAAATCCATTAAGAAAATTTGGGTGGTAGTCTTGAAGGTGTTGATGTAGTACTTCTCTCTAGATGGATGCTTCACCACTATTAATGGGAACCACTTTTTTTTCTCAACTGGATATCAAACATAAGGTCCAAATATCTTTTTCTTTCCATCTTTTTTCTTCTCTAATTTCTAGCACCAAGGATCATAGAAAAAACCCTAGAAACCCAGTTTTCCATGAGGAATTGATATTGCTTATTATAGAACATTTTGAATCCATCCCTTTCCCTTCCAAGGGAAATATTAGGTATTCCCCTATTTCGTGTATGGATGATGAGGATACTGGTAAGGAGGATTCTAATAGTGCATTTTTTGAGTTGGAATACAAGAGCACATGTGCAAACTTTGATCCTATGTTGTTGGATAGGGAGGGAAAGATACCTAGGGTGAGTAAAAAGATTGACCCTAAGACTAAGAGGGCTTACATTGTTTCAATTATAATTGGTGATGACTCTGATGATTCTTCCCAACAAGGGGTTTGGGAAGTCTTTACCTACTATAGGCCTAAAGTAAGACCTTCATCTCCCCATGATTTGGTGAAAGATTTACCACTCCTCAATCCAGATTATGAGAGCTCGCCAACCTTTTGGGCATTGTGAGGAATGCATTTGTGGACTCCTTATAGAGGAATAAATGGATTTTTCATGAAATCAATCAAACTTAATATAAAATTATATTTTATTCAATGTATAATGGACAATATATAGAATTAGGAAGCTCCTTGGGGTGAGAATGAGGGAAAAACTCTTGCTTCTTCTCTACAAAAAATGGTCAAGGATGTGGAGATTATGAAAAATGACTATGAGGGAGGAATTCTGGGGTTGGAAACTAAGAGAAAGACTATAAATGATAATCTAATTACTTTGGTCTCTTTCAACCAAAAGGTGATTAAGGATACTATTAATACTATCAAGAATCTGGTGGACAAATATGACAAAATGTATCAAAATCAAGATCAAGTGTTTGATGTGGATGTTGCTAATAAAGGTAAATAGATGTTTGCAAGGGACATCAAAGGCCCATACCCTTGAACTCGTGGAAATCACAAGACGAAAATTGTTCGATTTTCTCAAGACCTCTAAGACATGAAGAAATTATCTTTTAATGCTTCCCAATTGGAAGTAAAGGTTGTCGAGGACTTAAAGAATTGGAATTGGACCTTTTCTATGGGTTTTTCTTCTATTTTTTGTTCTCTAAGTGGTGCCTGGTTTTTTGTGATAGTTAGTTGCCATCTTCTTGACATACACTATTGGCAACATGTTGTATATATATAGGAATTTGGGCACCTTCAAAACCTGTTTGATCCTTAATAAAAAAACATTTGTATTTCAAGATAATCAAATTGTTACATTCGAGAAGTCTTCAATCAATAGACTTTACTAAGATTCAAACAATAGAAGATCAAGGTGAATATGTCAAATTTCTACCAATTCATTTACATGTGTATAGGTTCAAGTCCACACTCTAGTTCACTTTTGGAGGCGTAGAGATAAAAATTGCAAGCATAGATTTGAACCATAAAATGCACAATTGATTTATAGATTATATAAATAATTACAAAAATTATACTCTAAAATTCTAACACCTTGACAGATCAATTCCTAATATCATCATCAAACTTCAAACTAAATATTATTCTACAATTATTTCAATTTTACTTCTTTATCTGAATCAATTTTTTTATATTCTAATTCAATTAATAAACCCAGAACATATTATGTGATACCTGTCTTCTCCCTTTATATTTCTTCATTGTCAAAATATAATTTAACTCTCTCTGAAAGTAGTTCACCTATAACATTTTGCATGTACATATCTCATTGCATAGATTTTTGGGCACTGGGGCAACTTGAAAAGAAATGCTGGATCGCTTGTCTTAAGGAGACGCTTGATAATTTATCCCTGACAAGCACAGCATATTGTAATTTGCGGTTAAAGAAATTATCTCTATGGGGGACATGATTGAAATGGATGCCTCTGCTGAATTTCTCCAATGTAAAGATTCCATTGAAGGCTATCTATAACTGATGAGGTAAGCAGTCCCATTTCAGGTGATTTTACAGAATTTCACTGCTCCTACAGCTATCACAGCAAACAGTTGCCAAACCCCAACTTGGTCATTAAGTGGGCAGCACTCACATTCAATTCTCACGTTTTCCTTCAAGATGATGTTATTACGATGAAGCGTCGGCATTCTTTAATGGTTGTTTGAGATTCCTGTAGCTGAAAAGAACAGAGAATTCTTTAACTCTGTCAATGAGAAGACATTAGGCTCATCTGCTGATTGTTGTAATCATTGTAATGACAATATATACTATGTGCTGGCTGTGACACTTCACCTTAAAAAATTCTGTCACATGATCTTGGAGACAAAATCTAAGATTCTGACATGATCGCCCATCGTGTGATGTGAATTGTGATCTAAATAAAGTACTTGGTTTTAATAATTGGGTGTATATCTAATCAACTAAGTGAACAATTTTTTATTTGTATTTGTCAAAAGGAAGTCTTATGATTTCTCTACTGGCTCTGCAAATTGATCTTCCTAACCATGCGAATCTCCTAAAATCTAGAAATAGAATTCATTAATGTCAGTCTTGCAATTTGACTTGGTCCCTGAAAAAATACAGACTTCTCAACAAATTTATAAATGGACCTATTGTTTGCAGTTTTGCAATTCAACATGATTCATAAATATTCAAAAGCATAACTCCTCCATACTGGTGCAGGAGCACCCTTGAAGGGACTGTTGGTTGTCCTGTTTTGGTTGTGGAAAGTTCCTCTTGAAGGGCAATGTACTTAAATAAGGTCTTATGACTATGTGTGGTGTGGTGAGAGTCTTGTTGAGAGTCTAAGTTCTAGGTTGGGTGTAGATAGTCTTCATGTCAGTCCTGTAATTCATGTTGACAGCAGGTTTGTAATGTTGTACAACATGTCAAGTTGATATATTAAGGGTCTTAGTACTCTAGGTTATCCATGTTAGGATTGGGAAGGCTTGGATGGTGTTGAAACACCTAGGAAGCTAGCAAAATTGACAAGTTTTAAAAGTTGTCAAATTGTTGTCGAGCAACATTTGTAATTTTGTAAAGTTGCTAAGTCTAAAACTCTAGGTATGAGGGTTTCGGCCTCCATGAGGTTTGGGAATGCCTAAAAGACCTAAAACTCGTGGAGGAAACATATATTAGTTGCAAAATCCTAATTTGAGAGGAGAGCATTCATTGTGCGTACGGATAGACTGACTATAACCAAGAAACTTAACTGTGAACAAAGAAAGAACTTGAGGATAGGATTAATATTGTGTTCAAATGGATTGAATCTACATTGTTAGCTATGTGAATTAGATGATCTACATGTTTTAGAGTATTTCAAGTTTTGGTTTTGTTAGTTTGATAGCTTACTTAGCATTTATTTAATTCTTTTTGTTTTGTACAGTCCACTATCCAAGTTTGACAGTAAGGGCAAAATGTAGGCCTAGCTCCATTTCCCACCGTAGAAATTGTACAGCCTTTTGGGGATGGAGACTAGGGTTGTCAAACTACCTTATACCTCAAGATTGGACTCTGGAAGTGCTAGCAAACATTTTTGACGTCTTGCCTTAGGCGAGCTAAATGTACGACCCCAGCTAGGAAGACCTATTGTTTATGTCATAGAGTTGCAAGGGGAGTTGTGTCAAGAGCCAAGAAGGCCTTGATTGTAAAGTTTTTTGATCTGCAGGTACCCTATGAAGAGGAGGAGTGCCCAAGTTGACAATAAGCCAAGCTTTGAGTCCAATGATCAGAGACAGGCCTAAAAACTAGGAGAAGGCCCTAAATTGGGAACAAGGTGTACGGATGGTGTTAAGGCCTTAGACCTTGAAAATTTGAAGGGTCTTCAGGTGTATTGTTGAACTGCCAAATAATATCAAGTGGTTCTTTGGGAAGAAATAACAGAGTAAGGTGGTTCCTAGTTTCTAGGAGACCTAATTGGTAAAAAAGGCTACTAGGCCTAGAACTTGGAAAATCAGAGAGCGATAGAAGCATGATGAAACTTGGAAATTAGAGACCTCTAGGAGGAGTCAAAGAAGATGTTTAGTTAGCCCTTAGCCTCTTGCAAACAAAGTTATAGGTTAGGGCTTGAAGGTTACTTGATGGTGAAAAACTCTTAAAGACAAGGATTGGTGGATTGTTTATCTGATATGATAGGAAGAACTCTTGAAGTTAGGAGAGGTTGAGTCTTTCCTATTGATTGAAAGGTGGATTGAGGAAACCCTAGAAGGTCCCAAGTGAGACCTAAGCATAGTCTAGATAACTTTGGTGTTGTTGGGGTCTCTCCCTATCAAAGTGGTATAAGAGCCCTGGAAAAGATTTCGGAAGTAGTGTTACAAACTGTGGATGTTGCAACCCACCCAATCTAGTGAAGAATCAGTTGGATCCAACAGGATGTTGACTAATGCCGAATTGGCTAAAAAGGTTGAGGAGCAGGAGAAAGATAACCGACTGCTAAGAGAAAGGTTGGCTCAATTAGAGTGGCTCATGGGTGAAGTCCAAGATAAAATAGAGAGAGTTAAGGACAAGGTAGATCAGAAGGAAGAGCAGGAAGCTAAGGAGAAGGAGATAGACTTAGAGGAAGAAGCTCCCACTCCTAATCCTATTATAGCAGAGGAACCCTTCTTGAAGGCACTCAAAGCCTTAAGTGGGAAGGCATTGGAAGGAGTACCACTTTTTAGTGGACATATGGACCCTGATCTGGTCATGGACTGGATTGACAATCTTGAAAATCACTTTGAGTGTGATGGTGTAACCGAAGCCCAAAAAGTGAAAGTGGCTAAGTCTAGGTTGAGGGAGTTAGCACTCACCTAGTGGAAGTATGTGCAGAATGAAAGGGAAAAAGAGGGAAAGAGTCCTATTTCCACTTGGAAGGGCATGTGCTGAAACTGAAACAAACCTATTTTCCAGATGACTATGAAGTTCAGTTTCATAGGAGAAGACAAAACCTTAGACAAAAGGACCTAGATGTCCAAGCCTATATAGAATAATTCCAAAACTTGTGCCTAAGATCAAAAATAGTAGAAGATGAAAGCATAAGGTTGGCTAGATATCAAAATGGACTCAAGTGGTCTATCCAGGAGGATATGAGCCTTGCTACTTTTAAAATGGTGAGCCAATGCTACCAAATGGCATTGAAAATAGAGGAGAAAAGTAGGAAGAAGCATGATCAGTCCTCTAAAGGCAGAGGTAGAGGAAAAGAGAATAGAGGTCATAGAGGTATCTTTGCAGGCAGATGTAGTGAATTCAAAGCTCAAGGGGAGTCCAAATTGATAGAGATTGTTAATGAAACCAATGGAAGAGGAAGTATGAGCAGAGGTAGAGGTTTCCAAGGTGGAGGAAGAGGCAGATTTGGAGGATTAGGCAGAGCTTCACACTTTGCATCCATGAAGTGTTTCCATTGTAATAAACTTGGTCACCCAGCATATAGATACCCTGAGAAGGCTTCTAGCTCACATGGTGAGAAGAGGGTTAGTTACATAGCCCAAGAAGAATCCAGTAGTGTCAAATCTCCTAAATCAATCTTGATTCAGAAAGTGGAGAGAATCTAATGATTAGAAGAATCCTTATTAAAGAACCTATTAAAGAAGAGGCCAAACAAAGGAGAGCCCTATTTAGGGTGAAGTGCAAAATACTTGGTAAGGTGTGCAAGATGATCATAGATTCAGGGTCTACTAATAATATCATCTCAGAGGAGGCAGTCAGCAAACTTGGACTAACTAAAATCCCTCACACAAATCCTTACAGGGTTACATGGTTGAATAAAGGACAGCATGTTCTTGTTAATGAGCAGGCATGGGTTGATTTCTCAATAGGGAAATATGCAGATAAGGTCCTATGTGATATACTTCCAATGGATACTTGCCACCTACTCTTAGGTAGGCCATGGCAGTTTGATAGAAAGACAATACATGATGGAGAAAGGAATTCCTATTCCTTCAAAAAAGATGGGGTCACCTATAGAATTCAATCACTCATAGAGGATGAAGAATCTACATCAACAGGACCCAATATCTTACTACAAGGGGGTAAGGAGTACATCCAAGACATGAAGGATGGAAAAGGAACACATTTTGCTGTCATGGTGAAGCCTAGTGATGAGAAGAAGGCAGAATCTGTACCATTGCCTAACGAAGTGCAAGAACTCTTGAAAGAGTTTAAATACATAGTGAGTGATGGGTCACCTACCATCTTACCAAATCCCAGAGCTATAAGTCATCAAATTGACTTCATACCAAGGGCATCTCTGCCAAACAAGGCAGCATATAAGATGACTCCTAATCAAAACAAGGAGATAGCCAGACAAGTGCAGGAGCTCTTAGACCAAGGACTAATCAAGAAGAGCATTAGCCCATTTGCAGTGCCTATAGTCTTAGCATCAAAGAAGGGAGGTAAGTGGAGACTTTGTATAGATTCAAGGGCAATCAATATGATTACTATAAGGTACAGATTTCCCATTCCAAGGATTGAAGATCTTATGGACTGTTTGGGAGGAGCAAGGTACTACACCAAGATATATTTAAAGAGTGGGTATCATTAGATAAGGATCAAAGAGGGGGATGAATGGAAGACTACATTCAAGACCACATAAGGGCTCTATGAATGGTTGGTCATGCCCTTTGGGCTTAGCAATGCTCCAAGCACCTTCATGAGGTTGATGAATGAGGTGTTGAAGGACTATATAGGCATATTTGTAGTGGTATACTTGGATGATAGCCTAATCTTCAACAAGACTAAAGAAGAGCACATCCAATATTTGCAAGTTGTGATGAAGAGACTCCATGAGGAGAAGTTGTCTATCAACTTGGAAAAGTGTGAGTTTATGAAGCAGGAGCTGATTTATCTTGGTTTTATGGTGTCTCAAGGCAACTTGAAGATGGATCTTAGTAAGGTGGAAGCAATACTCAATTGGCCTACACCTACAAGCAGCACTGAGGTAAGGAGTTTCCATGGACTTGCCCAATTCTATAGGAAGTTCATTAGAGGTTTTAGTGAAATTTGTGCACCAATCTTAGATACCATTAAGGGTGGAGTGAAAAATTTGTTCAAATGGACTCCAGAGGCTAGTAAAGGCTTTGAATTGTTGAAAAAGAGAGTGGCTACGCAACCTATATTGGTTTTGCATAATTTTGATAAATTATTCACTTTAGAGTGTGACACAAGTGGCATAGCAGTTGGGGCAGTATTAAATCAAGAGAATAGACCAGTGGCATTTTATAGTGAGAAGTTGAATGAGGCTAAGAAGAGATATTCTTCTTATGACTTAGAATTGTATGTTCTAGTACAATCTTTGAGAAAATGGAGGCACTATTTGCTGCCTAAAGAATTTGTGGTATATACTAATAATAAGGCTTTAAGTTTTATCAATTCACAGGAGAAGTTGAGCAATAAGCATTTCAAATGGATGGAATATCTGTAGGCTTATACATTCACAATCAAGCACAAAAAGGGGCAACTGAACAAGGTGGTTGATGCCTTGAGTAGGAGACTTTTGACAGTCCAAGAAGTGCAACTCCAAAGCATAGGGATTGAGAGTTTTAGAGAGCTCTATGAAGGTGATGAAGACTTTGCAGAAGCATACCAGGTTTGTAAAGAATTCAAAAATCATTTTCATAGTCAATTTGCAAAGTATACAATTCAGAATGACCTATTTTTTAGAGGTGGACAGTTATGTGTGCCTAGAGGCTCCATGAGAGAAAATTTGATACAAGAGAAGCATAATGGAAGTTTGAGTGGGCATTTTGGCCTCAATAAAACACTTGAACCTATTCAAAGGTTCTATTATTGGCCTAGGATGCAGAAGGACATCAGGAGGTATGTGGAACAATGCCTAGTTTGTCAAAAAGTCAAAGGCACTTCAGCTAATGCAGGTTTGTACCAACCTCTTCCCATTCCTAATAGGCCTTGGGAATGCATCAACATGGATTTCATAGTGGGGTTACCAAGAACCAAGACTGGTTTAGATAGTATATTTGTGGTTGTGGATAGATTTAGCAAGATGAGCCACTTCATAGCTTGCAAGACCACTCATGATGCCAGCCATATTGCACATTTTTTCTTTAAGGAAGTGGTACGCATTCATGGGTTTCCACTAAGCATAGTCTCTGATAGAGATGTCAAGTTCATGGGTCATTTTTGGAAGACCCTATGGAAGAGATTAGGAACTAATCTATCATTTGGATTAGCCTACCATCCCCAAACTGATGGTCAGACTGAAGTCATCAATAGGGTGTTGGGAAATCTTCTTAGGTGTTTGAAAAAGGAGTATGGAGTGATGTGGGATCAGCTATTGCCACAGGCAGAGTATTCCTATAATGATAGTGTGAATAGAACAACAGGGAAAATCCCTTTTGAGATTGTCTATGGGCTACATCCTAGGGGTGTGTGTGAGCTAAGACATCTAGCTACTAAGGAAGGAAGGAGTTCCTATGTAGAGGACTTCACACAACCAATGAAGGAGGTTCATGATCAAGTAAAGAAGCAGCTCCAAGAGGCTACATAGAAGTTGAAAGTCAAGGTTGATGAAGGGAGGAAGGTCCTTCAGTTTTCTATAGGAGACCTTGTAATGGTCCACCTTAATAAGTCTAGATTGTAGAAGGGTGTCCCCACTAAACTTCAAATGAGAAGAATAGGACCCTGCAAAGTGCTTGCAAAATATGGGCAAAATGCCTACAAAATGGACTTGCCATCAGATTTGGCAATATCCCCTGTATTTAATGTGCAACACTTAGTGATATATAGAGGGCCTACACCTGTACCTACCAACTCTTAGTCAGGCAATGAGGAGATTCACAAAGATGTTCAGATTAGCCCACCATCTACACCAGTAGCAGAAAAAATCCTATCTTCTAGAGTCAAGAAGAAGACCAGGCAGGGAACATACATGGATCATTTGATTTAGTGGAAGGGACAGTTTGAAGCTGAAGCTACTTGGGTAGCTAAGAATTCCTTTAAAAGGCTAGGAGTTGATCCTACACTCCTGTCACCAGGGGTGACTTGATTTATTATTCTCGGTAGCATGGTGCTAGAGGACCCTTGAAGGGACTATCGGTTGTCCTATTTTGGTTGTAGAAAGTCCCTCTTGAAGGGAAATGTACTTAAATAAGGTCTTATGGCTATGTGTGGTGTGGTGAGATTCTTGTTGAGAGTCTAAGTTCTACGTTGGGTGTAGATAGTCTTCATGTTAGTCCTATAATTCATGTTGATAGCAAGTTTTTAATGTTGTACAACATGTCAAGTTGATGTATTAAGGGTCTTAGTACTCTAGGTTATCCATGTTAGGATTGGGAAGGCTTGGATGGTGTTGAAACACCTAGGAAGCTAGCAAAATTGACAAGTTTTAAAAGTTGTCAAATTGTTGTCGAGCAACATTTGCAACTTTGCAAAGTTGCTAAGTCTAAAACCCTAGGTATGAGGGTTTCAGCCTCCATGAGGTTTGGGAATGCCTAAAAGACCTAAACCTCATGGAGGAAACATATATCAGCTGCAAAACCCTAATTTGAGAGGAGAGCATTCATTGTGTGTATGGACAAGCTGACTGTAACCAGGAAACTTAACTGTGAATAGAGAAAGAACTTGAGGACAAGGTTAATATTGTGTTCAAATGGAATGAATCTACATTGTTAGCTATGTGAATTAGATGATCTACATTTTTTAGAGTATTTCAAGTTCTGGTTTTGTGAGTTTGATAGCTTACTTAGCATTTATTTAATTCTTTTTGTTTTGTACAGTCCACTGTCCAGGTTTGATAGTGAGCGCAAAATTAAGGCCTAGCTCCATTTCCCACCATATAAATTGTATGGCCTTTTGGGGATGGAGACTAGGGTTGTCAAACTACCTTATGCTTCAAGATTAGACTCTGGAAGTGCTAGCAAACATTTTTGAGGTCTTTCCCTAGGCGAGCTAAATGTATGAGCCCGACTAGGAAGACCTATTTTTTATGTCATAGAGTTGCAAGGGAGTTGTGTCAAGAGCCAAGAAGGCCTTGATTGTAAATTTTTGTGATCTACAGGTTCCTTATGAAGAGGAGGACTGCCCAAGTTGACAGTAAGCCAAGTTTTGAGTCCAATGATCAGAGACAGGCCTAAAAACTATGAGAAGGTCCTAAATTGGGAACAGGGTGTACGGATGGTGTCAGGGCCTTAGACCTTGAAAATTTGAAGGGTCTTAAGGTGTATTGTTGAACTGCCAAATAATATTAGGGGGTTCTTTGGGAAGAAATAATAGAGTAAGGTGGTTCCTAGTTTCTAGGAGACCTAATTGGTAAAAAAGGCTACTAGGCCTAGAACTTGGAAAATTAGAGAGT
The DNA here is from genome assembly GCA_027943335.1 of Chamaecyparis obtusa. Taxonomy (NCBI): domain Eukaryota; kingdom Viridiplantae; phylum Streptophyta; class Pinopsida; order Cupressales; family Cupressaceae; genus Chamaecyparis; species Chamaecyparis obtusa. The sequence goes on from BSBK01007625.1 coordinate 22,545, forward strand.
GATACAAGCATGGTGAAACTTGGCAATCAGAGACCTCTAGGAGGAGTCAAAGAAGATGTTTAGTTAGCCCTTAGCCTCCTGCAAACAAAGTTATAGGTTAGGGCTTGAAGGTTACTTGATGGTGAAAAACTCTTAAAGACAAGGATTGGTGGATTGTTTATCTGATATGATAGGAAGAACTCTTGAAGTTAGGAGAGGTTGAGTCTTTCCTAGTGATTGAAGGGTGGATTGAGGAAACCCTAGAAGGTCCCAAGTGAGACCTAAGCAGAGTCTAGATAACTCTGGTGTTGTTGGGGTCTCTCCCTATCACATACAACCTTTACCTTCACATTTGAAAGCTTATTAGTGATGTTGTCGATTTCTTGCTTCTACTTTTTAAGATAGAAAAGCCCATCCAACAAATCTGAAAGTTTCATCTCTTCCATTTTCAGGACTCCTGCAATAAGTTACAAAATTCAATCATTATGAAAGACGTCTTTTGTAAAAAATTCAAAAAGTTTCACCATCTATTTCAATACCCCGTCTAAGTCCCACACTTTTTCCATCTCCTCAGACCTACATCCCCTAGCTGCACCAAACATGACCCTTCCTTCTTATATGCAAAAGAAATCTTGAGAGAAAAAACCTTCAAATGGATAATCACCCCTAAATTTTCTTTCATCCCTCTATCCTAGCTAGCCCTCAACATGTGATTGACTCCTTCATTTATTGCCTCCTCTAACCTCCACACATTCCCAAGGATGCCTTAGTCTCTTTGTTTCCTAGCCCAAACAATGGGAACCTTAGTTTCCCTTTATAGCCCACTTTAACACAGTTTACCCTTCACTACTTAAAATAAAGCAATGAATATATCATGTTTTTTCCTTCACAAAGCTCACTACCATGGCCTTGAGGGAGACCATTATCAAACATACTATTACAAGTAGTAGTTGTCATTGCACCAAAAGATTGACATGTTAATGCTCGATATAACCAATAGACTTATAGAAGACACAGGAGGCTATTAAACCATGTCACAAATCCTGAGGGGAGCGCTGACCATTTTTCCAACAATCTCCCCCTCAGCGTTACCCAAGGGGATTCAAACCTGTGACCAAGCTTTGATACCACTTGTTACAAGTAGTAGTTGTCATTGCACCAAAAGATCGACCTTTTAATGCTTGATACAACCACTAGACTTATAGAAGACACAAGAGGTTGTTAAACTATGTCACGAATCCTGAGGGGAGCGCTGACCATTTTGCCAACACATACTAGAATAGAAATTGATTCATAAGGTAAACTCATTAAGTTGTTCCTAGGATCCCTTCAACAATAATGGATGTCATTTTTTTTATTCGAATGTGGAACAATAGATATTTTCTTCTTGAAGAGGAGTATAAATTAGAAATAAATTTAACAAATGAGAAAAATAAAATAACAAAGTAAAAGAAGAACAATTGAAACCATTCAAGGGTTAGTGAAAGGGTGTATATTATATCTATTTCACTCTTTTAAGCATTGCCCAAGATATTCTTTAATATGTTGGGCCTGTGATATATGAGTAAATAAGTTATTTACAAGTTTGGGACTTCAATTTCATCCTAAATATTTATTCAACTCTAAATATTTGTGTAGATTGAATTTCCTTATTTAAACTAGGCCTTATGTTTGTTTCATTATGCTATTGTTGGCTAGGGAGAACAATTTTGAGACAAAAATAATGCAAACAAAATAAAGTTCATGAAATTAAATTATTGAAGTAATAACAACATTAGATATCTATCGAATTTAGATGGATGTTTGTCTCATATAAATAAGAATCTATGCTAAGTATAAAGCTAATTGAACACATAATATTTTTTTAAACTAATAAGTTTTAATAAATAAAAAATAGGTGAATATATGAACTCACACTTTACACACCAAAAAATGACTTAACTATTTGGCCATCTAAGTTGCAAGCTGCACTTATATACTTCCTTTCAAATTTCCTCATTTTCGCAGATGAATATTGATTTTAATAGTTATTGTTTGCTACTAAAGAGAAGAACAAGCAATGGAGGAAAAGAAATAGTTTACCTTCCAATAATTACAAGTTTCTAGAAGTTGCAATGGAACCTCAAATATATAATTATAGATGAATGAACTGGACTACACATCAAGTTAATTACGCCTATCTTGATGGATACAAAAGCATTTTTTACCATTATGATTGATGAGTCTTTTAATTATCTTCTAATTACCACCATTTATATTTATATTCATTAGAAATTGTTCAACTTATGTAAAAACCTCATAACACTTTCCTAGGTAATGCATAGAAAACCAAATGCATACCTTTAAGCATATCCATGTCCCTTGGATTTTCTCTAGATGTAACTAATATGTGGATTTCTTAATAAACTAACATAACCCTTATATGATAGTGATATAAATATAACAAAATGGTAGCATAAGCTTGATGGTATGTTGGTAGATATATTGATTAAGTTAAATCCCTCTAGATATAGAGTTCTTAAGAGGCAAAATCATGGGCTATGGTTTATCAAAGATGGATTACTAAGAATTTTTTTCTAAAAGATGTATTCTTATTCATGGAAAATGTCACGCGATAGGAAAGATCTACAATTAAGGAATAGCCTTAGAGTAATAAACTTATAGGAAAGGCTAAGATTAAGAGATTAAAGTTAAGATAGATTGATAAGTTATAAAGTTAGTTTGAATTTTGAGAAGGTTTCTAGAATTAATGAATGGATATAATGCTTGGTTAGATATGTGAAGAGACATGATGGCTATTTTAGATTATGATCCATATGAACAAGTTGAAGGGCTAAGATTGAACAGATAGGGATAAAGAGAGAAAGGTGAATTGAGAAATTAGTTTTAAATAAATCTATATATTTTTAATTAATTAAAAATAATAGTCCTCACAATAGTGGGTTACATTTTTTTAGGCATGCTGATTTTTGCTAAAATAACACATTTTTAATCAAATATAATGATTTAAGCCTTGAGAGGTTCCATTTGAAAGAATTAATTACAAATGGTTAGCTCAAAGCCTCTTAGATTAAAAAAAACATTGATATAACATCTATACCCCTCATTCATACCTACAATTGAGTATCCTTCACACCTATTAAAATGCTGACAAAAAAATACTTTGACTTTATCTTTTGGCAGATCAAATGAATCCATTTGAAAAACCTATCTATTTAGTAAGGTACTGCTGAGAAAAAATTTTCCAATGATTATAATGTTAATGTATATTAAGTTTATTATGACTTTGTATTTTTAGTTTTACTAAACATAGATATTTCACCATATGTCTACCTCTATGTTTGACGCTTATGGAAAAATAGTAAATGAGAGAAAAAAAAATTCTAAAAAATATCTATGCCCTAGGTATTGAATTTCTCTTTCTATCAAAAAAAATAAAAATGAAATTGGACAAATACACAACAAGTTATAAGCTATGTAGTCAAGGTATGTCAAAATTACTATTTAGTCAACTTCAAACGTTAATAAAATATGTAATAATCATGATAATGTCATCAAACCAATTGCATTCCCTCCATATGGATGCTATAAAACAAAATTCGAAAGAATCACATTGATATCTATTTTAGAAAAAAAGTTATGCTCTATGAAAATAATGTAACTCTTTGAAAATGATGTTTTCAACAACATACCAATTTTCATGGGAGAAAGAAAAAAATATTCAAATCAATTCAAAAATAAAAATAAAAATATATTTAGAATCTAGACAGAAAACCCTAGAAGACTCTAATTTACTTCATCTTCCAATTTCAAACAGTTTAACGACAATATGCAGTTGAACCTTAAAGTTTTTTTCAAATTGTAGAGTTCAGTGTCCATTCAGGCAAAAAAGTGTAACCCACTATTGTGGGTTCACCTAGCCTACTCCTGATAAGCACAAAAAATATTAAATAGATAAATATTTATTTAATTATGGTTTAGAATATATAAAATATATATTTAATTAAAAACATAATAAATATTTATTTAATGAACAACATAGAATATGCTAAAGCTTGGTGTGCCTAGCTAAGGACATTTTTAGGTGTCTAGAGATCTTATCTTATCTCTTGACATTTACTTCTTGTCTTAGGTCATTTAATAATTAACAAGTTAGTTGAACAATCATTGTATATGATTAATATACATATCATGATCTTTCTTAATTGTATCCCTCAACATTGCCTATATAGGCAAGGCATCTTATGCACATTTTATATGTCCAATAATAATCTAATCCATTGTGCTCATAATCAAGAATAATTTTTATCTCGCTTCTCTCTTGTGAAAGGAATATTTTATTTTTGTAGATGATCCTAGAAGATTAAATAAATTGATCAATGAATATAACATTGTCAAGATTAGAAAAAGGATATCACCCTTATTTTAATCTTAAAATACTTACATGGATGTAATTTAAGAAAAAAAATGTACATTCATTTAATTTCAACTTAATTTAATTTGATGATAATATATTTATGAATTTGTTCTATTGTGGTTAAAATCACAACCAATGTACTCTAAAATGTGATTTTTGAGTTACTACATGTGTGTAGTATGAACACTCAACACTTTAGGTCAAGTTGTAATTACCAATTCTAAGAATGTATGTTGAAGAATAAATTATAAGAAAATATATTAAACATATGCAACCATTTCTTTTCTAATATTTTCAATTTATGACTTTTTTTTCAAACTTGCACACAATTTATATTGCTTAGAGGACACCAACTATCTTTCTATATAACTCATTTATGAAACAACCATGCTACATTAATGGATATGTTTGAATTATTTTTTATTTAATTTTAAATTTACCTTTTTTGATAATACATTATCAAGATCTATAATGGAAGAATAAGAGAGATGACAAATCAACAAATACACACAAGAAAATAATGAGAAGAATCATTAAAAAATATATGTTATGATATAATCCCATATTCCTCCATTCCATTAAGATACATCAATGCACAAATATATATATAAAAAGGTCTATATCCACCCTTTTAGCCATTCAATAATTACATGTTAATTAAATCTAATCACTCATAATAAATGAGACATAAAGCATAGGATTTGAAACATATACAATAGTAGGGGAGAGGGCCATATAGTGGAGCACGCAAGCTTTGTTCCCTCTAACATCTATCTCATATGTTTTAAATCACTTTTGTATCATTATATAAATTTTAAGCACCTGACATTTGTGTATAATTTCATGATTGTTTAGCACCCACCTTAGTGTGTTTTCATGGTAAGACTTCATATGGAACTTAATGGATACCTCAATTCAAATATAAGTCCTCTATGATTTTAATATTGTTTAAAATTGAGGTAAGATCTTATTCCTAAATATGCTCCTCTATTTTTCCTCCAATCCAATAATTTATTTCACCACCTAGGCCCTATGTTACCATTTGTGGCCTTCATGTTCTGTCTTGGTCTCAGAATCAATTGTACATTTTAATTTGGCATTTGCTAATTTTCTAGGATCTATGGTCCTAATTTGAGCTCTAATTGCATGGAACATAATGCCCAAGGCATTGTGTTCCCCAAAGATTAGGCTAAAATTAGAACTAGGGCCCTTTCTTAGTGATTTAGTGGAGTATTTGGATTTACAGTCAGCTTGCTTGAGTTTCAACCCCCAATATGTTGCAATAGGTATATAAAAACCCTATATCTCCTCATTTTGGAAAGGGAAGATCCATCTATTATCAACCACGTTCAAGATTATCAAGAATTCACATTCATGATCAAGCAATCAAGTTTAAGATTTCAAGGAGTAAAAGTACAATACTATACATGTCGTACTTTACACTAAACATGAGGATTTAGCTAAACAAAATCTGGCCGAAAAGGTTTTAGCCATAACAATTCAAGCTAAACCCACATGGTAGAGACGTGGTGGAGGGGTGGCAAGAGGTTTTTGGCTAGAACAATTTCGACCAAGCATGTTTTATCCAAAATCATTCCAGACAAAACCCCCCATTATATAATCCCTAGAAGAGCCTTTAGCCCCTCATTTTGTATCAAAAATTTTAAAGTCAATGGGTGAGGGGCTAAGGAGATTTGGCTGAATTTTTTTAGGTACATTTTTTTAAAAAAATATTTAAATAATGGTATGATAAATAGATTTTATTTTTAAATAGTTTTTTATAATTTATTACAATATTTTCAAACCCATAAAAATACAACATGTACATGCATGTTGGCGTAATTTCAATAGTACATCAATTGTTTATCAGTGTATAATACAGTATTTACTTTGTAACTATCCATGTTGGTTAGTTTCTCAACTCTGAACTAACACCTTATATAATTAATGGTATTATAGTGAAATAAACATCAAACATTTTTCAATTTATTTTCTATCTTTATCTTTTGGTATCATATATTAACACTTATCTCTGTGCCTATGTTTTGTTTTTCTCTATTGTCTTGAATATTGGACTAGATGGGCGAGTCCTAGTGAAATGGTGCCTATGATGTCGTGTGGAATTCTAGATGGAAGGAGGCTAATAATTTCGGCACATTCATAATTTTAGTATAATACATTAGCGTACCGATATACAGTTTACCATTTATCAGTTGGTGGTTTTCGGTTAGTGAGAAGGACGTGATCTCTCTTTGTACTGAGAAGTGATCACGCAGGCTTGGTGGAGTGCACGGAGATTGGTACATGTGTGTGCTTTTATTTCTATGTGACTGGTTTTAGAACTTATGAGCCCATGAAATTTTTTAGTTTCTACATGAGAACAAACTTTCAACATTTCTATGTTCTCTTCCAACACGTGTGTGGAGAAAAGTGGAGCCAGCTTTGAATAAGTATGAAAGGTGGAGGTTTAAACATTTTGAAGTAAGATTTATAAGAAGCACCAATCAGTATAAGAAGATTATATACATTTGAAATTTATATTTTGATTGGATGCCTTATTTATGGTAGATGTAGTTTTGGATGTGCATGTGGCTGCTTCATAGTCTAAGAAAAAACTTTTGAGAAGTTTAACTTCAGTATTGATCTCAATACATTTTTTAATAATTTTTTCAATCTCTTTCATAATCATGTTGAATGAAGGTTCTAACAATGTTAGAAGGGGAACCCAATGGTCCTGATGAAGAAGTTGTGCAAGGCTAAGCATGAAGCTCTTTCAATTGAAAAGAAAGAACCAGTTAAAACTCACCTCCTAAACATGATTATTATGCCTCAAATGATTGGAAGCATTTCTAGTATATACAATTGGATGGCCTTCAACCAACTTAAAATCAAGCTTGAAATGATAGGACATTATCTGATAGATTTCTTTATTTCATACAAGCTTAAAAATCATAGACGCTCTATTCTATTGGATCATAAAAAATTAAATAAGTACATTAAGATTCTTAGCTCATATGAGGAAGAAGCCTCTAAAGAACCACCTAAAATGCCAAATGGGTAAACTGTAATAGAATTTTTCTGGAGGTTTGTGGCATCGGAGGATGGAGGAACTTCCATCATCTCAAGTCAGCTTCTCACTTTGAGATGGTGTTTTACATGAGAAGTATTTTTGGCACTTTTTATTTTCTATTTTGTTTGTCTTTCTAATGCTAACAAATTTGAAGAATGCATGTCTTGTAAAAACTTATTTTGGAGATAGGTTTGGGACTTGGTATTGCACTCAAGATGGATTATTTCCCAGCGAGCTTTAGAGTATATGATCGAGAATAATACCCTTTCATGGGCACTAGACAATGATAGAGATATGTCACATCTCTTAGGGATCATTGTTGAATAATTCAAGAATCTGTGATTTGAGAGTTCAAGACTAAGAGCTCAAGAACATATCTCAAAGCTACACCTTTTCAAGGGTCAAGAGACAACTTGATGAAGCCTTGCTTGGTTTAGGTTTTGCATCTTTAGGAGAACAATTTCTCAAAATATGTATTAATATTATATAATCAACATGATTTTTTTATGTAAGTTAAGGGGGAATATTGGCATAATTGCTATATTATATTGTCTATAACTTTTATATACATAATTTACTTTGCAATTGTCCATGTCATTCAGTTTCTCAACTGACTCAAAACTAGCACCTTATATAATTGATACATGAGCATTCTAGGGTACTCGATGAATCTGCATGGTGGTGTGTTGTTTTGTGTTACTCGGTTGCAGCTTTAACCGACGGTCTCAGTTATTGAAGGAAGCTCAGTTGCTGAAGGAACTCGTTGAAACCTCTTGTACTTAGTGGAACTTGTGCTCAGTGATGCTTGGCATGGTCGGTTGTTTCACTAGTGCTCGGTTGTTTCTCTGGCACTCAGTTGTTCTGGTTTACCAACTAGAGTTCTTGGATATTTGGTTGGCCGACTTGGTGCATTTATTGTTGGTAGCTTTTGTTGTATTCTCCTATATAGATCTAGAGGCCGACATGGAGAATTAAATGTTTGTAAGGCTATTTATGAGCCAACCGTTGTTGCATTTAATATTTTTTTGTAATAGGAGCCAACTTGGCTTAGTCCAGTTAATTATTTCTTCCAACTGACTTGTGGTTGAAGATTAGTATTTAAGGAGTGTTTGGGTAGTTGTTTAGGTAATAGATTATCAGATTTGGGGAAGATAGAAGGATAGCATTTTGGATCCTGCGAGATCCTGAAGATCAGATTGTTATCTAACAGTTTGTAATAGCAGAGCTAGTGGTTTGCATGCTTGGAGACAAGGAGATTGCTTGGAGGCTTGCGAGCTCAAGTTTAAATTTTCCTTAGTGTTTCATCAGTTGCTAATTGTTTCAGAGCTAGACTAGCTAGGAGATTACAAAAATACTTTTGATTGTATTTGGCCCTAACTCGGAAGGCCTTACAGTCAGGCATGTTAATAAAAATTCTATTGAAAACATTGTCTTGTTGTGTTATTCCGCATTGTGGTGTTTGGCTGCTTGTTTGGACTATCCTTAATTGGATCCTCCTTACTTGTCATGCGTCAATAATTGATGTTATTATAGTGAAATACATATCAAACATTTTCTCATTTGTCATCTATCTCTATCAATACATATACACAAACACACGTACATATATATACATAAACACACAAATACACATACACATATTGAATAGTGGTGATTTGGAATCACCACTATTTGTGTATGTGTGTGGGGAAAATGTAAGATTCACTCCTAAATCCAAATTCCCAAAGTAGAGATCCAATTTGATCAACCAAGAGGTTAATACGCAATTGAATCAATCTATGAAGAAATTGAAAGAAAGAATAAATCCTATACTTCCCTATAGTTGGATTAAGCTTGAAATTTGAAATAATTGAAGTGCAAATACTAACCTTGAATTAGGCCAAATATGGAAAATGCTGAATTCTGGCTTCTGTATGAACTTTCTGAAGATTTTGTCACCTATTTTGGACTGGAAATGCCGAGGTGGACAAAACCCAGAAATCTTTTCTCCAAATTCACACAGGTCGACTTTGACCTTTTAAAAGGTCAAAGACCACATTATTTATTTGAAGTCCGATTCTGATTCTGTTCGCAGATCTTGAAAGATTTCTGAAAAGGGTATCCGAATCTGATCTTAGATCCGAGATTCCACACTTGTGCCTGCAAGAAAAATGGTTTTGTTATTTGTTTGGGGGGGTTTTCCTTGGTCAAACCCTGGTTTGGAATCAACCTTAATATTGAAATTGAAATAGGAGAATGCTAGCAAGTAGTAGAAATGAATCTAACAATGAAGCTATGCAATTCAATAGATATGCTAATGTATTTGGAATGTAATCAAATATGTAGATATGAAAGCTTGAACATAACATAATCAAACCTCCATGATTGTATGCTTGAAATCCACCTTGAGGAAACAATGATATGGATCTTGAAGATGAACAAAGGATCTTTGAAGGAAGATCACACGACCATGATGGCTAGATCTAGGGTTTGAATGATAGATCTTGAATGCTTGAGCCAAATCCCTTCAATAGCTTGAATTCTTAAATCCTTGATCTTCAATGGAGAACTTGGATGAAGAAGAAGACTTGAATACTTGAATGAATGCTTGCTTGATCACCTTGAGAACTTGAGAGCTTGAGAGCTTGAGATGTGAATTGTGAGATATCAAAATGAGAGAGGAAGGCCTCCTTTTATAGTGAACTAGGGCACACTCCTCTAGATGGGCCACCTTGGAGAATTAAATCCCAATTAGGTCCCCACCTTTAGAAAATATACCTTAATTAAATACCATTAAAGGATTTACCATTTCAGAGCCCGAAACAGCCGACCCAAAAGCGGGAAATAACTTTCCCGAAAACCAAATTTTCAAGAATTGAAACTTTGGATTTATGGCAGGAAGAGGTCAAGGTCGAGATTGACCCTGACTTGGTCAAGGTTGAGGTCGACCTTGACCTAGTCAGGGTCAAGGTCGTCCTTGACCTCAAACCCTAACTTGTCAAGATTTGCAAAAAAGGTTCCTGGAGATGCTAGAAACTTGAAAATTGATGTCAGATCAGGACCCAGTGTCAGGAACAGACAAAAAATCCTCTGTTTGATGTGATGGTGGACTAGGAGGTCTCATTTCTTAATCCTACCTATAAAATAGAGCCATAGAAGAAGGAAAATTAGGAAAGTCCTTAAGACCTTAACCCTAATTTCACCCAGAATGTAGAAATCAAGTGCAGAGAAGAAGTGGAAGACAAGGGAGAATGCAAAGATGCCAATCATGACCCTAAACCACTTACTCAGAGGGCTAAATTCTCTTAACATGGAAGTGCTTCCATTTTAAGATGATACATTAAGCCCCCACTTTAGCAAGAGTATGGATTCAATGCAAACTCTTGGTAAAGGAGAAGAGAGAAGAGATCCCAGTGGATTCAAGATGAGATAAAATAACACTTAGCTGGAGACACAAGCCCCCAGACCAAGGATTCTAACTCAACATACATACATGAGAGTATACAAAAGAACAAGGGTTAGTACTGAAACAACCCAAATCAACTAGCATAAGAAACCTTGCTAAGAAATACTTCTCATACCAATATCATATTTGGAAAGCTATCAAAACAGCATAAATGATTACATAGGAAAGACAAGAGCAACACTATAGACAACATATCTTCATGATCCAATCCTACTAACATGAAAGCGAAAAGAGAGAAAAGAGAAAGTGATTACCTCACTCAGTAAGATGCCTACCTTACCGTGAATCACCCTGGAGGGAGAGCCCAACAAGTTCACCCATAAACTATGCTTGCAATTGTAATGCATCTTCTAACAGCTTCTGGAATACCCATAGATCCACCTTCTTGTATCACTATGAATATGAAATGTGTGTCTTCTCAGGATTTAGCAACTTATGTGCATTACCTTTGAAGGATTTAGCATATAGGGGTGTGTCTTTTCAGGATTTAGCAACTTATGTGCGTTACCTTCCAAGATTTAGCATATTTGAAATTGGAAATGCGTGTCCCTTCAAAATTTAGAAAATTATGTGTTACCTTCAGAGGATTTAGCATATTGAAAATTTTGAAAAATGCATGTCTCCTCAGGATTTAGCAACTTATGTGTGTTACCTTCGAAAGATTTAGCATATAAAAATAAAAAAATATAGTACAAGGGAGGCCCTACATATGCCCCCCTCCTTAATATGGCAAAAACATACTATTTTGTCATGTTAAGGAAAGAAAGAACAAGGATAAAGTCTTCTACAGCATTAAGACAATATCCATAGACAACACTCAGTCCAAGCCAAGAAGGTCACAGCTCCTATGAGGCCATAGAAGAGACAAATGTAAAAGATATCATGCAAGAAGTGAAAAGGAAGTAACCCTTAATGAGAGACAGCACACTATTCAGTTTCCAAGGTGAGAGATGTATCAACCATGGAAACCCAATGTCAAAAAACAAATAAGGTTTGCATAAAGGACATAGGTCTGCAAATGCAAACCATAATTTTCATGTATGATTAGATATCACATAATAGATAGATACTACTTAACCAAGGAAAGAGGTGAATCCCTAGAAAAGAAGAGAATACCAGATGAAATAACAATGCATAGATGTGAATAAGATAGAAAATCATACCAAGCCCCCAAGGCTAAAGTACTTCTACCAAACTTACAATCCGTATTTGTGACTCCATGTGTGAATGTTTGAAGATAGAAAAGAAGGATAAGGTGACAACATCATAATTCTAAGTAGAGTGTGCATGCCCTTGGAGTGAGCATACCTCACAATGATCTTCTCAAAATTCTCAGGAAAGGGAGAGAATATATATAATGATACTATTGAGATATTGTTACATGCTCTAGCCGAGCTAGAGAGTACATTTCACAATGTCGCTATCCTTGCTAATATGGAAATGGTAGCACTTATTAGAGATGATCTGATACATATGATTGATGTAACTCAATCATGTAATCCTTATGATGATCCTAATATTGATCCTTTATATACCTCTCTTTTCCATAGTTTCACTAGTATGGCTAAATGGAAAATAATTGACAATGATGTTTCTACTATTAATGTGAAGATCATGTTACCCTACTACCAAGACCAGTAGAAAATTAGAGGATATCAGGTCACTAGGTTGACATATGTATCTGTGGAACCTTTTATATATCCTAGATGGTTGGTCACACATCATATGTGGCCCCAAAAGGATGAGTTGCACTGTCTCTATGGATGATTGTTTACAAAATTTCATTTGTATTATGATGTAGATTATACAAATTTTCCTTCACATGATGGGCAGGGGAAGTGTAGACTTTTAGATAAGTTTAGAAGCTTGATGATACCCCACATCCCAATAATAATTAGGCATTGATAGGTCCAAACCTTTTGGTTCTTCCAAAATATTTAGAACTCTCCAGTGCATCAGATAGTGCGGCGGTTGAGACGAGGACAAATGTATTTTCCAATATTATGACTATTGCAAATTAGGTTGACCAGATTTCAAATGATCATGTGGAGAGATATATATGTTGCATTTTCATACTACCATTTCTCCTAATTATCCTACATCTCCCCATTTTTATTCTTACAATTGAGTGTAGATACCATCTCCTATTGAGATTGGATGATTACCCGAGGATTATTTGCATGAAATAGGCACATGTTTATCGAGTGATCTTCTGGATGCATGTATTAGTGTATAGAGACACTACATAGGATTTCTCTCCATGAGACATAAATATTTATTAGGTGAGTTATTCATATACCACGAACTCCTAGTAGCCATGGTGGAGTTCAACATCTTGAGGTTACATCGAGGTTGGAGGATATTCATCCTATAGCTCCTCCATAGTAGACAAGTACAGTTGACCAAGATACACCTCTTATGCAAACATCTATTGTTCCTACAACTCAGCCACCAAGAGTTCAGGGGGCTTATTCAAATCTACTTATGGATGTGAGTGTTGATCCAGATGTAGTGTCCTTACACTCTTCAAACTTTAGTATGATCGGGGGAGCATTAGATGCTGTAAACATGGTAAAAATTCAAATTTTCATTTTAATTTAATAGTAAACCTTGCTATAATTTTTAAATCTTGATTGTTATATAAATTAACCCTTTATGTATACTTTTTGAATTTTATATATTCTAAGGTATTATGATTGGTACATCATATGGAGACTTGGAGGCACCTGATGATCCTATTCATAAGGATACATAAGTAAATTTATAAATATTATATTAAATATCATACATGTGTTAATTTTTATTAAGTATTTAAATAAAATTACATGTACATGTATCTATATACAAGTTTTTTAACATAATTCTTGTACAATGTATAGGTCCCTCAAGCTGGCCATGTATTAGGTTAGGAACCGAGTTGACCTAGAGATATTTTTAGATAGCTCGACATTTCAAACATACATTACAGACTTATTTTATGCATATGTACATACATATTTTCTAGAATTATTTTGTACATTCTAGACATTTCATGTGTTACATGTATATTTTATCTAAATTTCATGTGTTACATAATTCCTAGAGAATTTTTTTATTGGGAACATCACTCCTAGGGAATTGCATTCATTGAAGATTAGTTTAAAATTAGAATCATGACCCCTTCTTGGTGAGTTAGTGGTGTATTTTGATTTATAGTCACCTTGCTTTAGTTTAGCCCTCAAGATTTTGCAAGAGATGTATAAATACCCTATCTCTCCTTATTTTTGAAATGGGGGATCCATCTATTATCAACCATGATCAATATTATCAAGCATTTGCATTCATGATCAAGCAATCAAGTTCAAGATTTCAATGAAAGCATGCATGTATTCAATATCTAGACTTATTCTCAAGTGTTCAAGGTGTTCTTCTCCATGTATCAATATTCTTTCCCTCATTGAAGGTAAAGTAAAAGGATTTTTTTTAATCAAGGATGAAGATAAAGAGACATCTAAATTCATCCAAGTATTCTCTCTTCTCTCTCCAATTAAGCATTTTGGCAAACTACAACATCTAGCACATAAGGTTTTATTTTTTATGATTTCCTTTTGGGTCCTCCAATGTGGTTGATTGAGGTTCTCATAAATTGTATTAGGTTCAGTACTATTAACTCACCAGTTCTAGATTCACCTCATTCCTTTCCTAACATTGTGTCCTTACACCTATGAAGAGATCATGAAGAGAACTTAGGTGGAAGTTCCTAATGGTACTTTGAACCTATTTTGAACATGAATGTTGTTTTTTATCAGAAGAATGATACTCTAAAATAAAAAGATTAAAAAATAATTCAACTTGGAAATGGTCTTCATCTTCTTGTTGGTGAGAGTTCTCAATCATATCATTTGACTAGGAGAGAAGGTTATGGGGAAATAATGGATCATCAATATGCAATAGGGAGACAAAAGATGACTCATCAAAGACCACAACTCATCTCATATAAATATTTTGTGCCTCAATATCCATGAGATGAGAAGATTTTGATGTAAAATTGTAACCCAAAAATATGAAATGGAGTGTCTTTGAATCAAGCTACTTCCTTTTATGAGCTGGAACATACATATGCATAGTACAATAAAACACTTCAAGATGATAAATTAATGGCTTATAACCACTCCATACCTCTTCTAGTATATTTTATTTTAGGATTTTAGTAGGATCTCTATTGAGTAGGTATGGTTATCTAGACTAATTCTACCCAAAACTAATTCTCTAATTTGGTTTTAGCAACCATGCATCAAGCCATCTTCATAATAGTTCAATTGGATCACTCTGCAACACCATTTTTCTAAGGTGTATAGGGAGCATTAAATTGTTTAATTTGATGTCATGATATTTCAATAAATCCAAAAGATCCTAGAAGTGAATCCCCCCCCCCCCCCTCAATCTAAGTGGAGGAGAAGAAGAGGCTTTCAAAACTATCAAACTACTTGATGGTAGAATCCCTAGAAATGGGAAAAAGAAACGCTTTTCATTGTAAAAAAATACACCCAATCCTAATACAAGAAGTCATCAATGAAGAAAATACAATTGAAAATATTTACAATGTTAAAAATAAGTGGGTGATGGTCTATACAGATTGGTATGTGCAACCACAAGGTTCTCTATGGTATGGTAAGTGCTAGGCATGAAAGGATTCAAATGTTTTCTTCCTACAAGACATTCATAACATATAGGAAAATAATAAGGAAGATGAGTGAGACTTGTTGGAAACTGCAATTGAAGAAATTGTTGTATTTTCATTGATGTCAAACCTTAACTGGTAAGACTTTTGCTATCTAATAAAGTACTATATCTATTTGATTGTTGAGAAGGATTAGGGCAAGGGTGATAACAATAGCACCTAGAGAAAGGTTGAGTTATCTTGATACTTCAATGGGTACTTGATTATGTGGCACAATGATAAGATAATGTATTGTTTATCTAAGTGAGAAGCAAGACTAAACCAGTAGGCTTAACCAAGCAGAAGTGAAGAAATCTAGTTTAAGATGAGTGATGTTAGTGTCGACCGAAACAATATATGCCGAGTAAATTTAGTGTTGACTGAACATTACTTTATTGCCAAGGAAGACAGTATTAGCCGAGGGAAACAATTTCAAGTGATGACCAAGGAGTTGAACACAATATTGACCAAGCCTCAGTAATTTACATTTGAGGAAGAATTCAGATTCCTAGACGACATGTTTGAATTCTTGGATTATGTAAATCATGTTGACTTTATTTATTGAATGTATGGAGCATTTAATGCATAGTAAACTATTTTATTGTGATTCCATAAAGAGATTAGAGATGTTTTTAGAAGGATGGACAAAGAAACATAATGTTGGAAGGATTCGATGAATCTGATCTAACCCTAAGATCTATGGAGGAGATTAAGCAGCAAAAGATGGATCTACCTATCGAAGAGGTATTAAGGAAACCTAAGTGTGAAGTTGAAGCAGTATGCTAGAGTTGCTGTTGTTATTGACTAAATAAGCAGAAAAGGCTGAAGGAGAAGGAGTTGTGATTGCTTGAAGGGATTTCCAAGCAGATCAATGATGGAGATGGAAATGGATCTTAGTCAGTAAGCTAGCATATATATGTAAGAATTGGATCTATTATTTGCAAAGTGAGTTGTATACATTTTTAGATCAAACATTGTTGTTACTTTCTAACCATTGTATCAGTTTAAATCCTTTAATCAAGGTTGACCTAACAGTCATTGTATAAATCCTTTAATCAAGGTTGCATTCTAATGTAATGTACTTAAGTCCTCTAACAAGGTGCACTCCTAACAAGGTGGTTGAAATCCTTTAACCATGTCACACCTAGCAATGTGTTTGTAAACCTTTGATAGGGTTGGCCTTTCAGAGAGCTCACTTTAGAAGAGTGAAAATATCAGTAGCATGTTACAAAGTTTTTTTTCCCAAAATAGGTTTCCACTATAAATCTGAGTGTTAATACTTGTGTGAATGATTTGGTTTGAACATTTCTATGTTTTGCAAGTTAAGTACTATTGGATAGTGGATTGCACTGGCATATGTTTCTGATATACATTCTGTAATGATCGAGTAGCTGTTGGTTGTTAGATCTAAGTTGTTGAAGTGTTTAAAAGTTTAATTTATACATCTAGACCTGAGAACAACTAATTCACCCCCCCCCCTCTTTGTTGTTCTAAATCATATTAACAATTGGTATCAGATCTATTGGTGCTTACAGAGAACAATTTTAAAGGTACTTGAAGTAAATGATCAGGATGTATAAGAAGGAGGTACCGAAGCTGAATAAGGAGAACTTCCCTGCATGGAAGAGTCTGATGAAACTGCATCTAGCTAGTATTGGTGACTCAGTGAAGTATTATGTTGAGCATGACTATGTTACACCTATTGCACCCTTAACTGTCAAGGAGATGAGAGCTAAACAAGAACACAACCAAGCAATGTTGGAGATTGCATCTGCCTTGAGCTATCCTAAATTTGAAGACATCAAAGATTGCACAAATGCAAATCAAATGTGGGACACTCTTGCAAACATCTGTGGTGGTGATGTAAATGTACTAAGGGTAAAAGTTGAAAGCCTGAGAGGTAAATTTGATGAAATGAAAATGCAAGAAGGTGAGAATATTTCTCAATATTGTGGTAGGATAAAAGAGGTTGTAAATGCTATTAGAGGAGCTAATGGGACTATTGATGATGAGACTGTTATTGCAAAAGTATTGAGAACTTTGTGTCCTATTTATGCCATCAAAATTTTAGCAATTCAAGAATCTAGATGTAACCCTGGTAATGCTCTAACACTGGAAAGTCTTGTTGGTAAGCAAACTTCTTTTGAGCTTTCTAATTATGATAACTTCACTATTGCTACTATTGAATCTGCATTTAAGTCACAAATGGTTCTAAATAAGTTTAAGAAAGAAAAATAAAGATGCATCGGTGAGATTGAAAGTGATAGTGACACTCCAGATGAAGAACTAGAGGATATTGAAGCTCTTATGGCTAGAAGATTGAAAAGAGGCAAAGGCAAGTATAAAGGTAAACTCCCTATCACATGTAACAAAGTTGGTCATATAGCTACAAGATGTCCTGATAGGGATGACAAGGATGAGGAAAGAGATAGCAAGCACAAAGATAAGAGAGAAAATAGAGGTTATCGAAGGTATAATGACTACAAAGATAAAGGTAAGAAATCCTTCTATATTGCTAAAGAAGAAACTGACACTGATAATGATGATTTTGAAATTGAATTAGTCTATGTTTCTATGAAATATGAGTTTGATGAAGATGAGAGAGCTGCACTTGTATCCTATGTGAACAAGAATGATAAATGGATTATTGATAGTGGTTGGTCACACCACATGACTGGTGACAAAAGTAAGTTTGATACCCTAGATCATTACAAAGGTAGAAGTGTTGAGTTTGGTAATGATGCACCATGTCCTGTTAAGGGTAAAGGATTAATTAAGCTGACTGATAAGATCACTTGTGAAAATGCTTATTGGATTGAAGGTTTTAACTATAATCTGCTAAGTGTTGTACAACTTAATAGCACTGGTTACTGAGTGGAATTTCATCATAGGAAGGCTAAAATATTTGATGCCACTGGTGAACTAATTGGAAGTGGAGAACAGACAAGAGGTAATTTGTTCTATCTAGACCTATTTGAGGAGACATGTTTGATTGCACAACTTGATGATATATGGTTATGGCATAAGAGGCTATGTCATGTTAAATTTGACAATCTAGTAGATATTAGTAAAAAGAAGAAAGTGAGAGGACTGCCGAGATTGAAGAAACCTAATAATGTAATATGCAAACAATGTCAGTTGGGTACGATGACAAAGTCTAGTTTCAAGAGAAAGAATTTTGCTTCTAAAAATGTTTTAGATTTGGTTCACACTGACCTTTGTGGACCTATGGGTGTACAAATCTATTGTGGTGCTAGATACTTTATTTTGTTTGTTGATGATTACACTAGAATGGTGATTGTAATGTTTTTAAAAGAAAAATATGATACATTTCATTTATTTAAGTGGCATTTGGCTAAGGTTGAAAAGGAGATAGGTAGGAACCTGAAGTGTTTGAGATATGACTGAGGTGGAGAATTCATATCAAATGAGTTCAATTTGTTCTGCAATGATATAGGAATCAAGAGACAGATGTCTGCACCTAGAAGACCTCCACAGAATGGTATAGTAGAGAGGAGGAACAGATCTATCATGGATTATGAAAGAACACTAATGATTGAGAAGAATGTTGCACAAAAGTGGAGGAAAGAAGTTGTAAGTATAGTTTTTTATACCTTAAACCAAGTACAGATCAAAATAGGTACAAATGTTACACCTTATGAATTATGGCACGGGTATGCACCTAATGTAAAATACTTTACAATTTTTGGGAGCAAATGCTATATACTAAAAGACAATATGAATGGAAAGTTTCATGCTAAAAGTGATGAGGGAATATTCCTAGGTTATTCCACAAAGAGTAAAGCTTACAAGTATTTGAACTCTAACACTAACAAAATTGTGGAAAGTGTAAATGTGAAGGTTGATGAATATGCAGAGAAAAATGAACAGGAAAGCAAGAGAGAACCAACAGATTATAGATCTTTTGTATATATAGAAGGAGAGGAAAGTAAAACACTTGCACCTAATGTAGAGTCTTGGGTAAGCAATGTCAAGCATTAGGGAAATGATGTCGAACGACAAGAAGAAAATGTCGAGAGACAGGAGGATGCTATCGAGTATCAGGAAGAGGTTGTCGAGCAATTAGAGGCTGAATTTGACAATCTTATTGATGAACCTGAAGAGCAAGGAGAAAAGAAAGAAGAACCTATTTTGGCATAGTATGTAAGGAGACATCACAAGCTTGAACAAATCATTGGAGACAAAGAAACTGGAGTTCTAACCAGAAGCAAGTTAAGAGAGCCTACATGTTTATTGTGTGAATTCAATTCTAAGACAACAAGGGAGGCACTAGAAAATGAAGACTAGATTCAAGCCATGAATGAGGAGATAGACCAAATAGAGAAGAATGATACCTAGACTCTAGTGCCGAGACCAAAAAACAAAAATTTCATTGGAACAAAATGGGCATTCAGAAACAAGCTTAATGAACATGGACAAATCACAAGGAAAAAAGTGAGGTTGGCATGCAAGGGCTATGCACAAGAAGAAGGAATAGACTATGGGGAGACATTCGCCCCAATAGCAAGAATAGAAGGAGTGAGAACTCTACTTGCATATGTTGCCTACAAAGATTTCAAGGTATACCAAATGGATGTCAAGTCGGTATTTTTAAATGGTATATTAGAAGAAGTGTACATTGAACAACCTGAAGGATTTGTTGATCCAAACAAGAGATACATGGTTTGCAAACTGAATAAGGTGATATATGGATTGAAACACACCCCCTGAGCATGGTATGAGAGGTTGCACAATTACTTGATACAAATTGGATTCTCAGGAAAAATGACACTGACAATCTTTACATGAAAGATGAAGAAGGTAAAGGAATCTTGTTAGCTAAGATTTTTGTAGATGATATCATATTTGGTGGACAAGATGCCCTGTGTAAGAAATTTTTGAATGAGATGCAAACTGAATTTGAAATGTCAATGTTTGGGGAGATAAAATTATTTGTTGGTTTACAAGTATATCAGATGGAGAAAGGTATTTTCATCACACAGTCTAAATATATTAAAGAGATACTAAAAACCTTTGGTATGGAGGATTCAAGGCCAGTAATTACTCCCATGGCCACTGGACAGAAATTGTCTAAAAATGATGATGCTACTGAAGTAAACCAAACTTTGTATAGGTCCATGACTGGAAAGTTGTTATATGTTGTTCGCATCAAGTCAGATATTGCTCTAGCAGTTGTGATTGTGGAAAGATTATTTTCCAATCCTAAGGAAACTCATATGATGGTTGTGAAGAGGATAATGAGATATTTGAAAGGGACTGCAGATTATGGACTTTACTATAAGAAGTATGAAAGATTTGAATTGAGAGTCTATATTGATACAGATTGGGCAGGAAATGTGGATGATAGAAAGAGTACTAGTGGTGGAGCTTTCTTTCTTGGATAGAGATTAGTTTCCTAGACAAGCAAGAAACAAAATTTCATTTCCCAATCTATAGCTGAAGCCGAGTATGTAGCTGCTACAGTGAACTATTTAAACCTGATATGGATTAACCAATTGTTGATAGGCATGAAAGAAGAAATCATTGAACCAGTTGTCATCTACTATGACAACACAAGTGCTATCAACATATCTAAGAACCTAGTGATGCACACAAAGACCAAACATATTGTCATCAAGTATCATTACTTGAGGTAATTGGTACAAGATAAAGAGGTCAGAATGGAATATGTCAATACAAAGGAAAAACTAGTAGACGTATTCACTAAAGCCTTACCTAAGGAAGCTCATGAATATCTGAGAGGAAAATTAAGGTTTCTTCCCCTCACTAAGGCTACCTAGTCAAGTTAGGAGCACTGCATCAAATGTGCTACAAAGAGTATCTGACAAATTGATGTAGAAAAGGTCACACTTTAGGAGTAGCCTAGAGTTGTGAAAAGTACAGAAAAGTTGATAATCAGTCATAAGGAAAGATGACAGAGGGAGAAATATTGTTACTGGACTGACAAGATGACATCTACATCTGAAAGATGCATGTTCTAAGTTGTTGTGTTGGCATTATTGTCAAAGAGGTAGATGAGTAAGATGAAAACACATGGTGAGATTTCATGTAAGATCAAGTAAGAGGGAGAGATTCAGAGGAAAGGAACACCAAAGAGATTCAGTGGAAGTTACTGTGTGGACGGTCAAGCAAGCAAGGCTAAGTGATTCAGAATTAGAATGAAGCTAAGAATATTATAAATGTTTCTGATGCAAAGACACATTTTGGATTGGTTGGTGAATCATGTGTTATTCATATGGTGTTGCCATCAATGCCAAAGAGGGAGATTGTTGGAAACTGCAATTGAAGCAATTGTTGTATTGTCACTGATGTCAACCTTAACTGGTAAGACTATTTCTATCTAAGAAAGTACTATATCTATTTGATTGTTGAGAAGGATTAGGGAAAGGGTGATAACAATAGCACCTAGAGAAAGGTTGAGTTATCTTGATACTTCAATAGGTACTTGATTATGTGGTGCAATGATAAGATAATGTATTGTTTATCTAAGTGAGAAGCAAGACTAAACAAGTAGGCTTAACCGAGCAGAAGTGAAGAAATGTAGTTTAAGCCAAGTGATGTTAGTGTCGACCGAGCCATTATATGCCGAGTAAATTCACTGTTGATTGAACATCTGTTTATTGCTGAGGAAGACAGTATTAGCTGAGGGAAATAGTTTCAAGTGATGACCGAGCTATGCAGTGATGGCCAAGGAGTTGAACACAGTATTGATCAAAAGTCAATAATTTACATTTGAGGAAGAATTCAAATTCCTAGACGACATGTTTGAATTCTTGGATTATGTAAATCATGTTGACTTTATTTATTGAATGTATGGAGCATTTATGCACAATAAACCATTTTATTATGATTCCATAAAGAGATTAGAGATTTTTTTAAATGGATGGATGAAGAAACATAATGTTGGAAGAATTCGATGAATCTGACCTAACCCTAAGATTTATGGAGGCGATTAAGCAGAAAAAGATGGATCTACCTATCGAATAGGTATTAAGGAAACCTAAGTGTGAGGTTGAAGCCTGGTATGCTGGAGTTGTTGTTGTTATTGACTGAATAAGCAGAAAAGGCTAAAGGAGAAGGAGTTGTGATTGCTTGAAGGGATTTTTGAGCAGATCAGTGATGGAGATGGAAATGGATCTCAGTCAGTAAGCTAGCATATATATGTAAGAATTGGATCTATTATTTGCAAAGTGAGATGTATGTTTTCAAATCAAACACTGTTGTTACTTTCTAACCATTGTATCAGTTTAAATTCTTTAATCAAGGTTGACCTAACAGTCATTGTATAAATCCTTTAATCAAGGTTGCATTCTAATAGAATGTACTTAAGTCCTCTAACAAGGTGCACTCCTAATAGGGTGGTTGAAATCCTTTAACCGGGTCACACCTAGCAGTGTGTTTGTAAACCTTTCACAGGGTTGGCTTTTCATAGAGCTCACTTCCGAAGAGTGAAAATATCAGTAGCATGTTACAAAGTGATTTTTCCCAGATTGGGTTTCCACTATAAATCCTGGTGTTAATACTTATGTGAATGTTTTGGTTTGAACATTTCTGTGTTTTGCAAGTTAAGTATTGTTGGATAGTGGACTGGACTGGTATATGTTTTTTATATACATTCTGTAATGACCGAGTAGCTGTTGGTTGTTAGATCTGATTTGTTGAAGTGTTTAAAAGTTTAATTTATACATCTGGACCTTAGAACAACTGATTCACCCCCCCTCTCTATTTTTCTAAATCATATTAACAAGACTTCTTACCATCTACTATGAACTTAGCTATTGGAGAGATCAAATAGAGTGATGCCCACATTTTTAATGGAAAAGATAAGTGGAACTAGATGCTACCATGTAGAAGCACAAAGAGAAACTCTATAGGATGAAACAAAAACAAGAGAAAATAAGTGACCCTTCTCAAAACCTCTATCAATATTCATGCCTTCTCGGGTGATGAGAAAATATTTGACACCATATTTGACTTGAAATTCCATCATTATTTTATGATTCAAAAGTTGACTAATGAAAAAAGGTTGGTTTTCAAACCTAGAATAGAGAGGACCTTGGTGAAAGAACAACTTCATGTTCCAAGTGGGATGATGAAAATACCAATTTCATCTTCCACATATTCCTTATTATCATCTATTTAAATGAGATCTACACTAGGTTTAGTATTCAAAGTTATAAACAACTCTTTATTTCTAGCCATATGTTTTCTAGCACTAGATTCAATCAACCAAACATCTTTCACTGTTTTATAATTTTGGGAGAAAAGAACCAAGTTCTGATTGACACCATGATTTTTAGTATATGGGGTATCCTCATCAGAAGCTACATCAAATATATTGTCTTAGTATGTCACAACATGTCCATGTTTTTATTGTCAAGAAGGATGACCTCTCAATTGATGAGAATAACTACAACTAGATGAGTCTTTCTTACTAGAATTTTCTTGTGCATGGCCATTATACCAATAAAAGACAATATCATGAATGTTTACATGATGAATATAGAACTATTTATTTTCATTTTGAGGCTTATGTTGTTGTTGCTAAAGTTTCTTTTGTGAGGTTCCCTTGCAAGATTTTTCCCCTCACTGCTACTTCTTGGAGAATAGTTCTTTTTTGTTTAAAATCATATTGAAAATATAAATGAGCTCTTCTTGTTGCATCATATTTACCAATTCTTCAAATGACTCCTTATGTTTTATAATATTTAATTTTGTGACAAACATATGAAACTTGAAAGGAAGAGCTCTCAAAGCAATCAAGAAAAGCAATGTGTCCTTCACCTTCTCAACAAGTGTGTAAGAATCTTTTCATGGAGTACAAACACTTGACATAAGAAATCCTCACTTTTCTTGCTAGCTTTCATTTTTTAAGTGTACACAACTTCGTTTAGAGAGGAAGAGTCTTCATTTGGTTCTCTACCTCATGGATGATGGAGAAACCATCCCAAGCTGATTTTGATGTTGTGCCATCTTGAATGTGTGGTTGGACTTGGACAAAGATGTTGAGGGTGATTAACATTAAATATTTGGCATTGACCTTGTCAAAGTTATTTTTTTCACCAACATCAGTGGAACATGTAATGGAATGAGTAACAATCTCCCATAATTCTTCAAAATAAAGAATTGTGTACTTCTTGGTCGTCCATGTAGCATAATTAGATCCTTCAAGAAGTTATGCATCTAAAAGAAGTAATTTTGGGACATACATGATAATGCCAAAGAAAAAGAACTTCAATAGGAAAATTAAAAAAGAGTTTTTTATTGATGGCATGATGATATACACACTTTATTAAGACAAACACATCCTTCTAATGATAAAGAGAAATAGTGAGGTAAGATCAATAGGCTCGTGCAATAAGATGAGAATACCTAGGTGGAAATTCTCCCCATCTTTATCATCAACATCGTAGCCCTCTTCAAGTGGCACATATATCTTTCTATCTTGGCAACAGACATCAAAAATAAAATATTATTGAAGTTTTTTTTAACAATTCACTGAATTGTAAGTTCTCACTATTTTGAAGAGCATATAAAAATTCAATGTACAAACCACTATTATCACCATATGCATGTTGTGCTCCATGGTTTCTTTCCACACTACTAACATCATCTATAAGGCTCGTCATTCACTTAAACTAAAAAAATCCATGTGAGTTGATTGATGCTAGATAAAATAATGTTAGAGCCCTAAAGTAGGAATAAGAGAATAGAAACAATAAAAAAAATTGTTTCAATCAACAAAAACTAATAATTTCTCCTCTACATAGAAATGCTCACCATCCAACTACTCTTTGGTTGGATCTCCTCATGGGCTAAATCACCTTTCTTCTACAGAGTCATCTTGAAGATTCTTCTTACTAGTTGGATTACTAATAGCTCTACACAACCTTCTTATAGTTCATAGTCATGCTGCTAGAGAATGGTTACTCCAATCCTTGCACACCAACTACATTGCACAAGCTCATTATTCTAGCTACTTTGATACTAGATGAAAACATAAAGGAATAAAAGGAATGGAAACCAAAATAACTTTCTTGAAGATGCATTCATAAAATAGGAATAAATACATAGCATGTTGTTGATAAAATGATAGTTATCATACAGTTCCTAGAAAAGATAGAGATCATATAGTTAGAAATAGTGGAAATGGTATGGTAGAGTAGACTATGTATTATGCTAACAAGAATCATACTTGTGCACTAAATCATGTTTATTGGTGTGATGATGTGACATCACATAATTGGTTTATTTTTTAAATTTACTTGAATCCTTTTGGGGATAAGTATTGACATGACTCTTTGTGTACTCCACTATTGAACTAATTATGCCCAACTACCAACACCACTATTGAACCTCACTCCACTATTGGCTCCTCTCCCCTTATAATAACCCTTGAGAATAAATTATATGAACATAATCTTAAAAAATCATGTAATCTAAATTAAAGTTATACTTAAGATATAAAAGATGTAAATAATCCTCCTTATAATATAAATTATCTAAGAAATTAGTAGTCTTTAAAATTATTAATGTAGCTAGCGCGCTCAAAACTCTAAATTTTGGTTATGATGAAATAACTACATGTGATTTATCTCCATGTATAGAAGGAATCACACTCACTCATAGTTTTTCTCAATGTTCACCATTTAAATTTTTTATGATCATGAATAATTTGAAACCCCATTTAAATTATGGTACATACACTATATAAGAAATCGAACTCATCTTAGTTCACAAATCTAAAACTCAATAAGTTAAAGAACATGTTGACATTGAAAATGTATTTTCTTTAATAGAAAAAAGTATCTATCATCAACTATGATGGCTAAACTCTTGTTACTAGCAATATCCCCAAAAAATGAATATGTACTCTCTAATCATCAATGTAATAATGGTATAGTTAAGCATGATCAATGTAAGATTGTTCATTAGTGTTTCACTCTCATCATTATTTCTCAATCCAAATCATGATGAATGAGCTCAATATATAGACATATAATACTCAAGCTCATCTCTCTTATATTTTATAGTATTTGAACCTTTAAGTTATAATCTCTTGAAAAATATATGTATAATTTATGTGAAAACTATTGATCTACATATCACTCACTCAAATTGGCTATCAATCATCTTGGAATTTATCACATAGGTTATCCTTAATACAATAATAATTTTAGAACCAAACTTTATCTAATGAATTCATAAGCTACAATATTACAAGGTACAACAATCTACACTAAAAAAAATTGTCAACCCTCATTGCCAAAATGAGTTGGTGGTTTCCTAACACAACATTTGGGAGAGCTCCTCATAAAATTAAAATAAAAAAGAATTAAATTCTCATGTCGAATACAATTAGTCTCTAGGTAACACAACTAGGGCAAATCCTTCCAAAAACTAAACTTAAACTCAATACTAGTGCAAATCCATACATAGTCTATGAAAGCTACAAGTAGCACGTACAAATTATAAAGTTAGCATACATATTGATTATAAATATATAATTAGTAAACATTGTGACAATCATCAAAACTTGAGCAATAATATACATAAATAGACATTGCAATCCTCAACAAATAGGTACTTTAACAGCTAAAAAAGACTTCATTGGGGATAAAAATAGATATCTCAAAATTTGAGATTCAATCAATAATCAATAGATATAAAAAACATTGGTGATCCAAACAAGCATTAGTAATATACGTGAAAATTAGAATTTTGCTCAAGTTAAAATTAGACAGTACTCACACTCCACAAACTCAAAATCTATATATCCAAAACCAATCAACAATAACTTATCGATTAACAAATTAGGCACATAGCTAATAATTAAATAAACAATTATTAATTAACTTATCAATTAACTTTAAGATTATCAATTGATAAACAATTTATATCAATCAATTTCATTTTTTCGATATGATTAAATAATTGAAACGCTAAAGATTAAAATTTGCTATGCACATTAGTTTTTACAGTCTATTAGATTCCATTTAGACAATCTCAAATATTGTTTTCATAATTCCTCAAATTTGTATAGAAAATAGTTAGTGGTATTCATAATTATATGGGTATTATTTTTTATTTACTTATGGGAAAAGACTCAATATCTAAATGTGTTCCAATAGTTGTGATAGTAGTTGTTAATTTAATACCCACTTTGTTGATTTAATACCCACACTTATTGATTCAATGTCCTTTTTTTTTATCAACATTGCACCAATAGTTGTAACTTTAAAGTTGTTATTGCTATGATGACTACCCATAATTGAATGAAATGTACCCTTAGTTGTAAAAAGTAACAAATAATGTGATGCCACATCAACTACATAGGTATGGGTATCTTTTTTGCACAACCACTGGTCTCACCTCTTTTTTGAATTGTTTTGGACACCTTGGCAAAAATCATGTTGATGTAGCATCATATTTGATGATGTGGCCCTGAAATCTTCATTATAAGTACAGGGCTTGCCAAGTAAGTTGCTATAAAAAAATGGGAGTGATTTAAAATTTACAGAAGCATGAAGTTAGGGTGCTCAATTATTGGATCATCTCCCCTATACACATAGAATGTGTAAACTAAAGAAGAAGGTTATTGTATCAAATGATCATATTTATGAAAGTCAGAATACGAAAATAAGAAATTACATAATCATATATGTATTTTTTTTGTCAATAAAAGAAAGCATATTTTTCTTTGTTTTACCTATGAAAATAAGGCGACTTAAAATTGTTGTATATTCATGTTAGATTTCTATAATAGCCAACATAAATAAATTCTTCACCTACCACTCAACTTGAACCTAGATAATTAAAACATTTGGTATATTGTTGTTTTTGCAAGGGCCATTAGAGAAATGATCTCCACTGACACAAGGCCATTAGAGAAATGATCTATTTTCTTAATTATTAATCTATAATCATAAATAGAATCAGATTAAAAAGAAAAAAAATGTATTTTTCTTTTTATTATCGAATTTTGTATTATATTATTATTTTTTTATTTTAGTTAATATAATAAAATGAAATAAAACATGAAAAAAGTTATATT
This sequence comes from Chamaecyparis obtusa, assembly GCA_027943335.1. Classification (NCBI taxonomy): domain Eukaryota; kingdom Viridiplantae; phylum Streptophyta; class Pinopsida; order Cupressales; family Cupressaceae; genus Chamaecyparis; species Chamaecyparis obtusa. The sequence continues at coordinate 51,230 of BSBK01007625.1, forward strand.
GTGTAAGTAACAAAAATATGTAAAAATCTTATGTTGTAATAAATCTTAAAATACTTAAATGACAATGTGTTATATCTATTAAAATCATATACAAATAGCATATTGATAAAATAGAAATGCACATAATTACTAAATATTGTCTATTGCAGACAAACTTAAGCTATACAATATTGTAATATTGTGCCTTAAATAGACAAACTATTCTAACACCTTAAAATGTAATATTATATTATTATTATTATTAAGTACAATAAATGTAACAACTTTCAAAAATAGAAATTACTAGTAATGAAATTGTAATCTACATTAGTACATGTCATATTGTCTTGAACATATTCCACTCTTTGTCCATTAGAGGTGAAATGTGTTACTAACCATGGTGTCTAACATGTAATTTTTTAAAAAAAATTCACATAAGCAAGAGTTGTTTACTTTATTGAATGAGATAAACTTATTTTCAAGGTTATTAATGGTTTAATGATTCAAAAAAAAAAAAAAAAAGGTTTTCCTTGTGATTTCTCACAAAACTACTCATCATGCTAGCTCATTATGTCTTACATCTTTCTATATAAAATTGTCCCTTCTATTGTTTGAATAATGTATGTATTGACCTCATCAAACTATGCATATGGACCATTGATGAATTCAAACATTTTATTATATAATCAAATTTATAATTTTTTTCCTCTCAAAATTTACATTTTATATCAATTATTATTTTACTTATAAAATTAAGCTAGTTTACATTTGAAAAATAATTATATTTTATTATCACTATCTCATTTTGTCATTGTTTCTAGTTTATTTATCACATCCTCTAGTTTATACTCTATTTTCTTTTTCTTTTTCTTTCTCTTTCAATAATTTTTTGGCAATCATTTTTCTAAAATAATTTACTGAGCCTAAAAAATTATAGTAAGTGTATATAAAATAAACAAAATAAATGTATGCACAAGAATAATAGATCTAATATTAATTTTAGTTTCCTAAGAATAACATTTTGTATCATCAAAAAACTATTTTTTTTATTAAAATAAGTAGAAAAATAAGGGTGTGTCCCTCACAAAGACAATCCAAAAGGTTGATTACAACAAGGTCAAGAATAGACCATTAATAGCACACTAGCCAAATAACTAGCAACCTACATTAGTTGTGGAAAGATAGTTCACCCACAATATGGTGAGGAGAATGAGATTGATGGATAGTTTTTTCTATGTCATTAGACTACCATCTAGGTGATATAATCACTATAAATGTCACTATTATCTCTATTGAGCATTTAAGGTTGTCATTAGCATCAAAGGTTTGTAAAGGTATTGGTCGGTCACTTACATTGAGCTAATTGGTAACATGAAGCAAGACAAACTAGTCGGTAAAGTATATACCAAGCAACAGATAGTTTACCGAGCACCAACAAACACTAACACCGACAGACAGTAAACACAAAGCATCATAGTATACATCGAGCAATTTTATACAGTGTTTATCGAGGATCACAGAAAATGGCATAATAATATAAAATGGCACATACTTTTATGCATACGGTTACAACGGTTCATAAAATGTTTTACAAAGATCAAGGAACATTTAATGTGATGATATTCATTAAATGCAATGTACATCTTTTGTAATAGTTGATCTAGGTTATTTTTGTACACCATAGATCTTAGGGTTATGACTATGTTGTGTAACCTAATTTTGTTAAAGCGGAAAAAATAGAACACTATATATTTGTGTGTTCACATCATTTTTGGTGTGAGTTGATATATGAATCACGAAGCACTTGAAGCAATTGCCTAACTTCAAGTCTATCAGTTAACAGAGCAGAACTGAGTACAAAGGAATTCAGATTGAGTAGAATTAGAAAAGGCTACTGAGTAGTTCAGAGCAGAGATTCATCACAAGTAAGGTAATATTTTATCAGAGCCTATAGATCTATATCAGACAAGTGAGTTGTCAAATAGCAGATAATTGCCTATTCCTTTCTGACAATTGTAATAGAGTTTTGGATAAAATCTCTTAACAAAGTAGACTTAACAGTCTTATGTAAATCTCTTAACTGAGTACACACTTCATTAGTGTTGTTAAAATCCTATAAATAGGTAGATCTAGCTGATCTAACATGTCACTCCTAACAAGGGTTTCTGCATTACCAAAATACTTGTGTCATGTGATTTTTATATTGATTTCATGTTTTTTACTTTCATAAGTTAAATGAATGATTGATACATGCAGTTAGATTCAAGTTGTTTTGGTTGGTTATTATTGTTTACAGTTACATATCAAAAAGGTTTACAAGTAAAAGTTTTGAAGACATTGATTCACCCCTCCCCTCTCAGTACCTATCTCTCCTAATTCCAACAATTGGTATCAGAGCACAGTTCTCTTATTGAACAGTTTAACCACTGAAGGGTAAAGATCTAAGTCATGGAGAGATACAAACTTGGTAAGACTATTGAGAATCAGAAGATACAAATGCAAATGTTTGTGGAACAGTATAAGAAAGCCAAGGAAGGATTGAAGAAATTACTGGTTGAAAGGAAGAACCTAGCTATTTTACAAAATGAGATCGATTACCATGAAGAACCTATTGATGAAATGTTCAAGCATATTGGATCTAGTTTTGGAAGCATCTTTGATGGATCTGAAAGCATAATCATTGATTTATCTAAAAAAAATCAACATTTAACTGATCAAGTGAAAGCACTACAAATCGGTCGAGAATCTCAGATGGTGAGAATGATAGAAACAATGAACAATGCAAGACAAGCTGAGCAAGAAAGGAATTTGGCTATTGATGACCGAAGATAGATGACTGAACAACTTCAAGCAAAAGAGAGTGAGATACAAAGACTCACTGATCGTCATTTCCAAGTAACTAATCAAATGACGACTGTAAATCAAGAGGTAAACCGAGTGGATGGAGAACTGTTAAGAAGACTAGAAGTTGTTGCAAGACTCAGAGAAGAAAATGAGAAGCTGATAAATGAAGTGAAAAATCAACAGCAACAAAATGAAATAAACAAACTTGCTGAGGATAGTTCTAAGAAGATTGATGAGTTTTTGTCTAATCAAATAAAATTTGGGGGTAGAGCTAGAATAGGCTACACTGGTGAAGGAGAATCATCACAACAAGCTGAACAAGTCAACATCAATCAAAATCAGAAACCTAAAGTGTTGGCATGTTATCACTTGTTGGTGAACAGATTTGTCTTCTTCTTCTTAAATGAAATTGAATAAAAACTCTATGCCTTTGAAGACAAACAATTCATCAACAGTTGGGTAAGCATTAGAAATTGCTTCCCTCTGAATTTTGAAGGTTCAGCTTCCTTGTAGGATATTCAATGAATTATCAACATAAAAGTAAATTCATACACTTTTAACTAGAAAGTGTAGGACCACTCAAATACTCTTGGGTATTGAGGTAATTTAAAGAATCAACAGATGATTAAATTATACTATGAAGAAAACTGAGATCTACTAATTACTTCTAAAATAAAGAACCTATAAAATAACTCAAGGAGAAACAACTAGAAAAAAATAGAGAGTGACTAAGTATAAATAACACAAGCACAGATACAAATGTACCAATTCTCAAACTAATCAATACATTCCAGATTTTGATTCAAAGTTCTAAATCAAATCATGCATCTATATATTCATATATGATCGGATCAAAGTCTAATCAAAATAAGTCACAAACTATTTTAGAACATAAAAGACTAATCTAGTTATCTACTTAGCAAAACTATCTATTTTCTATCTATAATTTCTAACCCTTTCACAATTCAATGCTCCAGCATTTATAGTTTTAGGTCTGAGAGAGCCTCCAAAAAAACCCGGCCTCTCGGACACCAGAAAAACTGTTAAAAACCAATTATACAACTAAAAAGAGAGTTTCATAACATGTGTCTTTTAAAATAGAAAGAAAGGTAAATGCTATCCCAAAAAATGCTAACTCCCTCCAAGACCTTCTAACGTGGCAGTTTGTCGAGCTTCCAAGATCGAAACACGTTCACCAATTCCTGATCTGGCTGAAAATGTAGATTCTTCAGACCTGTTAGCTTCACTTGAGTTGCATTATTTTCCCATCTTAACTCCCTAATCCTCTCTGCCTGCTTAGGCAACTGGCCCCTGTTCAACAGCAACATCGATTCCATGTTTGCAATTCTAGTGAAACCTTGAACCATCGGTGCTTTGTTTTCTTTAAGAGCATTCATGGTGTCTATAAAGACTTTGACCATGGCATCTACGTCCCTATTACCTTCATCAATTTGTCAAATACTTGAGGGATTTACTATCTTGATGTCTTTAAGGGAATTTGCATGCATATCCAATACCTCTTTCTCTATTGCTCTAGCTTGAGAGATCATAGCTTTAAACATTGTGTTTTTCTAGCCAAAATTCTGTTTCAAGATGAACAGCATACAATGATCTACCAACTTCATCAGATTTTCTGCTATGAACTGAGTCACATGATATGCCTCTATTTCTTGAACCTGTATGACAATCATTGTGCATTTCTCTTCTTCCATTTCTCAGCTTGGGACCAGGGTTTGAATCTCACTGAGTAATCCTTCTCCATCTAAGTAGGTAGATATAAACTCCTGTATGAAAGCACTCCCTTCATCGATTACATTATTTATCCAAGCTTTCATGACCTCCATTAGAACTCTACCCTATTGCATCTGTTTCACTATCCTTTGGCATTAAGCTGAATTTGGATCAAAATCTTGTGAGGACTAGGCCAGTGGCAGTGCTCCAACATTAGTGAGTGAGGAAAGAAACTTGGCCATGGTAGATACTAGCTGTTTCAACTCACGTTTCTCTCTCCCATCCTTTTGCAACTGCCTGAGCATATTATAAGCTAAAAATTTAAAAAGATGATCTCTAGAATCCCTGTTTAGAACACCAAGCTCCATCTTAGTGATTTCAAAGTCTTCCACCTCTGGTTCCTAAATTCCTTCTTTCGGCCTGAAGGTCGCTATCTCTATAGTCACCTTTCTAGTAGATGGATCGGTAGATAGCCTTGCATCACTCTTCATTATTTTTTCTTTAGGGGTCCAGGTAGCATATTTGGTGACAATCTCCTTCACAAGAAGTGAAATAGGCTTATAACTCTTCCTTTTACTCACTGATTCGGTAAGCCAAGGAGGAATTGAACCAGTGACTATCCAATTGTCGAGTGTTTTGACAGGAGTGTTCTCAGCCTGAGGTACATCTGTGCTACTGGTAAGAATTTCTTGAACCTTTTCTTGTTGATCCAATGGAAAGAAAATATCTTCATCATTAATCTCAATAGCCAGATAGTTAGGTCCTAAGGATGCCATCTGACAACGCCTTTCCGATCTTGTTCTAGGCCTCAATCTAGGTGTGGTAGGATGTCTACTGGGAACCACCTTTTTCTTAGGGGATGTAACTTTACCTGCATTAGGATCCACAGGAGATACATTAGATGAGGCATATTTCACATTTTTTAGGGTTGATTCCATACTATGCCTTTCAAGAGGGGGGCTCTCAACTTTATATCATCTTCCTCCTTCCTATTCCAATTTATGACCAAAGGACTTCTTGCTTCTACATTAATGACCTTTGAACCTGCAGCTTTAGAACTATCCCCTTCTACTCCTTTAATATCAAACTTTAATTGCAATAGTTTGATCTATGGAGCTACAAGTCTTGAGTGATGTCATTTCCAGACTACTTCTCAGTCACTAAGATATTCCCATAGATCTTCAAGGTGCGAACTGGGCGAAGGATAATTACTTAGACTTAGAACTTGTCTAGTGAAGCCCTTATTGTCAAAACCCCTTCTTAACTCATAAAATTGCAAGTGAAAACTCAACAGGTTGCTTCCTATCACTGAAGCATCCATCATACTATTACAGACCAAGTTTTCAATTTTAACTAGAAACATGGAAGACCACCTTTCTTCTGGCAGGGTATTTTTAATAACTATGAACAATTGCCTGCAGACCTCTGCCAATATAAAATAGTCAAAAGAAAACCTTGAGAGCCTAAGAGGTTCATCATCAAAGCCTCCAACCCGGATGTAGGTAAAACATGGAAATTGAATGTATAGACTTTCGTAGACTTGAACCAATTTATGTGCTTCCAATGAAACCCTTTGGTTTGGGAGTCCTGCCAATTGTTGACACAATCTTCCCAGGAAAACATCATGAAACTTCATGTAGTCTTCCAAAATCTTATTCTTTCTTAATAAGGGACAATACTCATAGATGAAAAGGTCTTCATTCCAAGGAACATGTTGAATGGAAGATAGATCCTGTGTGCATGCCAAACAGTATATCAAATAGGAAGACATAAATAAATCCTTCTTAATGGCCTGGGCTTATTTAAGTTGGTCCCTCAAGGAACTAGCAATAATGTTTTCCCAATCAATATGTTGCCTCCCTTCCAAGACTATCTCTATAAAGTGAAACATCCACTCCTCAAAGAGGAGAACCTACTCTAAACCTTTAATCTAGTGAAGCAACACTATCACATTTGAATAAGTGGCTTCATGTGGTCTTTGGTGAGGACTTTAGGTAATCGGGATCCTCCCTTATAATTAGTTTGAGTCCACTTCCAGGCCACATGACTACAGTTTTTATCTATGTTTTCTCTATACTGAGATAGAGATTGGGTGGGAGTGAAACTAACGAGAGATTCCTCTAGGATTTTAAAAATAGCCATGATAGTCTCTCTATTAACTGACACAAGATTTTGGACTTCCGCATTCATTATGCACTTGGATTTTACATCATATCTGTTAATACATTGCTGAACCAACTTTAGGCATACAGTCAACGAAGGGAAAGTCGCAGCTTCCAATAATCCACTCGATAGGAACTCTAGACTATGATCTTTTGCTACACAATTTGTGAGGTCAATTGCCATTTTTTCTATTGATATCCCTAACAGGTCTGTATCTATGACAATAGGGGCTCGACACTTCATATTCTTGACATTCTTGAAGAAATGCATACTGGACCTCATCTCTCCCTTAGGAATAAAAATAAACCCCCCCCTCTTGAATCAATATATCAAACAACAACAGGAAATGAAAAAGAGCTTTAGGAGCTACTTATTTTACGCAGACTCAGAACAATTTCTTCTCCCACAGCCGAGACTCCAAAGAATTATAACAAGAAGAGAAAAATTACAGAGCTGTTTATATTTTTGAAAGATTATGCCCTGAAAAGTCAACTTTAATGAGCATTAGTCAGGAACATTAATTTCAAATGATGTGAGTAGTAATGACTCAGCAATAGGACATCCTTGAAATCCACAAACTTTAATATCATTATTAATCATCCCCCAAACAATTTCTCTCGCTCATGTTAACAATTTCATTAGTCGCAACCTGAAACTTTATTAGAGGCTTGCCCCATGGCTCCCATCAAATCTAAACTATCCATCTTAAAAACTTAACCATCATTACACCATCAGCTTATGTCATCTATCCCATCAACTATCCTTTCACTTATGACTCTACCCGCTATCTATCTTTGAACCTCTTTGAACAACTTTGAACCGGGGTTCAAAGTGGTTCAAAGTGGTTCACCACAAAAAGGTGACGTAGGTCAGGGCCCAACTGTAGAAAATAGACGTTAGAAAAATAATCATTCATTGACCTGCTTTGAACTACTTTGAACTGGAGTTCAAAGTGGTTCAAAGTGGTTCATGTGAAGCATGAGTCTTGGAAAAGATTCAACCAAGGAAGGCTGAATTTGAACTTGACAAACTTGGGGGCTACTTCTTGACAACTTGAAGGCCATGCACTCTTGGAGGATTACTGCAAAGAAAGACCCTCAAGGGAACACACTAAATGAGCTTCAAATAAATGAACTAGTAAGGTTCTTAGACACTTCCATAATGGTGACTCTAACTATCTCTAACATCGGCTCTAGCTGGGGACTGCATATTTCTCAATGTGCAGAGAACTCTGAATAACTGGTTTCACAGAAAAAGCTAACAAAGGGAAAGAAAAATAGAGCACTATGACACAACAAAAAGGAAAATAGGGAAACACTACCTAATATATACATGGGTACTGACTAAGTAAATTGTTAAAGCTTGCATAACTTGAGGTCCTACCCATTATAAGTAAAAGGTAGATTCACACCATCTGGATAGGACAACCGAAAAGCATTTGAACAAAGAGTTTCAAAAATGATAAATGGGCCCTTCCATAAAGACTCAAATTTCTCGTGAGACCCTTTGGGTGCTCGCCTTTTGTCCCATAGAAGCACTTCCTCACCCTCCATAAAGTTATGAGGCTGCATCCATATATCAAAAATTTGCTTTACCTTCAATTGATGCTTTATAATATGATCTACCAACTCCTCCCTTTCTTCTTCCAGTCGACTCAAATGCATAACACGTTTCTCCAAAGGATCTTTAAAATACTGATCTTCAATGACAGCTTGGAGCTTGGCTGAAGAGAGTTCCAAAGGTAGAGAGACATGTGCCCCTATCCCATATACCAGTTCAAAGGGGGCCATTCCAATTGCTCTTTTCAAAGTGGTTCGATCTACCCATAAAGCTTCAAATAGCTTCTTATGCCACTCACAGGGATTATCATCCATTAACTTTTTCATGATCGCTACCAGGTTCTTATTACTAGATTTGGCTTGACCATTCCCTTGTGGGAAATAATCACAGGAATGACCCAGAGATATTCCATGTTCATAACAGAAAGCTGAGATCCCTTCAGAAGAAAAGTATGTAGCATCGTCTGCTACTATCTTAACAGGTACCCCGAACCTGACAAAAATATAATTTAAAAGGAACTCACACACAACCTAAGAGTTCTCTTTCTTAGTGGGGACTGCTTCCACCCACTTAGTAAAATAATTGGTGGCTATGAGAATATAAACATGCCCAACGCTAGATGGTGGGTTCAAAGGTCCCACAAAGTCTATTCCCCATTGTTTGAAGGGCTCATCAAAAATCACAGGTTTAAGAGCCAGGGAAGCAAGATGAGGTCTCCCAGTAAAAAGATGACATTTTTAACAATTGCAATCATAGTGGTACACATCCTTGAACATGCCAGGCTATTAAAAATGATTTCAAAGAATCTTGACTGCAATTACAGTTGAGGAGTATTGGCATCCACAAGCTTCATCATGAAATACTTTCAAAAGTTCTTTCTACTGCTTAGCATCTATGCATCTCAAAAAGGTTCCATCTATGGCCCTTTTATATAGTGTCCCCTAGGATATCACATATTTACTTGCTTTCAATTTCAAGTTACGCCTCTCTTTGGGATTTAAATGATCAGGACACTCACCATAGGTAAGGAAACAAGCCATGTTTGAAAACCAAGGATCGATTAGACTGACTAGCAATGCCATGGGTACTTCATCAATTTTCTTAGATGGCTCACCATTCTCTACTATCAACTTGCATTGGCCTTTCCCCCTTACCAAATTGGTCGGCTTGATCATGAGGTCATACTCTTGAATTTTTGCTATCCAAACTGCTCTATTATTCATACCAATCTCTTTCTGAGTCAAAATACTTTTCACTGCAGTTTCAGGAACAAAAATGGTACAATGGGAATGAAGTATATAGTACCTAAACTATTTTACCACTTTCACTATGACAAAGGCATGTTTTTCCATCTGGGAGTACTTGATCTCATGTCTTTCAAAGACATACTCATAAAGGCTATGGGTGCTTCTTGTCCCTTCTCATCTTTTTGTGTGAGTATACCTAACAGAGTATGCGCAGAGGCATAACAATAGATGATAAAGTCCTTTTTAAAATTGGGACTCTTTAACACAGGTGCCTAAGATATTGCATCCTTAATATCACTGAAAGCTTTGCATCCATTCTCATTCCACTTAAAAAGAACCTTCTCACTCATCATGTCAACCATGTACCTAGTAATTTCTGAAAATTTTGGAATGAACGCATGTAGGAAATTCACCTGGCCAAAGAAGGACTTCAATCCACTCCTGCTCAAAGGTAGGCTAAGCTGTTGAATCACCTTAACCTTTTTGGGGTCAATTCAGACACTATCCTTTGAGACAATATGACCTTGTAATTTTCTTTCCTCCACAAAGAATGTTGATTTCTTGGGGTTCAAAGAGATGTCATGGCTTCTACATCTTAAGAGCACTATCTTGAGATCATTTAGGTGTTGACATATCTTCTTTGAAAAGACGGTAAGATCATATAAATATACCACTATAATTTTGTTCCGGAGATCTTCAAAAGAAGAATTCATTGCCCTTTGGAAGGTTGCACCCGCATTGATCAGCCCAAATGGTATACGACTATATGCATAAGTTCCCTAGGGGGTGATAAATGTCATTTTGTGTTGGTCAGTTTTTGCTACACTGATTTGGTTGTACCCAGAATAGCCATCTAGCATAGACATAACTTCAGATCCTGATACAGCTTGAAGAACATGTTCCATCACAGGCAAGGCATAGTTATATTTTAAACTTGCTTGGTTCAGGTTACAAAAATCAACACAAATCCTGATCTTGCCATTCTTCTTTCTCACAGGAACTATATTGGTGATCCAAGTTGAATGATGAATGGGATAGATAATCCTTTCCTGTAGCATTTTTTCAACTTCCTTTAATATGCCTTCAGACACTTTCTGATTATAGTTCCTTAGTTTTTGACGAAAGGGGGTAACACCAGGCTTTAAAGGGATTTGATGTTTAAAAAGGTCTCCTCTAAAATTCTTTAGGCCCTCATGCCCCCAAGCGAAGACATCCCTGTATTCTATAAGTAACCTTGTCAAGTCTTCTTTTTCAGATGAAGTACCTGTCTGACCAATTAAAATCCATTTCGGATCATCTTGCTCACCTATATCAATTTTGTCATATTCTTTGGCATTATGCACATGAGATATCTTCTCTTTAAAAGTACTATCATCTTTTCTCCTAAACAAATGTTCTAGAGATACAAGGCCTTTGAGGATTTTATTTCCCTTCAGTTGAATCACTCCATCACTACCTGCAACATCTTTGTAGACTTCTTTGCAATCACTATTAGATCCTTCAAAATATACATCAAAAAAACCTGTGGCACATTCTAGGAAATCCCTAAGTTGGGAATCACTATCAAAGACCTACCAATACTCCACATTATCAGGCATGCTCAACTTGTAAATCATCTCAATTTGATATTTTTGAGTTTTAAAGTCAAGGTGTGGCAACAATAGTGAAGCCGATACCACCAAGGCATCTGCTCTGGTGTTCTGATTTCTTGGTATAAATTCTATGGAGAAGGCATCTAAGAAATCCAGCTCATCCCATACCAAATTTTTGTAGTGCTTTAACCTCTCATTCTTGATAGAGAATTATCCTCTCACCTGTTTCACAATTAACTCAACATCACCTTTTACCATCAACTTCTTGACTCCCCTCAGTTTTACATCTTCCAATCCCAGAAGTAAGGCTTTGTATTCTACAGTATTGTTAGTATTTTTGAAATCTAATTTGAAATAAAAAGGAATACATTCTTTATTAGGGGGAAAAGGACTACACCTGTGCCTAAGCCTGAATTGGAGTAGCTATCGTCAAACTCCATCTTCCATATACCCTCTTATTTTTTAGAAGAAGTTTCACCATCCTTTTCAAGATTGGCTAAAATGACATAGTTGCCAAAATGACACTCCTCATATGAAATTTGAGCTTTTGGATTATCCGAGGGTACCACAGTATATTTATTTTTAGGCTCAGGTTCAAGTTTTACTTTCTTTTTACCTACTGGGATCATGGCCTCTGACTAGTCCATCTTAATGTCTCCTCCTAAATCCTTGCAAAAGGTTCTACTAAGTAGAAAACCATAGCTAGCTACGATATCTGCCACTAGGATAGTCAACTTTAGATGCTTTTCAGGATATGCAGCAAGAACATCTTGGGAATCTTTGACTTGACCCATTAACGATACTTATTTCCCATCCATAGAATGACAATGACCATAATTTTTAGTCAAGGTGAGACCGAGGGCTCTTGCAATTGGAGCAAGCATGATGTTATATGATGTGCCAGAGTCAATAATGCAATTGTTGAGTTTCTATCCATTTAGCAGTAAGGAGATATAGAAGGGATTAAGCTTTCTTTCTTCTAGTTCACCTTCAATTATATTAACAAAGGGTCATTCTTCGGGTGTCTGGGGAGTGTCTTGGGGCTTAAAGGAAAGTGGTTCTTCAACTGTGGTTGTCTCACCTATAAGAGGCTTATCTAATTTGGGGCTTGAACTTGACTCCCCTTTAACATATTGAACCAATTTGTCCAGCTCTTTGGGATTCATTTTAAGGTATTCTGTAGGGGAAATGGAGATTGTGCTTGTTTTACAAAATTCAACAAAGTCAAATGAAGAGGAAGGAATTGGACTACCTCTTGATAAGATCTTCACTTCAGGACCCTTTGGTCATGTAGGAGTCTCTCCATTTTTGGCTTCTTTACGCTTAGCATCAGCATTAACATCAATTGAACTAGGGACAAACTTTTGCATTCTCTGATTTCTCATTAGAATAGCACATGCAAGATCCTGCAAAGTTGCTAAAACACTTCCACCTCTGTCAAAGCCTGGCTCATACTCTAGATAAAAAGAAATGGACAAACCAATATCAGGTGAGTCTTTCTCTTCTTTCAACTCTTCTATACTGATAGTGTTAGAATAACTGAGAGGGGGGTGAATCAGTTATCTAGTGCCCCAAATCAAAATCTATAATCCAAAAAAATTATACTGCTTATGTTACTCGGTAAAAATATAATACTTTCAATGTCTTTGTTTTTACCGATTGTCATTCTAAACTTTATAATAATTACCGATTAAATTTAACATGTAATATGCAAAGTATGATAACAAACAAATATCACAATCAACACATAACACAAGAGATTTAACGTGGAAACCCTGTGAAGGGAAAAACCACATGGGATCGACAACCCAAAATTGTTCACTCTTCTGAAGTGAGGTCGGTGAAGACCCAACCCTATTAAAGGTTACAAACACACTTTTAGGTGTGACCTTGTTAGAGGATTTTAGACCAGAAGTTATTGTCCAACTAGCAGTCACTCTGGGGTTGACAGGATAACAATGTTCACTCTATGAATGAAACATCAAAAGACTTTCATAGTCCACTCAATTAAGAGATTTAACTATGTACAATGGTTAAATATGTAACAGTAGATGATCTTCCTTAAAACAACTTTAGTTTGCAGTTTACAGATCAATGTTCAGCTCATTCAAATATTTCTAACCAATATAACACTTCAGATTCAATACTATATCAACTTACTATCCATCGGTAATAACTCTCTATAGCTCGGTAACTATTTTGTAGCTTGGTTCTTATTAACCAGTATGATTAGAATGCATGAAAACTTCTCCACGTGATAATTCTGCAGTATCTTCTTCTTCCAGCATATGTTTCATAATGAAACCAATGTCTCTTATATAGACGAGTAAATCATTTTCTTTTCCTCCATCAAATTTTTTCGCTTAATCATATTCATAGATTTTTCTACTTTAAGCTCCCTTGGTTGATGTGTCAATAACACATTTCAATCTTCTCCATTAGATGCTTTTTTATTTATGCTAGTCATTGATCTTCATAACAAACATTATCTATTACCTAGATTTCATACACTTTACAGCTCATCACTTTATCAGCTAAAACTAATCATTTAATTCCTTTTTGTTTTGCTTGGTTAACAAAGAAATGTGTCGGTGAACACAAGCTCGGTTAATACTGCGCTCGGTATACACTACACTTCATTGGTGTATACTAAAATGCTTTATTTACCAACAACACTGCTTTGTGTCTTTCAGCTCTATTCTTCATCATAGATGAATGCAACATAATAAAGTCAATTTCATCAAGTCATAGACTCATCAACAAGTTACTCAGTGTATTCCTTATCCTCATCTTTCATATACATCTTCCTCATGTAGTTATTTTTGTTCTTCATCTCTTTCACCTTCCTTTAGATGTGTCGGTATAGTAACTTACAAGATAAGTATTGTCAAGCTAGTTGACATCAATGACAACATAATACTGATTTAATCATCTTGCATATCTAATCATCAACTCCTTAGTAATCTCAAATTACATATTCTTCATTCTGGTTCTAAATCAGTTGTAGTTCATCAATCTCTCCCTTTGGCATTTATGGCAACTCAAGTAATATGAAATGTACCATAAACATACCAAACATATTTTATACAACTCTGTGATCAAATGCTATGTAGTGTAAGCTCTCCCTAGCTTAATATGTTTAATCACTATGTTAATAAAATAGCATTATAAAATAAAATTTTGTCATTCTGTAGATGTAACCTTTTCAGTTCTCAAGTTCCTTTCAGATTATCTCTCCTAGTTCTCATTGGTGTATATCTCCTTTTCTTTTCATATTATTTATCTCTCCCTTTGACAACAATGCCAAAGAAACAAATAAATAATCAGCTTTGTAGTAGCTAAGTAACTTTCTAGTGTCCAATACTTCCTTTGTATCTTAGTATACTGATATCCCAATCTATTTTAGTTCTTCAAACTTAATCACAACCTTGAACAAAATCCAAAGTGTGAACTATGTTGCATCAACATGAATGATCTTCTAATAAGATTAGGCTAATGCAACATCTAGATCACATTAGTGACTGATAGATAGGGGAAGGACCCCAAGTCTAGTCCTCAAATATTCAAATGTGTCCTTCAGTAGAGGCTTTGTAAAAATGTATGCAAGTTGTTCTTTAGATGTAACAAATTCTAACTTTACTTTCTTCTCTTCCACTTTTTCTCTTAAGTAGTGATACTTAATTGATATATGCTTTGTCTTAGAGTGCATCATAGGATTCTTTGAAATATTAATAGCACTTGTGTTGTCACAGTATATGATCATCGGGTCACTGATTACCTCATTCATTCCTTCCAACACTTGCTTGATATATGCAATATTTGAGAAATTAGTAGCAGCAGCAACATACTCTGCTTCAGCTGTAGACTAAGAAATACAAGCCTTCTTTTTACTTGTCCAGGTTACAAGTCTTTCACCAAAGAAAAATGCTCCTCCGGTGGTACTTTTTCTGTCATCCACATTTCCAGCTCAATCAGTATCAGTATAAACCTTCAACTCAAACTTACCATCCTTAGGATACCATAATCCATAATCCTCTATCTTTTTTAGATATCTTAAGATCCTTTTAGTAGCAATCATGTGTGATTCTCTAGGATTAGCAGAATATCTAGCAACAATTCCCACAACATGTGCTAGATCTGGTCTACTATGAACTACATACATGAGCTTACCAATCATGGATTGGTAAAGTGTCTAGTTTACCTCTGTAGTTTCATCTTCTTTTGTCAATTTACTTCTAGTAGCCATTGGTGTTCCTACAAGTTTAACATCTTCCATGCCAAATGTCTTCAAGACTTCCTTTATGTACTTGGACTGTGTGATGAATATCCCATCACTCTATTGTATCACTTGTAATCCAAGAAAGAATTTAATCTCTCCAAATATAGACATTTCAAACTCATTCCTCATGTCATCAGCAAAAGATTTACATACATGATCTTGACCTCCAAAAATAATATCATCAACAAAAATTTCAGCAATAATAGTATCATCAGTAGCACCTTTCATGTACAAATTGTTGTTCTCACTAGTTCTTACAAATCCAATACTTAACAAGTAAGTGTGTAGTCTTTCATACCATGCTCTTGGTGCTTGCTTCAAACCATATAAAGCTTTGTGTAATCTACATACCATATTTCTGTTGTTTGGATCAACGAATCCTTCAGGTTGTTCTATGTAGACCTCTTCTTCAAGTATACCATTCAGAAATGCTGATTTCACATCCATTTGATAAACCTTAAATTTCTTGTGTGCAGCATATGCAAGTAACATTCTAACTCCTTCCAATCTAGCAATAGGTGCAAATGTTTCCCCATAATCAATGCCTTCTTCATGTGCATATCCCTTGCATACCAATCTCACTTTATTTCTTGTCACTTCACCATTTTCATTCATTTTGTTTCTAAATATCTATTTAGTACTGATAACATTCTTATCTTTAGGTCGGGGTGATAAGGACCAAGTTTTGTTTTTCTCTATTTGTTCTATTTCCTCCTTCATTGCATTAACCCATTCTTCATTTTCTAATGCAACTTTCACATTTTTTGGTTCAAATTCACAAACTAGACATGTACCTTGTCTTGTTTTGCTTCTTGTCTGCATTCTAGCTTGTCTGCTTCCAATAATTTGTGTCTCAAGATGATGTCCTCTGAAAAAACTAGCTAGTACTCAGTTTCTTCTTTCGTGTTCATCCTGTTCAGGTTCATTTTCTTACTCGGTAGCACCATCTTGTTCATCGGTTTCCCTTTCTTGTTCCTCGGGGTTATTTTCCTACTGACCGGTTATCACAGGTTGCAACTTCGGTAGATAGTCAGGAAGTTCAATGTAAGTGAATCTACCATAGTCTTCCGGTTCCTTTCTTTCTTCTATGTTTATGTCATCATACTCATCAACACGAACATTAGGACTTTCAATCATCTTATTTGTAACCTTATTTAGACATTTGTATACTTTACTCTTAGTAGAATATCCTAAGAATATTCCTTCATCACCTTTAGAATCAAATTTCCCATTTCTCTCATCTTTCAAAATAAAACATTTGCATCCAAAAATCTTGAAATAACTTACAATACGTTTATGTCCAAACCATAGCTCATAAGGTGTCTAGTTGGTGTCCTTCTTCAGTTGTACTTATTTAAGCACATATACAGCTATGCTAACAACTTGCCTCCAATATGTCTGAGCAACATTCTTTTGTAGCATTAGTGTTCTAGCACAGTCAATGATTGACCTATTCCTTCTTTCAGTAATCCCATTTTGTTGAGGTGCTCTCGGTGTAGAGACTTGTCTCTTAATACCATTCTCATTACAGAATTTAGTAAATTCATCAGAGATAAATTCACCTCCTCTATCAGATCTTAAGCATTTAATTTATTTTCCAGTCTTTTTTTCTACCTTAGCCTTATACCATTTAAATAACTTAAAAGCTTCAGATTTCTCTTTCAAGAACATAACAGTCATTGATCTAGTATAGTCATCAACAAAAAGAATAAAGTATCTATCACCATAATAGCTCTGAGTTCTCATAGGACCACATAGGTCGGTATGAACCAATTCAAGTATCTTCTTTTTTGAGTAGTCTTTTCTTTTAAAGCTGGACTTAGTCATCTAACCTTTCTGACATTCATGGCACATAGCATGATCCGGTTTTGACAAGTTAGGCAATCCTCTAACTCTTTTCTTATTACTAATCTTGACCATGTTATCAAAATTCACATGACATAACCTCTTATGCTATAACCATGCATCTTCATCTTTCATTAATAAACAAGAAGACTGATCAATATCAAGATAAAATAGATTACCTCTGGATTGTGTACCAGTTCCAACAAGTCTTCCTCCATCATCATAGATTCTTACCTTTTTGCTCTCAAAAGAAAGTTGGTATCCTGAGTTGTTCAGTTGTGCCACACTTATCAAATTGTAGTTCAGTCCATCTACCCAGTATGCATTCTCACATTTTATTTTGTCATTAATCATTAGTGAACCTTTACTTCTCACCATACAAGGTGCATCATTTCCCATTCTAATAGATCCACCATCATATTCATCAATTTGGTCAAATTTCTCTATATCACCAGTCATATGATGTGTACAGCCACTGTCTATTATCCATGTATCATTTCTACTTACTTTAGAGATTAGTGTTGTCTCTTCATGTTTCTCTTCTTCTTATGAATCATTCTTCATAGCAACAAATACTACTTATACATCATCATCAGTGTTAGATTCAGATTCAAATTCTTCGGCTATGTAACATACCTTTTTTCCTTTGTCATAGCTATCTCGGTTGTCTTTGTTGTTGTGTCGGTAGCCTCTGTTGGTTCTTCTCCCATAGCTTCCTTTGGATCGGTCTTTGGATCTATCATCATCTTTCTTATTCGAAAATCTAGTAATGATGTGTCCAACTTCTTTACAATTAAAACATGCTAGAGATAACTTGCCTCTATATCTTCCCTTGCCTTTGGGAAATCTTCTGGCCATAAGAGCTTCAAGCTCATCAAGTTCATCATCGGTATTACTATCACTATCATTATTCTTATCATTCTTGCTGCTAGACTTATCAATCTTCAAAGAGGACATGAACGTAGATTCAACAAAAGGCACAACACTATTGTCAAAGATATTTAATTCAAAGGTTGTAAGCTTACCGATCAGAGTGTCAAGGGTGAGGTTGGATGTAGCCCTTGTTTCATGAATTGTAGAGATCCTGATTGCATAACCTGGCAGCAAAGTTCTGAGAATCTTGCTTATCATTGTTTCATCATCAATAACTCCGTGAGATGCTTTAATAGCATGTACTACCTCTTTTAGTCTATTTGTATATTGCACAATGTTCTCACCTTCTTTCATCTTCATATCATCAAATCAACCTCTTAGGCTTTCTGCTCTAGCTCTCTTGACATTCGCATCTCCACTGTATATTAGAGTCAGCTTGTCCCACATCTTCTTAGCAATATCACATTCCTTGATGTCATTAAATTTGACATTAGTACAGGTAGTAGCAAGTTCCATCATAGTAATATTGTGTTCATGCCTATCCTTTAGTTGATCAAGAGTTAGGGGACCCGGTGTCGGTTCAATGTAGCCATTCTCCATCAGTTCTAGTGTAGAATTCCCAATTCCAGATATGTGCAAC
This sequence comes from Chamaecyparis obtusa, assembly GCA_027943335.1. Taxonomy (NCBI): domain Eukaryota; kingdom Viridiplantae; phylum Streptophyta; class Pinopsida; order Cupressales; family Cupressaceae; genus Chamaecyparis; species Chamaecyparis obtusa. The sequence goes on from BSBK01007625.1 coordinate 69,983, forward strand.
TTCATCTGGCTTTGCCATACTATGAACTTATCTTTGTTCAGCTTTGGCACTTCCCTCTTATACATCTTGAGACCTTTTGCTGAAGTCCTTAAAACTTGGCTCTAAGCAACCACTGCACTGATACCAATTGTTAGAATAACTGAGAGGGGGGTGAATCAGTTATCCAGTGCCCCAAATCAAAATGTATAATCCAAAACAATTCTACTACTTCTGTTAATCGGTAAACATATAATACTTTCACTGTTTGTGTTTTTACCGATTGTCAGTCTAAAATTTATAATAATTATCGATTAAATCTAACATGTAATATGCAAAGTATGATAACAAACAAATATCACAATCAACACATAACACAAGAGATTTAACGTGGAAACCCTGTGAAGGGAAAAATGACCTGGGACCGGCAACCCAAAATTGTTCACTCTTCTAAAGTGAGGTCGGTGAAGACCCAACCCTGTTAAAGGTTACAAACACACTTTTAGGTGTGATCTTGTTAGAGGATTTTAGACCAGAAGTTATCATCCAACCAGTAGTCACTCTGGGGTTGACAGGATAACAATGTTCACTCTATGAATTAAACATCAAAAGACTTTCATAGTCCACTCGATTAAGAGATTTAACTATGTACAATGGTTAAATATGTAACAGTAGATGATCTACCTTAAAACAACTTCAGTTTGCAGTTTATAGATCAATGTTCAGCTCATTCAAATATTTCTGACCAATATAACACTTCAGATTCAATACTATATCAACTTACTATCTGTCGGTAATAACTCTTTGTAGCTCAGTAACTGTTCTGTAGCTCTGTTCTTATTAACCAATATGATTAGAATGCATGAAAACTTCTCCACGTGATAATTCTATAGTATCTTCTTCTTTTGGCATATGTTTCATAATGAAACCAATGTCTCTTATATAGATGAGTAAATCATTTTCTTTTCCTCCATCAGATTTTGCCGCTTAATCATATTCATAGATTTTTCCACTTTAAGCTCCCTCAGCTGATGTGTTAGTAACATGTTTCAATCTACTCCATTAGATCCTTTTTTATTTATGTTAGCCATCAATCTTCATAACAAACATTATCTGTTACCTTGATTTCATACACTTTACAGCTCATCACTTTATCGGCTAAAACTGATCATTTAATTCCTTTCTATTTTTCTCGGTTAACAAAGAAATGCATTGGTGAACACAAGCTTATTTAATACTGCGCTCGGTATACACTTCACTTCTTTGATGTATACTGAAATGCTTTATTTACCGACAACACTACTTTTTGTCTTTCAACTCTATTCTTCATCATAGATGAATGCAACATAATAAAGTCAATTTCATCAAGTCATAGACTCATCAAAAAGTTACTCAGTGTATTCTTTATCCTCATCTATCATATACATCTTCCTCATGTAGATATTTGTGTTCTTTATCTCTTTCACCTTCCTTGAAATGTTTCGGTATAGTAACTTACAAGATAAGTATTGTCAAGCTAGTTGACATCAATGACAACATAATACTGATTTAATCATCTTGCATATCTAATCATCAACTCCTCAGTAATCTCAAATTAAAGATTCTTCATTCTGGTTCTAAATCAGTTGTAGTTCATCAGATAGTATCTTTTGTTGCATTGATTTGAAGACATCTTAACCAATCGGGACAAGATTCTCCATCATGATCAGTTGTTAGATGAAAGGAACACATTGTTTCCCTTGGGGCAGATTCAATCTGCAATCTAGGTTGTGAACTTGGCAAGAGAGGTGTTTTTCCCTGAGGTTGATTATATTGTCTCCAGCTAACATCTTGATAAGGGGATTGGTACAGAGAACTGGCCTTATGCTACTATCTCTTGAGCATAGCCATATCATTCATCAACCTCTGCATTAGAGGGTCTATTGTTGTAGAGGATGAGGGACTTCCCAAAGCTTGAACTTCTCTCTTCCATTTTTTATGCAGGAGCATCTTGGGTGTAAGAGCAATCTTGCATCACCCAAAAATATTTATGTTTTTGTATTCAATAAGGGCTATCTTGTGCAAAGCTGCTATTTATGGAAACTTGCTATTTTTAGTAAGTTGGTCGTCCAATCTCGAAATGTTATGATTTTTTCCCTAGATGTTCATTTTGGTCTTATCAACCTGCCAGTAAAGTTTCATTGACAGATCAAGTCTAGCTTTGTAGATATTGAAGATTTTCAGTATTGGCAACAGGGTACAGAAACTTTGAACTTAGTTTTGAAGGCTTTAGAGGCCCCGGATGAGGTTGAAAATATGGGTGACAGGTGCTTGCCTGAGTCAAGCTTGTAGAGTGTTTCATGGCCTTTCTGGAATGGGGTTATAATAGTCAATCGGGTCAACTGGTGATGACTTATGGTCTTCAGAAGTTGGGTCACCTGAAATGGTAGAAAATGATTTTCCTTCAAAAAAAAATTTTGGGTTTCAAAAGTTATTTTGAGCCGACTTTGATGTAATAAATTGTAAAATAAAATAATTCTAAGTTTGGTCGGCCTTGTTCGCTAAAATTCTGGAACCTTCCCAAGCGGTGGAAAATTGCCTATATAAGGAAGGTTGTAGTGTTGTCTTAGGCAGTTCAGGACAGTTCTGGGTAGCAGATCTGGGTATTGATTCGAGGCTTTGTCCTACAAAATATTGTAAGGGAATGCACATGTGGCTTTGCATATTGTAATTCTAAAAGTTTGTAATTCCACATTTGTGGAGATAATAAGAAGCCCATTTTATGTTCTTGCAATTTTTTGTTGTTTCTCTATTTCTGTTATGTGTTTGTGGTATTAAGGGGAGAACCCTTCATCAAGTGGTATTAGAGTAGGAGTTCCTAAGTGTGTAAATAGATCACTGATTGTGAGGAAGTTTGCACCAGGACCATGGGTTAGGGATTCTGTGTAAACAGATCACCGACTATGAGGCAGTTTGCACCAGGACTATGGTTAGGGTTTCAGCAAGGAGCGCAAAAATGCCTCCACAAAGGGAACGTGGTGGAAGAGTTGGTGTTGTAACACCTGAGGTAAGAGCACTCCAGAGACAAGTGTGAGCATTATAAGAGGAGATTCGAAGAGAAATGAATCTTAATGTTAGAAATGAAAGCGAGGATGAAGCCGAAGAAGAAGATCAAGAAGGAAAGTCAAAATTGTGAACTAGGAGGAAGAAAGACTTTTTCGGGCCATTTCCAAGATCGAAAAAAGACCTAAGATTGAGGTTCCTGCATTTTTAGGAAATCTTAACCCAAAGGAATTGATCGACTAGATCAATGAATGTGAAGATTATTTTGAGTATGAAGATATCAAGGATCCTGATCGGGTCATGTTTGTGAAGGCCAGACTTAAGGGTCATGCGAAGATCTGGTGGCAAGAGATTCAGTTAGAGTGAAATCGAAGAGGAAAGGATAAAATTACAAGATGGGAGCGGATGGTGGATAAATTGAAGTGATAGTTCATCCCTGTTGATTATGAGCTTGACCTACTGAGGAAAATGCAAAGTTTGAAGCAAGCAAGAAGATTTGTTTAGGAGTATACAGTGCAGTTCTATCGAATCCTCATCAGAACAGGCCATGCAGAAGCTGACAAGGAGAAAGTTTCCCATTACCTTAATGGGTTAAGGCTGAGCATTCAGGAAGAATTGAATCTGGTTTGAATGAACAGTATTGAAGAGGCATACCAGTTTTCCCTAAAAGTAGAGTAAAAGCTAAACAAGAAGTTTGAAAGAAGACAAAGTGGAAGAGGTCATGATGGAAGATTTGGTGGATGGTCATATGGAGATCGAAATGAAGATCCAAAAAATCAGGATGAGGCCAGTAATAGTCAGAATCAGAGAGGAGATAATTTCAATCATTTCCAAGATCAGAATAATAGAGATCAGAAGAGAAGAGGATGAGGACAAGGATCTGGAAGAGGAGGCTTCCGTGGAACATGTTTTCACTATGGAGAAGAAGGTCATAGGGCATTTGAATGTCCTCAATGCCAAGGAAGGATGGATAGGAGGAACGAAGGCCAGGCTAGAGTTGCACATGTAGATGAAGATGCCAGATTGTCACATTCTGAAGATGTTGAAAGAGGAGAAATGTTGATTAACAGAAGAGTCCTGCTGAGTGGTGAGAATGAACCTGAACAAAGGAGGAGCCTATTTCACACTAGGTGAAAGTGTGAGGGTAAGTGTTTTGATGTGATTATTGATAGTAGTAGTACTAATAATTCAATGTCAGAAGAGATGGTGACAAAGTTGAAGCTCAAGAGGTAGAAACATCCACATCCATATCGGGTTGGCTGGGTGTAGGATGACCATAAGGTCATGGTCAATGAACAGTGCCTAGTTAAGTTCAAGATTAGCGGGTACCGTGATGAGGTACTATGCGATATCATATCTATGGATGCATGTCATATGTTGTTGGGTAGGCCATGGCAGTTTGACAGATGTGATGTACATGATGGTCATGCGAATACCTATTCCCTGACAAAGGATGGAGTGCGACATAATCTAAAGCCATTGAAGGAGACCGAATAAAAGGTATATGGTAATGCAAGAATAACTTTTGTTGATAGAGGAAATTTCTTAGATGGTATGCGGCATGAGCATATGTGTTTTACCTTAATTTCAAATACTGGGAAAGAGGAAGTAGAAGATGTACTTGTAGAAGTTGTAGATTTGTTGAATGAGTTTTAGGATATTGTATCTGATAATGTATCTGATGGATTACCACCAGTAAGGAAGATGAGTCATCAGATGGATTTGATTTCAAGAGTCATTTTTCCAAATAAAGTAGCACACGAAATGACACTAGCAGAAAGTGAAGACTTGAAGACAAACTTGAAGTTTAGTTCATCACATCATCCATAGATTGTATATGGAAGTAGTCCTAGAAATGCATCTGAGTTGAGAAAGATAGATAAAGGAGAAATAAGTAGTGTTGAAGCTAGGGATTTTGAAGAACATTTGAAGAACATCCATGAGGAGGTGAGGAAGTATATTACCAAGATGAATGTGCAGTATAAGGCTAAGGTAGATGAGAAAAGGAGGCATAAGGAGTTTCAGGTTGGAGATGAAGTCATGGTTCATTTGCAGAAGGAGAGATTTTTGGTTGGTACATATAACAAGTTGAAAATGAAGAAGTTTGGGCCATGTAAGATCCTGAAGAAGCATGATTCAAGAAATGCATATGAGGTCAAGTTGCCTACTGAGCTGAATATTTCACCATTATTTAATGTTTCAGATCTAATAGAGTATCATGAAGGAGGTGTTGAAGATGAGGTTATAGTAGCACAGTGGAGTATTCTAGCAACCAGTTTAGATATCAAGGAGATTGAAGACATACTGGATAGTCATGTTGGAAGAAGCACAAGGAACAGGACATATGAAGAGTATTTGGTCAAATAGAAAGGATGACCTGTTGAAAATTCATCATGGCTAACAAAGGAGGAGGTTAACTATCTTGCTTTTCCTCTACACACCTGAGTCGTGATAGGGTCACTTCTCAAATTACCCCAGGTGTCTGATGCAGGAGCATCCTGGGTGTAAGAGCAATCTTGCATCACCCAAAAATATTTCTATTTTTGTATTCAATAAGGGCTATCTTGTGCAGCTGCTATTTATGGAAACTTGTTGTTTTTAGTAAGTTTGTCATCCGATCTCAGAATGTTCTGATTTCTTCCCTGGAGGTTCATTTTGGTCATATCAGCCTACTAGTAAAGTTTCATTGACAGATCAAGTCTAGCTTTGTAGATATTGAAGATTTTTGGTATTAGCAATAGGGTACATAAACTTTGAACTTAGTTTTGAAGGCTTTAGATAACCTGGATGAGTTTTTAAATTTGGGTGATAGGTGCTTGTGTGAGTCAAGCCTGTAGAGCACTTTGTGGCCTTTCCGGAATGGGGTTATAATAGTCAATCGGGTCAACTAGCGATGACTTATGGTCTTCAGAAGTTGGGTCACCTGAAATGGCAGAAAATGATTTTCCTTCAAAATTTTTGTTTGGGTTTCAAAAGTTATTTTGAGCTGACTTTGATGTAATAAATTGTAAAATAAAATAATTCTAAGTTTGGTCGGCCTTGTTGGCTAAAATTCTAGAACCTTCCCAGGTGGTGGAATATTGCCTATATGAGGAAGGCTGTAGTGTTGTCTTAGGCAGTTCATGACAGTTCTGGGTAGCAGATCTGGGTATTGATTTGATGCTTTGTCCTACAGAATATTGTAAGAGAATGCCCATGTGGCTTTGCATATTGTAATTTTAAAATTTTGTAATTCCACATTTGTGGAGATAATAAGAAGCCCATTTTCTGTTATTGCAAATTGTTGTCATTTCTCTATTTCTGTTATGTGTTTGTGGTATTAAGGGGAGAACCCTTCATCAATTTTCTAGCCATTATGAGTGTATCCTCTAGTTGAATAGCCTGTGTCTGGGCAGCAGCCAAATCGGCCACTCCATCTTTTAACAGGTGAAAGCTTATATCAGGTGAAACAGCGTTCAAGAAGAAAATCTTCTTATTCTCATTACTTGGTGCCAAATTTGTTGGAATCCTTTGCAATATTATATTAAACTTAGGCACAAACTCCCACATAGGCTCATGTATTTCTTTCTTTAGTTGACTAATTTGAAGCAACAATGAAATCTCATTGTCAGGAGTTTTAAATCTTGTTTCAAAAGCAATTTTCATGTCATTCCAATTAGTGATTGAACCATTGGGTAAATGAATGAACCAGTTAGCTATGGTATCCACTAAGGTCCTAACAAAGAGCCTAACCACTACTTCTTCAGTAGGAACACTAATAACACCACAGGCAGTGTGGAAAGCACTGAGATGATCATCAGTGGTTACTTTTCCATCTCCACTGAACTTAGGCAAGTCCTGATTAGCACCTTTAGGCAAATCCCAAGGGGGGTTAGCTCCTAAGTTCAATGGGTCAATATTCTGACCCCAAGGTTGATTGGCAGCCATGTTAGGTAACTGGAAATTCAAAGGTTGGATATTAAGAATAGTAGGTACCACAGTACTTGGTGTTACAATAGCTTGAAAAAGGGGTGGAACAAATGGGCTAGGTGGAGGTGAAGAAGGTCTACTAAATGTTTGGGTTTTCTTCTTCTTGTGGGTATTAAGATCAGGTTCAAAACTAAGAATCCTCAAAGCTTCAAAATCTTCATCAACTAGTCCCCTACTCCTATCACCTCCGGTATATCTCTTTTCTGCCAGTTTCAATATTTGGGAATGACCTTAATTTCTTGTCAAGGCTTGTGAAAGTCTATTTACTATAACTGCTGAGCAACTAGTATACCCCTCAGTCACTCAACTATATCTTCTTCTCTTTCAAGAATTGCCTGAACTTGATGAAATTGTTGATTACTACGTTTGAATCTCCATGCTACTGCAGCTAAGCTTGAAATTATATCTTCCTATGTGTCTTCAAATCCTAGATTAGGTTGAAGCATAGGAAACACATCATTATGTGGTAATACCATCTTGTGGCATTATATCTATTGAGAACCTAGTGTTTTATACTGGACTCTCCCCAGTAGAGTCACCAAAAAATTGTTGGCGAACAGATTTGTCTTCTTCTTCTTAAATGAAATTGAATAAAAACTCTATGCCTTTGAAGAAAAAAAATTCATCAACAGTTGGGTAAGCATTAGAAATTGCTTCCCTCTGAATTTTGAAGGTTCAGCTTCCTTGTAGGATATTCAATGAATTATCAACATAAAAGTAAATTCATACACTTTTAACTAGAAAGTGTAGAAGGACCACTCAAATACTCTTGGGTATTGAGGTAATTTAAAGAATTAACAAATGATTAAATTCTACTATGAAGAAAACTGAGATCTACTAATTATTTCTAAAATAAGGAACCTATAAAATAACTCAAGGAGAAACAACTAGAAAGAAACTGGGAGTGACTAAGTATAAATAACACATGCACAAATACAAATGTACCAATTCTCAAAGTAATCAATACATTCCAGATTTCGATTCAAAGTTCATCTATATATTCATATATGATCAGATCAAAGTCTAATCAAAATAAGTCATAAACTATTTCAGAACATAAAAGACTAATCTAGCTATCTACTTAGAAAAACTATCTATTTTCTATCTATAATTTCTAACCCTTTCATAGTTCAATGCTCTAGCATTTATAGTTTTAGGTCCGAGAGAGCCTCTAAAAAAACCCAACCTCTCGGACATAAGAAAAACCATTAAAAACCAGTTATACAACTAAAAAGAGAGTTTCATAACACATGTCTTTTAAAATAGAAAGAAAGGTAAATTCTATCCTGAAAAATGCTAACTCCCTCCAAGACCTTCTGACATGGCAGTCTGTACGAGCTTCCAAGATTGGAACACGTTCACCAATTCCTAAGCTGGTTGAAAATGCAGATTCTTTAGACCTGTCAGCTTCACCTGAGTCGCATTCATTTCCCATCTTAACTCCCTAATCCTCTCTACGTACTTAGGTAACTGGCCTGTATTCAACAGCAACATGGATTCCACATTTGCAATTCTAGTGAAATCCTAAACTGTCGGTGCTTCATTTTCTTTAAGAGCATTCATGGTGTTTGTAAAGACTTTGACCATGGCATCTGCGTCCCTATTACCTTCATCAATTTGTAAAATACTTGAGGGATTCACTATTTTGATGTCTTTATGGGCATCTTCATGCATATCTAGTACCTCTTTCTCTATTGCTTTGGCTTGAGAGATTGCAGCTTTAAACATTGTGTTTTTCCAGCTGAAATTCTATTTCAAGATGAACATCATACACCGATCTACCAATTCATTGGATTTTCTGCTAAGAACTGAGTCACACCATACACCTCTATTTCTTGAACCTATATCACAATCACTGCGCATTTCTCTTCTTCCATTTCCCAGCTTGGGACCAGGGTTTGAATCTCACTGAGTAATCCTTCTCCATCTAAGCACGTAGATATAAACTCTCGTATGAAAGTACTCCCTTCATGAATTACATTATTTATCCAAGATTTCATGACCTCCATCAGAACTCTACCCTGTTGCATCTATTTCACTAGCCTTTGGCTTCCAACTGAATTCAGATCAAAATCTTGTGAGGACTGGGCCAGTGGTAGTTCTCCAACATCAGTGAGTGAGGAAAGAAACTCAGCCATGGTAGATACCAGTGGTTTCAACTCACATTTCTCTCTCCCATACTTTTGCAATTGCCCGAGCATATGATTAGCTAAAAATTTAAAAAGATGATCTCTAGAATCCCTGTTTAGAACATCAAGCTCCATCTTAGTGATTTCAAAGTCTTCCGCCTCTAGTTCCCAAATTCCTTATTTAGGCCTGAAGGTTGCTATCTCTGCAGTCACCTTTCCAGTAGATGGATCGGTAGATAGCCTTGCATCACTCTTCATTCTTTTTACTTTAGGGGTTTGGGCAACATATTTTGTGACAATCTCCTTCATAGGAAGTGAAATAGGCTTATAACTCTTCCTTTTACTCACTGATTCAGTTAGCCAAGAAAGAACTGAACCAGTGACTATATGATTGTCAAATGTTTTGATAGGAGTGTTCTTAGCCTAGGGTATATCTATGCTACTAGTAAGAATTTCTTGAACCTTTTCTTGTTGATCCAATGGAAAGGAAATATCTTCATCATTAATCTCAATATCTAGATAGTTAGGTCCTAAGGATGTCATCTAACAATGCCTTTCCAATCTTGTTCTAGGCCTCGATTTGGGTGTGGTAGGATGTCCACTAGGAACCACCTTTTTCTTAGGGGATGTAACTATACCTGCATTAGAAACCACAGGAGATACATTAGATGCGACATGTTTCACATTTTTTAGGGCTGATTCCCTACTATGCCTTTCAAGAGGGGGCTTCTTTGCTCCTTTATTTTTCTTTTCTATCAACGAGGTTTCTATAACCCTGAATATGGTTCAGGCTCTCAACTTTATATCATCTTCCTCCTTCCTATTCCAATCTATGACCAAAGGACTTCTTGCTTCTACATTGATGACATCTGAACCTGTGGCTTCAGAACTATCCTCTTCTACTCCCTTAATATCAAACTTTAATTGCAATAGTTTGATCTGTGGAACTATAAGTCTTGAGTGATCCCTTTTCTAGACTTCTTCTTAGTCACTAAGATCTTCCCATAGATCTTCAAGGTGCGAACTAGGTGAAGGATAATTACTTAGACTTAGAACTTGTCTAGCGAAGCCCTTATTGTCAAAACCCCTTCTTAACTCATAAAATTGCAAGTGAAAACTCAATAGGTTGCTTCCTATCACTGAAGCATCCACCATACTGTTACAGACCAAGTTGTCTATTTTAACTAGAAACATAGAAGACCACCTTTCTTCTGGCAGGGTATTTTTAATAACTACGAACAATTGCCTACAGACCTCTACCAATATAAAATAGTCAAAAGCAAACCTTGGGAGCCTAAGAGGTTCATCATCAAAGCCTCTAACCCAGATGTAGGTAAAACATGGAAATTGAATGTATAGACTTCCATAGACTTGAACCAATTTCTATGCTTCCAATGAAACCCTTTGGTTTGGGAGTCCTGCCAATTGTTGACACAATCTTCCTAGGAAAACATCATGAACCTTCCTGTAGTCTTCCAAAATCTTATCCTTTCTTAATAAGGGACAATACTCATAGATGAAAAGGTCTTCATTCCAAGGAACATGTTGAATGGAAGATAGATCCTATGTGCATGCCAGACAGTATATCAAATAGGAAGACATAAAGAAATCAGCCTTGGCTTATTTAAGTTGGTCCCTCAGGGAACTAGAAATAATGTCCATGCAATCAATATGTTGCCCCCCTTCAAGGACTATCTCTATAAAGTGAAACATCCACTCCTCAAAGAGGAGAACCTGCTCAGAACCTTTAATCTGGTGAAGCAACACTATCACATCATGAATAAGTGGCTTCATGTGGTCTTTGGTGAGGACTTTAGGTAACTGAGATCCTCCCTTATAATTAGTTTGAGTCCACTTCTAGCCCACATGACTACAGTTTTTATCTATGTTTTCTCTATACTGAGCTAGAGATTGGGTGGGAGTGAAACTGACGAGAGATTCCTCTGGGATTTTAAAAATAGCCATGATAGTCTCTCTGTTAACTAGCACAAGGGTTTGGCCTTCCGCATTCATTATGCACCTAGATTTTACATCATATTTGTTAATACATTGCTGAACCAACTCTGGGCATACAGTGGACAGAGGGAAAGCCGTAGCTTCCAATAATCCACTCGACAAGAACTCTAGACTATGATCTTCTGCTGCACGGTTTGTGAGGTTAATTGCCATTTTTTTTACTGATATCCCTAACAGGTCTATATCTATGACAATAGGGGCTTGACACTGCATATTCTTGACATTCCTGAAGAAATGCATACTGGACCTCATCTCTCCCTCAAGAATAAAAATAAAATCTGCCCCCTCTTGAATCAATATATCAAACAGCAACATGAAATGAAAAAGAGCTTTAGGAGCTACCCATTTTATGCAGACTCGAAACAATTTCTTCTCCCACAGCTGATACTCCGTAGAATTATAATAGGAAGAGAAAACTTACATCATTATTTATATTTTTGAAATATTATGCCTTGAAAAGTTGACTTTAATGAGCATTAGTCAAGAACATTAATTTCAAATGATGTGAGTAGTAATGACTCAGCAACAGGACGTCTTTGAAATCCACAAACTCTAATATCATTATTAATCATCCCCCAAACAATATCTCTCACTCGTGTTAACAATTTCATTAATCGCAACCCGAAACTTTATTTGAGGCTTGCCCCATGGCTCCCATCAAATCTAAACTGTCCATCTTAAAAACTTAACCATCATTTCACCGTTGGCTTATGTCATCTATCCCATCAATTGTCCTTTCACTTATGACTCTAACTGCTCTCTATCTTTGAACCTCTTTGAACAACTTTGAACTAGGGTTCAAAGTGGTTCAAAGTGGTTCACCGCAAAAAGGTGATGTAGGCCGGGGTCCACCTATAGAAAATAGACGTTAGAAAAATAATCATTCATTGAACTACTTCGAAGTACTTTGAACTGAAGTTCAAAGTGGTTCGAAGTGGTTCATGTGAAGCATGAGTCTTGGAAAAGATTCAACCAAGGAAGGCCAAATTTGAACTTGACAAACTTGGAGGCTATTTCTTGACAACTTGATGGGCATGCACTCTTGGAGGATTACTGCAAGGAAAGACCCTCAAGGGAATGTGCTAAATGAGCTTCAAATAAATGAACTAGTAAGGGTCTTAGACACTTCCATAATGGTGACTCTAACTATATCTAACATCACTGTGGAAAACTGGGACATACATCTAATGTGTGTAGAAGAAAAGCACAAGGTAAACCTCCTGTCACTCCTAAGTTTAATGGATACTATTATTATTGTGATAAGTTTGGACATCCTGCTTATGAGTGTAGAGCTAAACAAAATGATCTTGCTAATAATACCACTATAGAGGAAATATGCTATGCTTGTAATAAATATGGACACACTGCATGAGAATGTAAGGCTAAGATGAAGCAAGTATGGACTCCTAAGCTAAAAACACAATGAAATCCCTATCAACCAAAGAGACAAGGTAACTCTTATGTTTGGGATTATAATACATGGGCTAACTACATTGTTTGTGGTAGATATGGACACATTGCAGAAAATTGTTTCAAAAAGAGTCGAATTGGACAATCAAGAAGCTGGACAAGCACTGGAATGGCTTGTATGCACTGTCATAGGTTCGGTAATTTAAGAAAGAGATGCAGAGACTGAGCACCAAATGAAAACCATATATTTGAAAGTGGATATACTAACACAGATATCACAAAGTTAACGAACACTATGTGGAAAAAGGCATCTAATGAGAATGTTGAGTCAAGTAATGTTGTCGGTGAAACCTCGTCCACTGGATTGGGTGACATCGATACCTCCACTTAAGGTGAAATAGGTATGTATGGGACTGACATCTCAAATGATCATATTTTGCATACAGTTCCTTATGCATGATGTACTTATACCAAATCAGCATGAATAAAGATGTACTATGGTTTAGATGTTATGAGCTAACAATGTTATATAGTCGATAAAAGAGAGATTGAGAGTTGGTTACGTGTCAATAATCACTATTTAAGGTTAACCAAGAACATGTATGAACCGATGAAGAAATCCTATGTTAACCGAGCGGATAAAACTTTGAGTTGTCACCGAGCTGACAGTTGTTTCATACCGAAAGTTAGGTCAAGCATTTATTGCATGAAAGTTTGAGCAGGAATATCAAAAAGTCTATAAATACACAGGAACAGAGTTCATTTTTACATTGCGATTTTGAAGAGCAGAGATTTCATAGAGAAGAGTTCGAACTAGAAGATTTTTTCAGAAGGATTCAAGGCTACTTTAGATCGAACTGGCATCACTCTTCGACGATTCTGAGTAAGTTCATTTTCTATCAAACACTTTTTATCCTGCTGCTTGCCGAAACCCTAGAATCGATTTATGGCATCTACATCATCTGCAAGCAAGTCACAAAGTATTGAGGAGGAAGTTAATCTAATCGTTAGGGAAAATTTAGACGAACCTAAGTTTAAGCCACATCCCAAGGTCACAGCTCAAATAGATACAATGGGCACTTTATCGAGCATACCAGAAAGGGTTTTATTGATAGAAGATGTAAGATCATATATTCATTGCAAAATCAAAGAAGTTGGAGATTTTCAAACTATAGCAGCATATCAACAAATCTATGGCACCGATGGCAAATTGAAAATAGATCACAAGAAGATTGAGGAATTTAGGCTATCGTGTATTACATACTTTTTGCAATCATTTAAAATAGATTGGATCATAATCATTTTGAGCAGGTATCACGATAACAAATTTGGCTAGAGAAACTGATAGAGGTCAACAAGAAAATGATCATTAGGGTTAATGGGCTCCCTACAACTAACAAGGCTAAAGCCTTCCGTAGTTCATCATGATCGGATGTTGAGAAGAATACTATAGCACAATGGGATGGTCAGGCACTGAAGATTTTGATAATTAGAGACCCAGTAGTTAAGTTCGCAGCACATGTGATCGGGTACAAGTTATTTCAATCAAGCAGACTCAATAGCATTTGTAGCAAGATAGACATGGCACACAAAATTTTGGTAAAAGGTCACCAGGTTGATCTTGCTGAGGTACTATTTCATCAACTTTAGGAGAATATGAAGACAATAAGAAAGAAGAATTCTAATACATGTAAGTTCAGATCACTACTTGTTTGCATATTTTTCTATATACAAAAGTATGTACCTGGCATCGGTAAAGTAAATTGGAAACCAGATATACTGATAACTAAACAAATCAATAAAATGATGAATAAGTTAGGAGATAAACTAAATATAGAGTTTGATGCATACTTCAAAGAGTTTCAGACTAAAATGCATAAAAGAAGCAAAATTATGAGTGAATTAGTTCAAAGATTTGAGAATGATATATGCTTTGTAGTCAACACAGATTATACTTTGATAAAAGTAGTTGAACCTAGGATAAAATGGTTGGCACCGATGGGCTATGAAATGAACCATGATTTCACACTGAAATCTATTAATGCATTGCTTGCATTACCAAAAGATCCCATTGCTACTAGGTTCGGAGTATATGAAGAGGCCAAATCTAGAATTTCAACAAATATAGAGATCGGTAAAATATCTAGAAAGGTAAAGAAGATGAAGAAAAATATTACTGCTAAATATGGCGATGTGTCTGAAACACCTGAAGAGACACAGATTGAACAGGCAACTGAAGGTCAGTTACAGTTGGCTGACAAACCATATGATAGTGAGGAGACCGAGTCTGACAAAGAAGAAGATCCCACACCGGTTCCTCCACCTAAAATTCCTATAAAGAAGTAGTTACCAATACAAGAAGGTATGAAAACAAGATCATCAACTATAGCTTCATCACCCGAGAAGAAAGAAGTGGACAAAGTACCAAAAATAAGGGCAGCTACACTGACAAGGAAATATATCAAAAGAAAGAACAAGGCTATAGCTGAGGCACCAAAGAAAAGGAGAAAACTGATAAGAAATAAAGAAGATCTTGAGGATATTGAGACTGAAGATGATGTCAATCAATTCAAGGTGGTCGGTAACAAGGCAAAAACAATAGATTAAATTATTGAAGGCATAATTGAACACGGAGAATTTACTGATCCCTTGCTAGACAAATTTGACAAGATGTCAAAAGAAGATCAAACCAAGATAGAAGAGGTTGTCATCCAAATGATGATCAAATTCAAGAAAGTTTGAATGGAATTTAACTATGCATTACCGAAGAAGTTGGATGACAAGATTACTGAAAAATGGGCTATTGCACTAGACATCGAGAAAAGAAAGAGAGAATGCTCTCTAGTTCAAGCAGCCCCACATCTAAGCTTTGGAGAAATTAGTGAGTACTTGACCAAATACCAAGAAAAATTCATGATCAAGAATTGAGCCTTGATGATAATGGATGAAAATGTAGCAGATATGGATACCACAACAAATTATGTGTGGACATCAATTTTTAAGGCCGAAGAAAAAGCTGAGCAAGAAGCATTTCTAAACTTGTCTAAGAAGAGACACAATTCAAAAGGTAAAGGTATTTGTATTGATGAGGGAACAACAAAGAAATCAAAGAACATCGGTATGTCAGTTACCAAGGTAATTGATATCACCAAGCAAAAGGAAGACATAAATGTTTCACAGGATGCACCGGATAAAGTTGAAATTCAATTGGAGAAGAAAACCGATGATGATGTACTCATTGAGGACATCACAAATGGTGATCATGATGACAAAGATGATGAAGATGTAAATATAGCACCTAATCAACATGAAGCACTAGACACTGAATGTCTATTTACATCACTACCAGGTAAACTTCATGTACTTGCAGAAGCAGTTGAAATTCTTTCCCGAGTACAACCCGACGTCTCAGACCCCGAGTAAAACAAAGACATCACAGGGGATCAAGACATTGAGAAACCTACAGAAATAGATGAGCCTACACAAATAGAGGCACCTTCCACCAAGGCAAAGGAAATAGAAGAAACAAAGAAAACAGAGGTGATCCCAATTGACACCACATCCGAGACTCCTACCATACCTGAAAATTTTTGAGGCACACATTGTCAAAGCCGAACAACTCGTTGCAACACCAAAAATTTTAGTGTTAGATAATACCTTTGACATGCATGCACAAGTCGGTCTTGAGCACATTGCTCTCACCAACTTGAAAGAGGAATGGGGCAAACCTCTTGGAGTCAGTTAGGAAAACCCACTAGCATATTTTTGACAAGATGTGAGTATACTACTTAATTTTTGTATTTGGCATTACTATCAAAAAGGGGAAAAATAATGTATAATTCATTATGCCAAATATGTACATAGATGCTATGTATACTACATATAACCAGGAGCATGCACCGAGGGGGAGTACTTAGTACTTACAAAAAATTTTGATGTATATGTATATGACGGAAGTATAAGTTATATAGAAAATTTTGTCTATATACATTCAAAGTTTTGATACTAATGCCAAAGGGGGAGCTTATCTCTGTTGAGCATTTAAGGTTGTCATTAGCATCAAAGGTTTGTAAAGATATCGGTCAGTCACTTACATTGAGCTAATCGGTAACATGAAGCAAGATAGACTAGTCAGTAAAGTATATACCGAGCAGCAGACAGTTTACCGAGCACTAGCAGACACCGACACCGACAGACAGTAAACACCGAGCATCACAGTATACACCAAGCAGTTTTATACAGTGTTTACTAAGGATCACAAAAAATGGCATAGTAATCTAAAATGGCACATACTTCTATGCATACAGTTACAACGGTTCATAAAACATTTTACCAAGATCGAGGAACATTTAATGTGACGACATTCATTAAATGCAATGTATATCTTTTGTAATAGTTGATCTAGGTTATTTTTGTACACCATAGATCTTAGGGTTATGACTATGTTGTGTAACCTAATTTTGTTAAAGCGGCAAAAATAGAACACTATATATTTGTTCGTTCACATCATTTTTGGTGTGAGCTCATATATGAATACAAAACACTTGAAGCAATTGCCTAACTTCAAGTCTATCAGTTAACAGAGCATAACTGAGTATAGAGGAATTCAGATTGAGTAGAATCAGAAAAGGCTACCGAGCAGTTCAGATCAGAGATTCATCACAAGTAAGGTGATATTTTATCAAAGCTTATAGATCTGTATTAGACAAGTGAATTTTCAAATAGGAGATAATTGCCTATTGCTTTCTGACAATTGTAATAGAGTTTTGGATAAAATCTCTTAACACTCTTATGTAAATCTCTTAACCGAGTACACACTTCATTAGTGTTGTTAAAATCCTATAACTAGGTAGATCTAGTTGATCTAACATGTCACTCCTAACAGGGTGAGATCACCAGAAGTGATCAAAACTTGTAGCCCTAATAGGCAAACCTTTTCTATCTGCAGTAGTGAAGAATTTGTGGGTGTCATCCCCACTGCAGTTTTTACCTTCTAACAAGGGTTTCTGTGTTACCAAAATACTTGTGTCATGTAATTGTTATATTGATTTCATGTTGTTTACTTTCATAAGTTAAATGAATGATTGATGTATGCAGTTAGATTCAAGTTGTTTTGGTCAGTTATTATTGTTTACAGTTACATATCAGAAAGGTTTACAAGTAAAAGTTTTGAAGGCACTGATTCACCCCTCCCCTCTCGGTACCTATCTCTCCTAATTCCAACAGCCCCCACAAGCAAGAGCAAGTGGTGAAACCCACTTTGAGAGACTGACACCGCCAATGGAAAAGTGTTGACATGGTTGCACATTGTCAGCCAAAGGTTAGAGTAGATTAGGAGCAACAGAATGAGAAGAATCTATGTAGCTAGATGGGGTCACATCAATAGAAAGAGGTAGAGCAGGGTCCACCGAATCTAAGGAGGCCAAATATGCAGCAGTGTCATCTTGAACTATTAAGAACTAATTTACTATTAAAAAACAAGTTAAATTTTAATACAATAAAATCCCGTATAATTTCATGCAAATACGAAATATGGTTGTTTAAGGATTTCCATCTAATGATCATGTGATTATATAAGATCAACAATAAAAATTAGATTATCAAACCATTCGAATATAATGTTTACGTGAAGAAAACTTGTTAGAAAAAATATCACACAACTTAGTCAAATATTAATCTTGAAAAATAAATACATACAACACACTAATAGTCTCTTCACTCTCAAAATACTTTGGTAGCACTTGAAAACCTTTAAAATAAATTATATGAAACTACAATCTCATACCCCCAATATATAGTGGAGAAGACAAAGCCATAAATGATTTATGAAAATAATGGATACACTCAATAAGTTCACCTATTATCAATTGTGTACACTCAATAAGTTCCAAAATAGAAAATTTAACCACCACTGCATCTCCATAACTCCAAATGGATCACATTCCCAAATAGTGCTCCACTTTGGATTCCATTTTCTTTTTTAGGTTCCATCTATCATACAAATGTTCTTTACTTCTCCTTCGCACATCTGACACCTAAGAAATGCATATTGCCTTTACTGTCCACAATATTAAATATAAGAAGATCATCTATTTTTTGTGACCTTCATGAATGTACATGATAACTAATGTCAAGGCTCCTAGGAATTCTTAATTTCAAACTATTTTCCACTTATACTCTAGAGGTGTCGAAGGACACTTTCCAAGAGTATTGGAGATATATATAAAAATATTCATAAGATTGCAAGGTAAAGGACACATCAAGCTTGACATTTATAAGATTACATAATACGTATATTGCATAATCTAAGATGATAGCTAAATTATACAAAAAAATACATTTGTATTTCAAGATAAATAATTGGGCACACTCAATAAATCTTCAAACGGTAGCTTTTACTAATATTCAAATAATAGAAGATCAATATGAATAGATTCAAAGAGACAAATTTATACCATTTTTATGGGTATGGTTCAAATCCAAAATCTAATTCACTTTTGGAGGCAAGGAGATCAAGTCTGAAATATAGATTTGAACCATAAAATGCACAATTAGTTTGGAAATTCTGAAAAAAATCTAAAAATTCGACCTTAATAATCTAACATCATGACAAATTAATTACTAATATTATCATAAAACCTCAAACTAAATATTACACTTAATTTATTTAAATTCCATAGATTTAATCCTACAATTATTATTTCAATTTTACTGATTATCTGAATCAATTTTTTTTATTATAATCTAATTAATTAACCTAGAACATAGTATGTGATAGGTGGCGTATCCTTTATATTATACTAAAGATATTCTTCATTCTCAGAATACAATTTAACTCTTGAAAGTAGCTCAGCTGAACACTGTGATTTTTATTGTGCATTAACTTACCTAATTCGAATGTTTAATATCATGTAAGTATCTACTCTCTCATTAAAAGCTACATATAACTCAGGCCAGCAGTCTCATTTCAAGTGATTTAACAGAATTTTACTGCACACAGTTGCCAAAACCCAACTGGGACATTAAGTAGACAGTAGTCACATTCAACACTCACATTTCCTTCAAGGTGATGTTATTACGATGAAGCGTCAGTATTTGCATGCTTTTTCAGATTCCTGTTGGTGAAAAGAACAAAGGATTCTTTTAATTTGTGAATGAAAAGACATTAGGTACATCTGCAAATTGTTGCAATCATTGTAATGACATTATATATGCGCTGGTTGGGACACTTCACCTAGAAAATAATCTGTAACATGATCCTGAAGACAAAGTCTAAGCTTCTGACATGATCGCCCATCGTGTGATGTGAATTGATCTAAATAAAGCACTTGGTTTTAATAATTGCTAGCATATCCAATCAACTAATTGAATAATTTATTATTTGTATTTGTCAACAAGAAGTCTTATGATTTCTCTGCTCGTTCTCCAAATTGGCCTTCCTAAGTATACGTTTCTCCACAAATTTAGAAATAGATTTCATTAATGGCAGTCTTACAATTTGACTTGGTGTATGAAAAAATACAGAATTCTCAACAAATTTATAAATGGATATAGTTGTTTGCAGTTTTGCAATTTAACATGATTTATAAAAATTGAAAAGCATAATTCTTCCATACAACCTTTGCTTCTCGTTTTAAAGCCTATTAGTAGTGGTGTCCACCTCATTAGATAGATTACGTGTATAAATACACATGGATGCAATTTTCTTGTTTTCACTTTTTAAGTCAGAAAAGCTGTCCATCAAGTCCGAAAGTTTCATCTCTGCCATTTTCAGCAGAGGGAAGCTTCTGCAACAAGTCACAAAGTTTAATCAACACGAAAGAGGCCGTTGTAACAAAGTCAAAAAGTTTCACCATCTATTTCAATATCAAATTGGATTTCATTTCCTTTAAAATATTCTCTGTCTTACAACAACTCTTCTCTGTACAACAACCTCTTCTAAGTCCTACACTTTCCCCATCTCGTCAACAAACAGCTCGGAAGAAAGCATGGGAGAAACCTAACCTTCAAATTGATGATCGCCCCTAGATTTTCTTTCATCCCTCTACCATAGCTAGCTCTGAAACTTACGGTTGACTTCATATGTATTGTCTCCAACAAGCTCCACACATTCCCAAGAATGCCTTAGTCTCGCTATTCCCATGACCAGCTAATGGAAACCCTAATTTCCCTTTAAAGCTCACTTCAACACATTATCCCCCCAAGTACTTAAAACAATGAATAGATCATAGTTTTCCTTCCACTTGAAGGAATAGCCTTAAGGGAGATCTTAATCTATTAACAAACTGACTAATAAGCAAAGTGGTTCACATGGTAATCTCATTGAGTTCCCACTCCTTTCATCAATAGTGGATGCCATTTTTTTATTCAAATCTAGAATAATAGTTGTTTTCTTCTTAAGAGGAGTGCAAACTAAACATGATTTCTAAATGTGAAAAAGTTAAACTGATAAAGTAAAAAGAACAGTTCACATTATTCAAGGATTGGGGAAAGGATATATATCATATATTTCTAGTCTTCTAAGCATGTCTAAGATGTGTTTCAATATGGCACTTAGGTGATATATGGATAAAAAATATATTTACAAGTCTGCGATTTTAGTCCTATAGATTTATTCAAGTCCAAATATTTAATGTGAATTGAATTTCCTTATTTAAATTAGGCTTTATGTTCCTTCCTTTATAACATTGCTAGCTAGGGAGAGAGGTGTTGGTGCGAAATAATGCCAACAATTTGGCAAGGCTTAGAACTTAACTTGGAACTTGTGTTAAGATTAATCTATCTTAACAAATTAAAAGGAAATATCTCAACCTTGATAGCCTTGAGACACATGATATTGATGTACAAACAACTCAAAATAATACATTGAACACAAACAATAATTAAAAATCCAAATACATAATCTAATAAATTATAAATTTATATAACAATTAACCAAAACAAAATAATTTATACATTATAATTCCAATTACAAATTATTTATCAAATTCAAGAAAATGATAGAACCAACTTATCATATTTTAAAATTCCTATCATGTACAAAATAAAAATTCTTTCTAAACTTTAAACCCATTATTAAATCATCTATAATGAGTTTATCTTTTTTTCTTGAAAGCATTAAGAAAGCAATATCTTAAAGGATTATACTTAATGAATGCCCATAAGAAAATTGATCATTCCTTAATAAACTAACCCTTGTTCAATATCTACCTTTGTTATCAACAAAATTTCAAATTACATGAAATAGACCATTTTTTCACAATAAACTATCATGGAAATTATTGTATTTAATTAGTAGGATACGGTGATATAAATAGTTAGATAAATAAATGTTGTTTTAATTATGATTTAGGATACATAATTTGTATTTAATGAACAACATCTAGAATAGGCTAAAATTAGGTGTGGTTAGGTGAGGACAATTTTAGGTGTCTATTGATCTGATCTTATCTCTTGATATTTAATTATTTTCCTATTTCATTTAATAATGAATGGAATCTATTATACTCAAAATCAAGTTTAATTTTATCTTGTTCCTATTTTCTAGGACTATTTTTATTTTCATAGATGATCCTAGAGGATTGAGTAAATTAATGAATCTAACATTATCAAAGTTATAGAAAAGGATATCACCCTTAATTTTAATTTCAAAATAGTTATATGAATGTAATTTATGAAAAATTTTGCATTAATTTAACTTAATTTAAGAGATAATTTATTTTGATGACAATACATACAAAAAAGTTCTATTGTAGTTAAAAAATGCCCAATGTACTCAAAAATATGATTTTATGTTACTACATGCATGTAATATGCGTACACAAGACTTTAAATCAAGTTGTAATTATCAATTCTAAGAATGTATATTGAACAAACATTTCTAAGAATGTATGTTAAACACATAGACCATTTTTTCCTAATATTTCCCAATTATGATTTTTATTCAACCTTGCACACAATTTGTATCACTTTAGGACACCAAATTTGTCTTTCTATTTAATTAATTGGAAAAAAAAATCATGCTACATTAATTAAGATCTATGAATTACTTTTTATTTTATTCCACATTTATTAGTTCTTAGTACATCATCGAGATCAATAATGGAGAAATAAGAGAGATGACATATTAAGATGTATACATGAAAGATAATGAGAAGAATCATTAAAAATATGAGGTCATATATTCATCCATTCCATTAAAATATATATATATATATATATATATATATATATATATATATATATATATATATATATATATATATATATATATATATATATATATATATATATATATATATATATATATATATATATATATATATATATATATATATATATATCTGTGTATATATATATATATATATATATATATATCTGTGTATATATATACACAGATATATATATATATATATATACACAGATATATATATATATATATATATATATATATATATATATATATTTCTATATATATATATATATATATATATATATATATATATATAGAGAGAGAGAGAGAGAGAGATATATATATATATATATATATATATATATATCAAAAAGGTTTATAACTACCTTTTCACCACTTAATAACCATTTAGTAATTAGATGTGGTTAACTACCTTTTCACCACTTAATAACCATTTAGTAATGAGGCATAGAACATAAGATCATTAAACATATGAAGTAATATAATTATCTTTGGAATAAATTATATGAACATTTATCTCAAAAAAAATTATGGAATTTAAATTCAAGCTGTACTTATGACTACCACCAAGATATGAAAAGATGCCAATAATTCCCCTATAATCTAAAATATCTAACAAATTATTAGACTTCGTAACTATTGATATAGTTAGTGCACTCAAAGCTTTAAATTTTGGTTATAATGAAATAACTATAAATGAGAAGGAATCCCACCCACTCAATTTCTCTCAATGAACCAAGTGGAAAAAAAGAGAAAAATAAATTTATTGATCATGAGTAGTTATAAACCCCACTTAAATTGTCGTACAAATACAGTATCTAAAAAAATGAACTCATCATAGTTCACAAATCTAAAACTTAATAAACTTCATGATGGATAGAAACAAACATGTCAATATTTAAGATCAAATAAAGAATTGATAGTTATAACATGAGTTAAATTTACAATTTTCCTTTAATTACTAAAAATGTAAACGTCAACAATTAACAAAACTTGTAATCTGATTTATTATTCTTCCCCTTATTAGATGAGAGTGGATAATTCTTACATATAACACCTTTGAAATGAAAGCATGACAAACCAAAAATTTCATATAAATAGATGACAACTCAATTATGTCCTTTCAAGTTTTCATCTCAAGTTACTATTAAGCTACTTTACAACTCAAATGTATAAAATGGGATTTTAATCTGACCTACCAAATTAAGAGTCACAATCTCAATGTCCATAGCTTCAAAAACCATGATATTGATATATAAACAACTCAAAGAAAAAATACTAAACACAAACCAAATTAAATTCAATAAACAATAATTGAAAACTAAAATACTAAAGTTAATAAATCTTAATTTTGAACCACAATCAAACAAATCAAAATATTTTATACATTATAATTCCCATCCCATATCATTTGACTAATACAGAAAAATGCTACAATTTAAATAGGACAGAACTACTATTTTTATGAATAGAGGCCTTCACTATTAATAAGAAATATTAAAGTACAATATTCACAAAAAAAGGGGCTAGGGGAACAAATCACCCCGCAAGTTCACATGGCACTAAGACCAGAAACAAACAACTATTCATCAAAAAAAACTATAAAACCAAAAACCCTCAAGCTATGAGAGCAGTAGCAGAAGAGGGAGGAGGATCTTTGTCATCTGGATTGCCCCAGACATTGGGCAGAGGAGCTTGATTAGGGATGGCCCAGCCATCTTTAGGATCTTTCTCAACTTCTCCTTCCTCCCACCTGGGTGAAATAGCCAGCGCCAGGTGAGGGAACTTTCCCTGATTAATAGGAGTAGAGGCCGAAGGTCGAGCAAAAGCATTAGCAGTGGAAGCAAGCATAGGAGGCCACCCAGACCCCGCATCCCTCCGAAGAGGAGGTGAGGTAGAACAGTGACACCACCGTCGCGGAGTCCTGGAGTGTCTGGCAGAGGAACTCCAGCTATGACATCGGCCCCAGGGCGGCGTACGATCAACTGAGAGAGAATCTGGAGGAACCTGGGCAATAGTGCAAGGGGCATTGCCCCAGTGCTAGAGCAACTCCTATAAGTGGGAAACCTCCAGGGCCACCTTGTCAGCTTGCACCTAGATCTACATCATAACATTGTTACAAATACAAGCTTTATCAAAAAGAGAAACATAATTGTCCCGGCAACTGTGAGAAAAAAGCACAGCATTTCTATCTTTCCATAGAGTAAACAAAATTTCTAGCCGAAAAGAGTGCCATATCTAGGTGAACTGGGAAGGCATTCTGGGAGAGTCACCGAGAAGAACCATGTGCCAAGAAAAGGGCTTAGGTCGAAAGGGAGAAAAAAAGTCATGAATCCAACTCCAATAATTTTGAGCACGATGACAAAACTAGAAAATATGCATGAGCATCTTAGAGTGACCACAAAAGGGGCATTTAGGGTCAGGAACCCCCATATGCCTGAGCCTAGCTCCCAAGGGCAAGCCCTGGTACAAAAAACACCAGGAAAAATGAGCAATTTTAGGCTCATTAATAGCATTCCAAATGATACAGAATCTCCACCCCCAGCTCTTTTGAGAAGAGGAAAGGTGTCATCGGTGATTGAGAGAGTCAATCATGGGTAAATGGGGCATAAGCCAAGAATACCCAAGCTTGGGCTTGTAGCTAGTGAATGGAGTGACAGGATACCACTTCCAGTCTTTCCACCACGGTCTGACAGACTGAATTCCCAACTTGTGCAAGAGGTGAGGTGGAATGGCAGAAACCAACAAGTCAAAAGTCTGATGATCTAGGCAGATGAGCTGAAACTGAACATGGAGATCATCCCAGGATCGGAGACTCATGGTGGCTCTGGAGAATATATCCTTAGGGGTTTGAATGCCATGCTTATGAAACTGAAGAGCACTAACCCCTTGAATTCTACCAAGAGGAATCCCTTGTTGGGAAAAAAGAGGAGACCACCAAATGTTCTACTGGTTGAAAGAAAGACCATCCCGAAATCCATTCCTAGCCCACCGAATCCAAGGCTTGACAGACTCCCAAGCTTTCCAAATACTTTTGGCAATAAAAGTACCCTGGATCTGGATAGGCTCCCTCATAACCAAGAGGGTTTGAAAGCCAATCCCCTTCCAAGCCGGCTTGTGAAGAGGAAATCCTAAAGAAATGCAATGATGAAGTAGAATTTTCTAGGATTCCTCACCAGTGAGGCACCGCACAACCCACTTGGCACAAAGGGCATGCCCTTGCTTCAAAACTACTTTTTTCTATCACATACAAAATAAACAATTTTTCCAAACCTTAAACGCACCGTTAAACAATCGATAATGAGTTCATCCCTTTCTTTTCTTGAAGGCATTAGGAAAGCGATATATCATAAGTAGTCTGATAGCCCACCAGAAAATTGATCACTCCTTAAAAAATTGGTCCCTATTCAAACATCTACCTTTTTAGCAACAAAAACATCTACATGCAAGCTTCCTGGAATGGATGCGTACGTTGCATGCATGGGACGTAATCCTTTTACATGCACTCTACAATTGTTTGTGGGTGGCAACAAAGCCTGTGTTTCTAAGCGTGGAGAGTACATCATCACACCCAAACTAGTAAAAATTATCTATCAATAGAGTTGGTATGAATGAAATCCATCAAACAGATGTGTCGCCTTCCAATTACACTAGTGTTTTTATTTTTTCCATTTTTGGGATTCAATTTGACTTGTAGTGGAAGACATTTCTTATTTATTAATTAAAGAATTCTATAATAAATAATTCATAAGATGCAACAATTGTTGACGATTTTTCAAAGGAAGTAGGAAACTAAACAGACTTAATCTTGAAGACTTCACTAGTAGTGTGAGTATCATCTAGATGCAATAAGTGCTAAGTGTTCTATTCATTCTCATAAAAAATGAATTCTTGTGAATCATTATAAAAATAAATCAATAAATTCAATTCAAAATCTACACAAGTGAATTTTCAAAACAATCATAATTTTTTAGTAGCTAAAATTTTAATTAGATAATTATACTATTTGTACAATTCATACATCAACCTTAAAAATATATACCAACTGAAGATTGAATACTTTATATAAATCAATAGATTGAAATAGGAATTGAATATGGAAAGAGGTTGGGATTAAATATTGGAAAAAAAACTTATTAGAATCCTAATATATAAGCATTAATGTAGTTTATCATTATCATTCAAGATGCCCCACCAAATGTTTAGCTAAATACGGGTTTTATTTCAAATATTTAGTTTGAAATTATCTTCTCATAAACAGTTTATATCAATCAATTTAATTTTACAAATATGATACGATAAATTACGAATTCATTGTGCACATTAGGTTTTAAAATTTATTAGATTTCGTTTGGACAAACTGAAATATAATTTTTCATAATTCCTAATACTACATAGTATTCATATACTTAAATGGGTATTATTAACTTATACATATGAAATGTGTAAATTGAAGAGGAAAATTATATGTGTGTGTATGTATATGTATATATATGTAGATGTATATATGTATATATGTATATGTATATATATGTATATGTATGTATGTAATTGTCAAGTGCCTATATATAATGAATTAAAAAAACATTTTTCTTAGTTTTAACTATAAAAATGAGGCAACTTTAAAAAGTTATAAATTTAGATTTATATAGTGGCCTGATATGGACTATTTTTTAATAAGGTTTTTCTTCAACCTACTGAATAATTTGAGCCTAGATAATTCAAGCAATGGACATGTTATTGTTTGTGCAAGGGCTATTAGAGAAATGATCTTCATTGAAAGAAGATGAATGAATTGATTATCATGATAATAAAATTATATATAGGAATTATAATTCATTTGACTATTTTTAGTTCTCTTCACAATTGTATGATGTAATCTATATTATGAACAAAAGAAATTTGATTCTATTTTATTAACTCTTAATGCATAATTATAAATAGAATTAGTTTTTTTTTTTCAAAAATTGTATTGTTTCTTGTATAATTTTGAATTATATTATTATTTAGATTGTAGAAGTAATAGAAATATGTGTACTCAATGAGGGAAGTAATAGATATAATGAGAATTTTATGTTGTAATAAATCTTAAGATAATTATATAACAATGTTTTACACCCATAAAGCATATACAAATAACATAATGATAAAATAGATCTATGTCCATAATTATTAACCATTGTCTATTGTGCAAAACCCCAATTTATATCATATTGTGATAATGTGTCTTAAATTATCAAGCTTTCACAACACTTAGAAATATAATATTCTATCTAGAAAATGTAAAAACTACAAAGGTAACAATTTTCAAAAATAAATTACTATTAATCAAATTGTAATCTACATTGACAATGGCTCATATATCATCTTGTATCACATGTTCTACTCTTCATTTTTTAGAGGTGTGATTCATTATTAATCATATTGCCTGACATGTAAATTTATTAACAAATCATAAATAGGAGTTGATGTTTCCTCTATTGTATCACACAAACTTAATTTTAAGTTTTGATTAATTCAATTAGGAAAGGGCCCAGACCCATCACAACAAAAAATTCATCAATCCCTTAGGTGGTATGAAAGGAATTCATGAGAAGTGAATTCAGCCAACAAAACCACAAAACAAAACAGCAAAAGAACCAGCAACAAAAACAACTAGAGACCAAAACCAAGAAACAAATGAATAGAGAAATGAGAGATTGATCTCCTTCTAATCTTGATTAAGCTCCTTGAGGTATCCAAAAAAGAAGTCTTTATGGGATGATGCAAGATCAAGTCTATAGAAGGGCCCTCTTTTACCAGCAGAACAACAACCTACATATTCTCCTCACACTTCCTTCTTTTAGCCTTCCTGTATTCCAATTCCTCTTGAAGAGAGTTGAAGGAAAAAGTTGTTTCGTCCATCATCTTCTTATTGAAGTTGGCCACATCTTCCAATTTTTTGTTAACCTAATTTTGGTTGGATTTGACATTGGCTAAAGCCCAAAGCATCTCTTGTTTCTCTTCACTAGAGGGAATGAAAGCCTTTAGTTCATGAACCCATTCTTTAGTGACTTCCCAATTATCCAACTTCTGATCTAGCTCATTGAAAACCTCCCAAGCACTATCATCCATGCTGGTATGGGTCCAATCCCCCACTTTGGCCTCTAGCTCTGTAATATCTTCTAACTTTTTTATTTTCTTTCTATTCGTGTGTACTTGAGAAATTAACCACTTGATTTTGGAATTATAGTGGTTGTAGAGAATGCATAATTTATCAACTTTGTCCACAAGACATTGATAATCCATAAGTTCATCAGCAGGGGTGGGGTTATGGGAGTAGGGAGGGGAAATATTTTGCAAGACCTCTAGGTCTCCTTTATAGGTTTGGGGAGTTGAAACAGGGGAAGGAGGATTAGGATCCTGGCTGGAATATTTAAAAAGAGTATATTTTGGGGTCCACTTGGACCTATTTGACTAGGAGGAAGAATAATCATCAATGACAATGATAGTCTCTTCTAGCTCTTTTTCATTGCCTAAAGATTTTAACGTGGCTTTCCTTAGGGAATTAACCCTAGTTGAGATAGCAGGAGGAGAGACCGTTAAAGAATGGGAAAACTTAGAACTATCTACCTAGTTACTTTTTCTAGACTAGAGGAATTAGGTACAACCCCCCCTATAAGTTGCAGTGCGCTAGATAAAAAATTTAATGTGACTGATGATGATAGCATGACACATCCTCTAGTACCACATGAAATTGGAGGAGACTGTACCTCCTTACCTCATGCTTTATAATAATAAGCTCTCACCAATCGAGCCAAACACCTAGCCCATCTAGCTAGTTACTTAATTCAATCATTAATGGGGCATGATTTGGGCATTCCTTAGGGGTCAAAGCTAGATGGAATTTATACAGGTGGAGGATTAAACCTTGATGCAAAGTAGGGCCATTATTTTTTGATTTCATAACAGAATGAGATAGGGAAGATAACATCCAAAAAGGAAAGTTGAACTTGATATTATGCTGAAAATTATTGAGCATAGGAAAAATGTGAGAGTAATAGTATTTAAACCTACCTTCCAGAGTGATAATCTTGATCAACAAAAGAGCCACATATTTCCATTCACCAAAGATTTCTTCTCAATTGAAGTTGTTTTGTAGACGAGAAATTTTCTCACCTAGGCCAAGGAATTTATTAAGGTCATGTTTGTAATGAGAATTGTAATTTCTAGGAATGACATTTCCTTCCACAATCAACCTAGTAGCAGGTGCAATTGATTCTACTGAGACCACAAATGAAACACTCCCAATATTCACCTTTCCATGGTCCTACTTGACTTTGCAAACTTATCAGGAAATTCAAGATCGAAACCCTTCATACCTTCAATGTAATTATCCATGTGACCAGCTTGTCGAATAGGCATAAGAATATTTTTCTTTACTTGAAATCATCATAGTTATCACGCTCTGTGTGAATAAGGTCTCCTCCCATGGCTTCATTGAAACTATTATTGACAGAGTTCATGTAGTCAATGAGGATATGGAAATTCTAAAAAATACCATGAGAAAAAATAGACATATAATCTCAATAAATATCCTAGCTATCAAATAATAATTTCCTTTCATCACAATAAATGCCTTGTGTGGATTGTGTGTCCTTTCCCAAGTGTAGGAATATCTTGTTCAATAGCCTAATGTTCCCCTTGAGTTAATTCTTGAAATTTGAACCAAGTATGAATTGAGTTTGTAAAATCTATCAACAACCTCATTACCTTCATGGTAAGTGTGTTGGCATATGACATTATCCGGCATGTCCACTAAGCCTTTGCATTTGATAATTAAATCTTTCATTTCTCATCCCAGTTTAACTACTCTCATCAGCATTGTGATGACATTGAGGGCATCCCCCTCAATGGTTAGCTTTTTGTGACCATAGTTAACAATCAAATCAATACCGTGAAAAGTCACTGCCACCTCTACCACATGGCTAGTTTGTAACCCCAAGTTAAGTTTATCAATGATTTAATAGATTTAAAGAATTGCCTTATCCACCTTCTCAAGAAACTATTCATCATCCTAGTTCATTATGTCAACCATCTTTGTATATAAAATTATCCCTTCTATTATTTTGAACTATACTTATGGACTCTGAATTCAAACATTTTATTAAAATAATCAAATTTATAAATTATTTCCTCCTAAGAGTTGTATTTTATATCAATTATTGTTTTACTATAAAATTAAGGTAGTTTAAATTTGAAAAAATTAAAAAATTTATTATCACTGTTTCATTTTGGTATTGTTACTAATTTAATTTTCACTTCCTCTAGTTTCTATTTCTTTTTTTCCCTTTTTTGGTTTCTCTTTTATTAGTTTTTCAAATCATGTTACTAACATAATTCCCCTAGCCTAAAATTCATAGTAAGTATATAAAGTAAACACTATAAATGTATGCACAAGACTAATAGATCTAGTAATAGTTTTAGTAGCATAAGCATACATTTTGTATCATCATAAAATTATGTCTTTGAAGAACTTTTTTACTATTAAGAAACAAGATAAAAATTACTACAATAAAGTCCCTTACAATTGTATGCAAATATAAAATATAGTTGTTTATCCAAGGAATTCCATATAATGATTTTGTCATTGTATAAAATCAATAATAAAAATAAAATCATCAAACCATTTGAACAAAATATTTAGGTAGAGAAAATTATTTAGGGAAAAAACCACACAAGATGGAGGACAAGTATTAATCATTAAAAACTAAATATATACAACACATTAACACTCTCTTCACTCTAATAACACATTGGCAAAATCTACATGCCTATAAAATAATGCATATGAAACAACAATCGCATAGCCCCAATATATAATAGAGGATAGAGAGAAAACCCATAAATGATATACAAAAATAATAGATACCAAAATCATAGTATCATTCAATAAAACAATGTCAACCTTGGAGAGAACCTTCTTAAAATAGTAAAATGATAAGCATGTTCACCTAATATAAATTGGGTACACTCAGTAAGTTCCCAAATAGAAAATGTTACCACAAATTATTTTTATCATCAACAAACTTCAAATTAAATATTACATTTAATTTATTTTAATTTCATAAACTTTATTCTACAATTATTATTTTAAATTTACCTCATTCTATAAATCAAGTTATTTTTTTGGTAATTTAATCAAGTATTCTAGAACATATTATGTGATAGGTGTCTTATCATTTGTACATTATATTAAAGGTATTCTTCAATCTCAAAATACAATTTAACTCTCTCTGAAAGCAGTTCAGCCAAATACTGTGATTTTCATTGTGCATGTAATTATTTCAATCCACGGATTTTATACATCCTACAGATTATTCGAATGTTTAGTATCATGTAAAGATTTCTTCTCTCATTACTTGGAGTTATTTTTTTCTGAAGAAAATGAAATTTGCAATCCATTAATTAATTAACATTGATGTTTCCTTTTTTTCCTTTTTGTGTTGGGCCAACTTGAAAAGAAATGGTGGAACGCTTGTCTTAAGGAGAAGCTTGATAGTATCCCTGACAAGCACAGCATATTGTAATTTGCACTTAAAGAAATTATCTCTGTGGGGGACACGATTGAGATGGATGTCTCTGCTGAATTTCTCCAATGTAAAGATTCCATTGAAGGCTATATATAACTGTTGAGGTAAGCAGTCCCATTTCAGGTGATTTAACACAATTTGACAGTTCCTACAGCTATCACAGCAAACAGTTGCCAAAACCCAACTGGGTCATTAAGTGTGCAGCACTCACATTCAATTCTCACGTTTTCCTTCAAGGTGATGATATTATTATTAAGATGAAGCGTCGGCGTTCTTTAATGGTTGTTTGAGATTCCTGTAGCTGAAAAGAACAGAGAATTCTTTAACTCTGTGAATCAGAAGACATTACGTACATCTGCTGATTGTTGTAATCATTGTAATGACAATATATAATATGCGCTGGCTGTGACACTTCACCTTAAAAATATTCTGTAACATGATCTTGGAGACAAAATCTAAGTTTCTGACGTGATCGCCCATCGTGTGATGTGAATTGTCATCTAAATAAAGTACTTGGTTTTAATAATTGCTAAGTTTGGATTATTTCTTGCCAAAAAGAAGTATTATGATTTCTCTTCTGGTTCTGCAAATTGACCTTCTTAAGCATACGTTTCTCCACAAATTTAGAAAGAAGTCTCGGAATTCGACTTGGTGCCTGAAAAAATGCAGAATTCTCAACAAATTTATAATTATATGCAGATTCGTAATTTAACATGATTCAAAGCATAACTCCTCCATACAACCCTTACCTTCATATTATAAAACCTATTAGTAATGGTGTCTACTTCAATAGATAGATTAAGTGTGTAAATGCACATGGACGTAGCTTTCTTGTTTTTACTTTTCAAGATAGAAAATCCCACCCAATAAATCCGAAAGTTCCATATCTTCCATTTTCAACAGAGGAAAAAAATGAGAAGCTCCTGCAAAAAGTCACAAAATTTTATCATCACGAAAGACGGCCAAGTCAAAAAGTTTCACAATCTATTTCAATATCAAACTGGATTTCAATGCTTTATAACTTTGTATCAGATAATGAAATTGGGTCGACATAAATGAACTGCCCTACCTAGATAAAGGTTATTTCATTATCCAATTGTTTAGCTGCAAGCCATTAGAGATAGGGTTTTGAAACCTATATCCTAGTTCTTAAATAGAGTAGGATTGTTTATTTAGCCAAGGTTCACTAACTTCAAGCTTTAAGTTGTCATTATTCACATTTGAATTTATTAAGCCAATAGGCTTATTGTGGGGAGACTTTCGTCGGATTCTCCAGATGTCTTCTGCCAGACCGGTCGTCGGAAAGTCATCCACAAAATTGGTGATTAAATGAAATGTGTTTTTTGATCTTGCCCATCCCACCACGGCAAGTTGGAAGGTGCAGAACTAAGCCATCGGCTGGTTCAAAGAACAAATATCATACCATGAAGTATGACATTAAAATATTGCTGAATTTATAAAATTCATTAAATAAACGATATTAATATGGTCATTTGCATGGAAAGGTGTCATTAGGAGAAGTTGCATCCTCCACCTGCCCATGCTCTTCCTTGAGGCGAGGTAAAGTGTGAATTGACATATAAACTGCTCTACTTTCTTTGAACGAATACTTTGTTTACCTTGAATCTAATCTAACTTGTTGAGGGCACCATCAAAATGCCCTTTGTTTTCTGAATACCTAGTCTTTCTACTTTTATTTTGTAGTTGATTTTCCTCAAGGGACATTTCTAAGAATAATTAGTGTTTGTATAATGCAGGATAAAGATAAGCAACAAAAATTAATACCTGTGAGAAAATCATAAAGGATTCGGATCCCAACAAAATTGGATTGTTCTCTATATAAACTGTTAGGATTAGGTAATACTAAGAGGGGGGTGAATTAGTATTACTGAGTTTTGGTTTAAACTTTAACAAATTATAAATAAACCATAACACTGTTGAAATGAAAAGATCAATAAAATATAACACATAACTCATGACACCATGATTTGTTCTCGAGGAAACCCTAGCCAAGGGAAAACCCTGGTGAGGATGGTACCCACAACTAGGCACTAAAATATTGTATCCCTTTTAGGAGATCTAGCCCTGTTAGGAGAAGATTATTACATAGTACATTTCCTTGCTAGAGGATTACAAAACCCTGTTAGGGGTATACAAAGCACCCGGTTAAAGGTGGTGAGCAAACAGCTCTTACAATCAAAAACTATTACAAAGAGTTCTCCAAAATGTCAACAATACAAGCGCTTATCTTGCTTAGATAGTTCCAGTTATAGCTCTGTCTCTTACTAATCTCACATCTGATCTCTTCTCTCATATTCACAACCTTACTTCATCATCATAATCACAATACATACCTCTTTCATAAAAGCACTCTATACTTATACAAAAATTGTCATCCAGTCGGCTTCACAAATATCATACAAAACATAATAATTAATTATGTAAAGGGTAAGTATGAAGTCGAAAATCATATATTACCAAAGCGTCGACAATATACTACATTCACCTGACTTAGTACGTTACCATATCTACTAACCTTTCCTTAATCTTTGCAACTACTCATATGCCCTGTTATACTGAATCTTTGTCTTTGCATACCTTCATTTCACTAAATCTCACTGATCTGATCACCAAAACTCATGCACTCTTAACTGGAGCATATAAATATCCTAAAATACCTTCTACTAACTTCGCAGGCCATAATACCTCATACATTTCCATCGCTAACCAAAACTGTAACACTGTACCCTGTTACCTTGATTCTGGACTTACTCATTTTCATGAATGTGACTCCGGTACTGAACCTCTCATCATGCGATCACTCCAGCATAAGTTTTTCCATGAATGACAAACCTTAAGTGATCCCTAGTGCTCCACAACACCACTTGCCAACAATCTCTCCCTTTGGCATTGATGGAAACACTTAGAAAAATGACTAAGTGTCAAAATACAACTCTCTTCTTTTCATTTTCTCTTTTCTACTTTTTTTGTTCTATACATTTTTTTCTTCTTCTTACTATTTTTCTTCTCTTCCTTTTACTCTTTACATTTTTTCATCTTTCTCTTCCTCTCCCTTTGACATCGATGGCAAAGGTTCATTCAAAAATCTCAAAAACTTACACACAAAAAGATTTAGTGCTTCCTCACCAATTTTAAGGCATCTTGGAAGGAGTTTTCCAAGGTCTTTACTTCCTCATCCCATGACTTTATCAGTAGCTCACTAACATGGATCAATCAATTTAGTGCATATGATGCAATCTCTGTTGCCTTAAGCTCAGTAGGTGTAGACAAGGTCATTGATCCTACAACCTTTTTCATCTCTGAAAGATGAGTCTCAAGCATTGAGAGCTTAGGGGTCAATAGGCTTCTTAACAAGCCAAATCTGTCTACAACTCTCCCTTTCTCTATTTCTAGTACACTGATCTTGTCTAAAAGCCTGGATGTCTCTTTATCTATTTCACCTACAATTAGTGAAGATGATTCACAATTGTCCATCATACTATCAAGAGTGGCCCTATCCTTGGCTATAATATCCTCAATGTTATTTATATGCCTGCAAGGATTTATGCAGTAGCTATAAATTTTCCTGCCTTGTGCTACACAACTCTTGGCTTTAATAGTAGTAGCCTTGAGAATGTCTAAGTCCCATGAAATGGACTGACAGACTTCTCTCGACTTCTTCTCCAAAAGGTTTTTCTATACCTTATCTTCTACAGTCTTTAGCAATGAGTCAACGTGACTATCAAAGCTATCCAATACTGTACCAAGATTTTCAGCTTCATCCTTTTCTTGAAAGATAATCGGTGAGGGAAGTAGCTTGTTTACTGTTTCAATAGCCCTAGCCATTACCTTTATTCTTTTGTCCTCTTTCTGTACTGACCTTTCTTTAGCCTTGGTGAAGGCCATGAATGACAACCCTTAAGTGATCCCTAGCCTCATAAGCTCATCCTCATCCATATTGTCTACATCAGAACTTTTTGGTTTAATTGGCCATACTTGCCAACAATAAAGAGGTATCCAATTTAACCTTAGCAACTTTTTATGTTCTGGTCTCTTCTTCCTTCTTTTCTTCCCATTGTATTTCCTTCTCCTGTACTTTCTCCTCTATTTTATCTTCCTCTATTTTTTCTTGTTCTCCAACTTCCATCGCACTATCTAAATTATCCATAAATGGATCACTTACATCGTGCAAAGTGTCAAGGGTCACAAGTACACTAGAGACAGAAATCTGGTTGCATGTTTTCTTGTACACTTTCATCCACTGCTTTGGAAATTTCTCCCAAACCTAAAGATGTAGGCTTAGCGACCTTGGGAGGTGATGTCTTCTTTGGTATATCACTCATTAGGATTTGATCTAATGCCTTCTGAGTGTCCTCAATCACCTCATCATATTTCCTAGCCATTAATTTTACTAGTCTGACCTTTGTCCTCGGCAAGGGTTTCAATGCATTTATAATCCTCTCCCTTTCTTGTATTGAGACAACAGGTAACATGTCCTCAATAGCTTTATTCCTTATATTTTCATCTTGTGATTGTGCTAACTACTTCCTGATTTCCATTTTGTTGTACAATTCTTTAGGGATACTCCCCTCAATTTCTAACAAGTTTTTCTTGAAAACTAAGAGATACTCAATGATAGTATCTTCAATGAGTGACTGATTCTCAGAACCATATCTCTCATAATACCTATCCACTGATTTCAAGTTTCCATCTTTAATCACTCTTTTCTGTAGTGACTTAAGGTTAGTTTTCCACAAGGTTTGTGCACTAGTACAATTGGCACATGTTTTTGATGAACAAATGGTCAAACTTTCTACCAAGATTGGTCGAATGATCTACGAATGGTCTTGTCGCTATTTTTCTAGTCGAACTTTAGACATATCATTGTTAATGTAGAATTTCTACACCAATCTTGGTTGAAACTGACATCTACAATTGGCAGGTTTATTCGTCGAACTTTCGACCATCATTGGTCGAAATATTTGGCCCGCCCGACCAGGATGCCAAAACCACGACACTAAATTTCGACCAAAATTAGTCAAAATTTAGACAAATGTTGGTCAAAATATTTAGCCCGTCTGACCAAGATGTCAAACCCACGATGCTACATTTCAACACAAAATGGTCAATATTTAGACCAGACGTGGTGAGAGTTTCGACTAAGGGTAGTTGAAATTTTGACCAAATATGGAATTATTTTTTTAAAAAAAATGTCGGTCACTATAATAAAATCTTATCCCTCTAATCTCTAATGATACATTTCACCATAACATACAGCGAAGGTTTCACATCCTGCTTCCTTTATCCATCGCCATGACTTACACCGACAATGTCATTGTTGATCGCCACAACCAGATCCGTAAGATCCCACTCACCGATGATCGCTATAGGTTATAGCGATACACCATTATTTATCACTCATCACCATATCGATAATGATTTTTCTCCGCACAATGATGAACCCAATCGCTATATGCTACAATGATCATCGGTGAGTGGGATCTTGCGGATCTGGTTGTGGCGATCAGCAATGACATTGTCAATGTAAGTCATGGATAATCGTTGATCGCACAACTAGATTTGCAAGATCCTGCTCACCGATGATCGCTATAGGTTATAGCAATACACCATTCTTTATCGCTCATCTCCATATCGATAATGAGTTTTCCCCGCATAGTGATGAACCCGATCACTATATGCTATAGCGATACCATACCCAAGCTAACCTTACTACCTTTGTTGTAGCATACCCCGATATCTGATGTCTTATCGCTATAGCTAAAGCGATATGTGAAAAAATCATATATATCATGTAATCTCAAATGAAGAGAAATGATAAGAAATGAAGAAAAATGATAAGAATAATGCTTATTTGTAATCTAATAGATTTTGAAATCATGTAACCTATTGGAACTTAAGAACCCAAAGGAAGAAGACATAAATAGATGTGAACTCATAGCTTGTTGATAAGTTGGCTGGCTTGCATAGTATGCAGCCCAGTAAGCCTCCAAGCTTTGTTGTGATGTTCCAACAATAGTTGAGGGATCTCAAATGACTGACTTTGTTTTTCTTTGTTTCACCTATGGGATTTAGAATTGAATTGTAAGTTACAGGAATGATCTGAAAGAAAATTATTAAATTGTACATCCACTAGGAGAATTAATATCCAAGAATTGATTTAGTCTATCAAAGTTACTCTATGCTTTTATGGTTTTGATGGTTAAATTGAATCTACTTTCAAGTGCATAAATATGTTGTGAGAAAAAATAGTGGAAGTAAATTGTTGAAAGGACCAATTTCAGTGATTGTTTCAAGTACGCTTGAAAAGAACATATAGGTGAAATATTCCATGTTATATTTTGACCTAACCAACAATATGGATGCCCAAAAAAATCAAATGAGGCTAAGGAAATACCCCTATACACCAGATCAACATATATTGCCCACAAGGATTATACAACAATTCAAAATTTATTTATTATGAGATCTACAAATGTAAGAAGCATATCATGGCATATGCACATTAAACTTCAATGCATATACCAAGTTTGAGATTGATTAGTAACAAAAAAAATAGAATGTCTCTTCGCCCTGATTGAGAAGAAAGAAAGTTGTGGTAATTGTGAATAAATGACTCCTACAAATGTGACTTTCAAAATTTTAAAGAAATTTAGTGGGCCATAAGGTGTAATGATTGATATGTACCTTTTTACATGAATCAAATGTTAAAACATTGCATGTAAGAGTTTCAAATCACTCTAGCTGCCTTTAAAGACTAGAAGAAACTTGCTTCAAATGATAGATAAAGGTATTTGTCAGTTTATTCAAATGTATACATCTTCCTTCAAAATTGGTTTCAATCTAGGATGACAAATACATTCTCATTGTATATAAGAATCAACACACTCTAAGGTAATTGAAAGACAAATACTATTAGATAATATGTAGAGCAAGGAGGAATCAAAATTGGTAGCTTATATTAGCATGCAATCACAATATTGTCTAGCAAAATGAAAATGCATCCAAAGGTCACATTATACATGTTTACTATAATTCACCATATAGGGAGTATAGATAATTCAAAAAATCAATAAATCTCAAGGTTAAGCAAAAAATTAAGGCAACTATTAAAGAAGAAAGCTAGTTAGAGAAAATATGTACCTTTACTTGATATGCAAAGCACACACGCTAGACAAAAGGGTCATTAAGTTTAGTATATCTCTATGCCACTTTGAGAGGGGCTCATGGTCTGGGGATGATTGATAATGCTTACAAACTATTTTCCAAGATCGGATTCTTACAAACTATTTTCCATTTGAATTCTTTATTTGATAGCCTCAACTAAAGTTGCTAATGATAGTACTCCAAAAAATAGTATTTCAACATCATTTCCCTACCCTTCTTAACATATCATTGCACTAGCTTCCAACTTTCAAACATTTTATATGAAATAAGAAATGTTTAGTTATTATTTTTCTTAGTACAATAACCTTGACAAGAGTTTCTCTGATTCAAGTACATGTAAAATTTAGTAAATAGTCATTTATGTTTTCTCATTCTACCTTAGCCTTCAATATATATTTTTTCTCTACCCAAATGTACTTAATTTACCCCTTCTCATAGCATGTGGCCTCCCACATAACCACAAACAAGAAAATTTTCTTGTCGAATGAATATTTACAGTTTTCAAACTTGACACTTGTAACTTGTTTCTTTATTACAAATTGCCTAATATTTTGTTAATAGAACAAAATACAATGAACCAAACCTAACATCTTTCTTTCT
Source organism: Chamaecyparis obtusa (assembly GCA_027943335.1). NCBI lineage: Eukaryota > Viridiplantae > Streptophyta > Pinopsida > Cupressales > Cupressaceae > Chamaecyparis > Chamaecyparis obtusa. The sequence goes on from BSBK01007625.1 coordinate 110,095, forward strand.
CATAGCAATACCTTATCCAACTTTGATTTACAATTAAAATATTTGCTACTAATCACTGCATTGTGGCTAACCCTTGAATGGTATGAAACCAAGAAGCACAAATTGGGATAAATTCACAAACCAGAAGAAGATGCAATCCAATTATAAACTAGATCGTATTTTTTTAAAATACGACACAAATTTTAAGATGCAAATTAATCCCAATTGAATCCCAGTTAAAATGCAATTTTTAAATAATAGACTGAGATTAGATCACAATTTTTAAATAAGTGAGATTAAATCATATTTTCTTAAAAAGATTTCATCAGAAATTAAACTTTTTTTTTTCATTTTCATCTATAAATACTTTTTTTTCAAATTTTCCCTTATTTTTACTTAGCAAACTTGAATTATCTCAGGAATGGGTGCACTTAAATATTTGAAATTTTGCGCATAATTTATGAGATGAGATCATAATTATTAATACAAAAGGTATAGATGTTTCAGCAAGACTAACCAATGTGGAAGGATAAAAACTGATACAAAAGGTATAGATGTTTCAGAAAGACTAACCAATGTGCTTAAATTTACAGTTGGTTTTTGAAAATGTTCTAATCCTTCACACGAACAATAAGCTTGGGTTTGGTTGAATGGTAAGATATAGTGTTATTTCTTGGATTAGAACACAAGGCCCTATGAAATTAATAGAGTGTTGGTCTGTTTTCACCTAAAATGAATATTGTAAGAATTTGTAAATAGCAAATATTGAACCAAGGATCTAGAGATTTAAGAAAAGCACAAGAGAGAAAATATGAATGCAAGGATGGATTGAATAGATCCAATGAATTTCTCAATGCTCAATATGAGTCAAATGATTGATAAAATGATTACATAATAGGCCTCCTTATATAGGAAAGGCAATATGAGAGAATGATAAGGAGCTGATAAGCTATCACCTATGCTAGGTGTAATCACATGTCCACCAAATGTGGATCATCCTCCATTATGCAATAAAGTATGTGCATTGGATTAGGATGATAATGTGATAAGAGCACAAAAGGTGGATCTCACACAAAACGAGGTATGTGAAGACAACTATCACACCAAAAGTGGAATTTCTCCTACACCATGTGCTTAATAGATGTGCACACTCCTAAGTGTCTCAATCACAAATTACTATGCAATGCATTAACCTAAGTAAGATTAAGTAAAGTGTAATTAGGAATAATTAATTACACCAACACCCCCCCTTAAGTGCAACTTAGGGGAATACATTTAAACTCACAATGCAAGATGGGTCCCGGCTACTAGGCCATGTTAGGTACCCATGTACAAATGCAATACATGAAATGAAATAACTCTCATAAAGTGGAGAAAGAGGGAAAACCTCATGGGAAAAACCCTCCCCCAAAAAGAGAGAAGAAAACAAGATGCATGGATGGAGTGCTCAAGACCCCCCAAGAACTACATACATCGTGTATATACAAAGAAGTATCCCCCCATAAGAAGGATAGTTGGAGACATGATATCCCCCCCATAATGTAGAAGCTCCCATGTTGATGAAGAGTACCTGCAAACAATAATTAAGCCAATGCTTACAAGAAACATGTCTCCCCTTAGGAAGAAATAGATACATCAAATGATGAAGAAGCCAATCCTTGTGCAAATGGAAGGAGGAAGAAGATGTAGGTCTCCGTGAATGAATCTCTGAAGACTGATTAGGAATCTCCAAGCTCAAGGAATCTATCACTTCGTGTGACAAATCAAGTGAAGAAGGAGAAGAATCAAGTACACCAATCTCCAAAGAAGGTGAAGAAGTATCCCCATCTATGATGAAAATGTCATCAAGGGAAAGAGAAACTCCCTCATGTATGTCTTCCAAATTTGCATCATGAGAATCAAAAAATGCTGAAGATGCATCCAAGTAGTCATCACACTCTACAAGATCTAAAACAATATGATCATCCTACTGAATAGTAGAGCCCATGTCTAAAGAAGCAGGAAGTGGAGGAGTAGGAAGATCAACACTTGTCTCAAAAACAAAATTATTCAAGTGCCCAAAATTCTCCTCATAATTATCCCTTGGCAAAGGGATGGGTACATCATGTATATCATCATCATTATCAACAAAAGTGGAAAAAGAATACAAGTGGGATGTATGATCAACAACTCCCATAGCTATGACATTTCTAGTCTCCATGTCCCTAATGTAGACATAATCAGGAGTAAACTCAACAATTTTACCTTGTGCCCCATGTGTAATTTGGTAAATAGAAAGGAGATTAGTGGTCAAGGATGGTACACAAAGAACATCATTAAATGTCCCCTCTCCCATAGGAATAGAACCTTTCCCACAAACTCTCATGAATGTGTTGTTACCTATCAAAATATTAGGAGAATTACAAGGCTCAATAGAAGAAAATATATCCATAGAAGATGCCATATGATGTGATGCACCTAAATCAAGAAGCCATTTACCTTGCTCAGGATTTGTGGAAGCCATGAGTGCTTGTCCTTTACCTTTATCTTTGGATGATGATGTAGATGTAGAAGCTACCAAATGTGTAGAAGAAGGAGTGGAAACTGATGAGGGAAACTTAATGTTGTGTTTCTAAATAATGTGAGTTAGCTCATCAATCTTCTTTTGAAAACACTTATGCTCATCATGTCCTAACTTTTGACAATATGCACATTCATCTCTCTTTCTTCTAGATGATTCCTCTCTTGAAGAGGAATTGGATTCAGTACTTTTTGGTGAAGAAGATTCATTACCTTTGTCATGAGGCTTAGGATCCTTATTGTGTTTCTTTCCTTTGCCATTAGAAGCCTTTGAAGTAGACTCACTTGCAATCAATGCTTGATGTGTGGAAGGCTTCAACTGACCCATGTGTGCCAACTTTGCTTGTTCCCTTGTGAGTTGCGCTGCAAATTCATCAAGAGAGGGCAATTTGTATGCACTACCAAGAGCATCCATAGTAGCATAGAATGTAGAAACAAAGATAGAATAATTAGGACCAAGCTTGGAAAGAATAGAATAGATTAATTGTTCATCCCCTTTAACAATGCCAAATGAAGAAAGCTCCAATCTAATAGTATTGAACTCAGAGAAAAAATCTTGAATATTGTCAAAATCCCTAGGATTGAGACCTATGAGATCATTCTCTAATCTGAATTTTCTCATTCTATCAGGTTTACCAAAGAGTCCTTCCAATGTGATCCAAGCATCATGAGGATGTGTGCAAGATGCAATATCAAAGTGCAAGTCACGAGAGATGGATGATCTAAGAGAGCCAAGTGCTTTATCCCTTCGATCAAACCACTTTTGCCTTTCTATAGCACCTGTTTGAGGTTCTTGATCCTGCCCAAGAGTCATTCTAAGCAATCCAAGACTCAACAAATGATCACTTAAAGAAACTTTCCATTCATGGTAGTTATATGGAGTGAAGATTTTAACCTTTGAATTATCCATATTACAACCAAATAATGACTGATAACTATTGATAACTTCTTCAAATGACTGATGCAAATCAGAAAACTGAAATCCAAGGATTAACCAAGTGCAATTATAGCCCCAAAATGACCTATTTCTGAAAGTGATATGTCTACCCAAAATCACTCAAATCTGATTATAGATCTGGAAAGTAGGCAAAAAATCATGCACTTTCAAAAAAAAATTTACCTCAAAATGTTATCGTATGTGCCCAAACAAAGCCCTAGAAGTTGTAGAAATTAGGAACAGACAAGAATAGTCAACAAGATCTAAAATTTATAACATATGAGGCCACCAAAATTCAAAATCAACACCACCACTGGAAAATTCATGAAATTCTACCTAATTTCAAAAAAAATTGCACCCGATTTGGAGCCCAGATGACCAAGTTATGGCCTCTCAAAGTTAGACTGTCAAATCAAAAATGCAAATGGTGAAGGCTGAGAATTTTCAAACCCTGTTGACGTCAAAAAAACACCAAGTTAAATTTGACGGTCATACGGCTGTCAAAAAACACAATTTCCTTTGTTTTGACGGCTAGACGGCCATCAAATTTAAGCTCGTCTGAGAGGTGACGTCAGCAAAAAATGCACCCAGTGGTGATGTGGTGGGTGACAAAGCATTCTATACTATACAGGCAGTCTGTGTGGCAATGTGTCAGATGACGTCTGATGACATCAGTAGAAGACTGGGTCGTGTTCTATCGTGTTGGCGGGATCTATAGTGTGAGGTGACTTGGCCACCGCGTGGCAGTGATGTGGTCATCGTGTGGGCCCTGCTGTCGGGGGCCACCACATGGGTGTAGGCATCATTGACTGGTAGAGGTGGTGGATCATCCAGGCGTAGAGGTGCTGCCATTGAAACACCGGCGGTTGGCAGAGGAGGTAAGCGGCGCGGCAGGAGGTGGCTTCGAGCACGGTGCAGCCAACGGAGGTGAGCGGTGGAGCCGTTGGGGTGAGCTACGTAGTGGTGGGGATTTTTAATCCCACATCATGTGTGTAAAGGGGTTTTAACCTCTTTTAATATGCAAAGGGCCCGCATAAAACTCAAACAAGCTAGCCCGGCTTGGTGAGTTGTCGTGTTAGAGGCTTGTCTCTTGACATCTGCGGTGTGCAGAGAGGAGCGGAGCGCAGAGGAGACACGGTGGAAGCGAGGGCTGCCGACGGTGGAAACAGGTGGAGCGGGGGCTGCTGCTTGTTTCTCAGCAGGACTTTTAGTCCCACATGAATGCGGAACTGGCTTTGAGGCCCATTTAAATATGAACATGCCCAATACAATAATAAAGAAGAAGCCCAGCGAGGCCGAGGCTTGTGCCCCCCATTGGGGGACTGTTGCTGATGTCATTGGTGATGTTGCCTGTTGAATATTCTCTGACAAAAAGGAATACTGGTACAAACAATAGATCGTGGGTACGTACCAGGCCCACAATTTTTTGACAGGGAAAAAAAATTTGAAAATATAGCAAAGAAAAAAAATATTTTTTTTAATAAAATTGTACTTCAGAGGCAGATCGGGCCGTATAGTCCGATTTGCAAAAAAAATTTGCCTCAGATTGGAATTTCACCAAATATGGGCGAGTTTATAGTCGATCTTAACCGAAACAGCCTCCCGAATGCAATGGTGAGGTCAGATCTACTCCAAGATGTCTCTATCGCACGTTGGTTGCTAGATCTAAGATTTGGACCTTCAAAGCTTGCATCAAGCTCTCTTCAAATCGGCTGATCTAAAACGCTCTAATGGCTCTGATACCATGTAAGAATTTGCAAATAGAAAATATTGAACCAAGGATCTAGAGATTTAAGAAAAGCACAAGAGAGAAAATATGAATGCAAGGATGGATTGAATAGATCCAATGAATTGCTCAATGGTCAATATGAGTCAAATGATTGATAAAATGATTACATAATAGGCCTCCTTATATAGGAAAGGCGATATGAGAGAATGATAAGGAGCTGATAAGCTATCACGTATGCTAGGTGTAATCACATGTCCACCAAATGTGGATCATCCTCCATTATGCAATAAAGTATGTGCATTGGATTAGGATGATAATGTGATAAGAGCACAAAAGGTGGATCTCACACACAATGAGGTATGTGAAGACAACTATCACACCAAAAGTGGAATTTCTCCTACACCATGTGCTTAATAGATGTGTACACTCCTAGGTGTCTCAATCACAAATTACTATGCAATGCATTAACCTAAGTAAGATTAAGTAAAGTGTAATTAGGAATAATTAATTACACCAACAAATATAATTGGTTCCTCTTTTTTGTAATTTGAAATTTCTCAAAAGAAAAACAAAAGTTGTCCACTGTCATATGAAGGTTTACAAGGTCACTACAAGAGAATGGGCAATTAAAAGTTGGAAGATATAATCTTTAACTATGATGGGAGCAGCAGTATAAAAACATGGATAATTTCAAACAAATAAAATTTATTTTAATCAAACCTATTTCCAAAGCCATTTTGTATCTTTCCATTTACGAAAACTTAACAAGAACAATTTCTACTTGAACATGAATATCCATCTCGGTGTGATCACTAACTGTCATGCATTATCAATGGAACTAAATTCATAGCTTCCCAGTAAGAAGAAACAATAGAATGACAATAGAAGTTGGCTCCCAAAATGTCTGATCCCAACTCCCTAAAGATGAACTCTGAAGTGTCATAGAGTAGCTTGTAGCTTATGAATGGGTAGGAATAACAATGGGCCAAGTAATAAGGATGGACAATAACTCTCACTTCAGGTTTTGTTATGCCTACAGGCATTCCCTGAGGTGTGTTTTAAGGACAAATGAAGAGAAATGATAAGCAATATGCCTTAAGGAAAACCATACCCAATGCATAAGAAATTCCAATTTCGTTGTCACTAAGCACCTACAGTAGGTTTTTCACTAAAAAGGATTTCACACCTCTATCAACCAGATATACAGATATGTGAATGACTTAGATATATCATTCTCAAACCCTTAATGATATTCAACCTCATCATTCAACTTCACACATGAATGTCTGGATGCAACATTACTTATCTCACTTGGGATGATTCTTTAGGAATCCTAAGAGCAATATTATTGCAAAATCAATGAGATATATAAAGTGAAAAGAACAACTACCTAAAACTAATGTTGAGATATTCTTTGATTTATTTGAAAAAGTGCTATGATGTAGGAGCCAGGAACTAAATTGATGCCTTAGTCCAATGGGAAACGGAGCTAAATCTAAAACCAAGAAATATATGCATGTGAGAAATAAAGATCATCACAACAAAGATGAAATATTCTTCAAAATCTATTAGATTACAAATAAGTGATTTTCAAATTGAGCTTCTTAAATCATATATGTGAAAAAATTATATATATCAGCATCCCAATAGTTTGGGCTTGGACTCCAAACTCTTTCAACAAGTAATCTCCTAATGGACTATCAATGTCCCCTATGAAAATATCTTTAATCAAACTCTTATCTTAAATAAAACATGACATCTTTAATCTTGAAAATGTCTTTAATCAGACTCTTATCTTGAATAAAATAATATATGATAAAACATGACATCTTTTTTGCCATGTAGATTCCAGTTGGTAAGAGATGTGACACATTATAGTTCCAAATGATAGTGGCAAGGTGCCTTTACTAGTGCAAGTCAATAAGACATGTTATACCATGCTTGACATAGCGCGTTTATCTACATTGGTCAAAGGTACATAACTGCCAGCATGTTATGGCATGTCACTACATTGAGATTCCATCACTAACATTAAAGACAAGGGCAGATGTGGTAAACAGAGAACATAAGGACAAATATATGGTACCTAAAAGGATAAAAACTCTAAAATGTGACAATCCTATTGGAGGCTCCATTGTTGGATAGGACAGTGCATAATTAGGAGTTTTTACAATCATTGAGACAAGATGAAAAAGGTAGCAAATGACAATCTTTTACACTAAATAAAAATTGCAAGTATTAAATGGAGAATCTTCATGATGGCTCAGATCAACCAAGAACACTAACCATTTGAAAAATGAGATAGCAGTTTGTGGAGATTTTTAAACTATTTGATTAAATGTCAAAGGGAGTGAAATGCTACAATCTATAACTTTACACAAAGAATGCCAAATATAACTAGTTAAGAGTTTCTATGAATAAATGTAGAGAAAATTTTCTTAAAATAATTCCAAAGAAATTAAGAAGATGGTGAACTGTAACAACTTGAAATGCATGAGTCTAGAAGGTGAAGGAATATGAAAGACAAACTTAGAGACAAGTAACTAGAGGACAGTGAGCACAATGATAGTATATGATAAAACATGACATCTTTTATTCTTTGAAGGCTCCATTTGGCAAGTGATGTGACACATTACAATTCCAAATGACAGTGACAACATGCCTTTACTAGTCCAAATCAAGAACACATGTTATGCCATGCTAGTCACAGTGAGTTTATCTACATTGGCTAAAGGTACATAACATCGATGATGTAATGATGTGCTTGCCTAAAGATGATAGTTATGAATGAAGAATAGAATATAGGAATTGATTTAACACTTCACCTTCTCAAAAACACAAACCAATGAAATAATCCAGATTAGGCCAAGAGAGGTTGACGCATTTAATAAGAGAATACTTACACAAAATGAGGTTGAATCATGCCAGACAAGTTGACTACTAGCCCTTCTAGTTTTTTATTGGATAGTTACCTGACAATGACACATTCAAAATGCACTTATGAATAAAAACCTAGAACGAATGAAATTGATTAAAAAATGAAGGTATGTTAGTTTGAGCTTCACTTGGTTTCGAGAATACTTTAATATTCTCTACTTAACAAGGCCAACCACATGAAGGTGGAAGCTCATCTGGCCTTAGCCCCCTCCCCCTAACATCAATCTAAATTCCCCATTAACATCTAATTACACACTTCATTGATCCATTTATGAACTATAACATTCAATCAATACAATCACATAACATTCATTAATATGATATAACATTCATTAATACGCAACACTAATCAAGAACTCATTAACACATAAAAATATTCATTAACATGACATATAATTCAATATTAATACGCAACATTCATAGATAATTACTTAAAACAACATTCTTTCATTATCCAACAAAGTTAATCAAACAAATTTTATCAAAGAGCATTTTTAAGAAATCATTTCTTTTTTGGTTTTTTCTTAGATTTCTTAAGGTAAAGGCTGAGACGAGCATCAATATCTTCCTCCTCTTTTGGTTGTGATCTCAAGTTATGATGCTTCCTCATGTCTTGAGGAGCATGAGGTCGCTACACTAAAGGGGGGGCTGCTGCAATAACAAGTAAATGGGTTAAATTCGCATACTTTTTTTACTATTAGATGTATTTCATTAACCAATAGAACATAACATGCATTTTTCTTTACCTGACAATGCCACATCATGTACAATAACATTTTGATCTGCCGCCACCTCAACATGCTCAACATGCTCTAAAATATTCAAAAAAAGGTTACATGGCCAATTGCAATTAAAGATGTTAAATTCTATTAATAATTACGTAATTTATTTCCAATAGAAAATTAATACCTCCACCAATGTGATGCACATCATGGCCTTTGTCACGCCTAGGTTCTGTGATAGGATTTGAAGGTTGTAGTGAAATCTCATGTGCATTGTTATCATGAAATAGTCAATTTATGTTTGAAATTAACTATTCAATTTGATTTACTTTTCATTTGACCAATTTACCTGTGTCTCATTTGGTGCAAGAGATTATTCGTTATGGCTTTCAGATTCTTGGCGTAGGTGTGTAGCCATGACTTTATACCCTTCCTTCAAGGCTATTCTTTTGTCTTCATTTGTGGGCTCTACATTGAATTTTGTGCCCTATATTTTTTGTTTAATATCATCACTTTTGCATGTATGATTTGATTAAACAAAATTGTTTGCAACCTTATATATAAAAATTTGATATGAAATTCCAATGTTGCTACTTACAAGTCGAGAGTGAAGTTTCATATAGCCACCAGAGCCAAGTCTGTGTTGGGCAACCTTTTTTAATCTCGCTTGTGTAGCTTTTGATGTGTCTTGTAATCTATGAAAAGTTTGAAACATGTTAGATTATATTTTTACAAAGATCACTAATTAGTGCATGATTACATTCTACTTAATACTATCATGACATACCTTCTTTTGGCATCTTCTGGTTGAATTCCACTACCCTTTAGCCTTTTCTCTTTTGCATCTTCCATTATTTCATTCCACTCCATTGGTGGAATCATAGGAGGATGCTCGTACTTTGGATTATCCTTTAGAGCCCTTCTATATTGGTCCCTCACAATCTTTATATGTCTAGATTCTTTTTTAAGAATCATGACACTGTCAAAAAATTTATTTCCAAAAAGGTCCTCTAAAGATTTAATGAGCTAATTTTTTAAGTTAGCATCCTGTTCATTCCACCTTTTTTGAAAAAACAAAATTGTTAGATATCATAACTTTAATATAGTACAATAAATGGAAGATAAGAAAAATATTGCACCAATATTATGAAGCTACGTACCTTTTACGTATGGTGGGCCCAAATAGCTTCAATGTCATTTCAAAAAGATGATCATAAAAAACATCATTTCCTACAAAAACATCATGGGATTATCAGTCCAAAATGAGTTATATATAAGTAAACTACAATTACACTGTAAATAATAACAATTTTAAAGCACCTAGAAGCTTTGGTACTTTTAATGGAAACATATTTTTCTTGTTCGACAACAATGTCCCCGCAAATGAACCAGTACTAGTAACACGGGATGATCCAGGAAATGGTTGATCTTTACAAGTACTAGTCTGATATGTTCTTGTACCAAGTGTAGGTGTATCTATTAGTGCACAAAATAGGTCCATGCAGTGTATAAAATTCACACAAGAAACATAATCAATGCATGATTAGCACATAACAAAATATAGAAAAACAAGGTTTTACCAGTTGTAGCTAGTACAGAGGAATATCTCAGCAAGCTCCTTGTTGCGGACAATGTAGCCACCGATATCAAATTGTTGATCGAAGGAGGCATCTGCACTTCATCATGAGCTGAAGAATACATTGTTAGCAAAGACATTTGCAATGGATAAAGATTAAATGGGGTACTAGAAGCATCCCAAACATAAGTTGAGTCAATAATGCATACAAAGGTTAAATGAATGGTTAAAGGTTTAAGGATTATTTACATGAAGGTTGTGCGGCGCTACAACCCTCACCATATTGACCACGTTTCACAGATGTCAAAAAATCTTGTAAGAAGAACACATCATATTTTAGATCATGATCCATAAGATAGTATAAAATATAAACATCTATTGAACTTTAATTATTGCTTAAGATTAATTACTTCTTACATTCATACAATTGACTCTACATATCAATTCATCTTTGAGTGACTCTGTCTCCTCAATTTTGTTTGGTTCCATGACAAGGTTAAGAATTTCTTTACTATATTTATTTATAATTTGAGTAGCCATGAATACAGGATTAGTGCTACATGTGATGTCATCTATAAATGTCACCTCAATTTCATATCGCAATTGATCTGCTGTCATTTTTTCTTTTCCCTATCAATAAGTATCAAGTTGTGACATCAATATCAGTAAAATTCTATCAAAATAACTCCAAAGCCATAAAGAAAAGAACATAATAATATGACATTTGTTTCTATATAATTTTTTATAGAATTACACTAATTAAGGTTTACCTTTGGTGAAGAAGTTGTACTATGACGAACATCCCCACCTGTATCTTGAGGTGGATCCATGTCACCCTGTGACAAAGATTAGTAATTCTTAGCAATTGGCAATGAAATGAAAGTAATAAACTTACCAAAAAAATCATTAATAAAATAGTAGATTATATATTGGAGGCAATTGGTTTAAATGTCATACTTACGAGTCCCATGCTAAGGAATTTTTTTGTATCTACACGATTCAAATTGTAATCTATCAAAAGCTATTCCCCTGCACTTATTGATTTTATCGCACATACAAATACATGATTTCCCTCACGTGCCTCGAATATACAATTCAGCCACTTATTAGTTGACATAGGTCGAGAACTATTTATAAAACCTACAATATTCCCTGTTACTTTTGGCCTTCCATAAATATACATAGCGGGCATTTTAGTTTGATCATTTACTTTGCATTGTATATATTTTTTTGACAATGCATACCTACACATAACTTTTTTATATTGTACAATCCACATCCAATTATTGTTATTGTAACAAGGTCCTACATACTCCATCAATTCAACAACTTGATTATAACTGACCTTTATGCCATCCATGGAAAATTATCCCAAACTATGTAATGAAGATGGAGCTATGTGATATATCCTTTCATTAATAGAAAAATCAGTGTTAACTGGAGGTAGTTCCTTGGGTACGCATTCTTTTTGAAGATGTGTGTACCTTAAGGGAACCTTCCTGTCACCTTTGGTCTCATTATCATAATAACATGACCCCCCCTCAGCAAGGAAAAATTGCATTCATTTATTAAATTTTCTTCTAATCTTTTGATCTCTAGTTGATCTCCCTATTTTAGACCTACTAGATGTCTCACTTTTGTCTTCTATTCCCACATTTTCCTCACTTGAGGAAGACAAATCAGAAAAATACCTATTTGGTGATACCTGCAATCCATCAAATGAGAGACATAGTAGGATCTATATATTTTTCTGACTAAAGAGAAGGAAACCAAATAATAAATTATACCTATCGATCCATGTCAAAGGCGTTAAATTTCTTGCATATGTAAATCATTTATCTTAAGTTAGCCAAAAATTACATGATATTTATGCTACAAATTACATAGAAGACAAAATTTACATGATGCAAAATATACTCCATGACATTACTAGAGTTCAAAACATAATAACTTAATTATACAAACATACAAGTCAAACAAATTTCTATGAATAAATCAATTCCTCATACATGACATTGATCATATCTTGACATACATTTCATTTATCATGTTATTGATCATCCTCCTCATCCATGTCATCATCATGACTATCATCATCATCATCATCACCATCATCATACTTGTCACCTTGATCATCATCATCATTGTCATCATCATCATGACCAACACCACCACCATCTTCATCACCATCATCATCATCTTCATCACCATTATGATGACCATCAGCATCATGACCATCATCACCTTGATCAACACCATCTTCATCACCATGATCATGATCGTCACCATCATCACCATCATCGTCAGCATCACCAAAATCATCATCATCAGCATCACCAGAATCATCATCATCTTCTTCTTCTTCTTCTTCTTCATTATGTAACAGTCATCTTTGATCATCATTTACTTCGTCTTCAGATTCTTCAGTATCTTCTTCCATCACATTATACTTTACTAGCCTTCCTCTTGGATCATGTCTAACAACAAATGACCAACCTAGTTTATGTGGAATGCCAAAGTAAAACACTGGCTCACATTGGCTTGGAAGAACATAGGGCTCATCTCCAACTGGCTCAAATGACCTTGTATTAATCATTGTAAATCCACTATCATGTTCAATAATAGTCCTATCAGGATCATTTTGATTTTGTCATAGTCTGTACCATTTGACGACACATAGAACTAATTTGAATGAATTAAAGTCATACTCAAGTATATCATCCAAAATGTCATAGTATTAATTTTCAAATTGTTGAGGATGTATGTCATTTTTAGATGAAATATTAGTGACCTTGAAGACTGCACTTATCTCAAAATCACAAGTTTTCTTTGTGCCATCTAACTTTTTAATATGAAAATTACGGCCATAGTAGTACATAGCTTTGTGGTGTTTGATCTGCAATTATTCAAACATGTCAAGATTATTTTCATCGATCTGTGAGTTGAAATTAAACTTATGGGTCATGGTTAGTAAACTTATACATACCTTTCTACCTCTTAAACCATATGTTAGATCAAGTACCATTGGCCTAACATTGGGATCTCCATTACAATGAGCTTCTTTAACCAATGATGCAACACCATCCCATGTTAATGAGTGACCATTTTCTTGAAATTTTTGAATCCATACCGTTATCCAATCAAGATTGTTTGCAATATACAAATGTAGTGCATCCCACTCATGACCAACTATAAAGAAAACAAATAGGCCGTTAGAAACAACTTATATTGAAGATCTATAAGAATTAATAAACAATAATAACATCGTATAATTATCTCTCACTTTCCTCAATCTACGTTTCCCCATCAAGTACTCCCCTTCAAATTTGTTAATAGAGTTGGGATCCCAAATGCGATCTACATGGATATTTGCTGCAAACTTGGGAAGATATTCACTAATGTACACCATGGTCCGGTATAACATATATGGACCTCCACCATAGAACCCTCAGGATGTGCTCTTTTTCAAACCAAGCCCTTCATAAATTTCAAGTGCCTCTCAACCATCCACATTGACCTAGTTTGTACAGGTCCACACAATTCAATCTCCTCAACTTGATGTATGAGGTAGTGTTCTTAAGTATTGAAAAAAGTTGGAGGTAGACACTTTTGCATTTCACACATAAGTTGGGGAATTTTTCTCTTCCAATATTTTATATCTTTTTTATCAATTTCTTTAGATGATAACCACCTAAAAAAGATTCAACTTGCAAGAACATATAAACAAGATTTTAGGAAAAAATATACAATAAATTACATAAATAGTAAAGCAAGTCATAAATATAATATTTGTACAACAAGTCTAAGAAATAACACTTCTAACCTCATGTATTCTCCAAGATCGTATATAACTTGTTTAACACTATTGTCAAACTGGTGTGGGAGGGATAGAGGTAGGACGTAATGCAATAATTAAAAAATGATCTTTTCAATATATTGTAAAATAATACAATAAAAAGTACATGCAATTTTACAAATATATTGTAAATAGAGAACATGACTTACCTTGATGAAGGTATGCCAATCATGTGTTTTCAACCCTAGCCCAAAATCACCTTTCTTTGATACAAGACTATTTATATTTGTAGCAAATCTTGTTGGAAATTTATTTTTTTTATGACTTCTTTTAATGCATCACTTTGCTGCTCAATTAATAACCAAGGAAGGGCACTCGTATTTATGTGGTTTCCATTGCTATTTGATTCAATGAAATTTTTCAGTGCATGATTGGATTCATGAATGTCATTGCAAATTTTGGCAATTTTTTCTTTGTCATGCCTTCCATCTAATACTTTCCATAGTGTCTCTGTTACATTCTTTCCAATATACATAGCATCAAACAAATGCATGATTGAGATATCCTTGTAGTACAAAAACCTACTAAATTGACTAGGATAACTTTTTATTCCTCTAGGAAGTTGGTCATTGATGCATTGACGACCTTCATGAGTATCAATTACATCATTAGTAAACAAAAGACAATATCAAAATATAAATTTAAAACAAAAATCATTAGATGGAATGATATTACCTCGGTGATTTAGTCTATTGTATTCCAACTTCCATAGATGAGGTGTCGTTCTTCGTGGCCTTGATGTTGTATCTTCTTTCCCATTAAAAATATGTTTTTTGATAATTTGATACTTATGATTATTGTGGAGAAAGTGCCTAAACTCATCGAACACCTGCTTTCCTAAACTTCTTGAATGACAAGATTTCATCTTCGGACCACAAACTGGACATGTGAATTTACCCTTTGTCTGAAGACCTAAAAGATACCGTATAATTGGATCATGTACAATTATCATGCACAACTTAAACATATAGCAATAATGTGTAAGCACTATAACATACCAAAAATTTGTGACCTTAACAATATATAACATACTACAAAAATGAGTTAGCCCAGGGGCATCATGTATTGCCCATACGAGCATTGCATGAAATTGAAATGGTATTTGTCCTATTGGTCTAGAGATGTCATACATAGTGACCCCATTTCATAACTTCAACAGCTTGTCAATAAGGTGCTCAATATACACGTTCATATCTTTAGCTTGGTACTTACCTAGTTGAATGAACAAAAACATTACATAATTATTATGACCATTTCGATGTGGTGTTTATAAATTAATTTAGATAACTATTAAATAAAAAAATACCTGGTACAATCATTGACAACATTATGTTCTCCCTCTTTATGGACATCCAATGAGGAATGTTATTGTTAATAACAAAAACAAGCCACACTAAGTAAACAGATCTCATATCTCCAAATGGATTGACATCGTCCACTGCCAATGAAAGCTTGAGATTATGAGGTTCTTCTTTAAAGTGTGGCCATGTTATTTCTATGTCTTTAAATGCAGAACCATCTGCAGGCATTCACATAATGTCATCTTGACTTCTATTGTGTGCATGGTAATCCATAAATTGTGCCAAGCTAGTGCACCTGAATAATCGTTGAAGACGTGGAATAATGGGAATGTATTGAAGAACCTTGTGAGGCACATTTTTTGTTATTTGATTTGATCGATATCTACTACTATGACAATCAGGGCATTTTGTTGCAAATTCATGTTTTTTATGGTATAAAATGTGATCATTGGGACATGCATGTATTGTCTGACACTTCATTCTAATTTGATTCATAATGGTAGATAATTCTAGGTACGAACGAGGTAGAATGTTTGATGGTGGTAACAAAAACTCACCTATCAACCTACAACAAAAAATGTGAATTGTTAATATAATGAATAGTAATGGTATGCTAACATTGAAGATGACAAAAATGGCATACCTTAGCATATGTGACATTGCTACATTGGATAAACCATTCATAACCTTCAAGTTCACCAACAACACTATAGCGGAGAGAAGATTTGTTTGGGAGACTTGGTATAGGGGCTCGTATGCCTTCTCAAGTATAGGTATATCAATACCATCTTCATCATCATTATCAAATGTGCTAGTACCATCATCATGATCATCTTGATCAGCTACGCCAATACCATCTTCTTCAATCATGTCCTTTGGCACATTATCAGCTACGCTAATACCATTGTCTTCAATTGTGTTCTCTTCCATAGGATCATTTTCTTCCATGGGAGCGTTATCCTCGGCTTGGATATTCACACCTCCATGTTCCTCCAATTCGATATCCACATTCACTAATCGATGAAAATCATGCCCCCCTTCAATGTGACCATGTTGGCTACAATGACTATGGGTTGTTGTGATTAGAATTCTTTGATTCTTTAAGCCCTTACACTTTTTGCAAGGACAATTACATTTATCAACTTCTCTTTAGAACTAAGACTATAATCTAGCAATTGTCTTTTTATTTTGTTCTGGGTTCATATTGCCAGGTGTGGACTTTCTTCACAAGTAATTATTCGGGCTATAAATATACAAAATGTAAACATACAAGCATTAGCAGTATCTTGTATATAATCAAAGATAATAAAATATTACAAGATTATACAAGATTTACAAATACACACACAAATCATGCTCACTAGACAATGAAATATTTAAATCACTCAGGGACTCTTAAATAGAAAATGTAATCAACATAGGAGTTATTGTTGGATGATTGAGAGACATGTCTAAAAATTTTAGTGGAGAACAAAAAGAATGACAACCTTTAAATTCAAACTCGATACACACTATCAACTCCTTAAAAGAGATACACTTGTGCTTTGTAAGAGAAATATTTATTGTTAAATTTAAGATCATAACGAGACCTAGTTATGGAGTTTGGAGCTATCTAAACATTGCTCAATATGCCCAGCAAGGTGCTAAAACCCTCTGTAGCAATCCATGTCCTATCTCAAGTGTAAATAGACTCAGAAAACCAATCAATACCAGTTCAGCAGCATGCTCTCTTACTCTGGCTAATACATTACATTAAATTTCTTATTCTCTTGCACGTACAGCTTATGTGTTTAGACCCCAATGTAGGTGATAGAAATAATTACAACATATAAAGTCAAAAATGTCTTGGAAGGTTTTGGGAAGTCTTCATGTCCTGAATTCATTGACTTATGTCTCATAATAAAGGCACGTTGATCCTATAGTGTGCATTAAATCACCCCAAAACTACAGTCATAGTCCTACACCCTAGAAAACAAACTCATACTCAGCATTGAAGTGGCATGAAATGGAGGAAACCACACCAAACTTGAATCCCATCAAGAACCCAACACAAAGATAACTTAAAGTGACTAGTAGAGACACCATAACTTGTTTCTTTTCCACATATTAGGTATTCAGGCCACTCCTTATTTTGACCTGTGATTTCCTTAATTGTTCCTTTGAAAAAGAATGTGGCCATTATTATCATTAGCTAAAAGTATTTATAGAAAGCCTATTAGAAATTTGTGTGCTTAAGTGAATCAATAATAAAGAATGTGGTCACCATGCTAAAGATCTATAGCAAGACTATCAATGTCTTTTGGTTAAGGATGCAAATGTGATGAATGAATGCTACTTTTTAAAAGCTCACATTTTCTTAGAGATTGAACAAGATTCTGAGATAACTTGAATCTGTTGATAAAAGACCAATTTGTAGAACAGTAATAGATGTAGTTTACTTGTTAGATGTGATTTTTGGGTATGACATTTATGATCATAAAGCTACAAGAAGTGCAACTCAATTTATTCCAAAATGTGGATATAAGCAATTCCTCAAGACAGAAGGGTTGCAGGGAAAGAGGCTAGGTATTGTTCAGAACCCAAATTTACCACCTAGATCTACTGAAGTAGTATCCTTTGAGAAGTATCTAGCAACTATGAGGTAATCCTAACATTTTTAGGGGTAACCAAATGTATCATTATTTGAGAGCAGGTCTCCCTTCACCATTAATCATTTTGAAAAGATGCATTTACACCAAGGTCATGTGGTCCCACAAATTTAGAACAATTTTTGAAGCAATATAAGAAAAATAATACATATTCTACTTTAGAGAAAACTATATGACATCTTTTGGTGTTTGCTTTGCGGGAAGAAAGGTGCAATTTTAGTGGAAAATCACATGTTCAGTAATTTTTTGAATTTAAGCATCAATAATGAGAAAATTGTGCTAAGGTACAAATTTAAACATGATGTGAACATGTACCTTTCAGAGCTCCTGCAATCTCACATTCGCACATTAGCTGACATCATCTCCTTCAATACACAACATGCTATGGAGGTATAATAACTCTTTCTCACTTTGTTTTCTACATGTGTGGTTTACTTTGTATTTTAAAATGTTTCTAACATTATATTTTCTTTTTCTATCAGGAAAAACTCTTTGAGTATGGACAAGGGAAATTTCTTCAGTCCCAAAATGCATCTAGTTTAAAAGCACAAGAATACAAAAAAGCCCTAAAAATAGATCGCATGCTAACAAAAAATGGGATTAATAAGGTTTTAAAAAGCTATAAACTACATGCCCTAGTGTCCATACATATTCAGATTAAAAGCATTCTAGCCATTGCAGGATATCCTAGTATCAGTGTGCATGCGGGTTACAATACAAGTGGGGTTACCTTTGGCATATTTTTTGGAGGAGGATGAGGCTCAGATCACACTCTCATTAAGATTGCCTATTCTTTCAAACAAGTAATGAAAGTAAGGAAGGTGCCCTCATTGAGCAGATTCAGAAAATTATGAGTACTTTTCTTCAGAAGATATGGAAAAATCCTTCTATCCACAACACACATATGTCCTAACTTCTCTGGCCTCATTACCATTCCTAATGGTTTCTTAAAATAGGACATATTTTGTCAGTCTACATTGAGTAGGTTAGTCATTGTTGGCAAAAACTCAGTTGTAATGCTTAGATGCATTTTGTATTTTATAATATTACGCACTCATATCTAAGGCTCTATGTATCATTGTAATCCATGTTAGAAGTAGTACATGATCAAATATGTCATTTCTGGGATTTTTATTCTAAGTAAAAACTAAAAAAACTTCAAGTAAAAGCATTATCTGTTCATCTGATGCATTTTGTTGCCTTTACAAACTAATAAGCAAAATTGAACTTACCCACCTTAATGATGTGTTGTACAAATGATCAATCGATGAGATGTATGACTGTATAATGCATCAAAATGGTATGTAGGTCGCATTCACTCACCAAATTTAAATAAACAAAACCTTAGTGACATGGATTGATATCTTCAAGTTAAAAATTGGTAGAGAGTGTAGTTTTAACAATGAACTCAAATACGAAAGAATATAAAAGATGAGAAGAATAAGTTATATGCAATATATTAAGATGTGTAATAGTTCCAGTTATCGATTGTTGTGCATATCAGTTTGGCCCTTGGTGGTTCCCTATTCTTGGTGGATGTTGAGGCCTTTGGCAGTGATTTTTTGTCCACCAGTTTCAAAATGAGGTTAAGCTGATGGCAAAAATTCAACATCATAACCTTGTGAATCTACTTAGATGTTGTACAGAGGGATCAGAGTGGTTGTAAAATAATCTTCAATATTGCAAAATAATCTTCAAAACAATCTATCATACCCGAAAGAATTAAAAAACTTCAAAAACCTTATGTTAAGGTAAGGAAATCCTTATAGACGGTCCTCCTTCATATGCTGCCCTTGATCTAATTCATCATGCTAGGAATAATGAAATGAGAAATGAAACCTTTTTTTTTTAAGTGATGCCCGTTTTAGTCAAAATTTTGACCTCCATGGTATTGGTCAAAATTTTGACAAACACAGGCATGGATTAAAAAAATATCAAAGTTTTCCTTCTATAATCTGACCAACCAAAAGCTTTTTATTTGTTGGTCAAAAATTTTGGAGGTCAAATGTACTAGTGATGAATCCCTTGGTGCTACTTTTTCTTCTTCTTTCTCAGGAACCTTTTCCTCTTTCTTCTTCCTCTTTACTTCTACCCCTTTCTCCTTAGGACTATCCTGCTTGCTAGATCTTGTAGATCTTCTGGGAATGATCACAAGCATAACTTCTTGTACTACCTCCTCTTATGTAGCTGATAAATCAACAATATCAACAGTAGGAGTTTCTTTCTTTTCTTCTTCTGAAGGAATAAAAGCATCAATGGCCATTCTTGAGGATGCTTCCATCTTATTCCTTATGTTTATCAACTTCTCTTTAGTGATTCCTACTTTAGCAGTGATATCCTCCACAATTTTACTAATTTTCCTTTTCCTTGTTACTTTTTCTTGCTCTTCTCTAAATTTTTCATATTTCTCTCTGTATGTTCCCCATCTTTCTTGTGTAGGGTCTATTTATGGTGCCAGTACATGCTCTACCTGCATGGTTAGAATCTCAGCACTTACTTCTTATCCCATGGGGTAACACCATTTCATTCTTGGTTCTACTACCTCAAAATAGACACAATCAATTTCAACCATGAAATAGATAGTGTCCTCATACTTCTCAACAATTTTCTCAGGTATTCTGTACCTTTCCTTCATTTTCCTTTGTAAGATTTTTGTCATGGAAAATAGTTCACTATCAACCCAATTCTTACCTTGCCTTCTGTAACTCTCTAAAATCTGAATCCCAATAGATACATCTACTTTCCATGCCCTAGGGTGCATGCCAGGAAACTTGTGAATGATATGGATGTACATATGGACTAACAAGGACCCAAACCTAAATGTTTTAGTCCTATCTTTCTTTATCACTTTTACATTTTCAAGGAATTGTTGTACAAGTACTTCGTAGAGGTTATATTTCTTGTTTTCGTTCACCATTTTGTATTCCATCATAACAACTCCAACTGATACAAAGTTTGGTCTATTACTATAAAAAAACTTGTAACCCAACAACATTGCTACCAACCTAAAATCTTGCTGAAAGATGTCATTGATTGTCATCGCCCTCTTATCCCACTTGGAATGGGTTAGGGTTTCTGCTTGTTTCCTCAAATTATTTTCTGATACAGGTAGGGCTCCTTCATTATCAAGGCCTATAATCTCATGAATCATCTGTGCACAAATATTTACTGGTTTTTCTCCAATCCAAACAAATTGATCATGGACTCTGCTAAGGATGATCTTAAACCTTTCAGCTTCTATGAATTCTGTGAGTAGGGTTAGCTTAATGATAGATTGATCTTGTAGGTGTTTGAATTCTTCTACCATGGATCCATCTACTTCTATTATACTATCCAATTCATTGTAAATGTTTACATCTCTAATGATTTCATACTTGTAGTGTATGTATGCCCTAATGTCTTCTGTGGCCTATGGGGGTTTGTGAAAATGCTCCTTTCAGATCATCCTCACAAGACTTAAATGGATGTCTCTTGAATTTTTACCTATTTATATCCATGACATCATAAACTATTGGTGCATCCATAACATCTCTATGAGTATAGGTCTAAATACCTTAAACATGCTTGAATCTGGCACTTTACTTCACACGATCATGAAATCTTTATGCTAGATGACTGCAATCATTCACAACTCTACTCTCCTTAGTTGTCGATAATCAAAAGGTGTAGAAATGATATCTTCCAAACCATTTTATCCTTCACAAGTTGAGTGAGTGCATTAAACACAAGTATCTCAACTTCACATCATGTCTAGTCAACATAAAACTCGTGAACACACAGAATGAATCTCCAAGTGTTGCGCTCTCATCCACATACTCCAAAGTGTCTACACACACCATACCTAATCTTGCATGAGCTTACTCCACATATATAGGGGCTAGATATGTTCTATTCTCTGCATCCAATGCTCCCCTTAAGGCCATGCAACCTTCTAGGTCGATGCCTCAAAGAACTCATCATGTGAAGACATAGTATCATCAACTATCTCTCCCTGAACTGATGCCTTGTTTAAAACTTTCACCTTCCATATCTTGTCATCCTCCTTGATCTTTGATTTCTTGAATTGATTCTCAAATTCACTCATGTATTCATTAAGACTCTTACCACTGTCACCAACATTCTTTCTTATAACCACAGGAGGTGGTCCTCTTGATTCACTAGATCTTCTTGGTCCTCTTTTGTTGTCCTCTCCATTGTATCTATAAAACTTCACAATGTGTCCAAGGTTGTTGCATTTGTAACATGTAGGAGGTCTCCTTCTATCCTGACTTACTTGCAGTTTACAATACCTTGCAGTGTGTCTGAAGTTGTTTCATTTTTGACATGTGATCTTGGTTGTTGATTCTTCTCTGATATAATCTTGCTTGTACCTAGACTGATCTAGTTTTTTGCAATCTTCTTTCTTGTGTCCATACTCATAACAGTTCAAATAGTAGGTGGTAAAGGGTTTAGATGTACCTTTACTTCTACAATCTCTTTTCATGTGTCTAACTTTGTTGCATCCAAAGCATCTACCTCTAAAAGGTCATGTATGTCCTTTAGGTTCTTCATGAGTAGGTATTTCTTCATGTGTAGGTCTTTCTTCATTCTTTGCTCCACTTGCTTCTTCATTGGTTTTAGAACTTTCTGCTTCATTAAATCCAACTCTAGTCATGTCTCCTTTAGGTTTCTGTCTTTCTCTTTGCTCATCAATTTTGTCACTGCTCATGTGCAACTTCTCAATGTGTAATTTGGCTTGAGTGAGTTCACCTTTAATGATCTAATTGTACTTCTCCAATTCCTGATATTTATCTTTGTAGTGGTCAAGTTCAGTGTTCATTAGTCCTATCTGCTCATTTGCTACTTTCAATGATTCTTCACCTTTGTTCCTAGCATCCTTTTCATGTTGAATCTCTTTATTAATCAAAAGATTGATCTCCTCTTTTTCTTTCTCCAGCCTCTTCACTTGATCTGATGTATCATTGTCTAAGTCTTCTTGGATCTTGTCCATAACATCTTGTTTTTTATTTCTTGAAGCTTCCAATTTTTCCTTTATTTTCCTGATGAAACCTTTTGCTCTTCTCAATTTGAATTTCAGTATATGATTCTTAGCCTTCTCTTTGTCTAGATCTTCAAGTGTTGCTTCAAAGTTCTCTTGCAAACTTTCTGAATCCATTCTAATCTCCCTTAAGTTTTTAGGCTTTCTCTCCAAGGGCCAATAGCTCTGATACCAATTGTTAGGATTAGGTAATAATGAGAGGGGGGGTGAATCAGTATTACTGAGTTTTGATTTAAAATTTAACCAATTATAAATAAACCATAACACTGCTGAAATGAAAAGAACAATGAAACATAACACATAACTCATGACACCATGATTTGTTCTCGAGGAAATCCTGACTAAGGAAAAACCCCAGTGTGGATGGTACCCACAACTATGCACTAGAATATTGTATCCTTGTTAGGAGATCTAGCCCTGTTAGGAGCTTATTATTACATAGGACATTTCCTTGCTAGAGGATTACAAAACCCTGTTAGGGGTATACAAAGCACCTGGTTAAAGGTGGTGAGCAAACAACTCTTACAATCAAAAACTATTACAAATAGTTCTCAAAAATGTGAACAATACAAGAACTTATCTTGCTTAGATAGTTCCAGTTATAGCTTTGTCTCTTACTTATCTTGCATCTGATCTCAGCTCTCAGATTCGCAACCTTTCTTCATCATCATAATCACAATAAATACCACTTTCATAAAAGCACTCTATGCTTATACAAAAATTATCATTCAGTCGGATTCACAAATATCATACAAAACATAATAATTAATTATGTAAAGGGTAAGTATGAAGTTGGTGATCATATATTACCCAAGTGTCGGCAATATACTTCATTCACCTGACTTAGCATATTACCATATCCGCTAACCTTTCCTTAATCTTCTCAACTGCTCATATGCCATGTTATATTGAATCTTTATCTTCACATACCTTCAGATCACTAAATCTCACTGATATGATCACCAAAACTCATGCACTTTTTAACTGAAGCATATACATATCCCAAAATACCTTCTACTAACTTTGTAGGCCATAATACCTCATACATTTCCATCACTAACCAAAACTATAACATTTTACCCTGTTACCCTGATTCTGGACTTAGTCATTTTCATGACTATGACTTCAGTACTGAACCTCTCATCATGTGATCACTCCAACATAAGTGATTCCATGAATGAAAACCCTTAAGTGATCCCTAGTACTCCACAACACCACTTGCCAACATAAACAAGTATTTCATGTGATGTCAATCTTCCTACACAATGGGCATGAATGTATTCCCTCTTTTTAGTGGAAAGTGGTACTATCTTGTAGGGGAGCATAAGATCATCTCTAATCACCCAAGATCCTTTCTTTTCCTACTCTATTTTGTTGTATATTTTCTATTTTTATTTTGTAGATGAGAGCTAAACAAGAACACAACCAAGAAATGTTGGAGATTGCATCTGCCTTGAGCTATCCTGAATTTGAAGACATCAAAGATTGCACAAATTCAAATCAAATGTGGGACACTCTTGCAAACATCTATGGTGATGATGTAAATGTACTAAGGGTAAACATTGAAAGCCTGAGAGGTAAATTTGATGAAATGAAAATGCAAGAAGGTGAGAATATTGCTCAATATTGTGGTAGGATAAAAGAGGTTGTAAATGCTATTAGAGGAGATAATGGGACTATTGATGATGAGACTATTATTGGAAAAGTATTGAGAACTTTGCATCCTATTTATGCCATCAAACTTTTAGCAATTCAAGAATCTAGATGTAACCCTGGTAATGCTCTAACACTGGAAAGTCTTGTTGGTAAGCTTACTACTTTTGAGCTTTCTAATTATGATAACTTCACTGTTGCTACTGTTGAATCTGCATTTAAGTCACAAATGGTTCTAAATAAGTCTAAGAAATAAAAATAAAGATGCATCAGTGAGAGTGAAAGTGATAGTGACACTTCCGATGAAGAACTAGAGGATCTTGAAGCTCTTATGGCCATAAGATTGAAAAGAGGGAAAGGCAAGTATAAAGGTAAACTCCCTATCATATGTTTCTCATGTAACAAAGTTGGTCATATAGTTGCAAGATGTCTTGACAGGGATGACAAGGATGAGGAAAGAGATAGCAAGCACAAAGTTAAGAGAGAAAATAGAGGTTACCGAAGGTACAATGACTAAAAAGATAAAGGTAAGAAATTCTGCTATATTGTTGAAGAAGAAACCGACACTGATAAAGATGATTTTGAAATTGAATTAGTCTATGTTGCTATGAAAGATGAGTTTGATGAAGATGAGAGAACTGCACTTGTATCCTATGTGAACAAGAATGATAAATGGATTATTGATAGTGGTTTCTCACACCACATGACTGGTGACAAAAGTAAGTTTGATACCCTAGATCATTACAAAGGTAGAAATGTTGAGTTTGGTAATGATACACCATGTCCTGTTAAGGGTAAAGGATTAATTAAGCTGACTGATAAGATCACTTGTGAAAATGCTTATTGGGTTGAAGGTCTTAACTATAATCTGCAAAGTATTGCACAGCTTAATAGAACTGGTTACCGAGTGGAATTTCATCATAGGAAGGCTAAAATATTTGATGCCACTGGTGAACTGATTGGAAGTGGAGAATAGACAAGAGGTAATTTGGTCTATCTAGACCTATCTGAGGAGACATGTTTGATTGCACAACTTGATGATATATGGTTATGGCATAAGAGGCTATGTCATGTTAACTTTGACAATCTGGTAGATATTAGTAAAAAGAAGAAAGTGAGAGGACTGTCGAGATTGAAGAAACCTGATAATGTAATGTGCAAACAATGTCAGTTGGGTAAGATGACAAAGTCTAGTTTCAAGAGCAAGAATTTTACTTTTGAAAATGTTTTAGATTTGGTTCATACTGACCTTTGTGGACCTATGGGTGTACAAATCTATTGTGGTGCTAGATACTTTATTCTGTTTCTTGATGATTACACTAGAATGATGATTGTAATGTTTTTAAAAGAAAAATCTAATACATTTTAGTTATTTAAGTGGTATTTGGATAAGGTTGAAAAGGAGATAGGTAGGAACCTGAAGTGTCTGAGATCTGACTAAGGTGGAGAATTCATATCAAATGAGTTCAATCTATTCTGCAATGATAGAGGAATCAGGAGATAGATGTCTGCACCTAGAACACCTCCACAGAATGGTATAGCAAAGAGGAGGAACGGATCTATCATGGATTTTTCAAGAACACTAATGATTGAGAAGAATGTTGCACAAAAGTGGAGGAAAGAAGCTGTAATTACAGTTGTTTATACCTTAAATTGAGTACAGATCAAAAAAGGTACAAATGTTACACCTTATGAATTATGGCACAGGTATGCACCTAATGTAAAATACTTTAGAATTTTTGGGAGAAAATGCTATATACTAAAAGACAATAGGAATGGAAATTTTGATGGTAAAAGTGATGAGGGCATATTCCTAGGTTATTCCACAAAGAGTAAACCTTACAAGTGTTTGAACTCTAACACTAACAAAATTGTGGAAAGTGTAAATGTGAAGGTTGATGAATATGTAGAGAAAAATGAACAGGAAAGCAAGAGAGAACCAGAAGATTATAAATCTTTTGTATATATAGAAGAAGGAGAGGCAAGTAAAACACTTGCACCTGATGTAGAGTCTCGGGTAAGCAATGTTGAGCATCAGGGAAATGATGTTGAACTACAGGAAGAAAATGTCGAGTGACAAGAGGATGTTGTAAAGTATCAGGAAGAGGTTGTCGAGCAATTAGAGGCTGAATCTGACAATCTTATTGATGAACCTAAAGAGTAAGGAGAAAAGAAAGTAGAACCTATTTTGGCACAGTATGTAAGGAGACATCACAAGCCTGAACAAATTATTGGAGACAAAGAAACTGGAGTTCTGACCAGAAGCAAGTTAAGAGATCCTACATGTTTATTATGTGAAATTGAGTCTAAGACAACAAGGGAGGCACTAGAAAATGAAGACTGGATTCAAGCCATGAATTAGGAGATAGACCAAATAGAGAAGAATGATACCTAGACTCTAGTGCCGAGACCAGAAAACAAAAATGTCATTGGAACAAAATGGGCATTTAGAAACAAGCTTAATGAACATGGACAAATCACAAGGAAAAAAGTGAGGCTGGTATGCAATGGCTATGCACAAGAAGAAGGAATAGACTATGGGGATACATTTTCCCCTATAGTAAGATTAGAAGGAGTGAGAACTCTACTTGCATATGTTGCCTACAAATATTTCAAGGTATACCAAATGGATGTCAAGTCTGTATTTTTAAATGGTATATTAGAAGAAGAAGTGTACATTGAACAACCGAAGGATTTGTTGATCCAAACAAGAGATACATGGTTTGCAAACTAAATAAGGTGATGTATGGATTGAAACATGCCCCTGGAAAATGGTATGAGAGGTTGCACAATTACTTGATACAAATTGGATTCTCAAGGACAAATGACACCAGCAATCTATACATGAAAGATGAAGAAGGTAAAGGAATCTTGTTAGCTAAGATTTTTGTAGATGATATCATATTTGGTGGACAAGATGCCCTGTGTAAGAAATTTTCAGATGAGATGCAAACTGAATTTGAAATGTCAATGTTTGGGGAGATAAAATTCTTTGTTGGTTTACAAGTATATCAGATGGAGAAAATTATTTTCATCACACAATCTAAATATATTAAAGAGATACTGAAAACCTTTGGTATGGAGGATTCAAGGCCAGTAAGTACTCCCATGGCCACTGGACAGAAATTTTCTAAAAATGATGATGCTACTGAAGTAAACCAAACTTTGTATACGTCCATGATTGGAAAGTTGCAATATGTTATTCACAGCAAACCAAATATTGCTCTAGCAGTTGGGATTGTGGCAAGATTCTCTGCCAATCCTAAGGAAACTCATATGATGGTTGTGAAGAGGATAATGAGATATTTGAAAGGGACTGCAGATTATGGACTTTACTATAAGAAGTATGAAATATTTGAACTGAGAGTCTATACTGATGCAGATTGGGCAGGAAATGTGGATGATAGAAAGAGTACTAGTGGTGGAGCTTTCTTTCTTGGACAGAGATTAGTTCCTTGGACAAGAAAGAAACAAAATTGCATTTCCCAATCTACAACTGAAGTCGAGTATGTATTTGCTATAGTGAACTGTTCAAACCAGATATGGATTAAGAATTTTTGATAGGCATGAAAGAAGAAATCATTGAACCAGTTGTCATCTACTATGACAACACAAGTGCTATCAACATATCTAAGAACCCAGTGATGTACACAAAGACCAAACATATTGCCATCAAGTATCATTACTTGAGGGAATTGGTACAAGATAAAGAGGTCAAAATGGAATATGTCAATACAAAGGAACAACTAGTAGACGTATTCACTAAAGCCTTACCTAAGGAAGCTCCTGAATATCTGAGAGGCAAATTAGGGTTTCTTCCCCTCACTAAGGCTACCTAGTCAAGTTACAAGCACCACATCAAATGTGCTACAAAGAGTATCTGACAAATTGATGCAGGAAAGGTCACACTTTAGGAGAAGCCTAGAGTTGTGAAAAGTACAGAAAAGTTGATAATCAATCATAAGGAAAGATGACAGAGGGAGAAATATTGTTACTGAACTAACAAGATGACATCTACATCTGAAAGATGCATGTTCTAAGTTGTTGCATTGGCATTATTTTCAAAGAGGTAGATGAGTAAGATGAAAACACATGGTGAGATTTCATGGAAGATCAAGTAAGAGGGAGAGATTCAGAGGAAAGGAACACAGAAGAGATTCAGTGGAAGTTACTGTGTGGATGGTCAGGCAAGCAAGGCTAAGTGATTCAAAATCAGAATGAAGCTAAGAATATTATAAATGTTTCTGATGCAAAGACATGTTTTGGATTGGTTGGTGAATCATGTGTTATTCATATGGTGTTGCCATCAATGCCAAAGAGGGAGATTGTTGGAAACTGCAATTGAAGCAATTGTTGTATTGTCATTGATGTCAACCTTAACTGTTAAGACTGTTGCTATCTAAGAAAGTACTATATAAATTTGATTGTTGAGAAGGATTAGGGCAAGGGTGATAACAATAGCACCTAGAGAAATGTTGAGTTATCTTGATACTTCAATGGGTACTTGATTATGTGGCACAATGCTAAGATAATGTATTGTTTATCTAAGTGAGAAGCAAGACTAAACAAGTAGGCTTAACCGAGCAGAAGTGAAGAAATCTAGTTTAAGCCGAGTGATGTTAGTGTCGACCAAGCCAGCATATGCCGAGTAAATTTAGTGTTGACTGAACATCAGTTTATTGCCAAGGAAGACAATATTAGCTGAGGGAAATAGTTTCAAGTGATGACCGAGCTATGCAGTGATGACCGAGGAGTTGAACACAGTATTGACCGAGCGTCAATAATTTACATTTGAGGAATAATTTAGATTCCTAGCCAACATGTTTAAATTCTTGTATTATGTAAATCATGTTGACTTTATTTATTGAATGTATGGATCATTTAATGCACAATAAACTATTTTATTGTGATTCCATAAAGAGATTAGAGATGTTTTTAGATGGATGGATGAAGAAACATAATGTTGGAAGGATTCAATGAATCTGACCTAACCCTAAGATATATGGAGGAGATTAAGTAGAAAAAGATGGATCTACCTATCGAAGAGGTATTAAGGAAACCTAAGTGTGAGGTTGAAGCAGTATGCTGAAGTTATTGTTGTTATTGATTGAATAAGCAGAAAAGGCTGAAAGAGAAGGAGTTGTGATTGCTTGAAGGGATTTTTGAGTAGATCAATGATGGAGATGGAAATGGATCTCAATCAGTAAGCCTGCATATATATGTAAGAATTGGATCTGTTATTTGCAAAGTGAGTTGTATGTTTTCAGATCAAACACTGTTGTTACTTTCTAACCATTGTATCAATTTAAATCCTTTAATCAAGGTTGACCTAACAGTCATTGTATAAATCCTTTAATCAAGGTTGCATTCTAATAGAATGTACTTAAGTCCTCTAACAAGGCACACTCCTAACAGGGTGGTTGAAATCCTTTAACCAGGTCACACCTAGCAGTGTGTTTGTAAACCTTTGACAAGATTGGCTTTTCACATAGCTCACTTCAAAAGAGTGAAAATATCAGTAGCGTGTTACAAAGTGGTTTTTCCCAAATTGGGTTTCCACTATAAATCCTGGTGTTAATACTTGTGTGAATATTTTGGTTTGAACATTTCTGTGTTTTGCAAGTTAAGTATTGTTGGATAGTGGACTGCACTGGCATATGTTTCTGATATACATTTTGTAATGACCGAGTAGCTGTTGGTTGTTAGATCTTAGTTGTTGAAGTGTTTAAAAGTTTAATTTATACATCTAGACCTGAGAACAACTGATTCACCCCCCCTCTCTATTGTTCTAAATCATATTAACAAGAATTCTTACCACCTCCTATGCACTTAGCTATTGGAGAGATCAAATAGAGTGATGCCCACATTTTTAATGGAAAAGATAAGTGGAACTAGATGCTACCATATAGAAGCACAAAGAGAAACTCTATAGGATGAAACAAAAACAAGAGAAAATAAGTGACCCTTCTCAAAACCTCTATCAATAGTCATGCCTTCTCGAGTGATGAGAAAATATTTGACACCATATTTAACTTGCAATTCCATCATTATTTTATGATTCAAAAGTTGACTAATGAAAAAGGTTGGTTTTCAAACCTAGAATAGAGAGGACCTTGGTTAAAGAACAACTTCATGTTCCAAGTGGGATGATGACAATACCAATTTCATCTTCCACATATTCCTTATTATCATCTATTTAAATGAGATCTACACTAGGTTTAGTATTCAAAGTTTTAAACAACTCTTTATTTCTAGTCATATGTTTTCTAGCACTAGATTCAATCAACCAAACATCTTTCACTATTTTATAATTTTGGGAGAAAAGAACCAAGTTCTAATTGACACCGTGATTTTTAGTATATGAGGTATCCTCATTAGAAGCTACATCAAATGTATTGTCTTGGTATGTCACAACATGTCCATGTTTTTATTATGAAGAAGGATGACCTCTCAATTGATGAGAATAACTACAACTAGATGAGTCTTTCTTACTAGAATTTTCTTGTGCACATGGTCATTATACCAATAATAGACAATATCATGAATGTTTACATGACAAATATAGAACTATTTATTTTCATTTTGAGGCTTATGTTGTTGTTGCTAAGGTTTCTTTTGTGAGGTTCCCTTGCAAAAATTTTCCCCTCACTGCTACTTCTTGGAGAATAGTTCTTTTTTGTTTAAAATCTTCTTGCAAATATAAATGAGCTCTTCTTGTTGCATCATATTTACCAATTCTTCAAATTACTCCTTATGTTTTATAATATTTAATTTTGTGACAAACATCTGAAACTTGAAAGGAAGAGATCTCAAAGTAATCAGGAAAAGCAATGTGTCCTTCACCTTCTCAACAAGTGTGTAAGAATCTTTTCATGGAGTACAAACACTTGACATAAGAAACCCTCAACTTTCTCGCTGGCTTTCATTTTAAGTGTACACAACTTGGTTTAGAGAGGAAGAGTCTTCATCTAGTTCTCTACCTCATGGCTGATGGAGAAACCATCCCAAGCTGATTTTGATGTTGTGGCATCTTGAATGTGTGGTTGGACTTGGACAAAGATGTTGAGGGTGATTAACATTAAAGATTTGGCATTGACCTTGTCAAACTTATTTTTTTCACCAACATCAGTGGAACATGTAATGGAATGAGTAACAATCTCCCATAATTCTTCAAAATAAAGACTTGTGTACTTCTTGGTCATCCATGCAGCATAATTAGATCCTTCAAGAAGTTATGCATCTGAAAGAAGTAATTTTGGGACATACATGACAATGCCAAAGAAAAATAACTTCAATAGGAAAATTAAAAAAGATTTTTTTTATTGATGGCATGATGATATACGCACTTTATTAAGACAAACACATCCTTCTAATGATAAAGAGAAATAATGAGGTAAGATCGATAGGCTCGTGCAATAAGATGAGAATTCCTAGGTGGACATTCTCCCCATCTTTATCATCAACATCGTAGCCCTCTTCAAGTTGCACATAACAGACATCAAAAATAAAATATTATTGAAGTTTTTTTTAACAATTCATCGAATTGTAAGTTCTCACTATTTTGAAGAGCATATAACAAGTCAATGTACAAACCACTATTATCACCATATGCATGTTGTGCTCCATGGTTTCTTTCCACACTACTAACATCATATATAAGGCTCGTCATTCACTTAAACTAAAAAAATCCCTGTGAGTTGATTGATGCTAGATAAAATAATGTTAGAGCCCTCACGTAGGAAAAAGAGAATAGAAACAATAAAAAAAATTGTTTCAATCAACAAAAACTAATAATTTCTCCTCTACATAGAAATGCTCATCATCCAACTACTCTTTGGTTGGATCTCCTCATGGGCTAAATCACCTTTCTTCTACAGAGTCATCTTGAAGATTCTTCTTACTAGTTGGATTACTAATAGCTAGATACATAACCTTCTTATAGTTCATAGTCATGTTGCTAGATAATAGTTACTCCAATCCTTGCACACCAACTACATTGCACAAGCTCATTATTTTGGCTACTTTGATACCAGATGAAAACATAAAGGAATAAAAGGAATGGAAACCAAAATAACTTTCTTGAAGATGCATTCATAAAATAGGAATAAATACATAGCATGTTGTTGATAAAATGATAGTTATCATACAATTCCTAGAAAAGATAAAGATCATATAGTTAGAAATAGTGGAAATGGTATGGTAGAGTAGACTATGTATTATGCTAGCAAGAATCATACTTGTGCACTAAATCATGTTTATTGGTGTGATGATGTGACATCACATAATTGGTTTATTTTTTAAATTTACTTGAATCCTTTTGGGGATAAGTATTGACATGACTCTTTTTGTACTCCACTATTGAGCTAATTATGCCCAACTACCAACACCACTATTGAACCTCACTCCACTATTGGCTCCTCTCCCCTTATAATAACCCTTGAGAATAAATTATATGAACATAATCTTAAAAAATCATGTAATCTAAATTAAAGTTGTACTTAAGATATAAAAGATGTCAATAATCCTCCTTATAATATAAAGTATCTAAAAAATTAGTAGTCTTTAAAATTATTAATGTAGCTAGCGCGCTCAAAACTCTAAATTTTGGTTATGATGAAATAACTACATGTGCTTTATCTCCATGCATAGAAGGAATCACACTCACTCATAGTTTTTCTCGATGTTCACCATTTAAATTTTTTATGATCATGAATAATTTGAAACCCCATTTAAATTATGGTACATACACTATATAAGAAATCGAACTCATCTTAGCTCACAAATCTAAAACTCAATAAGTTAAAGAACATGTTGACATTGAAAATGTATTTTCTTTAATAGAAAAAAGTATCTATCATCAACTATGATGGCTAAACTCTTGTTACTAGCAATATCCCCAAAAAATGAATATGTACTCTCTAATCATCAACGTAATAATGGTATAGTTAAGCATGATCAATGTAAGATTGTTCATTAGGTTTTCACTCTCATCATTATTTCTAAATCCAAATCATGATGAATGAGCTCAATATATAAACATATAATACTCAAGCTCATCTCTCTTATATTTTATAGTTATTGAACCTTTAAGTTATAATCTCTTGAAAAATATATGTATAATTTATGTGAAAACTATTGATCTACATATCACTCACTCAAATTGGCTATCAATCATCTTGGAATTTATCACATAGGTTATCCTTAATACAATAATAATTTTAGGACCAAAATTTATCTAATGAATTCATAAGCTACAATATTACAAGGTACAACAATCTACACTAAAAAAAATTGTCAACCCTCATTGCCAAAATGAGTTGGTGGTTTCCTACCACAACATTTGGGAGAGCTCCTCATAAAATTAAAATAAAAAAGAATTAAATTCTCATGTCCAATACAATTAGTCTCTAGGTAACACAACTAGAGCAAATCCTTCCAAAAACTAAACGTAAACTCAATACTAGTGCAAATCCATACATAGTCTATGAAAGCTACAAGTAGCACATACAAATTATAAAGTTAGCATACATATTGATTATAAATATATAATTAGTAAACATCGTGACAATCATCAAATCTTGAGCAATAATATACATAAATAGACATTGCAATCCTCAACAAATAGGTACTTTAACAACTAAAAAAGACTTCATTGGGGATAAAAATAGATATCTCAAAATTTGAGATTCAATCAATAATCAATAGATATAAAAATCATTGGTGATCCAAACAAGCATCAGTAATATAGGTGAAATTTAGAATTTTCCTCAAGTTAAAATTAGACAGTACTCACACTCCACAAACTCAAAATCTATATATCCAAAACCCATCAACAATAACTTATCAATTAACAAATTAGGCACCTAGCTAATAAAAATGCAAACCTCAACAATAAACAAAACGTGCAATCTAACTTATGATTCTCCTCTTTGTTCGATGAGAGTGGATAATTCTTACATCTAACGCCCTCAAAAGAGAAGCATGCTAAACCAATAACTTCATATAGATATATGACAACTCAACAATGCCCTTTCAAGTTTTCATCAAAAGTCACTATTAAGCCACCCTTACAACTCAAGTGCATAAAATGTAGTCTTGATTCAACTTTTTGAATCAAAAGATAATGTCCATAGGTTCAAAACCATGATATTGATGTACAAACAACTCAAACAAAATACAAAACATAAACTAAATTAAACTCAACAAACAATAATTGAAAATCCAAATACATAATTTAATAATTCCTAACTTAAAATGACAATCAGACGGAACAAGACATTTTATACATTATAATTCCAATCACACCTCATTAATCTAATACATAAAAATGTTACAATTTAAATACGATAAACCCACTTTTTTTCTATTATATACAAAATAAACAATGTTTCAAAACCTTAATCACACTGTTAAACAATCTATAATGAGTTTATCCCTTTCTTTGCGTGAAAGCATCAGGAAAGTGATGTCTTAAAGGATTGTACTTAGGGTGACAGACCACCAGAAAATTGAGCACTCCTTAATAAACTAGGCCCTATTCAAACATCTACCTTTTCATCATCAAACTCCACATTACATGAAATCGACAGTATTTTTCTTAATAAAGTGCCATGCAAATTATTTATCACCACCAACTGGCAGGCGTCTAAAAGCATAAAACATTATAGCTTGACTAGAATATGCAAAGCTTCAAAACCAGATTTGATAAGAATTTAACTAGCATATCCGTACGACAAGAGTTACAAAATTGTTGTAACAGATGAGATAATTCTATCAACAAAAGCCGAATAGAGAATGCTCAGGTATTTGAACGTCACAGAATTTTGCATGCGAGCTTTCTGGAATGAATGTGTACGTTGCATGTATGGGACGTGATCTAGACTTATATAAATCTATTGATCCATCCGGTTTTTAAGATCTATTAATGTAAAAATTATTTTCGTACATTATAACTTATACATTGGTGCGTTTTAGAAACTAGATAGTTGTTTCTTAATGTTTAAGCGTTAATACCTTTTATCACTATCATTCAAGACACCTTACTAATATTTAGATAAGTATGGATTTCATTTCAAATACTTTTTTTTTAAGATTATCAATTGATAAACAATTTATATCAATCAATTTCATTTTATAGATATGATTAAATAATTGAAACGCTAAAGATTAAAATTTGCTATGCACGTTTGTTTTTACAGTCTATTAGATTCTATTTGGAC
Source organism: Chamaecyparis obtusa (assembly GCA_027943335.1). Taxonomy (NCBI): domain Eukaryota; kingdom Viridiplantae; phylum Streptophyta; class Pinopsida; order Cupressales; family Cupressaceae; genus Chamaecyparis; species Chamaecyparis obtusa. The sequence goes on from BSBK01007625.1 coordinate 146,249, forward strand.
AATCTCAAATATTGTTTTCATAATTCCTCAAATTTGTATAGAAAAATAGTTAGTGGTATTCATAATTATATGGGTATTATTTTTTATTTATTTATGGGAAAAGACTCAATATCTAAATGTGTTCCAATAGTTGTGATAGCAGTTGTTGATTTAATACCCACTTTGTTGATTAAATACCCACACTTATTGATTCAATGCCCTTTTTTTTTGGCAACATTGAACCAATAGTTGTAACTTTAAAGTTGTTATTGCTATGATGACTACCCATAATTGAATGAAATGTACCCTTAGTTGTAAAAAGTAACAAATCATGTGATGCCACATCAACTACATAGGTATGGGTATCCTTTTTGCACAACCATTAGTCTCACCTTTTTTTTGAATTGTTATTGCTATGATGACTACCCATAATTGAATGAAATGTACCCTTAGCTGTAAAAAGTAACAAATCATGTGATGCCACATCAACTACATAGGTATGGGTATCCTTTTTTCACAACCGTTGGTCTCACCTTTTTTTTTAAATTGTTTTGGACACCTTGGCAAAAAGCATGTTGATGTAGCATCATATTTGATGATGTGGCCCTGAAACCTTAGTTATAAGTACGAGGCTTGCCAAGTAAGTTGCTATAAAAAAATGGGAGTGATTTAAAATTTACAAAAGCATGAAGTTAGGGTGCTCAATTATTAGGTCATCTCCCCTATACACATGGAATGTGTAAACTAAAGAAAAAGGTTATTGTATCAAATGATCATATTTATGAAAGTCAGAATACGAAAATAAGAAATTACATAATCATCTATGTATTTTTTTTTGTCAATAAAAGAAAGCATATTTTTCTTTGTTTTACCTATGAAAACAAGGCAACTTAAAATTGTTGTATATTCATGTTAGATTTATATAATGGCCAACATAAATAAAATCTTCACCTACCACTCAACTTGAACCTAGATAATTAAAACATTTGGTATATTGTTATTTTTGCAAGGGCCATTAGAGAAATGATCTCCACTGACACAAGAAGGTGATGCATTGGTTACCATGACAATAAAATCATTTTTAGAAATTTTCATTGGTTTTAAACCTTCTTTAGTTCTCTTTAGATAATTGAACAATATAATCTAGATTACCATAATAAATTTGAATCTATTTTCTTAATTATTAATCTATAATCATAAATAGAATCAGATTAAAATGAAAAAAAATAATGTATTTTTCTTTTTATTATCAAATTTTGTATTATGTTATTATTTTTTATTTTAGTTAATATAATAAAATGAAATAAAACATGAAAAAAATTATATTGTGTAAGTAATAAAAATATGTAAAAATTTTATGTTGTAATAAATCTTAAAATACTTATATGACAATTTGTTATATCCATTAAGCATATACAAATAGCATATTGATAAAATAGAGATGCACATAATTACTAAATATTGTCTATTGCAGACAAACTTAAGCTATACAATATTGTAATATTGTGCCTTAAATAGACAAACTATTCTAACACCTTAAAATGCAATATTATATTATTATTATTTTTAAGTACAATAAATGTAACAACTTTCAAAAATAGAAATTACTAGTAATGAAATTGTAATCTACATTAGTACATGTCATATTGTCTTGAACATATTCCACTCTTTGTCCATTAGAGGTGAAATGTGTTACTAACCATGGTGTCTAACATGTAATTTTAAAAAAAAAATTCACATAAGCAAGAGTTGTTTACTTTATTGAATGAGATAAACTTATTTTCAAGGTTATTAATGGTTTAATGATTCAAAACCAAAAAACAAAAAAGGTCTTCCTCGTGATTTCTCACAAAACTACTCATCATGCTAGCTCATTATGTCTTACATCTTTCTATATAAAATTGTCCCTTCTATTGTTTGAATAATGTATGTATTGACCTCGTCAAACTATGCATATGCAGCATTGATGAATTCAAAGATTTTATTATATAATCAAATTTATAAAAAATTTCCTCTCAAAATTTACATTTTATATCAATTATTATTTTACTTATAAAATTAAGCTAGTTTACATTTGAAAAATAATTATATTTTATTATCACTATCTCATTTTGTCATTGTTTCTAGTTTATTTATCACATCCTCTAGTTTATACTCTATTTCTTTTTCTTTTTCTTTCTCTTTCAATAATTTTTTGGCAATCATTTTTCTAAAATAATTTACTGAGCCTAAAAAATATAGTAAGTGTATATAAAATAAACAAAATAAACGTATGCACAAGAATAATAGATGCAATATTAATTTTAGTTTCCTAAGAATAACATTTTGTATCATCAAAAAACTATTTTTTTTCTTAAAATAAGTAGAAAAATAAGGGTGTGTCCCTCACAAAGACAATCCAAAAGGTTGATTACAATGAAGTCAAGAATAGACCATTAATAGAACACTAGCCAAATAACTAGCAACCTACATTAGTTGTGGAAAGACAGTTCACCCACAACATGGTGAGGAGAATGAGATTGATGGACACTTTTTTCTATGTCGTTAGACTACCATCTAGGTGATATAATCACTATAAATGCCACTATTATCTCTATTGAGCATTTAAGGTTGTCATTAGCATCAAAGGTTTGTAAAGATATAAGTCGGTCACTTACATTGAGCTAATCGGTAACATGAAGCAAGACAGACTAGTCGGTAAAGTATATACCAAGCAGCAGACAGTTTACCGAGCACCAACAAACACCGACACTGACAAACAGTAAACACCAAGCATCGCAGTATACACCGAGCAATTTTATACAGTGTTTATCAAGGATCATAGAAAATGGCATATTAATCTGAAATGGCACATACTTCTATGCATATGGTTACAATGGTTCATAAAATGTTTTACAAAAATTAAGGAACATTTAATGAGATGATATTCATTAAAAGCAATGTATATCTTTTGTAATAGTTGATCTAGGTTATTTTTGTACACCGTAGATGTTAGGGATATGACTATGTTGTGTAACCTAATTTTGTTAAAGCAGCAAAAATAGAACACTATATATTTGTGTGTTCACATCATTTTTGGTGTGAGCTGATATATGAATCACGGAGCACTTGAAGCAATTGCCTAACTTCAAGTCTATTAGTTAACAGAGCAGAACCGAGTACAAAGGAATTCAGATTGAGTAGAATCAGAAAAGGCTACCAAGTAGTTCAGAGCAGAGATTCATCACAAGGTAATAATTTATCAGAGCTTATAGATCTGTATCAGACAAGTGAGTTGTCAAATAGTAGATAATTTCCTATTGCTTTCTGACAATTGTAATAGAGTTTTGGATAAAATCTCTTAACAGAGTAGACTTAACAGTCTTATGTAAATCTCTTAACTGAGTACACACTTCATTAGTGTTGTTAAAATCCTATAACTAGGTAGATATAGCTGATCTAACATGTCACTCCTAACAGGGTGAGATCACCAGAAGTGATCAAAACTTGTAGCCCTAATAGGCAAACCTTTTCTATTTGCAGTAGTGAAGAATTTGTGGGTCTCATCCCCACCGTAGTTTTTACCTTCTAACAAGGGTTTCTACGCTACCAAAATACTTGTGTCATGTGATTGTTATATTGATTTCATGTTGTTTACTTTCATAAGTTAAATGAATGATTGATACATGCAGTTAGATTCAAGTTGTTTTGGTCGATTATTACTGTTTACAGTTACATATCAGAAAGGTTTACAAGTAAAAATTTTGAAGGCACTGATTCACCCCTCCCCTCTCAGTACCTATCTCTCCTAATTCCAACAATTGGTATCAGAGCACATTTCTAGATTATTGAATAGTTTAACCACTGAAGGGTAAAGATCTAAGTCATGGAGAGATACAAACTTGATAAGACCATTGAGAATCATAAGATACAAATGCAAATGTTTGTGGAATAGTATAAGCAAGCCAAGGAAGGACTGAAGAAATTACTAGTTGAAAGGAAGAACCTAGCTATTTTACAAAATGAGATCAGTTACCATGAAGAACCTATTGATGAAATGTTCAAGCATATTGGATCTAGTTTTGGAAGCATCTCTGATGGATCTGAAAGCATAATCACTGATTTATCTGAAAAAAATCAACATTTAACTGATCAAGTGAAAGCACTACAAATCGGTCAAGAATCTCACATGGTGAGAATGATAGAAACAATGAACAATGCAAGACAAGATGAGCAAGAAAGGAATCTAGCTATTGATGACCGAAGATAGATGACTGAACAACTTCAAGCAAAAGAGAGTGAGATACAGAGACTCACTTATCGTCATTTCCAATTAACTAATCAAATGATGACTGTAAATCAAGAGGTAAACTGAGTGAATGGAGAATTGTCAAGAAGACTAGAAGATGTTGCAAGACTCAGAGAAAAAAATGAGAAGCTCAGAAATGAAGTGAAAAATCAACAGCAACAAAATGAAATGAAGAAACTTGTTGAGGACAATTCTAAGAAGATTGATAAGTTTTTGTCTAATCAAAGAAGATTTGGGGGTAGAGCTGGAACAGGCTACACTGGTGAAGGAGAATCATCACACCAAGTTGAACAAGTCAACATCAATCAAAATCAAAAACCTAAAGCATGTTATCAATTGTTGGTGAATAGATTTGTCTTCTTCTTCTTAAATGAAATTGAATAAAAACTCTATGCCTTTGAAGACAAACAATTCATCAACAGTTGGGCAAGCATTAGAAATTGCTTCCCTCTGAATTTTGAAGGTTCGGCTTCCTTTTAGGATATTCAATTAATTATCAACATAAAAGTAAATTCATACACTTTTAACCAGAAAGTGTAGGACCACTCAAATACTCTTGTGTATTGATGTAATTTAAAGAATCAACAGATGATTAAATTATACTATGAAGAAAACTAAGATCTACTAATTACTTCTAAAACAAAGAACCTATAAAATAACTCAAGGAGAAACAACTAGAAAGAAACTAGGAGTGACTAAGTATAAATAACACATGCACAGATACAAATGTACCAATTCTCAAAGTAATCAATACATTCCAGATTTTGATTCAAAGTTCTAAATCAAACCATGCATCTATATATTCATATCTGATCAGATCAAAGTCTAATCAAACTAAGTCACATACTATTTCAGAACATAAAAGACTAATCTAGCTATCTACTTAGCAAAACTATCTATTTTCTATCTGTAATTTCTAACCCTTTCACAATTCAATGCTCTAGCATTTATAGTTTTAGGTCCGAGAGAACCTCCAGAAAAACCCAGCCTCTTGGACACTAGAAAAATCGTTAAAAACTAGTTATACAACTAAAAAGAGAGTTTCATAACACGTGTCTTTTAAAATAGAAAGAAAGGTAAATGCTATCCCAAAAAATGCTAACTCCCTCTAAGACCTTCTGATGTGGCAGTTTGTACGAGCTTCCAGGATCGAAACACGTTCACCAATTCCTGAGCTGGCTGAAAATGCAGATTCTTCAGACCTGTTAGCTTCACCCGAGTCATATTCTTTTCCCATCTTAACTCCCTAATCCTCTCCACCTGCTTAGGCAACTAGCCCCTATTCAACAGCAACATGGATTCCACGTTTGCAATTCTGGTGAAATCCTGAACTGTCGGTGCTTCATTTTCTTTAAGAGCATTCATGGTGTCTGTAAAGACTTTGACCATGGCATCTGCGTCCCTATTACCTTCGTCAATTTTTAAAATACTTGAGGTATTTACTATCTTGATGTCTTTAAGGGCATCTACATGCATATCTAGTACCTCTTTCTCTATTGCTTTGGCTTGAGAGATCGCAGCTTTAAACATTGTGTTTTTCCAGCCAAAATTTTGTTTCAAGATGAACAACATATAGGGATCTACCAACTTCATCAAATTTTCTACTAAGAACTGAGTCACACCATACACCTCTATTTCTTGAACCTGTATGACAATCGTTGCGCATTTCTCTTCTTCCATTTCCCAACATGGGACCAGCATTTGAATCTCACTGAGTAATCCTTCTCCATCTAAGCAGGTAGATATAAACTCCTGTATGAAAACACTCCCTTCATAGATATAAAATCTACCCTGTTGCATCTGTTTCACTAGCCTTTGGCTTTTAGCTGAATTCAGAACAAAATCTTGTGAGGACTAGGCTAGTGGTAGTGCTCCAACATCAGTGAGTGAGGAAAGAAACTTAGCCATGGTAGATACCATCTGTTTCAACTCATGTTTCTCTCTCCCATCCTTTTGCAACTGCTCGAGCATATGATCAGCTAAAAATTTAAAAAGATGATCTCTAGAATCCCTGTTTAGAACACCAAGCTCCATCTTAGTGATTTCAAAGTCTTCCCCCTCTAGTTCCTGAATTCCTTCTTTAGGCTTGAAGGTTTCTATCTCTACAGTCACCTTTCTAGTAGATGGATTGATAGATAGCCTTGCATCACTCTTCATTCTTTTTTCTTTAGGGGTCCGGGTAGCATATTTGGTGACAATCTCCTTCACAGGAAGTGAAATAGGCTTATAACTCTTCCTTTTACTCACTGATTCGGTTAGCCAAGGAGGAACTAAATCAGTGAGTATCTGATTGTCAGGTGTTTTGACAGGAGTGTTCTCAACCTGAGGTACATCTATGCTACTGGTAAGAATTTCTTGAAACTTTTCTTGTTGATCCAATGGAAAGGAAATATCTTCATCGTTAATCTCAATATCCAGATAGTCAGGTCCTAAGGATGCCATCTGACAATGCCTTCTGATCTTGTTCTAGGACTCAATCTAGATGTGGTAGGATGTCCACTGGGAACCACCTTTTTCTTAGGGGATGTAACCTTACCTGCATTAGGAACCACAGGAGATACATTAGATGAGACATGTTTCACATTTTTTAGGGTTGATTCCATACTATGCCTTTCAAGAGGGGGTTTATTTGCTCCTTTCTTTTTCTTTTCTATCAACCAAGTTGCTGTAACCCCGAATATGGTTTGGGCTCTCAACTTTATATCATCTTCCTCCTTCCTATTCCAATCTATGACTAGAGGACCTCTTTCTTCTACATTGATGACATCTGAACCTATGGCATAAGAACTATACTCTTCTACTCCCTTAATATCAAACTTTAATTGCAATAGTTTGATCTATGGAACTACAAGTCTTGAGTGATCTCATTTCCAGACTGCTTCTTAGTCACTAAGATCTTCCCATAGATCTTCAAGGTGTGAACTAGGTGAAGGATAATTACTTAGACTTAGAACTTGTCTAGCAAAGCCCTTATTGTCAAAACCCCTTCTTAACTCATAAAATTGCAAGTGAAAACTCAACAAGTTTCTTCCTATCACTGAAGCATCCATCATACTGTTACAGACCAAGTTGTTGATTTTAACTAGAAACATAGAAGACCACCTTTCTTCTGGCAGGGTATTTTTAATAACTATGAACAATTGCCTACAGACCTCTACCAATATAAAATAGTCAAAAGCAAACCTTGGGAGCCTAAGAGGTTCATCATCAAAGCCTCTAACCCAGATGTAGGTAAAATGTGGAAATTGAATGTATAGACTTCCGTAGACTTGAACCAATTTCAGTGCTTCCAATGAAACCCTTTGGTTTGGGACTCCTACCAATTGTTGACACAATCTTCCCAGGAAAACATCATGAACCTTCCTGTAGTCTTCCAAAATCTTATCCTTTCTTAATAAGGGACAATACTCATAGATGAAAAGGTCTTCATTCCAAGGAACATGTTGAATGGTAGATAGATCCTATGTGCATGCCAAACAGTATATCAAATAGGAAGACATAAAGAAATCCTTCTTAATGGCTTGGGCTTATTTAAATTGGTCCCTCAGGGAACTAGCAATAATGTCCACCCAATCAATATGTTGTCCCCCTTCCAAGACTATCTCTGTAAAGTGAAACATCCACTCCTCAAAGAGGAGAACCTGCTCTGAACCTTTAATCTGGTGAAGCAACACTATCACATCATGAATAAGTGGCTTCATGTGGTCTTTGGTGAGGACTTTAGGTAACTGGGATCCTCTCTTATAATTAGTTTGAGTCCACTTCCAGGCCACATGACTACGGTTTTTATCTATGTTTTCTCTATACTAAGCTAGAGATTGGGTGGGAGTGAAACTAGCGAGAGATTCCTCTGGGATTTTAAAAATAGCCATGATAGTCTCTCTATTAACTGGCACAAGGTTTTGGCCTTCCGCATTCATTATGCACTTGGATTTTACATCATATCTATTAATACATTGCTGAACCAACTCCAGGCATACAGCTAACGAAGGGAAAGTTGTAGCTTCCAATAATCCACTCAACAGGAACTCTAGACTATGATCTTCTGTTGCACGTTTTGTGAGGTCAATTGCCATTTTTTCTACTGATATCCCTAATAGGTTTGTATCTATGACAATAGGGGCTCGACACTGCATATTCTTGACATTCCTGAAGAAATGCATACTGGACCTCATATGTCCCTCAAGAATAAAAATAAACCCCCCCCCCCTCTTGAATCAATATATCAAATAGCAACAGGAAATGAAAAAGAGCTTTAGGAGCTACATGTTTTATGCAAACTCGGAACAATTTCTTCTCCCACAATCGAGACTCCACAGAATTATAACAGGAAGAGAAAACTTACACAGCTGTTTATATTTTTGAAAGATTATGCCCCGAAAAGTTGACTTTAATGAGCATTAGTCGGGAACATTAATTTAAAATGATGTGAGCAGTAATGACTCAGCAATAGGACCTCCTTGAAATATGCAAACTTTAATATCATTATTAATCATCCCCCAAACAATTTCTCTCACTCGTGTTAACAATTTCATTAATCGCAACCTGAAACTTTATTCGAGGCTTGCCCCATGGCTCCCGTCAAATCTAAACTATCCATCTTAAAAACTTAACCATCATTTCATCATCGGCTTATGTCATCTATCCCATCAACTATCCTTTCACTTATGACTCTGCCTGCTATCTTTCTTTGAACCTCTTTGAACAACTTTGAACTGGGGTTCAAAGTGGTTCAAAGTGGTTCACCACAAAAAGGTGACGTAGGTCGGGGCCCTCCTATAGAAAATAGACGTTAGAAAAATAATCATTCATTGAACTACTTTGAACTCCTTTGAACCAGAGTTCAAAGTGGTTCGAAGTGGTTCATGTGAAGCATGAATCTTGGAAAAGATTCAACCAAGGAAGGCCGAATTTGAACTTGACAAACTTGGAGGCTATTTCTTGACAACTTGAAGGGCATGCACTCTTGGAGGATTACTACAAGGAAAGACCCTCAAGGGAATGCACTAAATGACCTTCAAATAAATGAACTAGTAAGGTTCTTAGACACTTCCATAATGGTGACTCTAACTATCTCTATCATTGGCTCTAGCTAGGGACCGCATATTGCTCAATGTGCAGATAACTCTAAATAACTGGTTTCACAGAAGAAGCTAACAAAGGGAAAGAAAAATAGAGCACTACGACACAACAAAAAGGAAAATAGGGAATCACTACCTAATATATACATGGGTACTGATTGAGTAAATCGTTAAAGCTTTCATAACTTGAGGTCCTGCCTATTATAAGTAAAAGGTAGATTCACACCATCTGGGTAGGACAACCGGAAAGCATTTGAACCAAGAGTTTCAAAAATGATAAATCGGCCCTTCCATAAAGACTCAAATTTCCCATGAGACCCTTTGGGTGCCCACCTTTTGTCCCATAGAAGCACTTCATCACCCTCCATAAAGTTATGAGGCTGCACCCGCATATCAAAAATCTGCTTGACCTTCAATTGATGCTTTGTAATATGATCTACCAACTCCTCCCTTTCTTCTTATAGTCGAATCAAATGCATGACACATTTCTCTAGAGGATCTTTAAAATACTGATCTTCAATGATAGCTTGGAGCTTGGCTAAAGAGAGTTCCAAAGGTAGAGAGACATGTGCCCCTATCCCATATACCAGTTCAAAGGGGGCCATTCCAATTGCTCTTTTCAAAGTGGTTCGATCTACCCACAAAGCTTCAAATAGCTTCTTATGCCACTCACGGGGGTTATCATCCATTAACTTTTTCATGATCGCTACCAGGTTCTTATTACTAGATTCAGCTTGACCATTCCCTTGTAGGAAATAATCAAAGGAATGAGCCAAAGATATGCCATGTTCATAACAGAATGTCGAGATCTCTTCAGAAGAAAAGTATGTAGCATTGTCTACTACTATCTTAACAGGTACCCCCAACCTAACAAAAATATAATTTAAAAGGAACTCACACACAACCTAAGAGTTCACTTTCTTAGTGGGGACTGCTTCCACCCACTTAGTAAAATAATTGATGGCTATGAGAATATAAACATGCCCAATGCTAGATGGTGGGTTCAAAGGTCCCACGAAGTCTATTCCCCATTGTTTGAAGGGCTCATCAACAATCACAAGTTTAAGAGGCAGGGCAGCAAGATGAGGTCTCCCAGTAAAAAGCTAACATTTTTCACAATTATGAACATACCAGTATGCATCCTTGAACATGCCAGACCAGTAAAAATGATTTTAAAAAATCTTGAATGCAGTTATAGTTGAGGAGTAGTGGCCTCCACAAGCTTCATCATGAAATACTTTCAAAAGTTCTTTCTGCTACTCAGCATCTACGCATCTTAGAAAGGTTCCATCTACGCCCCTTTTATATAATGTCCCCTGGGATATCACATATTTACTTGCTTTCAATTTCAAGTTACACCTCTCTTTGGGATTTAAATGATCAGGACACTCACCATAGGTAAGGAAATAAGCCATGTCTAAAAACCAGGGATCGGTTAGACTGACTAGCAACGCCATGGGTACTTCATCAATTTTCTCAGACGGCTCACCATTCTTTGCTATCAACTTGCATAGGCCTTTCCCCCTTACCAAATTGGTCAGCTTGATCATTAGGTCATACTCTTGAATTTTTTCTATCTAAACTACTCTATTATTCATACCAATCTCTTTCTAAGTCAAAATACTTTTCACTGCAATTTCAGGAATGAAAATGGTACAATGGGAATGAAGTATATAGTACCTAAACTATTTTACCGCTTTCACCATGATGAAGGCATGTTTTTCCATCTGGGAGTACTTGAGCTCATGTCTTTTCAGAGACATACTCATAAAGGCTATGGGTGCTTCTTGTCCCTTCTCATCTTTTTGCATGAGTATACCTGATAGAGTATGCGCAGAGGCAAAACAATAGATGATAAAGTCTTTTTTGAAATTGGGACTCTTTAACACAGGTGCCTGAGATATTGCATCCTTAATATCACTAAAAGCTTTGCGTCCATTCTCGTTCCACTTTAAAAGAACCTTATCACTCATCATGTCAACCATGTACCTAGTAATTTCTAAAAATTATGGAATGAACGCACACAGGAAATTCACCTAGCCAAAGAAGGACTTCAATCCACTCCTGCTCAAAGGTAGGCTAAGTTTTTGAATCACCTTAACCCTTTCGGGGTCAATCCGGACACCATCCTTTGAGACAATATGAGCTAGTAGTTTTCCTTCCTCCACAAAGAATGTTGATTTCCTGGGGTTCAAAGAGATGTCGTGGCTTCTACATAAGAGCACTATCTCGAGATCCTTTAGGTGTTGACTTCTCTTCTTCGAAAAGATGGTAAGATCATCTAAATATACCACTATAATTTTGTTCTGGAGATCTTCGAAAGAAGAATTCATTTCCCTTTGGAAGGTTGCACCCACGTTGATCAGCCCAAATGGCATATGACTATATGCATAAGTTCCCCACGGGGTGATAAATGTCATTTTGTGTTGGTCATTTTCTGCTACACTGATTTGGTTGTACCCGGAATAGCCATCTAGCATAGACATAACTTCAGATCTTGATACAGCTTGAAGAACATGTTCCATCATAGGCAAGGCATAGTTATCTTTTAAAGTTGCTTGGTTCAAGTTACAAAAATCAACACAGATCCTGATCTCGCCATTCTTCTTTCTCACAGGAACTATATTGGCGATCCAAGTTGAATAATGAATGGGATAGATAATCCTTGCCTGTAGCATTTTTTCAACTTCCTTTAATATGGCTTCAGACACTTTCAGATTATAGTTCCTTAGTTTTTGACGAAAGGGGGTAACACCAAGCTTTAAAGGGATTTGATGTTTAAAAAGGCCTCCTCTAAAATTCTTCAGGCCCTCATACCCCCAAGTGAAGACATCCCTGTATTCTATAAGTAACCTTGTCAAGTCTTCTTTTTTAGATGAAGTACATGTCTGACCAATTGAAATCCATTTCGGATCATCTTGCTCACCTATATCAATTTTGTCATATTCTTTGGCATTATGCACATGAGATGTCTTCTCTTTAATAGTACTATCATCTTTTCTCCTGAACAAATGTTCTAGAGATACAAGGCCTTTGAGGATTTTATTTCCCTTCAGTTGAATCACTCCATCACTACCTACAACATCTTTGTAGACTTCTTTGCAATCACTATTAGATCCTTCAAAATATACATCAAAAAAACTCGCAGCACATTCTAGGAAATCCCTAAGTTGGGAATCACTATCAAAGACCTACCAATACTCCACATTATTAGGCACTCTCAGCTTGTAAATCATCTCAATTTTATATTTTGGAGTTTTAAAGTTAGGGTGTGGCAACAATAGTGAAGTGGATACCGCCAAGGCATCTGCTCTAGTGTTCTGATTTCTTGGTATAAATTCTATGGAGAAGGCATTGAAGAAATCTAGCTCATCCCATACCAAATTTTTGTAGTGCTTTAACCTCTCATTCTTGATAGATAATTGTCCTCTCACCTGCTTCACGATTAACTCAGCATCACCTTTTACCATCAACTTCTTGACTCCCCTCAATTTTGCCTCTTCCAATCCCAGAAGTAAGGTTTCATATTCTGCAATATTGTTAGTATTTTTGAAATCTAATTTGAAAGAAAAAGGAATACATTCTTTATTAGGAGGGAAAAGGACTACCCCAATGCCTGAGCCTAAATTGGAGCAGCTGCCGTCAAACTCCATCTTCCATATACCCTCTTCTTTTTGAGAAGAAGTTTCACCATCCTTTTCAAGATTGGCTAAAATGACATAGTTGCCAAAATGACACTCCTCACACAAAATTTGAGCTTTTGGATTATCCGAGGGTACCATAGTATATTTATTTTTAGGCTCGTGTTCAAGTTTTACTTTCTTTTTACCTACTGGGATCATGGCCTCTTACCAGTCCATCTTAATGTCTCCTCCTAAATCCTTGCAGAAGGTTCTACTGAGTAGCATACCATAGCTAGCTAGGATATCTACCACTAGGCTAGTCAACTTCAGACGCTTGTCAGGATATGCAACAAGAACGGCTTGGGCATCTTTGACTTAACCCATTAACAGTACCTGTTTCCCATCCATAGAATAACAATGGCCATAAGTTTTAGTCAAGGTGAGACCGAGGACTCTTGCAACTGGATCAGGTATGATGTTATATGATGTGCCAGAGTCAATAATGCAATTGCTAAGTTTCTAGCCATTTAGCAGTAAGGAGACATAGAAGGGATTAGGCTTTCTTTCTTCTAGTTCACCTTAAATTGTATTAACAAAGGAACATTCTTCAGGTGTTTGGGGAATGTCTTAGGGCTTAAAGACAAGCGGTTCTTCAACTATGGTTGTCTCACCTATAAGAGGTTTATTTGATTTGGGGTTTGAACTTGACTCCCCTTTAACATATTGAACTAGTTTGTCCAGCTCTTTGGGATTCATTTTAAGGTATTCTGCGGGGTAAATGGAGATTGTGCTTGTTTTACATAATTCAACAAAGTCAAATGAAGAGGAAGGAATTGGACTACCTCTTGATAAGATCTTCACTTCAGGACCCTTTAAGCATGTAGGAGTCTCTCCATTTTCGGCTTCTTTACGCTTAGCATCAGCATTAGCAACAATTGAACTAGGGACAAACTTTTGCATTCTCTAATTTCTCGTTAGAATAGCACATGCAGGATCTTGCAAAGTTGCTAAAACACTTCCACCTCTGTCAGAGCTTGGCTCATACTCTAGATAAAAAGAACTGGATAGACCAATATCAGGTGAGTCTTTCTCTTCTTTCAACTCTTCTATACTAATAGTGTTAGAATAACTAAGAGGGGGGTGAATCAGTTATCCAGTGCCCCAAATCAAAATGTATAATCCAAAACAATTCTACTACTTATGTTACTCGGTAAACATATAATACTTTCAATGTCTATGTTTTTACCTATTGTCAGTCTAAACTTTATAATAATTATCGATTAAATCTAACATGTAATATGCAAAGTATGATAACAAACAAATATCACAATCAACACATAACACAAGAGATTTAATGTGGAAACCCTATGAGGGGAAAAACCACCTGGGACCGGCAACCCAAAATTGTTCACTCTTCTAAAGTGAGGTCAGTGAAGACCCAACCCTGTTAAAGGTTACAAACACACAGTTAGGTGTGACCTTGTTGTTAGGATAATAAGCAAAAAATGCAAATATTAACAAATAAGAGAGAACACAATAACATAGAATTTAACATGGTTCACCCAATCCCTAGGCTACGTCCACCAACAGCGAGTCCAATATCTTTAATATTATCTAGTGATTACAATCTAAAACCTTCAACTCAATACCACCGCAGGAAGCTACAATAATCCCTTATATAATGAATCTCAAACCCTAAGTGCTACCCCTTGACCCCATCAGGGGCTCTGCCCCTTGACCCCACCTGGGGTGCTACCCTAGGACCCCACAAGGGGCTCTGCCCCTTGACCCAGTGGAAAAGTCTGATTAGGCTCCACATACATAACACTTGTTAGAGGATTTTAGACCAGAAGTTATCATCCAACCAGCAGTCACTCTGGGGTTGACAGGATAACAATGTTCACTCTATGAATGAAACATCAAAAGACTTTCATAGTCCACTCAATTAAGAGATTTAACTGTGTACAATGGTTGAATACGTAACAGTAGATGCTCTACCTTAAAACAACTTCAGTTTGTAGTTTACAGATCAATGTTCAGCTCATTCAAATATTTTTGACCAATATAACACTTCAGATTCAATACTATATCAACTTACTCTCCATCAGTAATAACTCTCTATAGCTCGGTAACTGTTCTACAGCTTGGTTCTTATTAACCAGTATGATTAGAATACATGAAAACTTCTCCATGCAATAATTTTGCAGTATCTTCTTCTTCCGACATATGTTTCATAATGAAACCAATGTCTCTTATATAGATGAGTAAATCATTTTCTTTTCCTCCATTAGATTATGTCGCTTAATCATATTCATAGATTTTGCCGCTTTAATCTCCCTTGGCTAATGTGTCAGTAACACGTTTCAATCTACTCCATTAGATCCTTTTTTCTTTATGTTAGCCGTCGATCTTCATAACAAACATTACCTATTACCTCAATTTCATACACTTTATAGCTCATCACTTTATCGACTAAAAATGATCATTTAATTCCTTTCTATTTTGCTCGGTTAACAAACAAATGTGTCGGTGAACACAAGCTCGGTTAATACTGCACTTGGTATACACTACACTTCGTCAGTGTATACTGAAATGCTTTATTTATCGACAACACTACTTTGTGTCTTTCAGCTCTATTCTTCATCATAGATGAATGCAACATAATAAAGTCAATTTCATCAAGTCATAGACTCATCAACAAGTTACTTAGTGTATTCCTTATCCTCATAGGTCATATACATCTTCCTCATGTAGATATTTCTGTTCTTCATCTCTTTCACCTTCCTTTAGATGTGTCGGTATAGTAACTTACAAGATAAGTATTGTCAAGCTAGTTGACATCAATGACAACATAATACTGATTTAATCATCTTGCATATCTAATCATCAACTCCTCAGTAATCTCAAATTACAAATTCTTCATTCTGGTTCTAAATCAGTTGTACTTCATCAATCTCTCCCTTTGGCATTGATGGCAACTCAAGTAATATGAAATGTACCATACACATACCAAACATGTTTTCTACAGCTCTATGATCAAATGTTGTGTAGTGTAAGCTCTACCTAGCTTAATATGTTTAATCACTACATTACTAAAATAGCATTATAAAATACAAATTTTTCATTCTATAGATGTAACCTTTTCAGTTCTCAAGTTCCTTTCAGATTATCTCTCCTAGTTCTCATCGGTGTATATCTCCTTTTCTTTTCATATTATTTATCTCTCCTTTTGACAACAATGCCAAAGAAACAAATAAATAATCAGCTCTATAGTAGCTAAGTAAATTTCTGGTGTCCAATACTTCCTCTGTATCTTAGTATATTGATATCCCAATCTATTTCAGTTCTTCGAACTTAATCACAACCTTGAACAAAATCCAAAGTGTGAACTATGCTACATGAACATGAATGATCTTCTGATAAGATTAGGCTGATGCAACATCCAGATCACATTATTGAATGATAGACAGGGGACGGACCCCAAGTCTAGTCCTCAAATATTCAAATGTGTCCTTCGATAGAGGCTTTGTAAAAATGTTTGCAAGTTGTTCTTTAGATGTAACAAATTCTAACTTTACTTTCTTCTCTTGCACTTGTTCTCTTAAGTAGTGATACTTAATTGATATATGCTTTGTCTTAGAGTGCATCACATGATTCTTTGAAATATTAATAGCACTTGTGTTGTCACAGTATATGATCACCGGGTCAGTGATTACCTCATTCATTGCTTCCAACACTTGCTTGATATATGCAATGTTTGAGCAATTAGTAGCAGCAGCAACATACTTTTCTTCAGCTGTAGACTAAGAAATACAAGCCTTCTTTTTACTTGTCCAGGTTACAAGTCTTTCACCAAAGAAAAATGCTCCTTCGGTGGTACTTTTTCTGTCATCCACATTTCTAGCCTAATCAGCATCAGTATAAACCTTCAACTCAAACTTACTTTCCTTAGGATACCATAATCCATAATCCTCTATCTTTTTTAGATATCTTAAGGTCCTTTTAGTAGCAATCATGTGTGATTCTCTAGGATTAGTAGAATGTCTAGCAACAATTCCCATAGCATGTGCTATATCTCATCTACTGTGAACTACATACATGAGCTTGCCAATCATGGATCGGTTAAGTGTCTGGTTTACCTCTGTAGTTTCATCTTCTTTTGTCAATTTACTTCTAGTAGCCATCGGTGTTCCTGTAGGTTTAGCATCTTCCATGCCAAATGTCTTCAAGACTTCCTTTATGTACTTGGACTATGTGATGAATATCCCATCACTCTGTTGTATCACTTGTAATCCGAGAAAGAATTTAATCTCTCCGAACATAGACATTTCAAACTCATTCCTCATGTCATCAGCAAAATATTTACATACATGATCTTGACCTCCAAAAATAATATCATCAACAAAAATTTTAGCAATAATAATAGTGTCATCAGTATCACCTTTCATGTACAAATTGTTGTTCTCACTAGTTCTTTCAAATCCAATACTTAACAAGTAAGTGTGCAGTCTTTCATACCATGCTCTTGGTGCTTGCTTCAAACCATATAAAGCTTTGTGTAATCTACATACCATATTTATGTTGTCTGGATCAATGAATCCTTCAGGTTGTTCTATGTAGATCTCTTCTTCAAGTATACTATTCAGAAATGTTGATTTCACATCCATTTGATAAACCTTAAATTTCTTGTGTGCAACATATACAAGTAACATTCTAACTCCTTCCAATCTAGCAATAGGTGCAAATGTTTCCCCATAATCAATGCCTTCTTCCTGTGCATATCCCTTGCATACCAATCTCGCTTTATTTCTTGTCACTTCACCATTTTCATTCATTTTGTTTCTGAATATCCATTTCATACCGATAACATTCTTATCTTTAGGTTAGGGTACTAAGGACCAAGTTTTGTTTTTCTCTATTTGTTCTATTTCCTCCTTCATTGCATTAACCCATTCTTCATTTTCTAATGCAACTTTCACATTTTTTGGTTCAAATTCACAGACTAGACATGTACCGTGTCTTGTTTTGCTTCTTGTCTGCATTCCAGCTTGTCTGTTTACAATAATTTGTGTCTCAAGATGATGTCTTCTAAAAAAACTAGCCAGTACTCAATTTCTTCTTTCTTGTTCATCCTATTCAGGTTCATTTTCTTTCTTGGTAGCACCATCTTGTTCATCGGTTTCCCCTTCCTATTCCTCGGGGTTATTTTCCTACTGACCGGTTATCACAGGTTGCAACTTCGGTAGATAGTCAGGAAGTTCAATGTAAGTGAATCCACCATATTCTTCTAGTTCCTTTCTTTCTTCTATGTTTATGTCATCATACTCATCAACACAAACATTAGGACTTTCAATCATCTTATTTGTAACCTTATTCAGACATTTGTATGCTTTACTCTTAGTAGAATATCCTAAGAATATTCCTTCATCACCTTTAGAATCAAATTTCCCATTTCTCTTATCTTTCAGAATAAAACATTTGCTTCCAAAAATCCTAAAATAACTTACAGTAGGTTTGTGTCCAAGCCATAGCTCATAAGGTGTCTGGTTGGTGTCCTTCTTCAGTTGTAATCGGTTATGCACATATACAACTGTGCTGACAGCTTCCCTCCAATATGTCTAAGCAACATTCTTTTGCAGCATTAGTGTTCTAGCACAGTCAATGATTGACCTATTCCTTCTTTTAGCAATCCCATTCTGCTAAGGTGTTCTCAGTGCAGAGACCTATCTCTTAATACCATTCTCATTACAGAATTTAGTAAATTCATCATAGATAAATTCACCTCCTCTATCAAATCTTAAGCATTTAATTTCTTTTCCAGTCTCTTTTTCTACCTTAGCCTTATACCATTTAAACAACTTAAAAGCTTCAAATTTCTCTTTCAGGAACATAACAGTCATCAGTCTAGTATAGTCATCAACAAAAAGAATAAAGTATTTATCACCATAATAGCTCAGAGTTCTCATAGGACCACATAGGTCGGTATGAACCAATTCAAGTATCTTCTTTGTTGAGTAGTCTTTGCTTTTAAAACTGGACTTAGTCATCTTACCTTTCTGACATTCATGACACATAGCATGATCCAGTTTTGACAAGTTAGGCAATCCTCTAACTCTTTTCTTCTTACTAATCTTGACCATGTTATCAAAATTCACATGACATAACCTCTTATGCCATAACCATGCATCTTCATTTTTCATTAATAAACAAGAAGATTGATCAATATCAAGATAAAATAGATTACCTTTGGATTGTGTACTAGTTCCAACAAGTATTCCTTCATCATCATAAATTCTTACCTTTCTGCTCTCAAAAGCAAGTCGGTGTCCTGAGTTGTTCAGTTGTGCCACACTTATCAAATTGTAGTTTAGTCCATCTACCCAGTATGCATTCTCACATTTTATTCTATCATTAATCATTAGTGAACCTTTACCTCTCACCATACAAGGTGCATCATTTCCCATTCTAACAGATCCACCATCATATTCATCAATTTGGTCAAATTTCTCTATATCACTAGTCATATGATGTGTACATCCACTATCTATTATCCATGTATCATTTCTGCTTACTTTAGAGATCAATGTTGTCTCTTCATGTTTCTCTTCTTCTTCTAAATCATCCTTCATAGCAACAAATACTACTTCTACATCATCATCAGTGTCAGATTTAGATTCAAATTCTTCGGCTATGTAACATACCTTTTTCCCTTTGTCATAGCTATCTCAGTTGTCTCTATTGTTGTGTCAGTAGCCTCTATTGGCTCTTCTCCCATAGCTTCCTTCGGATTGGTCTTTGGATCTATCATCATCTTTCTTATTCGAACATCTAGCAATGATGTGGCCAACTTCTTTACAATTAAAACATGCTAGAGGTAACTTGCCTCTATATCTTCCCTTACCTTTGGGTAATCTTCTAGCCATAAGAGCTTCAAGCTCATCAAGTTCATCATCGGTATTACTATCACTATCATTATCCTTATCATTCTTGCTACTAGATACCAATCTTCAAAGAGGACATGAAAACAGATTCAATAAAAGGTACAACACTATTGTCAAAGTTATTCAATTTAAAGGTTGTAAGCTTACCGATCAGAGGGTCAAGGGTGAGGTTGGATGTAGCCCTTGTTCCATGAATTGCAAAGATCCTGATTGCATAAACTAGCAGCAAAGTTTTGAGAATCTTGCTTATCACTGTTTCATCATCAATAACTCCGCCAAATGCTCTAATAGCATGTACTACCTCTTTTAGTCTATTTGTATATTGCACAATGTTCTCACCTTCTTTCATCTTCATATCATCAAATCGACCTCTTAGGCTTTCTGCTCTGGCTCTCTTGACATTCACATCTCCACTGTATATTAGAGTCAGCCTGTCCCAAATCTTCTTAGCAGTATCACATTCCTTTATGTCATTAAATTCGGCATCGGTACAGGCAGTAGCAAGTTCCATCATAGTAATATTGTGTTCATGCCTATCCTTCAGTTGATCAAGAGTCAGGGGACCTGGTGTTGATTCAATGTAGCCATTCTCCATCAGTTCTAGTGCAGAATTCCCAATTCCAGATATGTGCAACTTCATCCAGCTTTTCCATACTATGAAGTTATCTTTGTTCAACTTTGGCACTTCCCTCTTATACATCTTGAGACCTTTTTGTTGAAGTCCTTAAAACTCTATTCTAAGAAACCACTGCTCTGATACCAATTGTTAGAATAATTGAGAGGGGGTGAATTAGTTATCTAGTGCTCCAAATCAAAATGTATAATCCAAAACAATTCTACTGCTTCTATTACTCGATAAACATATAATACTTTCACTGTTTGTGTTTTTACCGATTGTCAGTCTAAACTTTATAATAATTATTGATTAAATCTAACATGTAATATGCAAAGTATGATAACAAACAAATATCGCAATCAACACATAACACAAGAGATTTAATGTGGAAATCCTGTGAAGGGAAAAACCACCTGGGACCAGCAACCCAAAATTGTTCACTCTTTTGAAGTGAGGTCGATGAAGATCCAACCCTGTTAAAGGTTACAAACACACTGTTATGTGTGACCTTGTTAGAGGATTTTAGACCAGAAGTTATCATCCAACCAGCAGTCACTCTGGGGTTGATAGGATAAAAATGTTCACTCTATGAATGAAACATCAAAAGACTTTCATAGTCCACTTGGTTAAGAGATTTAACTATGTACAATGTTTAAATATGTAACAGTAGATGATTTGCCTTAAAATAACTTCAGTTTGCAGTTTACAGATCAATGCTCATCTCATTCAAATATGTTTGACCAATATAACACTTCAAATTCAATACTATATCAACTTACTATCCATCGGTAATAACTCTCTATAGCTCGGTAACTGTTCTGCAGCTTGGTTCTTATTAACCAGTATGATCAGAATGCATGAAAACTTCTCCATGCGATAATTTTGTATTATCTTCTTCTTTTGGCATATGTTTCATAATGAAACCAATGTCTCTTATATAGATGAGTAAATCATTTTCTTTTCCTTCATTAGATTTTGCTTCTTAATCATATTCATAGATTTTTCTACTTTAAGCTCCCTCGGCTGATGTGTCAGTAACACATTTCAAACTGCTCGATTAGATCCTTTTTTATTTATGTTAGCCATCGATCTTCTTAACAAACATTATCTGTTACCTTGATTT
This sequence comes from Chamaecyparis obtusa, assembly GCA_027943335.1. NCBI lineage: Eukaryota > Viridiplantae > Streptophyta > Pinopsida > Cupressales > Cupressaceae > Chamaecyparis > Chamaecyparis obtusa. The sequence goes on from BSBK01007625.1 coordinate 167,900, forward strand.
CATACACTTGACAGCTCATCACTTTATCGACTAAAACTAATCATTTAATTCCTTTCTGTTTTGCTCAGTTAAAAAAGAAATGTGTCGGTGAACACAAGCTCAGTTAATACTACACTTGGTATACACTAAACTTCATCGGTGTATACTGAAATGTTTTATTTACCGACAACACTGCTTTGTGTCTTTCAACTCTATTCTTCATCATAGATGAATGCAACATAATAAAGTCAATTTCATCAAGTCATAGACTCATCAACAAGTTAATCAGTGTATTCATTATCCTCATCTGTCATATACATCTTCCTCATGTAGATATTTATGTTCTTCATCTCTTTCACCTTCCTTCAGATGTATCGGTATAGTAACTTACAAGATAAGTATTGTCAAGCTAGTTGATATCAATGAAAACATAATACTGATTTAATCATCTTGCATATCTAATCATCAACTCCTCAGTAATCTCAAATTATAGATTCTTCATTCTGGTTCTAAATCAGTTGTAGTTCATCAAATAGTATCTTTTATTGCATTGATTTGAAGACATCTTAACCAATCAGGACAAGATTCTCCATCATGATTGGTTGTTAGATGAAAGGAACACATTGTTTCCCTTGGCGCAGATTCAATCTGCAATCTAGGTTGTGAACTTGGCAAGAGAGGTGTTTTTCCTTGAGGTTGATTATATTGTCTCCAGCTAACATCTTGATAAGGGGATTGGTATGGAGAACTAGCCTTATTCTACTATCTCTTGACCATAGCCACATTGTTCATCAACCTTTGCATTAGAGGGTCTATTGTTGTAGAGGATGAGGGACTTCCCGAAGCCTGAACTTCTCTCTTCCATTTTTGATGCAGGAGCATCCTGGGTGTAAGAGCAATCTTGCATCACCCAAAAATATTTCTATTTTTGTATTCAATAAGGGCTATCTTGTGCAGAGCTTCTATTTATGGAAACTTGTTGTTTTTAGTAAGTTGGTCATCCAATCTCGAAATGTTTTGATTTCTTCCCCAAAGGTTCATTTTGGTCATATCAACTTGCTAATAAAGTTCCATTGACAGATCAAGTCTAGCTTTGTAGATATTGAAGATTTTCAGTATTGGCAACAGGGTACAAAAACTTTGAACTTAGTTTTGAAGGCTTTAGAGGACCCGAATGAGGTCAAAAATTTTTGTGATAGGCACTTGCATGAGTCAAGCCTATAGAGTGCTTCGTGGCCTTTCCAGAATGGGGTTATAATAGTCAATCAGGTCAACTGGCGATGACTTATGGTCTTCAGAAGTTGGGTCACCTGAAATGGCAGAAAATTATTTTCCTTCAAAATTTCTGTTTGGGTTTCAAAAGTTATTTTGAGCTGACTTTGATGCAATAAATTGTAAAATAAAATAATTCTAATTTTGGTCAACCTTGTTGGCTAAAATTCTAGAACCTTCCCAGACGGTGGAAAATTGCCTATATAAGGAAGGTTGTAGTGTTGTCTTAGGCAATTCAAGACAGTTTAGGGTAGCAGATCTAGGTATTGATTCAAGCCTTTGTCCTACATAATATTGTAAGGGAATGCCCATGTGGCTTTGCATATTATACTTCTAAAATTTTGTAATTCCACATTTGTGGAGATAATAAGAAGCCCATTTTCTGTTCTTGCAAATTGTTGTTGTTTCTCTGTTTATGTTATGTGTTTGTGGTATTAAGGGGAGAACCCTTCATCAAGTGGTATCAGAGCAGGAGTTCTTGAGTGTGTGAACAGATCACCGATTGTGAGGCAATTTGCACCAGGACTATGGCTTAGGGTTTCTATGTAAACAAGTCACCGATTGTGAGGTAGTTTACACCAGGACCATGGTTAGGGTTTTAGCGAGAAGCGTGAAAATGCCTCCATGAAGGGAACGTGGCAGAAGAGCTAGTGTTGTAACACCTGAGGTTAGAGCACTCCAAAGACAAGTGCAAGCATTACAAGAGGAGATTCACAGAGGAATGAATCTTAATGTCAAAGACGAAAGCGAGCATAAAGCTGAAGAAGAAGATCAAGAAGGAGAAGTCAAAATTGTGAACTAGGAGGAAGAAAGGCTTTTTTGGGCCATTTCCAAGATCGAGAAAAGACCTAAGATTGAGGTTCCTACATTTTTAGGAAATCTTAACCCAGAGGAATTGATCGAGTAGATCAATGAATGTGAAGAATATTTTGAGTATGAAGATATCGAGGATCCTGATTGGGTCAAGTTTGCGAAGGCCAGACTGAAGGGTCATGTGAAGATCTAGTAGCAAGAGATTCAGTTAGAGAGAAATCGAAGAGGAAAGGATAAAATCACAAGATGGGAGTGGATGGTCGATAAATTGAAGTGACAGTTTATCCCTTTTGATTATGAGCTTGACCTACTGAGGAAAATGCAAAGTTTGAAGCAAGCAGGAAGATTTGTTCAAGAGTATACAGAGGAGTTCTATCGAATCCTCATCAGAACAGGCCATGTAGAAGCTGACAAGGAGAAAGTTACCCATTACCTTAATGGGTTAAGGCTGAGCATTTAGAAAGAATTTAATCTAGTTCAAATGAATAGTATTGAAGAGGCATACCAATTTTCCCTAAAAGTAGAGTAAAAGTTGAACAAGAAGTTTGAGAGCAGACAAAGCGGAAGAGGTCATGATGGAAGATCTGGTGGACAGTCATATGGATATTGTATCTGATAATGTACCTAATGGATTACCACTGGTAAGGAAGATCAGTCATCAAATGGATTTGATTCCAGGAGCAATTTTTCCAAATAAGGCAGCACATGGAATGACACCAGCAAAAAGTGAAGAGTTGAAGATAGATTTGAAGTTTAGTTCATCACATCATCCACAAATTGTATATGGAAGTAGTCCCAAAAATGCATCTGAGTTGAGAAAGATAGATAAAGGAGAAATAAGTAGTGTTGAAGCTGAGGATTTTGTAGAACATTTGAAGAACATCCATGAGGAGGTGAGGAAGCATATTACCAAGATGAATGTGCAGTATAAGGCTAAGGCAGATGAGAAAAGGAGGCATAAGGAGTTTCAGGTTGGAGATGAAGTCATGGTTCATTTGTAGAAGGAGCAATTTCCAGTTGGTACATATAACAAGTTGAAAATGAAGAAGTTTGGGCCATGTAAGATCCTGAAGAAGCATGATTCGGGAAATGCATATGAGGTCAAGTTGCCTACTGAGCTGAATATTTCACCAGTATTTAATGTTTCAGATCTAACAAAGTATCATGAAGGAGGTGTTGAAGATGAGGTTACAACAGCACAATGGAGTATTCCAAATACCAGTTTAGATATCAAGGAGATTGAAGACATACTGGATAGTCATGTTGGTAGAAGCACAAGGAATAGGACATGTGAAGAGTATTTGGTCAAATGGAAAGGACAACCTGTTGAAGATTCATCATGGCTAACAAAGGAGGAGGTTAACCATCTTGGTTTTCCTCTACACACCTGAGTCATGACAGGGTCACTTCTCAAATTACCCCAGGTGTCTGATGCAGGAGCATCCTAGGTGTAAGAGCAATCTTGCATCACCCAAAAATATTTCTATTTTTGTATTCAATAAGGGCTATCTTGTGCAGAGCTACTATTTATGGAAACTTGATGTTTTTAGTAAGTTGGTCATCCAATCTCAGAATGTTCTGATTTCTTCCCTGGAGGTTCATTTTGGTCATATCAGCCTACCAGTAAAGTTTCATTGATAGATCAAGTCTAGCTTTGTAGATATTGAAGATTTTCGGTATTGGCAACAGGGTATAGAAACTTTGAACTCAGTTTTGAAGGCTTTAGAGGCCCCGAATGAGGTTGAAAATTTGGGTGATAGGTGCTTGCATGAGTCAAGCCTGTAGAGCGCTTCGTGGCCTTTCTAGAATGGGGTTATAATAATCAATCGGGTCAACTGACAATGACTTATGGTCTTCAAAAGTTGGGTCACCTGAAATGGCAGAAAATGATTTTCCTTCAAAAAATTTGTTTGGGTTTCAAAAGTTATTTTGAGTCAACTTTGATGTAATAAACTGTAAAATAAAATAATTCTAAGTTTGGTCGGCCTTGTTGGCTAAAATTCTGGAACCTTCCTAGGTGGTGGAAAATTGCCTATATAAGGAAGGTTGTAGTGTTGTCTTAGGCAGTTTGGGAAAGTTCTAGGTAGCAGATCTGGGTATTGATTCAAGGCTTTTTCCTACAAAATATTGTAAGGGAATGCCCATGTGGCTTTGCATATTGTAATTTTGAAAGTTTGTAATTCCACATTTGTGGAGATAATAAGAAGCCCATTTTTTGTTCTTGCAAATTGTTGTTGTTTCTCTATTTTTGTTATGTGTTTGTGGTATTAAGCGGAGAACCCTTCATCAATTTTCCAGCCATTATGAGTGTATCCTCTAGTTGAATAGCCTGTGTCTGGGCAGCAGCCAAATCGGCCACTCCATCTTTTAACAAGTGAAAGCTTATATCAAGGGGAACAGTGTTCAAGAATAAAATCTTCTTATTCTCATTACTTGGTGCCGAATTTGCTGGAATCCTTTGCAAGATTCTATTAAACTTAGCCACAAACTCCCGCATAGGCTCATGTATTTCTGTCTTTAGTTGACTGAGTTGAAGCAATAATGAAATCTCATTGTCAGGAGTTTTAAATCTTGTTTCAAAATCAGTTTTCATGTCATTCCAATTAGTGATTGAGTCATTGGGTAAATGAATGAACCAATTAGCTGTGGTATCCACTAAGGTCCTGACAAAGAGCCTGACCACTACATCTTAAGTAGGAACACTAATAACACCATAGGCAGTGTGGAAAGCACTGAGATGATCACTAGTGGTTACTTTTCTGTCTCCACTGAACTTGGGCAAGACCTGATTAGCACCTTTAGGCAAATCCCCAAGGGGGTTAGCTCCTAAGTTTAGTGGGCCAATATTCTAACCCCAGGGTTGATTGGCAGCCATGTTAGGTAACTAGAAATTCAAAGGTTGGATATTAAGAATAGTAGGTACCACAGTACCTGGTGTTACAATAGCTCAGAAAAGGGGTGGAACAAATGGGCTAGGTGGAGGTGAAGAAGGTCTACTAAATGTTTGGGTTTTCTTCTTCTTGCGGTTATTAAGATCAGGTTCAAAACTAAGAATCCTCAAAGCTTCAAAATCTTCATCAACTAGTCCCCTACTCCTATCACCTTTGATATATCTCTTTTTTGCCAGTTTCAATAGTTAGGAATGACCTTAATTTCTTGTTGGGGCTTGTGCAAGTCTATTTACTATAACTGCTTCATGAGAAACTGGTATACCCCTCAGTCGCTCAACTATTTCTTCTCCTCTTTCAAGTAGTGCCTGAACTTGATGAAACTGTTGATTACAGAGTTTGAATCTCCACGCTGCTGCAACTAAGCTTGAAATTATGTCTTCTTGTGTGTCTTCAAATCCTAGATTAGGTTGAAGCATAGGAAACACATCATTGTTTGGTAATACCATCTTGTGGCATTATATCTGTTGAGAACCTGGTGTTTTATACTGGACTCTCCCCAGTAGAGTCACCAAAAATCTGTTGGCGAATAGATTTGTCTTCTTCTTCTTAAATGAAATTGAATAAAAACTCTATGCCTTTGAAGACAAACAATTCATCAACAGTTGGGTAAGCATTAGAAATTGCTTCCCTCTGAATTTTGAAGGTTCAGCTTCCTTGTAGGATATTCAATGAATTATCAACATAAAAGTAAATTCATACACTTTTAACCAGAAAGTGTAGAAGGACCACTCAAATACTCTTGGGTATTGAGGTAATTTAAAGAATCGACAAATGATTAAATTCTAATATGAAGAAAACTGAGATCTACTAATTACTTCTAAAACAAAGAACCTATAAAATAACTCAAGGAGAAACAACTAGAAAGAAATCAGGAGTGACTAAGTATAAATAACACATGCATAGATACAAATGCACCAATTCTCAAAGTAATCAATACATTCCAAATTTTGATTCAAAGTTCTAAATCAAACCATGCATCTATATATTCATATATGATCGGATCAAAATCTAATCAAAATAAGTCATAAACTATTTCAGAACATAAAAGACTAATCTATCTATCTACTTAGAAAAACTATCTATTTTCTATCTGTAATTTCTAACCCTTTCATAATTCAATGCTCTAGCATTTATAGTTTTAGGTCCGAAAGAGCCTCCATAAAAACCTGGCCTCTCAAACACCAAAAAAACCATTAAAAACTAGTTATACAACTAAAAAAAAAGTTTCATAAGATGTTTCTTTTAAAATAGAAAGAAAGGTAAATGCTATCCTGAAAAATGCTAACTCCCTCCAAGACCTTCTGACGTGGTAGTCTCTATGAGCTTCTAAGATCGGAACATGTTCACATATTCTTCAGCTGGCTAAAAATGTAGATTCTTCAGACCTATCAGCTTCGCCCGAGTCGCATTCATTTCCCATCTTAACTCCCTAATCCTCTCTGCCTGCTTAGGCAACTGGCCCTTGTTGAATAGCAACATGGATTCCACATTTGCAATTCTGGTAAAATCCTGAATTGTCGGTGCTTCATTTTTTTTAAGAGCATTCATGGTGTCTATAAAGACTTTAACCATGGCATCTGCGTCCCTATGACCTTCATCAAATTGTAAAATACTTGAGGCATTTACTATTTTGATGTCTTTAAGGGCATCTGCATGCATATCCAATACCTCTTTCTCTATTGCTTTGGCTTGAGAGATCGCAGCTTTAAACATTGTGTTTTTCCAGCTGAAATTTTGTTTCAAGATGAACAGCATACAGGGATCTACCAACTTCATCAGATTTTTTGCTAAGAACTGAGTCACACCATATGCCTCTATATCTTAAACCTCTATGACAATTGCTGCGCATTTCTCTTCTTCCATTTCCCAACTTGGGACCAGGGTTTGAATCTCACCAAGTAATCCTTCTCCATCTAAGCAGGTAGATATAAACTCCTGTATGAAAGCACTCCCTTCATCAATTATATTATTTATCCAAGATTTCATGACCTGCATCAGAACTCTACCCTGTTACATTTGTTTCACTAGCCTTTGGCTTTCAGATAAATTTGGATCAAAATCTTGTGAGGATTGGACCAGTGGCAGTGCTCCAACATTAGTGAGTGAGGAAAGAAACTCAGCCATGGTATATAGATACCAGTTGTTTCAACTCACATTTCTCTCTCCCATCCTTTTGCAACTGCTTGAGCATATGATCAGCTAAAAATTTAAAAAGATGATCTCTAGAATCCCTATTTAGAACACCAAGTTCCATCTTCGTGATTTCAAATTCTTCTGCCTCTAGTTCCTGAATTCCTTCTTTAGGCCTAAAGGTCACTATCTCTGTAGTCACCTTTCCAGTAGATAGATCGGTAGATAGCCTTGCATCACTCTTCATTATTTTAACTTCAGGGGTCTGGGTAGCATATTTGGTGACAATCTCCTTCACAAGAAGTGAAATAGGCTTATAACTCTTCCTTTTACTCACTGATTCAGTTAGCCAAGGAGGAACTGAACCAGTGACTATCTGATTGTCATATGTTTTGATAGGAGTGTTCTTAGCCTGAGGTACATCTATTCTACTGGTAAGAATTTCTTGAACCTTTTCTTGTTGATCTAATGGAAAGGAAATATCTTCATCATTAATCTCAATATCCAGATAGTCAAATCCTAAGGATTCCATCTGACAACACCATTTTGATCTTGTTATAGGCCTCGATCTGGGTGTGGTAGAATGTCTGCTGGGAACCACCTTTTTCTTAGGGGATGTAACTATACCTGCATTAGGAACCACAAGAGATACATTAGATGAGACATGTTTCACATTGTTTAGGGCTAATTCTGTACTGTGCCTTTCAAGAGGGGGGTTCTTTGCTCCTTTATTTTTCTTTTCTGTTAACCAAGTTTTTATAACCCCGAATATGGTTCAAGCTCTCAACTTTATATCATCTTCCTCCTTCCTATTCCAATCTATGACCAGAGGACTTCTTGCTTCTACATTGATGACATCTGAACGTGCGGCTTCAGAACTATCCTCTTCTACTCCCTTAATATCAAACTTTAATTGCAACAGTTTGATCTGTGGAACTACAAGTCTTGAGTGATCCCATTTCCAGACTGGTTCTTAGTCACTAAGATCTTCCCATAGATCTTCAAGGTGTGAACTGGGTGAAGGAAAATTACTTAGACTTAGAACTTGTCTAGCGAAGCTCTTATTGTCAAAACCCCTTCTTAACTCATAAAATTGCAAGTGAAAACTCAACAAGTTTCTTCCTATCACTAAAGCATCCATCATACTGTTACAAACCAAGTTGTCAATTTTAACAAAAACATAGAAGACCACCTTTCTTCTGGTAGGGTATTTTTAATAACTACGAACAATTGCCTGCAGACCTCTGCCAATATAAAATAGTCAAAAGCAAACCTTGGGAGCCTAAGAGGTTCATCATCAAAGTCTCCAACCTAGATGTAGGTAAAACATGGAAATTGAATGTATAGACTTCCGTAGACTTGAACCAATTTTTGTGCTTCCAATGAAACCCTTTGGTTTGAGACTCCTGCCAATTCTTGACACAATCTTCCCAGGAAAACATCATGAACCTCCTATAGTCTTCCAAAATCTTATCCAAGTTCTTAATAAGGGACAATACTCATAGATGAAAATGTCTTCATTCCAAGAAACATGTTGAATGGCAAATAGATCCTATGTGCATGCCAGACTGTATATCAAATAGGAAGACATAAAGAAATCCTTCTTAATGGCTTGAGCTTATTTAATTGGTCCCTCAGGGAACTAGCAATAATGTCCGCCCAATCAATATGTTGCCCCCCTTCCAAGACTATCTCTATAAAGTGAAACATCCACTCCTCAAAGAGGAGAACCTGCTCTAAACCTTTAATTTGGTGAAGCAACACTATCACATCATGAATAAGTGGCTTCATGTGGTCTTTGGTGAGGACTTTAGGTAACCGGGATCCTCCCTTATAATTAGTTTGAGTCCACTTTTGGGCCACATGACTACGGTTTTTATCTATGTTTTCTCTATACTAAGCTAGAGATTGAGTGGGAGTGAAACTGATGAGATTCCTCTGGGATTTTAAAAACAGCCATGATAGTCTCTCTGTTAGCTGGCACAAGGGTTTGGCCTTCCGCATTCATTATGCACTTGGATTTTACATCATATCTATTAATACATTACTGAACCAACTCTAGGCATACATCTGACGGAGGGAAAGCCGCAGCTTCCAATAATTCACTCAATAGGAACTCTAGACTATGATCTTCCGCTGCATGGTTTGTGAGGTCAATTGCCATTTTTTCTACTGATATCCCTAACAGGTCTGTATCTATGACAATAGGGGCTTGACACTACATATTCTTGACATTCCCAAAGAAATGCATACTGGACCTCATCTCTCCCTTAGGAATAAAAATAAATCCCCCCCCTCTTGAATCAATATATCAAATAGCAACAGGAAATGAAAAAGAGCTTGAGGAGCTTCCCGTTTTATGCAGACTCGGAACAATTTCTTCTCCCACAGCCAATACTCTGCAGAATTATAACAGGAAGAGGAAACTTACAGTGTCATTTATATTTTTGAAAGATTATGCCTTGAAAAGTCGACTTTAATGAGCATTAGTCAAGAACATTAATTTCAAATTATGTGAGCAATAATGACTCAGCAATAGGACCTCCTTGAAATCCACAAACTTTAATATCATTATTAATCATCCCCCAAACAATATCTCTTGCTCGTGTTAACGATTTCATTAATTGCAACCCAAAACTTTATTCAACGCTTGCCCTGTGGCTCCTGTCAAATATAAACTGTCCATCTTAAAAACTTAACCATCATTTCACCATTGGCTTATGTTATCTGTCCCATCAACTATCCTTTCACTTATGAATCTGCCCATTATCTGTCTTTGAACCTCTTTGAACAACTTTGAACCGGGGTTCAAAGTGGTTCAAAGTGGTTCACCGCAAAAAGGTGACATAGGGTGGGGTCCACCTGCAAAAAATAGACGTTAGAAAAATAATCATTCATTGAACTACTTCGAACTACTTTGCACTGGAGTTCAAAGTGGTTTGAAGTGGTTCATGTGAACTATGAGTCTTAGAAAAGATTCAACCAAGGAAGGCTGAGTTTGAACTTGACAAACTTGGAGGCTATTTCTTGACAACTTGAAGGGCATGCACTCTTGGAGGATTACTGCAAGGAAAGACCCTCAAGGGAATGAGCTAAATGAGCTTCAAATAAATGAACTAGTAATGGTCTAAGAGACACTTCCATAATGGCGACTCTAACTATATCTAACATCACTGTGGAAAACTGGGACATACATCTCATGTGTGTAGAAGAAAAGCACAAGGTAAACCTCCTGTCACTCCTAAGTTTAATGGATACTATTATTACTGTGGTAAGTTTGGACATCCTACTTATGAGTGTAGAGCTAAACAAAATGATCTTGGTAATAATACCACTATAGAGAAATATTCTATGGTTGTAATAAACATGGACACACTACACGAGAATGTAAGGCTAAGATGAAGCAAGTATGGACTCCTAAGCAGCAAACATAGTGAAATCCCTATCAACCGAAGAGACAAGGTAACTCTTATGTTCAATGGGATTATAATACATGGGCTAACTACACTGTTTGTGGTAGATATGGACACATTGCATCAAATCATTTCAAAAAGAGTTGAATTGGACAATCAAGAAGCTGGACAAGCACTGGAAAGGCTTGTATGCACTATCATAGGGTCGGTCGTTTAAGCAAGAGATGCAGAGACCGAGCACCAGATGAAAACCATATATTTGAAAGTGGATATACTATCGCAGATATCACGAAGTTAAGGAACACTATGTGGAAGAAGGCATCTAATGAGAATGCTGAGTCAAGTAATGTTATCGGTGAAACCTCGTCCACTGGATTGGGTGACATCGGTACCTCCACTTAAGGTGAAATAGTTATGTATGGGACTGACATCTCAAATGATCATATTTTACATATAGTTCCTTATGCATGATATACTTATACCAAATCAGCATGAATAAAGATGTATTATGGTTTAGATGTTATGAGCTAACAATGTTATACAATTGGTAAAAGAGAGACCGAGAGTTGGTTACCTGTCAGTAATCACTATTTAAGGTTAACCAAGAACATGTATGAACTGACGAAGAAATCCTATGTTAACCAAGCGGATAAAAATTTGAGTTGTCACCGAGTTGACAGTTGTTTCGTACCAAAAGTTAGGTCAAGCATTTATTGCATGAAAGTTTGAGCAGGAATATCAAAAAGTCTATAAATACATGGGAACAGAGTTCATTTTTACTTTGCGATTTTGAAGAGTGGAGATTTCACAGAGAAGAGTTTGAGCTAGAAGATTTTTTCAAAAGGATTCCAGGCTACTTTAGATCGAACCGGCATCACTCTTCGACGATTCCGAGTAAGTTCATTTGCTATCAAACACTTTTTATCCTACTGCTTGCTGAAACCCTAGAATTGATTTATGGCATCGACATCATCTGCAAGCAAGTCACAAAGTATTGAGGAGGAAGTTAATCTAATCGTTAGGGAAAATTTTGATGAACCTAAGTTTAAGCCACATCCCAAGGTCGCAACTCAAATAGATACAATGGGTGCTTTTTCGAGCATACTAGAAAGGGTTTTATTGACAGAAGACATAAGATCATATATTCATTGCAAAATTGGAGAAGTTGGAGATTTTGAAACTATAGCAGCATATCAACAAATCTGTGGCACCGATGGCAAATTGAAAATAGATCACAAGAAGATTGAGGAATCTGGGCAATCATGTATTACATACTTTTCACAATCATTTAAAACAAATTGGATCAAAATCATTTTGAGCAAATATCATGATGACAAATTTGGCTGGAGAAATCAATAGAGGTCAACAAGAAAATGATCAGTAGGGTTACTGGGCTCCCTACAACCGACAAGGCTAAAGCCTTTCGTAGTTCGTCATGACTGGATGTTGAGAAGAATACTGGAGCACAATGGGACTGTCGGGCACTGAAGATTTTGACAATTAGAGACCCAGCAGTTAAGTTCGCTACACATGTGATCGGGTACAAGTTATTTCAATCAAGAAGACTCAACAACGTACCTTGCAGCGTAGTAGACATGGCGCACAAAATTGTGGTAAAAGGTCACTAGGTTGATCTTGCCGAGGTACTATTTCATCAACTTCAAGAGAATATGAAGACAATAAGAAAGAAGAAGTCTAATACATGTAAATTCAAATCACTACTTGTTTGCATATTTTTCTATATACAAAAGTATGTACCTAGCATCGGTAAAGTAAATTGGAAACTAGATATACCAATAACTAAATAGATCAATGAAATGATGAATAAGTTAAGAGATAAACTGAATATAGAATTTGATGCATACTTCAAAGATTTTCACACTAAAATGCATAAAAGAAGCAGAATTCCAAGTGGATTAGTTCAAAGATTTGAGAATGATATATGCTTTGTAGTCAACATAGATTATACTTTGATAAAAGTAGTTGAACCTAGGATAAAATGGTTGGCACCGATGGGCTACGAAATGAACCATGATTTCGCACTCAAATCTATTAATGCACTGCTTGCATTACCAAAAGATCCCATTACCACTAGGTTCAAAGTATATGAAGAGGCCAAATCTAGAATTTCAACAAATATAGAGATTGGTAAAATATCTAGAAAGGTAAAGAAGATGACGAATAATATTACTGCTAAATATGGTGATGTGTCTGAAACACCTGAAGAGACACTGGTTGAACAAGCAACCGAAGGTCAGTTATAGTTGGCTGACAAACCATATGATAGTGAGGAGACCAAGTCTGACAAAGAAGAAGATCCCACACCGGTTCCTCCACCTAAAATTCCTATAAAGAAGCAGTTACCAATACAAGAAGGTATGAAAATAAGATCATCAACTACAGCTTCATCACCCAAGAAGAAAGAAGCAGAGAAAGTACCAAAAATAAGGGCAGCTACATCGACAAGGAAATATATCAAAAGAAAGAACAAGGTTGTAGCTGAGGCACCAAAGAAAAGGAGAAAACTGATAAGAAATAAAGAAGATCTTCAGGATATTGAGACTGAAGATGACGTCAATCAATTCAAGGTGGTCAGTAACAAGGCAAAAACAATAGATTAAATTATTGAAGACATAATTCAACATGGAGACCTTACTGATCCCTTACTAGACAGATTTGACAAGATGTCAAAAGAAGATCAAACCAAGATAGAAGAGGCTGTCATCCAAATGATGATCAAATTCAAGAAAGTTCCAATGGAATTTGCCTGTGCAAAACTGAAGAAGTTGGATGACAAGATTACTGAAAAATGGGCTATTACACTAGACACTGAGAAAAGAAAGAGAGAATGCTCTCTAGTTCGGGCAGCCCCACATCTAACCTTTGGAGAAATTAGTGAGTACTTGACCAAATACCAAGAAAAATTCATGATCAAGAACCGAGCATTGATGATAATGGATGAAAATGTAGCAGATATGGATACCACAACAGATTCTATGTGGACATCAATTTTTAAGGCCAAAGAAAAAGCTGAGCAAGAAGCATTTCTAAACTTGTCTAAGAAGAGACACAATTCAAAAGGTAAAGCTATTTGTATTGATGGGGGAACAGCAAAGAAATCAAAGAATGTTGATATGTTAGTTACCGAGGTAATTGATATCACCAAGCAAAAGGAAGACATAAATGTTTCACAGGATGCACAGGATAAAGTTGAAATTCAACTGGAGAATAAAACCAATGATGATGTACTCATTGAGGACGTCACAAATGGTGATCCTGATGACAAAGATGATGAAGATGTAAATATAGCACCTAATCAAGATGAAGCACTAGACACTGATGTCTATTTACATCACTACTAGGTAAACTTCATGTACTTGCAGAAGCAACTAAAAATCTTTCCCAAGTACAACCCGACGTCTCAGACCCCGAGCAAAACAAAGACATCACAGGGGATCAAGACATTGAGAAACCTGCAGAAATAGATGAGCCTACACAAACAAAGGCACCTTCCACCGAGGCAAAGGAAACAGAAGAAACAAAGGAAATAGAGGTGATCCTGCTTGACACCACATCCAAGACTCCTACCATACCTGAAAATTTTTGAGGCACACATTGTCAAAGCCAAACAACTCATTGCAACACCAGAAATTTTAGTGTTAGATAACATCTTTGACATGCATGCACAAGTCGGTCTTGAGCACATTGCTCTCACCAACTTGAAAGAGGAATGGGGCAAACCTCTTGGAGTCAGTCAGGAAAACCCACCAGCAAATTTTTGACAAGATGTGAGTATACTACTTAATTTTTGTATTTGGCATTACTATCAAAAAGGGGGAAAACAATGTATAAGTCATTATGCCAAATATGTATATAGATGAGCTACGGATACTACATATAACTGGGAGCATGCACCGAGGGGGAGTACTTAGTACTTAGAAAAAAATTTGATGTATATGTATATGGCGGAAGTATAAGTTATATAGAAAATTTTGTCTATATACATTCAAATTTTTGATACTAATGCCAAAGGGGGAGATTGTTATCTCTATTGAGCATTTAAGGTTGTCATTAGCATCAAAGATTTGTAAAGATATCAGTCGGTCAGTTAAATTGAGCTAATCGGTAACATGAAGCAAGACAGACTAGTCGATAAAGTATATACCGAGCAGCAGATAGTTTACTGAGCACCAGCAGACACCAACACCGACAGACAGTAAACACCGAGCATTGCGGTATACACCGAGTAGTTTTATACAATGTTTACCAAGGATCACAAAAAATGGCATAGTAATCTAAAATGGCACATACTTCTATGCATACGGTTACAACGGTTCATAAAACATTTTACCAAGATCGAGGAACATTTAATGTGATGATATTCATTAAATGCAATGTATATCTTTTGTAATAGGTGATCTAGGTTATTTTTGTACACCGTAGATCTTAGGGTTATGACTATGTTGTGTAACCTAATTTTGTTAAAGCGGAAAAAATAGAACACTATATATTTGTGTGTTTGCATCATTTTTGGTGTGAGTTGATATATGAATCACGGAGCACTTGAAGCAATTTCCTAACTTCAAGTCTATTAGTTAACAAAGCAGAACCGAGTACAGAGGAATTCAGATTGAGTAGAATCAGAAAAAGCTACCGAGCAATTCAGAGCAGAGATTCATCACAAGTAAGGTGATATTTTATCGAAGCTTATAGATCTGTATCAGACAAGTGAGTTGTCAAATAGTAGATAATTGCCTATTGCTTTCTGACAGTTGTAATAGAGTTTTGGATAAAATCTCTTAACAGAGTAGACTTAACAGTCTTATGTAAATCTCTTAACCAAGTACACACTTCATTAGTGTTGTTAAAATCCTATAACTAGGTAGATCTAGTTGATCTAACATGTCACTCCTAACAGGGTGAGATCACCAGAAGTGATCAAAACTTGTAGCCCTAACAGGAAAACCTTTTCTATCTGCAGTAGTGAAGAATTTGTGGGTGTCATCCCCACCGCAATTTTTACCTTCTAACAAGGGTTTTTGCATTACCAAAATACTTGTGTCATGTAATTATTATATTGATTTCATGTTGTTTACTTTCATGAGTTAAATGAATGATTGATACATGCAGTTAGATTCAAGTTATTTTGGTCGGTTATTACTGTTTACAGGTACATATCAAAAAGGTTTACAAGTAAAAGTTTTGAAGGCACTGATTCACCCCTCCCCTCTCAGTACCTATCTCTCCTAATTCCAACAGCCACCACAAGCAAGAGCAAGTGGTGAAACCCACTTTGAGAGACAGATACCGCCAATGGAAAAGTGTTGACATGGTTGCACATTGTCAACCAAAGGTTAGAGTAGACTAGGTGCAACAGAATGAGAAGAATCTATGTAGCCAGATGGGGTCACATTAATAGAAAGAGGTAGAGTAGGGTCCACCAAATCTAAGGAGGCCAAATATGCAGCAGTGTCATCTTGAACTATTAAGAACTAATTTACTATTAAAAAAAAAGTTAAATTTTAATACAATAAAATCCCGTATAATTTCATGTAAATACGAAATATGGTTGTTTAAGGATATCCATATAATGATCATGTGATTATATAAGATCAACAATAAAAATTAGATTATCAAACCATTCGAATATAATGTTTATGTGGAGAAAACTTGTTAGAAAAAATATCACACAACTTAGTCAAATATTAATCTTGAAAAATAAATACATACAACACACTAATAGTCTCTTCACTCTCAAAATACTTTGGTAGCACTTGAAAACCTTTAAAATAACTTATATGAAACTGCAATCTCATACCCCCAATATATAGTGGAGAAGACAAAGCCATAAATGATTTATGAAAATAATGGATACACTCAATAAGTTCACCTATTATCAATTGTGTACACTCAATAAGTTCCAAAATAGAAAATGTAACCACCACTGCATCTCCATAACTCCAAATGGATCACATTCCCAAATAGTGCTCCACTTTGGATTCCACTTCCTTTTTTAGGTTCCATCTATCATACAAATGTTCTTTACTTCTCCTTCGCACATCTGACACCTAAGAAATGCATATTGCCTTTACTGTTCCCAATATTAAATATAAGAAGATCATCGATTTTTTGTGACCTTCATGAATGTACACGATAACTAATGTCAAGGCTCCTAGGAATTCTTAATTTCAAACTATTTTCCACTTATACTCTAGAGGTGTCCAAGGACACTTTCCAAGAGTATTGGAGATATATATAAAAATATTCATAAGATTGCAAGGTAAAGGACACATCAAGCTTGACATTTATAAGATTACATAATACGTATATTGGAGAATCTAAGACGATAGCTAAATTATACAAAAAAATACATTTGTATTTCAAGATAAATAATTGGGCACACTCAATAAATCTTCAAACGGTAGTTTTTACTAATATTCAAATAATAGAAGATCAATGTGATTAGATTCAAAGAGACAAATTTATACCATTTTTATGGGTATGGTTCACGTCCACAATCTAATTCACTTTTGGAGGCAAGGAGATCAAGTCTGAAATATAGATTTGAACCATAAAATGCACAATTAGTTTGGAAATTCTGAAAAAAATCTAAAATTTCGATCTTAATAATCTAACATCATGACAAATTAATTACTAATATTATCATAAAACCTCAAACTAAATATTACACTTAATTTATTTAAATTCCGTAGATTTAATCCTACAATTATTATTTCAATTTTACTGATTATCTGAATCAATTTTTTTTATTATAATCTAATTAATTAACCTAGAACATAGTATGTGATAGGTGGCGTATCCTTTATATTATACTAAAGATATTCTTCATTCTCAAAATACAATTTGACTCTTGAAAGTAGCTCAGCTGAACACTGTGATTTTTGTTGTGCATTAACTTACCTAATTCGAATGTTTAATATCATGTAAGTATCTACTCTCTCATTATCCGAAATGGTTTTCTTTTTATTCTTTAACTCAACAAAATGAATTTTGCAGTCAATTAATTAACACTGATCTTTCCTTGTTTCTTGGTAGTGGGCAACATAAAAAGAAATAGTGGAATGCTTGTCTCAAGGAAAAGTTTGATAACATCTCTGCGCATCTCTGCTTTTGGTAATTTGCATTCGGAGACATGACTGATATGGATGATATGAACGTCTTTGATGGATCTCTCAAATGTAAAGATACCATTAAAGGCTACATATAACTCAGGCCAGCAGTCCTATTTCAAGTGATTTAAAAAAATTTACTGCACACAGTTAGCAAAACCCAACTGGGACATTAAGTAGGCAGTAGTCACATTCAACACTCACATTTCCTTCAAGGTGATGTTATTACGATGAAGCGTCAGTATTTGCATGCTTTTTCAGATTCCTGTGGGTGAAAAGAACAGAGGATTCTTTTACTTTGTGAATGAAAAGACATTAGGTACATCTACAAATTGTTGCAATCATTGTAATGACAATATATATGCGCTGGTTGGGACACTTGACCTAAAAAATAATCTGCAACATGATCCTGAAGACAAACTCTAAGCTTCTGACATGATAGCCCATCGTGTGATGTGAAAGGATCTAAATAAAGCACTTGGTTTTAATAATTGCTAGCATATCCAACCAACTAATTGAATAATTTATTATTTGTATTTGTCAACAAGAAGTCTTATGATTTCTCTGCTTGTTCTCCAAATTGGCCTTCCTAAGCATACGTTTCTCCACAAAATTAGAAATAGATTTCATTAATGGCAGTCTTGCAATTTGACTTGGTGTATGAAAAAATACAGAATTCTCAACAAATTTATAAATGGATATAGTTGTTTGCTGTTTTGCAATTTAACATGATTTATAAAAATTGAAAAGCATAATTCTTCCATACAACCTTTGCTTCTCGTTTTAAAGCCTATTAGTAGTGGTGTCCACCTCATTAGATAGATTACGTGTATAAATACACATGGATGCAATTTTCTTGTTTTCACTTTTTAAGTCAGAAAAGCTGTCCATCAAGTCCGAAAGTTTCATCTCTGCCATTGTCAGCAGAGGGAAGCTTCTGCAACAAGTCACAAAGTTTAATCATCACGAAAGAGGCCATTGTAACAAAGTCAAAAAGTTTCACCATCTATTTCAATATCAAATTGGATTTCATTTCCTTTAAAATATTTTCTTTACTCTTCTCTGTACAACCACCTCTTCTAAGTCCTACACTTTCCCCATCTCGTCAACAAACAGCTCGGAGGAAAGCATGGGAGAAACCTAACCTTCAAATTGATGATCGCCCCTAGATTTTCTTTCATCCCTCTACCATAGCTAGCTCTGAAACTTACGGTTGACTTCATATGTATTGTCTCCAACAAGCTCCACACATTCCCAAGAATGCCTTAGTCTCGCTATTCCCTAGACCAGCTAATGGAAACCCTAATTTCCCTTTAAAGCTCACTTCAACACATTATCCCCCCAAGTACTTAAAACAATGAATAGATCATAGTTTTCCTTCCACTTGAAGGAATAGCCTTAAGGGAGATCTTATTCTATTAACAAACTGACTAATAAGCAAAGTGACTCACATGGTAATCTCATTGAGTTCCCACTCCTTTCATCAATAGTCGATGCCATTTTTTTATTCAAATCTAGAATAATAGTTGTTTTCTTCTTAAGAGGAGTGCAAACTAAACATGATTTCTAAATGTGAAAAAGTTAAATTGATAAAGTAAAAAGAACAGTTCACATTATTCAAGGATTGGGGAAAGGATATATATCATATATTTTTAGTCTTCTAAGCATGTCTAAGATATGTTTCAATATGGCACTTGGGTGATATATTGATAAAAAATATATTTACAAGTCCGTGACTTTAGTCCTATAGATTTATTCAAGTCCAAATATTTAATGTGAATTGAATTTCCTTATTTAAATTAGGCTTTATGTTCCTTCCTTTATAACATTGCTAGCTAGGGAGAGAGGTGTTGGTGCGATTTGGCAAGGCTTAGAGCTTAACTTGGAACTTGTGTTGAGATTAATCTACTCTAACAAATTAAAAGGAAATATCTCAACCTTGATAGCATTGAGACACATGATATTGATGTACAAACAACTCAAAATAATACATTGAACACAAACAATAATTAAAAATCCAAATACATAATCTAATAAATTATAAATTTATATTACAATTAACCAAAACAAAATAATTTATACATTATAATTCCAATTACAAATTATTTATCAAATTCAAGAAAATGATAGAACCAACTTATCATATTTTAAAATTCCTATCATGTACAAAATAAAAAATCTTTCTAAACTTTAAACCCATTATTAAATGATCTATAATGAGTTTATCTTTTTTTCTTGAAAGCATTAGGAAAGCAATATCTTAAAGGATTATACTTAATGAATGCCCATAAGAAAATTGATCATTCCTTAATAAACTAACCCTTGTTCAATATCTACCTTTGTTATCAACAAAATTTTAGATTACATGAAATAGACCATTTTTTCACAATAAACTATCATGGAAATTATTGTATTTAATTAGTAGGATAGGGGGATATAAATAGTTAGATAAATAAATGTTATTTTAATTATGATTTAGGATATATAATTTGTATTTAATGAACAACATCTAGAATAGGCTAAAATTAGGTGTGGTTAGGTGAGGACAGTTTTAGGTGTCTAGAGATCTGATCTTATCTCTTGATATTTAATTATTGTCCTATTTCATTTAATAATGAATGGAATCTATTATACTCAAAATCAAGTTTAATTTTATCTTGTTCATATTTTCTAGGACTATTTTTATTTTCATAGATGATCCTAGAGGATTGAGTAAATTAATGAATCTAACATTATCAAAGTTATAGAAAAGGGTATCACCCTTAATTTTAATTTCAAAATAGTTATATGAATGTAATTTATCAAAAAATTTGCATTAATTTAACTTAATTTAAGAGATAATTTATTTTGATGACAATACATACAAAATTTATCTATTGTAGTTTAAAAATACCCAATGTACTCAAAAATATGATTTTATGTTACTACATGCATGTAATATGCGTACACAAGACTTTAAATCAAGTTGTAATTATCAATTCTAAGAATGTATATTGAACAAACATTTCTAAGAATGTATGTTAAACACATAGACCATTTTTTCCTAATATTTCCCATTTATGACTTTTATTCAACCTTGCACACAATTTGTATTGCTTTAGGACACCAAATTTGTCTTTCTATTTAATTAATTGGAAAAAAAAATCATGCTACATTAATTAAGATCTATGAATTATTTTTCATTTTATTCTACATTTATTAGTTCTTAGTACATCATCGAGATCAATAATGGAGAAATAAGAGAGATGACATATTAAGATGTACACATGAAAGATAATGAGAAGAATCATTAAAAATATGAGGTCATATATTCATCCATTCCATTAAAATAAATTAATATAAAAATATATATATCAAAAAGGTTTATAACTACCTTTTCACCACTTAATAACCATTTATTAATTAGATGTGGTTAACTCATAACAAATGAGGCATAGAACATAAGATCATTAAACATATGAAGTAATATAATTATCTTTGGAATAAATTATATGAACATTTATCTCAAAAAAAATTATGGAATTTAAATTCAAGCTGTACTTATGACTACCACCAAGATATGAAAAGATGCCAATAATTCCCCTATAATCTAAAATATCTAACAAATTATTAGACTTCGCAACTATTGATATAGTTAGTGCACTCAAAGCTTTAAATTTTGGTTATAATGAAATAACTATAAATGAGAAGGAATCCCACCCACTCAATTTCTCTCAATGAACCAAGTGGAAAAAAAGAGAAAAATAAATTTATTGATCATGAGTAGTTATAAACCCCACTTAAATTGTACAAATACAGTATCTAAAAAAATGAACTCATCATAGTTCACAAATCTAAAACTTAATAAACTTCATGATGGATAGAAACAAACATGTCAATATTTAAGATCAAATAAAGAATTGATAGTTTTTTGTTTTTTTTTTATCGGTAAAAGGCCGAAGCCTTGTAAAATTTTATTATTATATTAAATTTTTAATACATGTGACCCCGCTCACTACGGGCGCTGGTAGGAAAGAGCAGGGTGGAGAAAACCTCCAGCCTAGCCTAGGACCTGAGGTCCTGTACTTATACAGTTTTACATGGGCATACCCACGACTCAACCATAGTCGAGATTTTATTATTACATATTCCTCGTGGGCATCCCCACTTTTTATACAAGATGAGTCTTATATCTGTTCAAATTACCTCCTTTCAGTGGGCATACCCATTGCTCGATAATATCGAGTAAATACAAATCCAACTCTTACATTGCTGCTTTTAAATGATACATTTTATCGTTACATCATTAAGTATGTGAATTTGTATACATCCATGCTGGAGATATATGATCTGGTGCTAGAGGTAGCTTCTTGAATGTGTCCTCCTGAAAAACACAGCAAAACTCTACCACTCCAACTAATCAAGGGTTAATATTAAAAAAGCGATTATGTAAAGACAGCAAAAATACTATAACCTTCTTTTATTTTGTCTCTGAGATATATGTTGTATTGTAAGAATTAATGCATAAATAAGCTAGACTTTTCATAACTTAAACCTGACATTCCAATGTATCATATAAGTAAAAAGGAGAACCTCCAATTATATTTAACATATCCTATGAAGTTCACTTAGTATTTAAAGATTATGAATCTACTTTTAGTTGGATTAACATCAGCTTCTTGAACTAATATAATTTGATTCTCCCATCTCAGGATATATGCTCAAATGTTATTCAACAATTCAAGTAAGGCCTGTGTTGTATACTATTTGAGCATATCTTTTACGCATTATATATATATATATATATATATATATATATATATATATATATATATATATATATATATATATATATATATATATATATGATGCTAACATGGGCAAAAGTTTAGATAATGATGCTATCTAAAGCGAACAGAAGTATCATCATATCCATTTTTATTACTTTATTATTATCTGCATATAGAAGTGTTGCTGCTATTATGAGGATATGCCCTTATCTGTGCTCATTTAAGGTGCTTCTACTAATTCTGATAGCCAAACTGGTTAAAATCCTGGATAGAATAAAGAATTGATAGTTATTACATGAGTTAAATTTACAATTTTCCTTTAATTACTAAAAATGTAAACGTCAACAATTAACAAAACTTTTAATTTGATTTATTATTCTTCCCCTTGTTAGATGAGAGTGGATAATTCTTACATATAACACATTTGAAAGGAAAGCATGATAAACCAATAATTTCATATAGATAGATGACAACTCAATTATGTCTTTTCAAGTTTTCTATTAAGCTACTTTACAACTCAAATGTATAAAATGTGATTTTAATCTGACCTACCAAATTAAGAGTCACAATCTTGATGTCCATAGCTTCAAAAACCATGATATTGATATATAAACAACTCAAAGAAAAAATACTAAACACAAACCAAATTAAATTCAACAAACAATAATTGAAAACTAAAATACTAAAGTTAATAAATCTTAATTTTGAACCACAATCAAACAAATCAAAATATTTTATACATTATAATTCCCATCCCACATCATTTGACTAATACAGAAAAATGCTACAATTTAAATAGGACAGAACTACTTTTTTCTATCACATACAAAATAAACAATTTTTCCAAACCTTAAACGCACCGTTAAACAATCGATAATGAGTTCATCCCTTTCTTTGCTTGAAGGCATTAGGAAAGCGATATATTATAAGTAGTCTGATACCCCACCAGAAAATTGATCACTCCTTAAAAAATTGGTCCCTATTCAAACATCTACCTTTTTAGCAACAAAAACATCTGCATGCAAGCTTTCTGGAATGGATGCGTACGTTGCATGCATGGGACGTAATCCTTTTACATGCACTCTACAATTGTTTGTGGGTGGCAATAAAGCCTGTGTTTCTAAGCGTGGAGATTACTTCGTCACACTCAAACCAGTAAAAATTATCTATCAATAGAGTTGGTATGAATGAAATCTATCAAACAGATATGCCGCCTTCCAATTACACTAGTGTTTTTATTTTTTCCATTTTTGGGATTCAATTTGACTTGTAGTGGAAGACATTTCTTATTTATTAATTAAAGAATTCTATAATAAATAATTCATAAGATGCAACAATTGTTGACGATTTTTTAAAGGAAGTAGCAAACTAAACAGACTTAATCTTGAAGACTTCACTAGTAGTGTGAGTATCATCTAGATGCAATAAGTGCTAAGTGTTCTATTCATTCTCATAAAAAATGAATTCTTGTGAATCATTATAAAAATAAATCAATAAATTCAATTCGAAATCTACACAAGTGAATTTTCAAAACAATCATAATTTTTTAGTAGCTAAAATTTTAATTAGATAATTATACTGTTTGTACAATTCATACATCAACCTTAAAAATATATACCAACTGAAGATTGAATACTTTATATAAATCAATAGATTGAAATAGGAATTGAATATGGAAAGAGGTTGGGATTAAATATTGGGAAAAAAAATTATTAGAATCCTAATGTATAAGCATTAATGTAGTTTATCATTATCATTCAAGATGCCCCACCAAATGTTTAGCTAAATACGGGTTTTATTTCAAATATATAGTTTGAAATTATCTTCTCATAAACAGTTTATATCAATCAATTTAATTTTACAAATATGATACGATAAATTACGAATTCATTGTGCACATTATGTTTTACAATTTATTAGATTCCGTGTAGACAAACTGAAATATAATTTTTCATAATTCCTAATACTACGTAGTATTCATATACTTAAATGGGTATTATTAACTTATACATATGGAATGTGTAAATTGAAGAGGAAAATTATATGTGTGTCTATGTATATGTATATATATGTAGATGTATATATGTATATGTATATATATGTATATGTATGTATGTAATTGTCAAGTGTCTATATATAATGAATTAAAAAAAAAAAAATTCTTTGTTTTAACTATAAAAATGAGGCAACTTTAAAAAGTTATAAATTTAGATTTATATAGTGGCTTGATATGGACTATTTTTTAATAAGGTTTTTCTTCAACCTACTGAATAATTTGAGCCTAGATAATTCAAGCAATGGACATGTTATTGTTTGTGCAAGGGCTATTAGAGAAATGATCTTCATTGAAAGAAGATGAATGAATTGATTATCATGATAATAAAATTATATATAGGAATTATAATTCATTTGACTATTTTTAGTTCTCTCTTCACAATTGTATGATATAAGCTATATTATGAACATAAGAAATTTGATTCTATTTTGTTAACTATTAATGCATAATTATAAATAGAATTAGGTTTTTTTAAAAAAAATTGTATTGTTTTTTGTATAATTTTGAATTATATTATTATTTAGATTGTACAAGTAATAGAAATATGTGGACTCAATGAGGGAAGTAATAGATATAATGAGAATTTTATGTTGTAATAAATCTTAAGATAATTATATAACAATGTTTTACACCCATAAAGCATATACAAATAACATAATGATAAAATAGATCTATGTCCATAATTATTAACCATTGTCTATTGTGCAAAACCCCAATTTATATCATATTGCGATAATGTGTCTTAAATTATCAAGCTTTCACAATACTTAAAAATATAATATTCTATCTAGAAAATGTAGAAACTACAAAGGTAACAATTTTCAAAAATAAATTACTATTAATAAAATTGTAATCTACATTGACAATGGCTCATATATCATCTTGTATCACATGTTCTACTCTTCATTTTTTAGAGGTGTGATTCATTATTAATCATATTGCCTAACATGTAAATTTATTAACAAATCATAAATAGGAGTTGATGTTTCCTCTATTCTATCACACAAACTTAATTTTAAGTTTTGATTAATTCAATTGGGAAAGGGCCCAAACCCATCACAACAAAAAAAAAAAACATCAAGCCCTTAGGTGGTATGAAAGGAATTCATGAGAAGCGAATTCAGCCAACAAAACCACAAAACAAAACAGCAAAAGAACCAACAACAAAAACACCCAGAGACCAAAACCAAGAAACAAAGGAATAGACAAATGAGAGATTGATCTCCTTCTAATCTTGATTAAGCTCCTTGAGGTATCCAAAAAAGAAGTCTTTATGGGATGATGCAAGATCAATTCTATAGAAGGGCCCTCTTTTACCAGCAAAACAACAACCTACAGATTCTCCTCGCACTTCCTTCTTTTAGCCTTCCTATATTCCAATTCCTCTTGAAGAGAGTTGAAGGAAGAAGTTGTTTCGTCCATCATCTTCTTATTGAAGTTGGCCACATCTTCCAATTTTTTGTTAACCTAATTTTGGTTGGATTTGACATTGGCTAAAGCCCAAAGTATCTCTTGTTTCTCTTCATCAGAGGGAATGAAAGCCTTTAGTTCATGAACCCATTCTTTAGTGACTTCCCAATTATCCAATTTCTGATCTAGCTCATTGGAAACCTCCCAAGCACTATCATCCATGCCGGTATGGGTCCAATCCCCCGCTTTGGCCTCTAGCTCTGCAATATCTTCTAACTTTTTTATTTTATTTCTATTCGTGTGTACTTGAGAAATTAACCACTTGATTTTGGAATTATAGTGGTTGTAGAGAATGCATAATTTATCAACGTTGTCCACAAGACATTGATAATCCATAAGTTCATCAATAGGGGTGGGGTTATGGGAGTAGGGAGGGGAAATATTTTGCAAGACCTCTAGGTCTCCTTTTTAGGTTTGGGGAGCTGAAACAAGGGAAGGAGGATTAGGATCCTAGCTAGAATATTTAAAAAGAGTATATTTTGGGGTCCACTTGGACCTATTTGACTAGGAGGAAGAATAATCATCAATGACAATGATAGTCTCTTCTAGCTCTTTTTCCTTACCTAAAGCTTTCAACTTGGCTTTCCTTAGGGAATTAACCCTAGTTGAGATAGCAGGAGGAGAGACCGCTAAAGAATGGGAAGACTTAGAACTATCTACCTAGTTACTTTTTTTAGACTATAGGAATCAGGTACAACACCCCCTATAAGTTGTAGTGCACTAGATAAAAAATTTAATGTGACTGGTGATGCTAGCATGACACATCCTCTAGTACCACATGAAATTGGGGGAGACTATACCTCCTTACCTCATGCTTCATAATAATAAGCTCTCAACAATCGAGCCAGACACCTAGCCCATCCAGCTAGTTACTTAATTCAACAATTAATGGGGCATTATTTGGGCATTCCTTAGGGGTCAAAGCCAAATGGAATTTATACAGGTGGAGGATTAAACCTTGATGCAAAGTAAGGCCATTATTTTTGGATTTCATAACAGACTGAGATAGGGAAGATAAAATCCAAAAAGGAAAGTTGAACTTGATATTATGCTAAAAATTATTGAGCATAGGAAAAATGTGAGAGTAATAGTATTTAAACCTACCTTCCAGAGTGATAATATTGATCAAAAAAAGAGCCACATATTTCCATTCACCAAAGATTTCTTCTCAATTGAATTTGTTTTGTAGACAAGAAATTTTCTCACCTAGGCCAAGGAATTTATTAAGGTCATGTTTGTAATGAGAATTGTAATTTTTAGGAATGACATTTCCTTCCACAATCAACCCAGTAGTAGGTGCAATTGATTCCACTGAGACCACAAAGGAAACACTCCCAATATTCACCTTTCCATGGTCCTAGGACTTTGCAAACTTATCAGGAAATTCAAGATCGAAACCCTTCATACCTTCAATGTAATTATCCATGTGACCAGCTTGTTGAATAGGCATAAGAATATTTTTCTTTACTTGAAATCATCATAGTTATCATACTCTGTGTGAATAAGGTCTCCTCCCATGGCTTCATTGAAACTATTCTTGATAGAGTTCACGTAGTCAATGAGGTTATGGAAATTCTAAAAAATACCATGAAAAAAAATAGAGATATAATCTCAATAAATATCCTAGCTATCAAATAATAATTTCCTTTCATCATAATAAATGCCTTGTGTGGATTGTGTGTCCTTTCCCAAGTGTAGGAATATCTTGTTCAATAGCCTAATGTTCCCCTTGAGGTAATTCTTGAAATTTGAACCAAGTATGAATTGAGTTCGTAAAATCTATCAACAACCTCATTACCTTCATGGTAAGTGTGTTGGCATATGACATTATCCAGCACATGTCCACTAAACATTTGCATTTGATAATTAAATCTTTCATTTCTCATCCTAGTTTAACTACTCTCATCAACATTGTGATGACATTCAGGGCATCCCCCTCAATGGTTAGCTTTTTGTGACCATAGTTAATGGTCAAATCAATACCGTAAAAAGTGATTGCCACCTGTACCACATGGCCAGTTTGTAACCCCAAGTTAAGTTTATCAATGATTTAATAGATTAAAAAAATTGTCTTATCCACCTTCTTAAGAAACTATTCATCATCCTAGTTCATTATGTCCACCATCTTTGTATATAAAATTATCCCTTCTATTATTTTGAACTATACTTATGGACTCTGAATTCAAACATTTTATTAAAATAATCAAATTTATAAATTATTTCCTCCTAAGAGTTGTATTTTATATCAATTATTGTTTTACTATAAAATTAAGGTAGTTTCAATTTGAAAAAAAATTTTAAAAATTATTATCACTATTTCATTTTGGTATTGTTACTAATTTAATTTTCACTTCCTCTAGTTTCTATTTCTTTTTTTCCCTTTTTTGGTTTCTCTTTTATTAGTTTTTCAAATCATGTTACTAACATAATTCCCCTAGCCTAAAATTCATAGTAAGTATATAAAGTAAACACTATAAATGTATGCACAAGACTAATAGATCTGGTAATAGTTTTAGTAGCATAAGCATACATTTTGTATCATCATAAAATTATGTCTTTGAAGAACTTTTTTACTATTAAGAAACAAGATAAAAATTACTACAATAAAGTCCCTTACAATTGTATGCAAATATAAAATATAGTTGTTTATCCAAGGAATTCCATATAATGATTTTGTCATTGTATAAAATCAATAATAAAAATAAAATCATCAAACCATTTGAACAAAATATTTAGGTAGAGAAAATTATTTAAGGAAAAAACCACACAAGAAAGAGGACAAGTATTAATCATTAAAAACTAAATACATACAACACATTAACACTCTCTTCACTCTAATAACACATTGGCAAAATCTACATGCCTATAAAATAATGCATATGAAACAACAATCGCATAGCCCCAATATATAATAGAGGATAGAGAGAAAACCCATAAATGATATACAAAAATAATAGATACCAAAATCATAGTATCATTCAATAAAACAATGTCAACCTTGGAGAGAACCTTCTTAAAATAGGAAAATGATAAGCATGTTCACCTAATATAAATTGGGTACACTCAATAAGTTCCCAAATAGAAAATGTTACCACAAATGCATCTTCATAACTCCAAATACCTAACATTCCCAAATAAAGTGGTCCACTTTGGAGTCCACTAGCTTGTGTGGGTCTCATCTATCATACATATATTATTCACTTTACCTTCCCCGATCTAGGATCTACGAAATGCATCTTGTCTTTAGTGTTCCCAAAATCAACAATAAACATATCATTGTGATGTATCTCCTTCATAAATGTATATGACAACTAAGGTCAAGACTCTTAGAAATTCAAAGAGTCAAATTTCTACTAATTCATTTATGTGGGTATAGATCTAAGTCCACATTTGAGTTCACTTTTGGAAGCAAGGAGATCAAGTATGCAAACATAGATTTGAATCATAATGTGTATAATTAATTTGTAGACTCTAAAATTATTATAAAATTAGATCTTAAAATTCTAACACTTTGACAAACAAATTATTTTTATCATCAACAAACTTCAAATTAAATATTACATTTAATTTATTTTAATTTCATAAACTTTATTCTACAATTATTATTTTAAATTTACCTCATTCTATAAATCAAGTTATTTTTTTGGTAATTTAATCAAGTATTCTAGAACATATTATGTGATAGGTGTCTTATCATTTGTACATTATATTAAAGGTATTCTTCAATCTCAAAATACAATTTAACTCTCTCTGAAAGCAGTTCAGCCAAATACTGTGATTTTCATTGTGCATGTAATTATTTCAATCCACGGATTTTATACATCCTACAGATTATTCGAATGTTTAGTATCATGTAAAGATTTCTTCTCTCTTTACTTGGAGTTATTTTTTTCTGAAGAAAATGAAATTTGCAATCCATTAATTAATTAACACTAATGTTTCCTTTTTTCTTTTTGTGTTGGGCCAACTTGAAAAGAAATGGGGGAACGCTTGTCTTAAGGAGAAGCTTGATAATATCCCCGACAAGCACAGCATATTGTAATTTGCACTTAAAGAAATTATCTCTGTGGGGGACATGATTGACATGGATGTCTCTGCTGAATTTCTCCAATGTAAAGATTCCATTGAAGGCTTTATATAACTGATGAGGTAAGCAGTCACATTTCAGGTGATTTAACAGAATTTGACTGTTCCTACAGCTATCACAGCAAACAGTTGCCAAAACCCAACTGGGTCATTAAGTGGGCAGCACTCACATTCAATTCTCACGTTTTCCTTCAAGGTGATGATATTATTATTACGATGAAGCGTCGGCATTCTTTAATGGTTGTTTGAGATTCCTGTAGCTGAAAAGAACAGAGAATTCTTTAACTCTGTGAATCAGAAGACATTACGTGCATCTGCTGATTGTTGTAAGCATTGTAATGACAATATATAATATACGCTGGCTGTGACACTTCACCTTAAAAATATTCTGTAACATGATCTTGGAGACAAAATCTAAGTTTCTGACGTGATCGCCCATCGTGTGATGTGAATTGTCATCTAAAAGAGCACTCGGTTTTAATAATTGCTAAGTTTGGATTATTTCTCGCCAAAAAGAAGTCTTGTGATTTCTCTTCTGGCTCTGCAAATTGACCTTCTTAAGCATACGTTTCTCCACAAATTTAGAAAGAAGTCTTGGAATTCGACTTGGTGCCTGAAAAAATGCAGAATTCTCAACAAATTTATAATTATATGCAGATTCGTAATTTAACATGATTCAAAGCATAACTCCTCCATACAACCTTTACCTTCATATTTGAAAGCCTATTAGTAATGGTGTCTACTTCAATAGATAGATTAAGTGTATAAATGCACATGGACTTAGCTTTCTTGTTTTTACTTTATAAGATAGAAAAGCCCATCCAACAAATCTAAAAGTTTCATCTCTTCCATCTTCAGCAGAGGAAAAAAAGAGAAGCTCCTGCAAAAAGTCACAAAAATTTATCATCGCGAAAGACGGCCAAGTCAAAAAGTGAATTCACAATCTATTTCAATATCAAACTGGATTTCAATGCTTTATAACTTTGTATCAGATAATGAAATTGGGTAGACATAAATGAAATGCCCTTCCTAGATAAAGGTTATTTCATTATCCAATTGTTTAGCAAGCCATTAGAGATCGGGTTTTGAAACTTAGATCCTAGTTCTTAAATAGAGTAGGATTGTTTATTTAGCTAAGGTTCACTAACTTCAACCTTTAAGTTGTCATTATTCACATTTGAATTTATTAAACTAATAAGCTTATTGTGGGGAGACTTTGGTCGGATTATCCAGATGTCTTACGCCGGACCGGTCGCCGGAAAGTCCCCCACAAAATTGGCGATTAAATGAAATGTATTTTTTGATCTTGCCCATCCCGCCACGACAAGTTGGAAGGTGTGGAACTAAGCCATCGGCTGGGTCAAAAAAACAAATATCATACCATGAAGTATGACGGTAAAATATCCCTGAATTTATAAAATTCATTAAATAAACGAAATTAATATGGTCGTTTGCATGGAAAGGTATCATTAGGAGAAGTTGCATCCTCCACTTGCCCATGCTCTTCCTTGAGGCGAGGTAAAGTGTGAATTGACCTATAAACTGCTCTACTTTCTTTGAACGAATACTCTGTTTACCTTGAATCTAATCTAACTTGTTGAGGGCACCAACAAAATGCCCTTTGTTAAAATTTGAATACCCAGTCTTGATACTTTTATTTTGTAGTTGATTTTCCTCACGGGACATTTCTAAGAATAATTTGTGTTTGTATAATGCAGTATAAAGATAAGCAACGAAAATTAATACCTGTGAGAAAATCATATGGGATTCAGAACCCAACAAAATCCGATTGTTCTCTATATAAATAATTATGTTATGTGATGTCAATCTTCCTACACAATGGACGTGAATGTATTCCTTTTTTTTAGTGGAAAGTGGTACTATCTTGCAGGGGAGCATAAGATCATCTCTAGCCACCCAAGATCCTTTCTTTTCCTACTCTGTTTTGTTGTATATTTTCTATTTTTATTTTGTAGTTGATTTTTCTTCAATGGACATTTCTTAAGATTAGTTTTTATTTGTATAATCCAGTATGTAGATAAAAAGAAGCTAAAAGCGATACATCTGAGAAGATCATATAGGATTAGAAATTTGACAAAATTTAATTGTGCTTGTAGACAGCATCCATAATACCGAGATGCTATTAATTATTTGAGTGATACTCAAATGTTGTTACTTGTTTGGGTAATATCCAAATGATATTTTGTCAGCATTTAAATCAATTTTGAGCAATACCCAAATCTGTTGCGTAAATTTTTTACCTAAACTTTATAAGCTTTTTTCTGGAGAACACCTAAGTGTGAACTTTAGGCAATCTACAGAGCGGTTATGTAGAGTTTTATTTGGGCAATGCCAAATTCTCAAATGCCTTAAATTGACTAATTCTTTGGAATTTAGAGCTTTTGCATACGTGGTGTTGTGTACTGTTCAGCATATCTAGTTGAGACTTATAAAACTTCATATTAAGTTATGGGATTTTTCGCAGTTTATTTGGGTAAATTTTGTTATGGTCTGCAATTATTCTTTTAAGTGGAGTTGTGTTTAGGATGATTTTGGTTGATGGATTCTTCTGAGATCCTCTATGATGCTTTTGGTTGTGTACTTACAGACTGGCATATATGCCTTTTTTAAAACCATGTAAGTATTGGTGAATAGTGCGTGAACTATTTGCCAAACTATGTCAAGGAAATATAACTACATGAAACATATAGATTGTTCCATACACTAAATGCCTTTGTGGGGAGACTTTAGAAACTTTCAATCAAATACCCAATACAACCTCTGCCTATATAACAATGGACATTTTGGAGTTAGAATTTGAACATACATTGAGGTGTAATACAAGAGTTTATCGGATCCTGTTTGCAAGTGTCTCAGAATGTGAAAGTAGACAAAACATGAACTGTTAGAGAGAATGCTTCAAAGGGTACAGTCACATTGAATGTGTTGGAGTAAGATTTGCAGCTTTAGAAACTGTCAAAGAAAACACTATATTTTTATATTCTCCTTGTGTGCTACAGAATAAGAGCTTCAAAAAACAATCTACACAATCGTGAAAAAATCAACAATAAAGGGATTCAGTCAAATGTTGTGATCACCACGCTATAGCTGCCAAAATGAACACGTTATGCAAAATGCGGAAGTATAGACAAGGTGTGGGAACTGCTTGATTCTAACTTCAAATAAATACATTCTCATAAAATAATGATTGCAAGGATACGCACACTTCTAAAATGCTAGCTACCTTTGTTATAAAGATCATCCATTGTTTATATGGAAGATGAATGTTGCAAAGTGGAGTTGTCAGTAGTTTTCTGAATGGTATCATGTTTCAAAGAAGTTACCGCTGGCAGTTCATTCAAATCCGAGTTCATCATTTCTGTATGTTTAGTCTTCATTAGGGGTGCATATTCATTCCCTTCGCAACTGAAAAATATCTTTATTGGCATGGAAGGAGAGAGTTGCAACACTCATCTGATCGTTGCACATGATTCATTTGACAAGATGCATGAATGAAATGAAGCTCGGGATAGAAAGCACGTGAATTATTCGACAAAATATCTCTGAGACTTTACTATACAGGACAAGTCGATTCACATAGATGTTATCAGGCATATGTCTAGACTCTAGAGTCAATCATATGGAATATAATTGGTAGGAAAAAATACAAAAATGATCAAGAAATTTACTGATTACAAGGTTTGTTCAGATAGTTGTAGTATTAACACATTGGGATAGATTCATAAAATCCAACTTTTCGGTATGACAATCATCTTGATCCCCATTTAAACATCATCCCACCATCCTAATAGGAACATCAAAATGGGATAAGGCATAAAAGGGTTTAATTATCTAATTTTAATGAAATAGTAAATCAAATAGTATTAATAGATTTACTTAAATAGGAACTAATAGTGATATTTATAAATTGAATAGGTTAAGAGTGCTTACCATTGTTTGTCAATTATGGTATTAAGGGATATTGTTGGACTAGATGTTCAATTATTTAAACATATTATGGTGGTACAAGTGATATTATTTTGGAAACACAAAACAAAAACTTTGCAAACAATAAAACTCGTTGTAATAAATGGTGTTCGGAAATCCTCAGTTCATTATGAAATGGAAGAAACATAGTTCGTCTTGGTATTCTATGTTATGGAATTGAGGAAATCGGTGCAATCATTAAGGCAATGCATTTTGGAATTTGAAATACAGATTAATGAGCTCTTCAAAGATCTAGTTAGTAGAAAGATTGCACTTCTTGGATTATCTCAATTATTCATATTGTGACAAAAGAGAGGTTTTGCTAATATAAAATTTTGTGGTGACCCCGATTCCTATGGAGTTGCAATGACTGACTGGCTTCTCTCAATTTTGGATGGAAAATATGAATATATTGTAAGGGTAAAAATAAAATTAATTTATATTATATTGTACATATAAGAAAATTTGTGAGTTTTCCAATATTGGATAATAATTAAATTTAAGAAAGAGTGGGGGGACATGTCCAAAGATGAACGAGAGAGAGAGAGAGAGAGAGCATTGACGTCTTAGATTTCCTACCCTTAATATTTATCCTTCCCTCTTCCACCTTCACAGCCTCATGATGCCAAGCCAACAACCCATACAATGGGCCCTCATCATCCTTAGAAAGAGAGTCATTCGAGAGGACAAACCCCAGCTCAAGAGCATGAATAGAACTCCTCCCCATAAGCAACTCATCATAGAAGGCACCATAAATATCACTGGAAGAAGAAGATCGAGCCACATTCCCACCCAAGTTTGGGGGGACATAAAAAGCCTTAGTAAACCCACCAGAGGCATCCAAAACAACCTAAGAAGAAGCCACAAGACATGGAGAAACATTCCTACCCAACTTTGGGGGGACATCAAGAATTGGCTCACTAGCCACAACAACCCCACCACCAGTAACCAAATCAACCTGAGAAGAGGTTGCGGGACACGGAGAATCCTGTGCAACCACCTGGGAGAAGCTCCTATCAAATTTCTTCTCAACTATATAATGCTAATCAGAAGCACCATTCCACCATGAAGCCATCAATTTATTTTTCTCAAAACCACATTGAGAAACTACATGACCAGTTTTAAAACATATTCTACACCTAAAGGGAACCTCGTCATAGTCAAAAATTTGAATCTAGTTGCCCTTAGAAGAATTAATCACAATCTCAAAAAGCAACCCCTTAGAGACATCTATTTAGACTAAAATACAAGCAAAGGTGGAATGAAAAATATCAAACGATATAGCATCAACCATCAGAAAATAACCAAGTGCCTCTCCCACTTCCTCTAAAAGATAATCAACCCACAAATGAAGGGGGAGATAAGGAAGCCGAACCAAAATCAAAATCTTGTTAAAAGTCTTAGAGGAAGGATAGAAATCAGAGTGTCATGGCTTAACCATTAACAAAGATTTATCCTCCCAACAAAAGAAATGATCACACAAGATAATATTTATGTCTTGAGCATTCTCAAATTTAGTGCTCAATAAAAAAAAATCATAGGGTAAATATGAACTGTACCTGAAAGGAAGGACTCCCACTATTGTGAGATCCAAGCATGGAACTAAGGAAGGTTGGGCCAAAAAACCCTGAATCGATAGATAACATAGCATGAGACACATTATGATCTATTTCCTCTTCTGTCTCCACATTCAACTTCATAGAAATTGAACTTATGACTGAAATAAAGTCTATGTATGCTTACTTACACCTCAACCCAAGAGGAACACCAGACTGCGCGCCAGAAAGGTCACCCACACCCAAGCCAGGCTAACCTATTGCCACACCATCGATAGAAACCCCAGCAACAGCCGAAGGGGCAGACGTCAAAAATGAGGAAGCAAAAGACGTAGGGGCCGAAGGGTAAGGCAACGTGGAAAGATGGGGCACGGAGCCAAAACCAAACCCCTCGTCCACCATGCCAGAACACCAAGGAAATCACACATTCAAATCCACAAAGCGGGAACCCATAGCGCTTCAAAAAAAATGTAATTCTGAGGTTAACAAGCTTGAATTTTTATTGAAGTAAACTAAGGTTATTAACTACTTTCTTCATAAATTTAAATCCTATACTAATTATCAATTTATCCCATTATGGTACATGTCATAGAAGACACACACATATTTTATTGTTCAAATGAGTACGAATGTGTATTGTAGAATAACTAAAAAAGTACATGGCATGATTTATTTTGTGACTAAAATGTACAACACAAGATACTATATGTGATACTAAATTCTAGTAGATATTATGTTTTACCATTATCCAATAGAAAATTCTAGATCCCAGTTACTAATTGCATTTTCCTTTTTTCAAATGATATCCAAAGATAAAACTTACATCATTATAATAGCTAAGTAGCTCTATCATTCTCTAGTTTTTTAATCTCAACCTTTTTCTATATAAATTGTGGATGTATTCATTGTTTAGTTTTTAGAATATACATACCATTTTTTTATTTTTTTTAAAAATGTTATTTTTTATGTAAAGAAAGAGAAGAAAAAAAATAAAGAATTTTCTTATATGTGTTTCACCTTGGTTATTTTAGGACAATGAAAGAGTTAGATGTCACATAGGTAAATAAAAAAATGAACTACATAGAAAATGACTTGCACATATAGTCTATATTGATATTGTAGGAACATGATACATATTTTCTATTATAAAAATATTTAATTATTTGTAATCTAGGATTTTTTTTAAAAAAATCTAATGAATAAAATTTCACTATTTAAAAATTATGAAAAGACAATATTAAATATAAATATAAAATAAAGTAATGTGTTGGCGATGAGGGAGTGTTGAAGAAAAAAATAAGTAGCAAAGTAGAAAGATTTGGTGATATGCAATGGGAAGAAAAGAGCTATGCAAAAGGGAAAGCCATTAACTACAAAAAAAAAAAGGCCAACTCTTTCTTTCTTTATGTATGTATGTATCACTCAACACAAATTATCAAATTTTATTTAAAAAACATATTGACTATAATAGATATTATCCTCAATGTAATATGTAAAATTAAATTAAAAAACCATTATAAATGCTAATAATTAACATGAAAACCCCCAATAATTGATTACATGTACTTATTCAATGTGATTTTAAATTATAATCAAATCAATTTTACTACCATGTTTAGAAATAATAAAATATTTATTATAAAATTATAATAAATATAAATATAAATAATGGTGCTACTTGATGCATCTCAAAACTACAAATCCTAGGTGTTATGATAGCTACCTATCACCCAAATAAATAGGCATTTTAGGATCCTACCAAATTTTTAAAAAAATGTTGCTATAATACACTTTATACCAACAATAGTGATGTGTTCATTGGGGTCTCCTACTAGCTTATAAGATAATGCAATGCAATCCAATTTGTAGACTAAACAACATGGTATGGCCTAGCTTACCTAATTAAAATTTTAAATGTCTATTCCAAACCACTTTATAGAATATAGCCATAATATATATGGCCTCATATACAAAATATAAAGAGTTGAATGAATACACCTGATTATTTATCAATATTCTTAGGTTATTAGTCAAGCGTTGGGGAATAATTTAGAAATAACAAGAGCAATTACAAGCATACTCAACTATATAGTAGTAAAAGTATCATTTCTATGTCCTTGGACATCTCACACATTTTATTGCTTGATGTTTATGTGAAATTTATACAAAAAGTATAACGAGCTCAAATTGGTATTGAGGCAAACTAAGGTCACTAAATTCTTTCCTCATAAATTTAAATCTTACAATAATTTTCAAGTTATCTCAGTATAGTGCATGTCATGGAAGACACACACATGTATTTTATTGTTCAAATGAGTCTGAATATGTGTTGTACAATAACTACAAAAGTACATAGCATAGCATGATTCATTATGTGACAAAAACTACCACAAGATAGTACATGTCATATTGAATTTGTTAGGGTTTAGGCATATATGAGCAATAAATAATATTAAGATAATGTTGAAATAGAGAAGGGAAAAACTAATAACAAAGGGATTTAAGGTGCTTCACTTAATATGGGCTACATCAATAAGATAAACAATCATCCACTTATTTTAATAATCCAATGAAGAGAAAATTACAATTTGATACAACTTCTGATCACACGACAACTTATTTAGCATGCCCCTTTTAGGCGGTTTACAATGTTGACTAAAAAAATAAACCCTAACCCTAAAAAAATATTATTGTAATTGTATCCTCATACTCATATTGTTGTAAGTTTGTATTCTCGTACTTGTATTCTCGTATATACAAGAAAAAATTTCCACATCAGGGCTTCACGTCAAAACACGTTGGCACTTTGTGCTAACACCTCCACCCAACAAGTGTACAGTACTTGTTTGATCCTTCACCACATACCAACAATCTCCCACTTAGAGACTTATTAGTCTCTAACATAATATCCAATAGAAATTTTATATCCAATTACTAGTTGTATCTACTTCTTTTTCAAATGGCATTAAAAGAAAAAACTTACATCATTATAATAGCTAAGTAGTTCTATCATTCTTTAGTTTTTCAATCTCAACTATTATCTAAATGAATTGACAAAGTAGAGTTGAAATCAAAAGGAACAATAGTATACTCATTGCTAACTTCTATATCTCCCTCATTTTAAGGGGTTGCAGTAGGACTATTATGAAACACTTCATCTGCAAGTTCTTCATTTTTTCCCTCTACAACTTGGAATAACAAAGTGTCAACCAACCCTTCAAAGTATTCATTTTGGGCTAGTTCTGAAAAAGTATTAGTTTCTAAGGAATACAAAAGATCTAAACCTTTATGAATAATAATAATAGAAGGCAACCGATAAGCACTTATAAGAACTAGACCTGCCTTTATAGTTAAAGGTAGTGGTAAGCAATTCGAGTGGCTACCAAATTCTGAATCTAAAACATAATCTACAACTTTAACAATATGATTACCTCCCTTGTAGCATTCTGAGTCAAATAAGTAACCTAAAGGAGAGAGTTGCAATTTTGGATGTGATTTTAAAAGCAAGTGCTTATTCGAGACAAGATCAAATGATGGAGAGAGCACCACAAGGCATGCTTCCAAGATTTCATCCTGGTGACTACTACTATCTTGAATAAATCTTGGTGACTACTACTATCTTGAATAAAGTCCATATTTGTGGTTTTAGCTATCGAGCCCTTCTTGGACAAGCTCCCCCTATTTCTAGGAAGGTAATACCTCCATATTGCAATTCTAAGTTGATCAAATAGTTGTATCCACTAGATAGTGCAATTTCAGGATCAACTCTGAAATACCAAGTCTAATGTTGTAATGATGGTAAGGACTAGTCTGATATTAAACTTCTTGAAGGTTGCAATTGTTGATAGGGAGAACTAAATCAACCAAATAATTCACAAAAATTGTAGGACCATGTAAAATCAGGTTGAGGGAGGGGTTAGTGCCATCTAAGGCCGCATTAAAAATTTTGAGATATTCTTGATTCAAGAGCAAACCATGCTGATCCAATTTGGTTTTAACCCACTGGAAAGAATTTCCTAAGGGAATGGGGGATGCTACAAGCACTTTCCGAAAATGCTTGAGTATAAGAGATAAAAAATGATTATCATTTCTCCCACCTTTACTCCAGATATTAAATTGAACATTCTTATTACCTTTTATAAGTAAAATCCTCTTTCTACAATCTCTATACCAGGAACAAACCCTCCATTCTCTTTTGAAATGATTATTGGGATTATTGAAGCTAATATGAGGTAAATTGCTTTAGTAAAGATTTTCTATATGATATTGCAGTGAGAGATTGGTTTGAAATCAGAAGGACTATTCATTTTTGGGATCAAAACAATGATTATGGTTTTAAATCATTTCAATGTAGTACCATGCTTCCTTAATTCTTCTAAAGCATGCCAAACATCCCATCCTAGGAAATCCCAACCCTTCTAAAAAAAGAGTGTTCTAAACCCATATGTGTTAGGGGTCTTATCAAGATGCATTGAGAAAATAAGTTTTTAAGTTCTTCCAACAAGAAAGGTTTAGATAGAGAGTGATTGTTAGGTAAGATGAAATCAACTATGGGATGCAATCTAAAACTTCATTTTCTATATCAACCAAGTTGGAGGCATTGACATCCGAAGATAAGAAATTTGAAAAGAAGCAAACTGCCTCACCTTGAATTTTCTCTTCTAGAATGAAAGTTCCATTTTAATGTGATCTTAAAAATAGAGTTATAGTTCTTCTTAATCTTATTAGAAGCGTGAAAAAAAATTGGTGTTATAAT
Source organism: Chamaecyparis obtusa (assembly GCA_027943335.1). Classification (NCBI taxonomy): domain Eukaryota; kingdom Viridiplantae; phylum Streptophyta; class Pinopsida; order Cupressales; family Cupressaceae; genus Chamaecyparis; species Chamaecyparis obtusa. The sequence continues at coordinate 208,268 of BSBK01007625.1, forward strand.
CTCCCTCATGAAGCCAAATATCCCTAGATTTATGTCGCCAAAACTCTTCCTCCCGAGCCAAAATTTCTTCCAATTCTTGCTAAAGAAAATTTTGATGACTGAAGACATTTGGAGTGAGCATGTGTTGAACAATGTGATCATTAACCTCATCTAATTGGTGTTGCAGATCAACTTTTGACTGAAAGATTCTTAAAATGTAACTTACATTCCAAAGCCCAATTTTTTGCTTCAAATATTCTAACTTCTTGCACAGTTGGAACATTCTAGAGCCTTCAAAGAAAGGGGTAGTGGTCCACCACAACTTTATCAAAGGTAGAAAAGATACGTCCCTTAACCACATTTGTTAAATCTTGAAGTGTCTTTTCGGATTATTTGTTGCATGTATGTTAAACATATAGAAGCTCAACGAATAATGATCTAATCCTAATAATGACAATATCTTTGTAGGACTCTAACCATAATGCAATATATCCAAGAGGGATTAATAAAGAAGTGGTTTAGGTGTTCTAAAATTTGGAGGAAATATCTCCTGTTAATCCATGTGAAGTTACCATTCATTGGAACACAATCATACAAATCATTGCCCACAGTGAAGTCATTATAATCCTACATAGTTTTGAGGGGCAGTTGTATACCCCCTTGTTTGTCTTGGAAACATAAGATTTCATTAAAATTGCCCCCAAGAAGCACTTTTCAATCTGAGAGGTTAGCTAGGGCTATGGATAAAGAATCCCAGAATAACTTTTTGCTAATTGTGGATGAGGTTCCATAAATGTTTAATACTAAAAAGGAATGCTTAGAGTATTGTATCTTAATCACCAACCGATTTGGATTTGTGACAACTAGATCCACTTGCATCTTGAGAGGTTCCATAAGACTACTAGTCCACCTGAAGCCCCTACTGAAGGGACCATAAGGGATTTCCAATGAATGAAAATTGTCATACCTTGAGATTTAGAAATTTTAGTTTCTTGTATGACAATCAAATCCACCTCAGAAATATCTAGTTGAGATTTAATGAGATGCCTTTTGTTAGTAGCATTTAAGCACCTAACATTCCAAGTCATTATATTCATTTAGACATTGGGAGAGACTTTCTCTCCTTGACTTAGTGTTACTTTTGAGAGAGGCGGCTCTTGCTAGCTTAGATTTTTGTGTTTTGATAATGTTATCAATTGTTGTTTGAATCCTTGCATCAATCTCTAATATGGTTTTCCTACACTTTCAAGGTCTCCCATGAGGTTTCGTGGTAGAGGAAACTACTGATGGGGAAGGTAAGACCAAATTTGTCTAATGAATTGACAAAGTAGAGTTGAAATCAAAAGGCACAACAATATACTCATGGCTAGCTTCTAAATCTTCCCCATTTTGAGGGGTTGTAGTAGGACTATTCTAAAACACTTCATATGTCATTTCTTCATTTTTATCCTCTACCACTTGGAATAACAAAGCAACATCTTCATTTTGGGCAAGTTCTGGAAAAATTATTAATTTCTAAGGAATACAAAAGATCTGAACCTTTATGAATAAGAATAATAGAAGGCACCCAACAAGGACTTAAGAATTGGACCTAACTTTATAGGTAAAGGTAGTGGCAAGCAATTGGAGTGGCTACTAAACTCTGAATCTAAAAAATTATCTCTAACTTTAACAATTTTCTTATGTCCCTTGAAGTACTCTAAGTCTAATAAGTAACCTAAAGGAGAGAGGTTCAATTTGGAATGTGATTTTAAAATCAAGGACTTATTCAAGACAAGAGGAAGTGATGGAGAGTACCACAGGGCATGCTTCCAAGATTTTATCCTTGTGATGTAAAATATTAGGTAATATATTAGAGGTATAATAAAAAGTAACTAAAAATAGGAAGTATTAGTAAAGAAATATTTATGTGGTTTGATTAAATGTAACATTAAAAATATAATCTACTTAATATAAATACATGAAATAAGAAGTATAGCTTTGGCACATCATATTAATTATATCACAAAAACTTAATTAACTTCATTCCAAACAAATAAATCAAATCTTCAAAAATGATGTGTCTAAATGCTAAGTGTCTTTCCTTGTACTCATGTCATTTCATTTAAAAATAAATAAATTATAAATAGATATTCTAAAAAGATTTAATTTCAAGATATACAAACTAAGATTGCTTCTTTCACTTACTTGTTCCACCTAAGTTATTGTATATATGAGGCAAAATTTTGGGAAAAGTTAGAAGAGCAAGAGGGAGAACCAAAAATGGAGGATGAGGAAAGTGAGTTTGGTGATGAAGAAGGAAACAAAATTAAAAGAAAATAATAATTGAGACAACACACCCTAAAATCAAGAAGCCACACCTCAAGCTTAAAGGTAAAAAGGGAAAATGGTCAACTAAGAGAAAGTTGGGATTGGCAGGCAATGTCAGGGGTCAAAAGAAACTTGAAAACAAGAAGAAAATTTTCCTTCGCAAGGAACAATGAGGATCCAAAATTGGAATGTTAGGGGCTTAAATTCCCCCAACAAATGACACATCGCCAAGTGCCAAGTTTAGCAAAGCAAGGGTGATATGATCTCATTGTATGAAACCAAGTGAAGCATTGAGCAATCTGATAAGAGAAGGTTGAAGTGGAAGCAATGGGAAGGATTTTTTGAGGGAACCATTAGGGTGTTTAGAGGGTTGAGGACCATTTTGAATCCTTTGAATCACAAGGGTGTTCTAATTGAAACAAGCTAGCATTGGCAATTGTCAAAGATGGCTTACCTTCTAGAGAGTGGAGTTTTTATGTTCAATGTGTATGGTCCAGTACCCACCATAGAGAAAAAGGAGGTATGGAACCAACTAACTATTAGATTGCATACCCTGTTACAAGAAAATATGGTTGTGATACGAGATTTCAATGCTATTCTAAATAATAATAAAAAGTTGGGTGGATTGAGGCGAATTTCACAAGTCTAGCTAGATTTCCAACAGTTTGTAGAGAAAAATTACCTAACTAACATACTTTTTTCCACATCATAAAACATGATGCCACAATAGCATACTTTTTCCAAGGTGCCTAAAAAGCCCCCCCAAACCCCCCCCCCCCCCCCCCCCCCGCTAAAAAAAAAGGTGAGAACCATAATTGTGCACTAAGTAATGTTTTGTTGGTTTATTGATGTGGCATCACATGATTGGCTATTTTTTAAACTAGAAATAAATTTCATTCAATCATAGATAGTTACTATAAACACTAACAACATAAAGTCACAACTATCAATGCAATATTGTCAAATATATCAGGTATTAAACCAACAAGTACTATAACAATTATTTGAACACGCTCAACTACTGAATATTTTTCCTTATTGTACAAGTGATCTAAACTCCTATAATATACACCTATTAATGGTCTTAGAAAACAATGGAAGATATCTTCTAGCAATTTGCGGGATTTATTGTTGTAAATGCAATTCAAACTTCTATTCAAATGATAAATTATAGCTTTTGTATCCCTTTTATTACTTTATGAATATATTGTGAATGTACAAACTTCTAATTAAATTCTTTTGTATGCAGATTGTTGAATACACTATGTTTGATTTCAATATGTTTCAACCAACGATCATTTTGCATATATGTATAAGCAAATGTTATGAGTCACGTAAATGATAAGTTGTGACTCATTAATGAGTCACATCTTATCATTGACGTGACTCTTCATAACAAACAAGTCATTAATACAAATCGATATTGAATCGATATCACATAAGCTGATAATACTATCGGTGATAACATAACAATTTTGATACTTAAACAGATACTAATCAGTATTAATTGTAAGTTGACAGTCATATATGAATTGGTGATCATCGATTTATCATTAATGATAATCGATGCTTATCGATCTATCACTAATGATAATCAATGATCATCAATCTATTACTCGTGATAATCGATAGTTATAAGATGAGAATATTTATCATTAAAATATGTATATGGATATATATTAATGTATATAAAATGATAGATATCATTGTTATATATATATATATATATATATATATATATATATATATATATATATATATATATATATATATATATATATATATATATATATATATATATATATATATATATATACTCATTTGTATATTTATCTTATCGATGCTATCATATTTAACACTCCCTCTTAGCTAGGGAAGATAAAGTATCTGATGCATCTCATTTCTCATAAGAATATATATACCACCTTACTTGTGAATGTAAAATGGTATGACATATCACTTAACATGTGATATGAGGAATCACCTAACATGTGATACCAAGTTTTACATATCACCTAACTCGTGATATGAGGAATCACCTAACATGTGATACCAAGTTTTACATATCACCTAACTCATGATATGAGGAATCACCTAACACGTGATACCAAGTTTTACATATCACCTAACTCATAATATGAAGGATATAATATGCTCGAGAACATTACATTCTCCTTATATACCCCTATTATGATATGTGCACTGACATTACATCACATAATGTCTACCATAATGAATCATGGCACATCCATGAATCAAGACGATATCAAGTCAACATCGTATCAACATTACAAGATCATCACCTTATAATGTTAAATACAAGTGTTCATTAACTAAAAAGTCATCACCTTTTAGAAATGCACACAGGATGGGTGGGCTCATAAAGTCATAAAGTCACACATATGACAAAAGAAGTTTACACATTAAACAACTTTATTATATTAGTACAAATAATAATTTTACATTTCAACCATACCAAGATTTTTTTTGAAGTGATCAACTTTCACCTTGGTGAGTGGTTTGGTAAGGATATCTGTTGTTTGATCTCCTTTACCGATATATTCCAACTGGATCACATTCCTTTCTACCATGTCTCTCACATAGTGGTAAGGAATCTCTATACGCTTAGATCTATCATGAAATAATGGATTCACTGATAGCTTGATGCAACTCTGGTTATCACAGTGGATGATAGTCAATTTTAGTGGTTCGCTGAATAATCCTACAATTAGTTTTCTAAGCCATTATGCTTCTCTAGCAGCTATTGAAGCTGCGATATATTCGGCTTTTGTAGAGCTTTGTGCTACTGAGTACTATTTTCTGCTAATCCATGATATCATAGTTGATCCTAAACTGAAGCAACACCCAGAGGTGCTCTTTCAATCGGTCACACTTCCAGCCCAATCTGAGTCGGTGAATCCATGAAGTTCTAAGGCAACCTTTTCATATTTGAGTCCATAATTTAGAGTGCATTGAAGGTACCTCATTATATGATTCACAGCCACAAGATGTATTTCCTTGGGCTCACACATGAATTGGCTTAAAGCATTCACTGCATAACAGATATCTAGTCTAGTGTTGACCAAGTACATCAAGGATCCAATCATCTGTCTGTAGAGAGTGGGTTCAGCTGACTGGGAATTTGTTGTTGCTTCCTTCAACTTGTGAAGATTTGTCTCCATGGGTGATGGCATTGGTCTGCAGTTCATCATGCCAAATCTCTTCAATATATCAATGGTGTACTTCCCTTGGTTTAGAATAATGCAATCTGATTGCTGCCATACTTCTAAGCCAAGGAAGTAGTGCAATAGTCCTAAGTCCTTCATGTCAAATTCTGAGGCTAGTTCCTTCTTGCATTGATTAATGAGGTGATCCTCTTATGTGATCAACATATCATCAACATATAATATTAATATTAACATATCACCTTTCTTTGCTTGAAGTATAGATTTGGGTCTGCATCATTTTTGGAGAAACCTAATCTCATGAGGTAACTGTCAATTCTCTCATACTAGGCTCCGGGAGCTTGCTTAAGTCCATAAAGAGCTTTTTTTAATTTACACACATGTGTTCTTGAATTATGGATCTCAAATCCTTCAGGTTTCTCTAAGTAGACCTCTTCTTCAATAGTTTCATTCAAGAATGTAGTCTTAACATCCATCTGATGTACTTTCCATCCTTTGGTAGCTACAATGGCTAGAACAGCTCTGACTGAAGTATATCGGGCAACTGGAGAAAAATTTTCTTCATAGTCAATTCCTTCTTTCTGTGAGAAACCTATGGCTATGAACCTTGTTTTGTACTTTTCTATACTGCCATCTACAGCATGCTTGATCTTGAACAACCATTTAGAGACCAGTGATTTATCTTTAGGTCTAGATACAATTTCTCATACATCATTCTTTAGGATGGACTCATACTCTTCTTGTTAGCTTGTGGTGACTAATTAGGAAAGTACTATCCAGGAAAAAAAATTTGAGGCCGACTACTTTTCGGTTATTTGGGCCGACTACTTATAGCTCATTCTAACCCTAAAGTAGGAAAATATTGTATAATATGGCTTAGGGTTAGGGATTTTTCATTATGTATGATTTCAGTACTTGCAGCAGAATTGGGCTGTAAGGGATTACGGATTGTAATCAGGTTGTAATCACTGGATAATAATAATATTGGACTCGCTATTGGTGGACGTAGCCTAGGGATTGGGTGAACCACGTTAAATCTGTGTGTCTTGTGTTCTATTCTGTGTGGTTTATTATTTTCTGATATTAGTTATATTTGCACATAATTGTTATTTCTGCCTTGTTAATCCTAACAAGTGGTATCAGAGCGAGGTTATTTCGTTCGTTCTTTCATCTATTCTCTGAAGCAGGTCTCACAAGTTAGTGGGAGAGTCTCTCGGTTAAGTGGGAGAAATGGCAAACGAGGGTAGGCTGAAGGTTGATAAGTTTAATGGGCAGAACTTCCAGTTATGGAAGATGCAAATGGAGGATTATCTCTATCAGAAGGATCTATGGCGGCCATTAGAGGGAGTAGCCAAGAAAGAGCAATCAATGTCTCAAGAGGATTGGGATATTTTGGATAGGAAGGCACTGGGGAGTATTCGTCTATGCCTGGCACAATCGGTGGCATTCAATATTACTGAAGCAAAGACAGCTAAAGATCTGATGGAAACCCTAGCGAAGTTGTATGAAAAGCCTTCAGCTTCAAACAAGGTATTTCTTATGAAGCGTTTATTTAATATGAAAATGGTAGAAGCTGGATCAGTTACTGATCATTTGAATGAGTTTAATACAGTTACAAGTCAATTAACCTCAGTTAAAATTACTTTTGATGAAGAGGTTAGGGCTCTCTTGATTTTGTGTTCTTTGCCAGAAAGTTGGAATGGCTTGGTAATGGCTGTTAGTAATTTTGTTTCTGGTTCTAATACCCTAAAGTATGATGATGTTATTGGTGTTATATTGAGTGAGGAAATTCATAGGAAAAGCTCAGGGGCATCCACATCGGGTAGTGTATTGAACACAGAAAGCAGAGGCAGAACAAGAGATAGAGGAAACAACTCTAGAAATCATGGGAAATCAAGAGGAAAATCAAAGGGAAAGAGGTCCGAATCTAAAGGGCCAAATGATTGCTGGTACTGTGGAAAACCAGGTCATAAGAAGAAAGATTGTTGGTCTCAGAAGAAAGATCAAGGAGACAAAAATGATGGAAACAAGGAGGCAAATGTGGTAAGTAACAAATCCGAGGAGGATGCTTTGCTCTTGTCCTTAGAAAGTATTGATGATTCATGGGTTTTAGATTCTGGGGCTTCATTTCATGCTACACCCCATAGAAGTTATTTTGTTGATTATGTCCAAGGGGATTTTGGGCTAGTTTATTTGGGAGATAATGAACCCTGTCAGATTGTTGGAAAGGGAAAAATTAAGATTAAGTTGCAGAATGGGAATCGTTGGCTACTACAAGAGGTAAGACATGTTCCAAGGCTGAGTAGGAATTTAATTTCAGCAGGGCAACTGGGTGATGAGGGTTGCACAGTTACTTTTAATGATAAAAATTGGAAGGTTTCAAAAGGTTCCTTAGTAGTAGCAAAAGGTGTGAAAGTAGGCACCTTATATCTTTGTACAGGTCATATTGTTCCTTCTACTTTAATTGTTTCAAAAGATAATGAATGTTCAGGAACAGTGGCTGCAGTTGAGCAGGAAGAACATCAAACTGTTGCTGTAGATTCTGACACAGCACTGTGGCACAACAGACTCGAGCACATGAGTGAAAAAGGTATGAAATTACTTCATTCAAAGAAAGTTTTACCTGGTCTGAAATGTGTCAATATGGATTTCTGTGAAAGTTGTGTTTATGGAAAACAAAAGAGAGTTAGTTTTGTGAAGAGTGGGAAGGAAAAGAAAAATGAGAGATTAGAGCTTGTGCATACAGATGTATGGGGACCAGCTTAGGTATCTTCCCTTGGTGGCTCTCTGTATTATGTTACATTTATAGATGATGCAACAAGAAAAGTATGGATTTATTTCCTTAGACAGAAAACTGATGTATTTCAAACTTTTAAGAAATGGAAATGCTTGGTTGAGAATGAGACTGGTAAAAAGTTAAAATGTCTCAGATCTGATAATGGTGGTGAGTATTGCAGCACAGAATTTGAAGAATATTGTTCCTCTAATGGTATTCGTAGGCAGAAAAATGTACCAAGGACTCCACAAGAAAATGGAGTGGCTGAACGCATGAACAAGACAATAATGGAGCGTGCAAGGAGTATGAGGTTGCATGCTAGGCTGCCCAAAAATATGTGGGCAGAGGCAGTGAACACTGTTGTTTATTTAATCAATAGAGGCCCCTCTACTCCTTTGGACTGTGGTATTCCAGAGGAAGCATGGAGTGGTAAGAAGGTGAGTTATTCTTTTCTCAAAACCTTTGGTTGTGAAGCTTTTGCACTTATAGATTCTGAAAATAGAACCAAGCTAGAAGCTAAGTCAAAGAAATGTGTATTTGTTGGGTATGGCATTGATGAATTTGGTTATCGGCTTTGGGATTTTGAAAATCATAAAATTGTAAGAAGCAGGGATGTCATATTCAATGAGAAAGTATTGTATAAAGATCTGTTGCTGCAGCATGAGAAGAAAGAAAATGACTATGTAGTACTGGATGATACTCCACAAGTTCATGTTCCAGTAGTTCCTTATGCTCCGCAACAACAGCAACAACAAATACCACACACCCCAGTGAGTGTTAGACGGTCAACAAGGCTAAGTAGACCTCTAGAAAGATTTTCTCCATCTTTGTATTCTATTTTGTTAACAGATGCTGGTGAACCTGAATGTTATAACACTAATACATTTGGGGGCATTTTGCGACAGCTATGTGTCGCAATTGCGACGGCTATGTGTCGCAATAGCAACACCCATAGACGTCGCTATTTTTTAGTCGCAAATTGCGACGTCTATGGGTAGCCGTCGTAATTGCGTCACCCTCCCGTCGCAATGTGGCTAAGATTTGTTATCGGCATGGGCGTCGCCCCCCCGTTGCATGGCTTCGGAGGGCCGTTGCAATTGCAACGGGCCTCCCAAGCAATTGCGACGGGTTCCCGTCGCAATTGCGACGCCCGTGGGTGGATAAAAAAAAAAATTTATTTAATACATTGCTAATGAACCACATTAATGCTTTTTTCTTTCAACAAATGAGGACAGCCACTGTAAAGACAACATGATAATGTACACTCACTATAAGGATAGTCACAAATGAGGACATCTCACAGTGACTGTCCCTTGTGTAATTGCCACTTGAATGTATTGCTATTCAGCCACATTAATGCTTTTATTCTTCAACAAATGAGGATAGTCACTCTAAAGACAACATGATAATGTACACTCACTGTGAGTGTACATTATCATGTTGTCTTTAGAGTGACTATCCTCATTTGTTGAAGAATAAAAGCATTAATGTGGCTGAATAGCAATACATTCAAGTGGCAATTACACAAGGGACAGTCACTGTGAGATGTCCTCATTTGTGACTGTCCTTACAGTGAGTGTACATTATCATGTTGTCTTTACAGTGTCAATATATGCATTATTACTTAAACTGAAGAGTACTCTAAATAATATGTCATTGTGGAGTTCTGATTGCTTCCAATTTGATATACGCTTGTTCTACTTATGTATCCAGCATCATGTAAGAAAAGTTGATGCTTTTAAAATAGATTCATTTAGCCATGAAATGCCTGTGCATGTTACATACAAGATTCCAAGGCCCAAAACTAATTACTCATTATAATTCATGTACAGAATGATAATCAACCACAACGAGGCATGCGTAGGCGCTGCTTAGATTTTGAGGCATCAGAAGCTCGTAGAAGAAACTTGACCAATGGCTCATGGAATGCAACAAACTTATTGCCTAAAACAGGAGCATTGGTAACCACAGATGATGGTTTTGAAAAGAACACTTCACCATCAATGTCACGTGAGGGAACTGCAATTTCTGATGGCAAGCAACTTGTAGTATATAAGAGAGATGCAGGTACAGATGTTGGGAATACATTGCTAATGAACCACATTAATGCTTTTCTCCTTCAACAAATGAGGACAGTCACTATAAAGACAACATGATAATGTACACTCACTGTAAGGATAGTCACAAATGAGGACATCTCACACTGACTGTCCCTTGTGTAATTGCCACTTGAATGTATTGCTATTCAGCCACATTAATGCTTTTCTTCTTCAACAAATGAGGATAGTCACTCTAAAGACAACATGATAATGTACACGGGCTGTAAGTGTACATTATTATGTTGTCTTTACAGTGACTGTCCTCCTTCAAGTGGCAATTACACAAGGGACAGTCACTGTAAAGGCAACATGATAATGTAGAGAAACGTTGTCATTTGTATTTTCAACAGTGCCGAGAGAGATTCCCTCCGCGAAATCACAGCTACAATTTCTGAGTACGTTGGGTTTATTTTTCTTTTGTCATTATTATGTAATCTGGTATTCAGCTGTTACAGAGCTAAAATACCCAGAAATGAGGACATATCTGTGTTGAATTTATTGTTAGCGGCTTTGGTTATTTAGAAGTTTAATTTTATTTGTTCATCTTTCAAGCACAAACGTTTTGTGGACCGTAACATCTTCATTGTTTCGGGTATGCAATGAAACAGCCCTAACTTGCAACTACCTTCACGGTACTTGTGTACATTATCATGTTGTCTTTACAGTGACTGTCCTCATTCAAGTGGCAATTACACAAGGGACAGTCACTGTGAGATGTCCTCATTTGTGACAAGGACAGTCACACATGAGGACATCTCACAGTGACTGTCCCTTGTGTAATTGCCACTTGAATGTATTGCTATTCAACCACATTTATGGGCCCGTTTGGACCACAGCACACAATAGCATCTACAGAGAAGAATATCCCAGGTGTAACAAGTTGTAAGAATATACCAACAGTTCTAAGAAGTTCCCTAGTACATAGTAGCATCTACAGAGAAGAATATACAACATGAGGGCAGCCACTGTAAAGACAACATGATAATGTACACTCATTGTATGTGTACATTATCATGTTGTCTTTATAGTGACTGTCCTCATTCAAGTGGAAATTACACAAGGGACAGTCACTGTGAGATGTCCTCATTTGTGACAAGGACAGTCACACATGAGGACATCTCACAGTGATTGTCCCTTGTGTAATTGCCACTTGAATGTATTGCTATTCAGCCACATTAATGCTTTTCTTCTTCAACAAATGAGGATAGTCACTCTAAAGACAACATGATAATGTACATGGGCTGTAAGTGTACATTATCATGTTGTCTTTACAGTGACTATCCTCCAAGTGGCAATTACACAAGGGACAGTCACTGTAAAGGCAACATGATAATGTAGAGAAACGTTGTCATTTGTATTTTCAACAGTGCTGAGAGAGATTCCCTCCGCGAAATCACAGCTACAATTTCTGAGTACGTTGGGTTTATTTTTCTTTTGTCATTATTATGTAATCTGGTATTCAGCTGTTACAGAGCTAAAATACCCAGAAATGAGGACATATCTGTGTTGAATTTATTGTTAGCGGCTTTGGTTATTTAGAAATTTAATTTTATTTGTTCATCTTTCAAGCCCAAACATTTTGTGGACCGTAACATCTTCATTGTTTCGGGTATGCAATGAAACAGCCCTAACTTGCAACTACCTTCACGGTACTTGTGTACATTATCATGTTGTCTTTACAGTGACTGTCCTCATTCAAGTGGCAATTACACAAGGGACAGTCACTGTGAGATGTCCTCATTTGTGACAAGGACAGTCACACATGAGGACATCTCACAGTGACTGTCCCTTGTGTAATTGCCACTTGAATGTATTGCTATTCAACCACATTTATGGGCCTGTTTGGACCACAGCACACAGTAGCATCTACAGAGAAGAATATCCCAGGTGTAACAAGTTGTAAGAATATACCAACAGTTCTAAGAAGTTCCCTAGCACATAGTAGCATCTACAGAGAAGAATATACAACATGAGGGCAGCCACTGTAAAGACAACATGATAATGTACACTCATTGTATGTGTACATTATCATGTTGTCTTTACAGTGACTGTCCTCATTCAAGTGGAAATTACACAAGGGACAGTCACTGTGAGATGTCCTCATTTGTGACAAGGACAGTCACACATGAGGACATCTCACAATGACTATCCCTTGTGTAATTGCCACTTGAATGTATTGCTATTCAACCACATTTATGGGCCCGTTTGGACCGCGGCACATAGTAGCATCTACAGAGAAGAATATCCCAGGTGTAACAAGTTGTAAGAATATACCAACAGTTCTAAGAAGTTCCCTAGCACATAGTAGCATCTACAGAGAAGAATATGGGTCAACGAGGTTGACTTCAAAGCCATGCAATCTAATGGTAATAGTAATATCATAATTTGACATACTATCAGAAATACTTCCTAAATAGACTATTCAATCTTATAAGAGATGGATTCATGAGAACTATTATTTATGAAATGAGTCAATGACTTTAATTAAAAAAATTACACAATCTAATTCTTGTAAAAATATCAAAATTTGACACATTGAAAATACCTTCCAAAAGTATCGTTAATTGATTAATATGAATCACTACTCATGAAATATAATTTTATAAACCTAATCTAAAAACTACACAATAAAAATCTTAATAGCAATATTGTAAGAAACTATTCCCAAAAGCAAGCCTAACAAAATTTGATGAAAATAATTTTTGTTTCACTCAACTTTGACATTCACAACTTCCTCTTTTATTATAATAAGAAAAAAAATGTCTTTTTAGATATACCTCATGAACCATACTCGAATAATCTATCATTTTTCTTCTCAAAAACATATTTGCAGAGCCTGCTTCTTTTACTTGTTTGTACTTTTATCTCTCTGATGGAAAGGGTTCCTTCAGGACACATTTTTCCAAGTTCACTGCTTGAGATATTTGAGGAGGGTTCCCCTGCTTGAGTATCCATCCAACCCATATTCGAGTAGTTCTACAATTGCACAGTCTAAATTAATAATACTGACAATTGAATGACGAATGATGATACATAGAATTGATATAAACTAATCCTAAAAACACTAAAACATTATTAATATATTTATATTTCATAAATAAAATTGATATAAAAGATCTGGAAAGATACATTAAAAAATAGAAAAACAGTAATTTATAATAGAAGGAAACTTAAATTGCTATTTAAAAAAAAAACAAGAGTCTTAAATCTTATCATTTTGTTTCATTATCATCCATAAGTACACACCTCTAGCATAATAATTATATTTTACCACCCATAAAATGAAAAAAAGATTTTCACAAGAGAAATTGAAGCTAGATTATAAAAATGAACCATCTTATTGGAAACTGGAACTGTTATCATACCCAAAAGGACTACAAAATTTCACCTTATCATACCCAGATTGTTGCTTTGCCTGGCGGAGGGAAATTTGATCAGTAAAATTGACACAGAGTATGTTGTCTCCATTGTCATGCTGGATAACAAAACACCAACTTTAATGGGCATGTACTGTCCCTTGTGTAATTGCCACTTGAATGCATTGCTATTTGATGCAGGGGCATCCCTAATGCAAGCCAAAGACACCATGATTGAAGGAAGTTGCCATGAAGCCAAGGAGTCAAATCCTATCAATTGGAACATAAGATTTTCACCTTGGAGCTTTGAAGGATTGACTGGTGAAAGGTCCTTTTGATTGACAAATCAGAGTCTTTTTGAATGACAATAAATTAGAATAGGAGTTTTAGATGTTTTCTTGGTTTGTAATAAATATTAAGGATTGATTTTATCTCCTTATAAACATCCACTTGTTGGACACAAGACCCCTTGGTGACTTATAAACCTTGGGCATCTTTTGAGTCCTTGGATGAAATGAGCATAGTAAGTGTTTATTAGGTGTCTTTTAGATGTTGTTAAGAAGTTTGAAGGTCCAAAATAACTTTAATAAGGTTCCTAAAGTTTCACAACACATTTTTAACCTTCTCGGCAAAGTTGTTTGCAAAGTTGTAATGCAACTTTAAAAGTTGCTTAGCAAAGTTGACATTTGTTGGATAAACTGTTCTAACCACCTAGATGGTTGAACCAACGTTTGGAGAGCCTATTTTAGGCTTCAAATGGTCGAAGACAGACAAAGAACCAGTATTGTAATCATTTTGCTTTCATAAAAAATAAAAATAACCCTGTTTTAGTGCATTTCTGGTGAAAAATGAACTCTGTACGGCTGTACGGATGGTGGTTGGATGATAAAATTTGTCTGGAAGTTGTAATAGTGACATCTGATGCTTTGGAAGTTGGTTTGATTGATTCTCTTTGTTTTATATCTAAGTTATTTCAAATTTTCTGTGCATTGTTTACAAACCCTCATTTTCAGGGTTTGACTGATGTAAAGACCTTAACTCACGTTTCAACCATTGGAATTCCTTCTTCCTTGGTGGAATGAGAGTTAAGGATGTATATTTGTATATTCTAAAAGCCCTGACTACTCTGCATCACTATTGAACCACATTAATGCTTTTTTCCTTCAACAAATGAGGACAGTCACTGTAAAGACAACATGATAATGTACACTCACTGTAAGGATGGTCACAAATGAGGAAATCTCAGAGTGATTATCCCTTGTGTAATTGCCGCTTGAATACATTGCTATTGAACCACATTAATGCTTTTTTCCTTCAAGTGGCAATTACACAAGGGACAGTCACTGTGAGATGTCCTCATTTGTGACAAGGACAGTCACACATGAGGACATCTCACAGTGACTGTCCCTTGTGTAATTGCCACTTGAATGTATTGCTATTCAACCACATTTATGGGCCTGTTTGGACCACGGCACACAATAGCATCTACAGAGAAGAATATCCCAGGTGTAACAAGTTGTAAGAATATACCAACAGTTCTAAGAAGTTCCCTAGCACATAGTAGCATCTACAGAGAAGAATATACAACATGAGGGCAGCCACTGTAAAGACAACATGATAATGTACACTCATTGTATGTGTACATTATCATGTTGTCTTTACAGTGACTGTCCTCATTCAAGTGGCAATTACAGAAGGGACAGTCATTGTGAGATGTCCTCATTTGTGACAAGGATAGTCACACATGAGGACATCTCACAGTGATCGATTGTCCCTTGTGTAATTGCCACTTGAATGTATTGCTATTGAACCACATTAATGCTTTTCTTCTTCAACAAATGAGGACAGTCACTCTAAAGACAACATGATAATGTACACTCACTGTAAGGACAATCACAAATGAGGACATCTCACAGTGACTGTCCCTTGTGTGATTGCCACTTGAATGTATTGCTATTCAGCCACATTAATGCTTTTCTTCTTCAACAAATGAGGATAGTCACTCTAAAGACAACATGATAATGTACACTCACTGTAAGTGTACATTATCATGTTGTCTTTACAGTGACTGTCCTCCTTCAAGTGGCAATTACACAAGGGATTTGTGTTTTCATTTGTGTTTTCAACAGCGCCGTAACCCTCCGTGAAATCACATCGGGATATAAGGGCAAAACAAACAAGAACGTTGTCATTTGTATTTTCAACAGCGCTGAGAGAGATAAACAAACTTAAAACTCAGACTTAAGAAAGATGAAGGCAATGCTTCAAAAGGCCGATGCCCTAAACACGGGAAAACACAATACCACCATTAAACGATGCCCTAGTCACCGTATCAATGCTGCCAGCTCCGTACCAGTATGCTGACTGCTCACTTTCATCCTATGATAAAGGTAACTTCATTAATCATACTTGAAATGGCAGCATACGAACTAAAGCTGATGAACATTTATAAACTAAAAGTTTAAAACTACAGATTACAAATGTAGTAGTTTCATACGAAAAGAACTTGATGTCTGAAATTTACCATTAGAAGTATCCAAAGGAATACCATAGTACTGTTGAACTTGGAGAATCGGAGATGATCTACACAGCAAGGTTCAACAGCTGTAAGGACTGTTACACCATCTTTAGCATTTGAATACATTTTCTCCTTGGCTTCTGGTGGATCCTCAAAGACCCCCAATGACGTTTTCCCTACAATTATCAATTGTTTGTCAGTATGAGATATTAATAAATAAACATTAATCACAATATTAGGCAAACAATGTTCTTGATGTCTGAATCTAAATCACAGAAAGCTCTAATAAAGCAGTTCTCAGTTTCACATTAAACTAAGTTTCAATTTCAAATGGTTATAATAATTTTTGCAAGTTATAAGTAGCTGGTTACAGTATATGACATAAAAAGAAAAAAAATCATTTCTATTCTTTTCTTCTTTTTCTCTTTCAACGAAGCTTTTGCACCACACAAATGCATACCAAGAATTTCTCAGGAGGTTTCAAGACCATTGCATACCAAACTTCTTCTCTGTAGATGCTACTGTGTGTCGTGGTCCAAACGGGTCCAAATAGACCTAGTGACTCTAGTAGGTCTCCAAAACCTGTTCTGCAGCAATAACTCTTCAATTTGACAAAGGACCTTATGAACTTATATGTTTTTTGAGTACCATTTTTGATGTTCTAACAATCCTCCAACTCCCAGACCCTGACTCCACTCCAACATATCAATGTCCTTATTGAGTCCGCAGACCTAATGCATGCCTTTGGGTGTGGGTTCCAAAACAAGGCATTGAAAATGGGTGCATGAAACCAAGATCAGAGTTTGAAGATGTCCACCATGCTCTAAAGATCTAGATTCAACAAGGTTTGAGGTCCTTTACTTGCCGCTACCCTCTGATCTTGCATAATCCATCAACTCCTAGTCAAGAACATTGAGATTCTTGACCTAGGGCTTGCTCTCGAAATTCTCTGGCTTAGTATCCTGTTCCAAAGCTTTTAAAATATGAAAATAAACCCCCTTAACTTGCATTTTACAAAGAACAGAGGATATCCTATGGTTTATTTGCAAGTTAAGGCCATTTGAATGCAATAACCAAAAAAAGGAGGGTTTGACAGAACAACAGATAAGAAAAAGGAATAACTTTGATATAAGGTGTCTTGAATCTACCAAATAAACTCTCAAAGCATAAGATATAAATACTCTAACTTCCACAATGGTCTGCCCTCCCTTTCACATCTGTACACTGTACAGTGCTTGAAGGAAATGCACAGAAAAGGCTCTGAAATAGTGGCTCTATCTGACAGAGAGTCCATGCTAGGCTTCATGACTAACCTAGAGCACATTCCTTGTTATGGAGGAAGTTTGAATGGTGAAGAACTTATGGAATGGATAGAGGACCTAGATAACCATTTTGACTACAAGTATCTTATTAATAACCATTTTGACTACAAGTATCTTATGGATAGAGGACCTTGATAACCATTTTGACTCATTTAGTATCTTATTGAGCTTCACTTTGTTTCGAGAATATAGTTTAATATTCTCTACTAAACAGGGCCAACCACGTGAAGGTGGAAGCTCATTTGGCCCCACCCCCCTCCCCCTAACATCACTCTACATTCCCCGTTAACATCTAACATTCATTCATTCTTTCAATTATTAATAAAATGTAACATTCAATCAATATCACATGATAACATTCATTAACACATTAGATTCGTTAACACGCAACATTCATCAATATGAAAATAAACACATAATTCATGAACATTCATTAGCACATAATTAAATTCATTGAGACATAAAATTCAGTCATTATCAATTAAGGTATTTAGATGACAATCATTTCTTTTTTCTCTTTCTAATTTTTTTTTCTATGTAAGCTCTAAGAGGAGCATCAGTGTTATCATCAATACCCCCCTCATCAGTTGTTTTGTTCTCTGTTCTTGATGATCTCAAATTCCTATGCTGCTGCAAAGGGGGGTCCTCTACAATAACAAATAAAAGAGTTAAATTTAAAATATTTAATTATAATTAGAATTATCATGCACAACTTGAATTCACTATAACATACCACAAAAATGTGTTAGCCCTGGGGCATCATGTATTGTCCATACAAGTATTGCATGGAATTGAAATTGTCTTTGTCCTATTGGTCTAGACACGTCATACATAGTGACACCGTTCCATAACTCCACCAACTCGTCAATAAGAGGCTCAATATATACATTCATATCTTTAACTTGATATTTACCTACTTGAATGAACAGTAACATTACATAATTATTGTGACCATTTTACTGTAAGATTTGTAAGTACATGTAAATTAATAACTATCAAATGATAAAATACCTGGAACAATCATTGCCAACATAATGTGCTCCCTCTTTATTGA
This sequence comes from Chamaecyparis obtusa, assembly GCA_027943335.1. NCBI lineage: Eukaryota > Viridiplantae > Streptophyta > Pinopsida > Cupressales > Cupressaceae > Chamaecyparis > Chamaecyparis obtusa. The sequence goes on from BSBK01007625.1 coordinate 226,867, forward strand.
CATCCACGGAGGAATGTTATTGTTGATAACAAAAATAGGCCACACCGAGCAAACAGATCTCATCTCTCCAAATGGATTGACACCATCCGCTGCCAATGAAAGCCTGAGATTACGAGGTTCTTCTTTGAAGTGTTGCCACTTTTCCTCTATGTGCATAAATGCCAAACCATCCGCAGGGATTCGAATAATGTCATCTCAACTTCTATTGCGTGCATGGTAATCCATAAATTATGCCAAGTTAGTACACCTGAATAATTGTCGCATCCGTGGAATAATGGGGATGTAACGAAGAACCTTGTGAGGCACCTTTTTTGTTATTCGATCTGTTTGATATCTACTCGTATGACATACAGGGCATTGTGTTGCAAATTCATGTTCTTTATAATATATAATATGATCATTGGGACAAGCATGTATTGCTTGATACTCCATTCCAATATCTTTCATAATAGCAGATAATTCTCGATATGAGCGAGGTAGAATATTTGATGGTGGTAACAAAAACTCGCCTATCAATCTACAGCAAAAAATATAAGTTGTTAATATAAACAATATTAGTGGTACATTATTCACCCTTTGTTAACTATAAAGACATATATGACATACCTTAACATATGTGACATTGTTATGTTGGATAAACCATTCATAACCTTCAAGTTCAACAACAACAATACAGCAGAGAGAAGAGTTGTTTGGGAGTCTTTGTATAGGGGCTCGTATGCCTTCTCAAGTAGAGGTACATCGAGGCTATCATCATCATCATGATCAAATCCGCTTGGACTAAATGTGTCATGGATCAATGTATTTATACCATCATCTTCAATTGTGTTTTCTGGCGCATGATCGTCATCTTCCATGGGATCATTATCTTCACCTTGGATATTCGCACCCCCATGTTCCTCCATATCATGTACTTCCCTGGGGAGATCAACCTATATAAAATTGATTAACATAAATAAACCATGATCTTCAACTCATCATCAAGTGATTTCATATGTATATAAATTGTTAAAATGATATAATGAACAACTTACTAGTGGATGATAGTCATGCCCCCCTTCAATGTGACCATTCTCCCTACAATGTCTCTTAATTGTTTTGATTAGCAGTCTTCTACGGTTTAAGCCCTTACAAATTTTGCAGGGACAATAACATTTTCCATCACCTTTTCTTTTCAAGTTAGACCACAATCTAGCGATTGTCTCCCTATTTTGTTCTTCACTTATATTATCTGACATGATCGTTCTTCGCAGGAAGCAAAAATTGGGCTATGAAAACTTCGGTCTACAACTTTCAGTGACTAAGCAAAATTGTCAAAAGTACACAAATCTTCTTAGACCTAGTTAAATCCTTTAATATTTTAAAAGTCTAGTTAAAATATACATTAGATTAAAAAATATACAATTTTCATGCCTGAGTGCGCGGCTACGACTAGTGCAATGGTCTTCTTGCTTAGCTCTAGAAGCTCTCTAGCAATCAAAACATATAAGCTACAAGGCAAGACATATTACATGACATGGCAAAAGGATTAAAATATACATTAGATTAAAATATATACAATTTTCAAACCTGAGCGCGCGGCTATAACTCGTGCAATGGTCTTCTTGCTTAGCTCTAGAAGCTCTCCAGCAATCAAAACATATAAGCTATTAGAATTCATTAACTTTTTGTAATTGGAAAACTCTATTTGATATTAGACCGTAAACTACTACTATTCTCTCCATAAGAACTAAGTACAAAATTCTTTCAAGTTCACATCCATGATTCCCTTTAGATTAAAATATACAGCAAAAATAAGCTAAAAGTCTAGTTAAAATATACATTAGATTAAAAAATATACAATTTTCAAACCTGAGCGCACGGCTATAACTCGTGCAATGGTCTTCTTGCTTAGCTTTAGAAGCTCTCCAGCAATCAAAACATATAAGCTACAAGGCCTAATAGCAATTTCAAAACAAGGTTCATCAAAAGAACCAAAAACAATGTGTGCAAACAATACCTTGTGAAGTGGTATAGACAATTAGAAGATGCTACTATGTGCTAGGGAACTTCTTAGAACTATTGGTATATTCTTACAACTTGTTACACCTGGGATATTCTTCTCTGTAGATGCTACTGTGTGCCGTGGTCCAAACGGGCCCATAAATGTGGTTGAATAGCAATACATTCAAGTGGCAATTACACAAGGGACAGTCACTGTGAGATATCCTCATGTGTGACTGTCCTTGTCACAAATGAGGACATCTCACAGTGACTGTCCCTTGTGTAATTTCCACTTGAATGAGGTCAGTCACTGTAAAGACAACATGATAATGTACACATACAATGAGTGTACATTATCATGTTGTCTTTACAGTGGCTGCCCTCATGTTGTATATTCTTCTCTATAGATGCTACTACGTGCTAGGGAACTTCTTAGAACTGTTGGTATATTCTTACAACTTGTTACACCTGGGATATTCTTCTCTGTAGATGCTACTGTGTGTCGTGGTCCAAACGGGCCCATAAATGTGGTTGAATAGCAATACATTCAAGTGGCAATTACACAAGGGACAGTCACTGTGAGATGTCCTCATGTGTGACTGTCCTTGTCACAAATGAGGACATCTCACAGTGACTGTCCCTTGTGTAATTAAGTATTGTGGGGAAGCATTCTAAATAACCAAAGCCGCTAACAATAAATTCAACACAGATATGTCCTCATTTCTGGGTATTTTAGCTCTCTAACAGCTGAATACCAGATTAAATAATAATGACAAAAGAAAAATAAACCCAACGTACTCAGAAATTGTAGCTGTGATTTTGCGGAGGGAATCTCTCTCGGCGCTGTTGAAAACACAAATGACAACCCGCTTGATTTCACGGAGGGAATCTCTCTCGGTGCTGTTCAAAACACAAATGACAACCCACTTTGTTCAAAACACAAATGATAACCCGCTTGATTTCGCGGAGGGAATCTCTCTCGGCGCTGTTGAAAACACAAATGACAATGTTCCTTTTTTTTTTTGCACTTATATCCCGACCAACATAAGGTCCATTTGTAATACAACATGATAATGTACACTTACAGTGAGTGTACATTATCATGTTGTCCTTAGAGTGACTATCCTCATTTGTTGAAGAAGAAAAGCATTAATGTGGCTGAATAGCAATACATTCAAGTGGCAATTACACAAGGGACAGTCACTATGAGATGTCCTCATTTGTGACTGTCCTTACAGTGAGTGTACATTATCATGGTGTCTTTAGAGTGACTGTCCTCATTTGTTGAAGAAGAAAAGCATTAATGTGGTTCAATAGCAATACATTCAAGTGGCAATTACACAAGGGACAATCACTGTGAGATGTCCTCATGTGTGACTGTCCTTGTCACAAATGAGGACATCTCACAATGACTGTCCCTTGTGTAATTCAAGTGGCAATTACACAAGGGACAGTCACTGTGAGATGTCCTCATTTGTGACTGTCCTTACAATGAGTGTACATTATCATGTTGTCTTTAGAGTGACTGTCCTCACTTGTTGAAGAAGAAAAGCATTAATGTGGTTCAATAGCAATACATTCAAGTGGCAATTACACAAGGGACAATGTCATGAGCCGTGACATATTGAACTTAGTATAATAATAAAATGATTAGATGATATATAATAATCTATTATTAACGGTATATAACAATAATATATAATTATTATCAAAAGATAATAATAATATATAGTTAGCATAATAAGTAATATGTTAATTAAATAATATTAAAATATTAATAAATAATATAATTATGATTATAATTATAATATAAATTAATAATAAATAATTATTAATAAATTATATATATTATATTATAATAATATATTAAGTAATAATATTAAATTAATTATTGATATAATAATTTTAATATATAAATAATATTAATAAACCTCTCAATATAAAACAATATGTTATCACTATAATAATATTTATTATAATATTATTAATATTACTAACATCATTAATTATAATATTTAATAATAACAATAACATTAATAATAATAATAATCATAATAACGTTTAAAGCAATATCGAATATCTGTAATCGATATACATCTACATTAAACATCTGCATTATCTATCACGATGAGGAATGAAGAAGTGATACAACAATCACTAGTCATTACACATCGATACCATGAGAGGATGATTAATGAACCAAATACTATGAAGTCAAGATCAACATGATATGAATAAGGGATAGGTCGCTATGTGTTTCAGAAGATGTATTGATAAGCAAGAAGGATAACCATTCATATATTATAAATAATCATTAATTGCACAAGTTTAGACAATGACATATCCGATAAAGCAATATCAAACATGAAGACCCGCTAGCAAATATGCACCATCACTTCCTATGTTATCATGACAATAACATAAACTAGATTGAATTCTACTATCTATATCAATAGACACCACATAGGAGGATATCGACTAAAGGATTGAAAGATTATCGATTGTCTGAGATAAACCACATCTTGTAGAAACACAAAAGCATCAGTGATTATATCACAAGCTATTGATGAATGAGGCATCAGTCATGGATAATAAGTACAATGTATCCTTAAGTATTAACAGGAATGGAAGTCAATTTGAAGATCAAACTCCATTACCAGCAATCAACCAATAAATGGACAATTATCAGAAAATGATATCGACTTATATCAGAGTAGAAAGATTGGATATAATCATAACAATATGGGATAAGGCAAGAGTTAATATCGATTGACTAAATACTAATGATAGTTAGACCAAACTAATACAAACACAATGGATGTTAACTACTGGTTGCACTACCAATTAGGGAAGATTACCTTCATAAAAAGATTTGATATTGAGTCAATCTGGGAGTTATCTATGATCAGAAAATAATGAAATAATATTAGTTCAACTGTCGGATTATGGAAAGGTGTGATTAACAAAGGGACATGGAGGAAGAAACAAGACACGTCTCATTCATAGCATCTCTTCAATTGTTAAAGACAATATAAGAATGCATTCTCGTCAGTCACTCAAGGCATCATTAGAACTTTATTTACTTATCCATATTTGGATATACTCAATAGAGCATCTGCCTTTGGCAGTTTGGTTTCAAGTTTATCATTGCAGATCAGAGACAACACCATGATTGCACAGATAGAAAGGATAGTCAGAAACAGCATCAATATTTGAAGTTGCAAGCATATAATTCAGAATCTAAAATAGCAACATATCACTCATAGCGATATTACACATTTGCATAATTACATCATCATATCAGACACAGCAAATACATTGCTGTAAGAAATACTTATTGATTGTATATCGATATTGTTTATATCAGACATAGCATCATTATACTATCACTATAAGTGATAGGAAACATCATATTCATAGCATATTTCATATCATTATATCCGACAGTGCTATTAAACATATTGGTATCAATATCATCTTGCACACATATTGTGATTGAATCTGAAATAGCGATTGATATCTTAAGTAACCTCCATTACTTAGTTTAATTGTAAGTATCTGATAGAGTAAGTCTGAGAAGTGGAGTAATTGTTCCTGTTTTCCAAGTTAGCCAAAAAGGGGACATTACAGACAATCACTGTGAGATGTCCTCATGTGTGACTGTCCTTGTCACAAATGAGGACATCTCACAATGACTGTCCCTTGTGTAATTCAAGCGGCAATTACACAAGGGACAGTCACTGTGAGATGTCCTCATTTGTGACTGTCCTTACAGTGAGTGTACATTATCATGTTGTCTTTAGAGTGACTATCCTCATTTGTTGAAGAAGAAAAGCATTAATGTGGTTCAATAGCAATACATTCAAGTGACAATTACACAAGGGACAATCACTGTGAGATGTCCTCATGTGTGACTATCCTTGTCACAAATGAGGACATCTCACAATGACTGTCCCTTATGTAATTCAAGCGGAAATTACACAAGGGACAGTCACTGTGAGATGTCCTCATTTGTGACTGTCCTTACAGTGAGTGTACATTATCATGTTGTCTTTAGAGTGACTGTCCTCATTTGTTGAAGAAGAAAAGCATTAATGTGGTTCAATAGCAATACATTCAAGTGGCAATTACACAAGGGACAATCACTGTGAGATGTCCTCATGTGTGACTGTCCTTGTCACAAATGAGGACATCTCACAATGACTGTCCCTTGTGTAATTCAAGCAGCAATTACACAAGGGACAGTCACTGTGAGATGTCCTCATTTGTGACTATCCTTACAGTGAGTGTACATTATCATGTTGTCTTTAGAGTGACTGTCCTCATTTGTTGAAGAAGAAAATCATTAATGTGGTTCAATAGCAATACATTCAAGCGGCAATTACACAAGGGACAGTCACTGTGAGATGTCCTCATTTGTGACTGTCCTTACAGTGAGTGTACATTATCATGTTGTCTTTAGAGTGACTGTCCTCATTTGTTGAAGAAGAAAAGCATTAATGTGGTTCAATAGCAATACATTCAAGTGGCAATTACACAAGGGACAATCGATCACTGTGAGATGTCCTCATGTGTGACCTTTGTGAAGGCAAGTGCCAATTTGTACCCAAGTTACCAATATTGTGGCAAAAGTGGGAATGAAGCATTTAGGGGTCAAATTGGGCAAAGAAGTGTAGAAGTGGCCTATGTGAGGTCTAAATAGCCTAACTAAGTCATGGTTAGGGTCTTATGGTGTTTGAACAATAAGTTTTGAACCAAAATCCCAAAGGTTGTAACAAGTTGTCAATGTTGTCATTCACAACATTGACAACATTTGTGCAAGGGAGCATTTTCGAGTAAGATGGTTATGTAACTATATGAAACCATTGAATTAGGCATCAGATCAACTATAAGAGGCCTCCATCGATCTGTGCAAAAGGTTGGGGGGAAAAAAATTTGGAATTAAGAAGATTTGTAGAGTAACATGGTTTTAGTGAATTCTTGAGTTTTTTTGTTTCTTTGTTTTCAGTTGATTAATGGATTAGATAGCTCGCAGTGTCTATTGGAAAAGTTAGTACAAGTTGTTTTTTTATTCTGTGTTGTGTTTTTTTTGAGTTTTGAAGCATTCCAACTAGTTTGTTAATTCTTTTGTTAAGTACCCTATCATTGGTTTGAACCAGGCAGGTTGAACAAATGGAGTCTTAGCTCATCATTCCATTGTCAATTTTGTACGGGCTCTTGGAATGGGTGAGGAGACTCCATGTACTATATGTTTGGAAGGAGGGGCCCTGGGAAGCTCATTTTCTATGTTTGCAATGATGTCCTAGGTGAGTCAGTTGAGCACAGTTAGGGATGACAAATCATTACAAGAAGATTACAACAAGTTGAATGCATTGGTTGCTTCAACTAAAATCTCATGGAGAGGTAGACACACATCTAAAGAAGCCCCAAGTCAAATTAGAATATTGGGTGAGTTTCTTTGGCTGCTAAGAAAACAAACTCTTAGTCAGACTGTCCAAGTTGTGTCAAAATACTTGTTTTCAGGCATGGCTGTAGCAGTTGGTGTACAAAAAATCTAGGAGGAGAAGACCTTAGATATCTTGGAGTTCTCAATAAAGGGCATCTGAATCCTAAGCCCTTTAGGTGGCTTAATATAAACAAAAAGGCTTGACAAAGGCCTAATTGCTAGCAGCCTATTTTTGGGTGCAATTGGCATGGTTTGATGAACCAGATTGAAGTACTAATGAAAAGTATAGGTGAAGGAGTAATATTGAAACCAATAGAGGTCCTAGTGGCCAGCCTCTCCATGGAGTAAAGTTCTAGTTGAATGTGTTTCAATTTGTGAAGACAAGACTAGGAGTGTCCTAGTAGCTAGATTGGTATTGAGCAGAGTTCGTTGTATTTCTTGTTGGTGTGCACTAGTTGAAGGAGTGGGATCTTGGGTAGAGATACCTAAAGAGTGTAGGGATAGTTAAGTACCCTATCAAGTCAAAACATTGGCCTAAAGAGACCCTAGTGAAGGATAGGGAGTGAGCAAGACAAAGTGTTACATCAATTAACAAGATCATTTTTTGGTAATTGTGTACATTATCATGTTGTCTTTACAGTGACTGTCCTCATTTGTTGAAGAAGAAAAGCATTAATGTGGTTCAATAGCAATACATTCAAGTGGAAATTACACCAGGGAATATCACTATGAGATGTCCTAAGTGTGACTGTCCTTGTCACAAATGAGGACATCTCACAGTGACTGTCCCTTGTGTAATTGCCACTTGAATGAGGACAGTCACTGTAAAGACAACATGATAATGTACACAAGTACCGTGAAGGTAGTCGCAAGTTAGGGTTGTTTCATTGCATACCCGAAACAATGAAGACATTACAGTCCACAAAACGTTTGTGCTTGAAAGATGAACAAATAAAATTAAACTTCTAAATAACCAAAGCCGCTAACAATAAATTCAACACAGATATGTCCTCATTTCTGGGTATTTTAGCTCTCTAACAGCTGAATACCAGATTACATAATAATGACAAAAGAAAAATAAACCCAACGTACTCAGAAATTGTAGCTGTGATTTCGCGGAGGGAATCTCTCTCGGTGCTGTTGAAAACACAAATGACAACGTTCTTGTTTTTTTTGCCCTTATATCCCGATGTGATTTCGCGGAGGGTTACGGTGCTATTGAAAACACAAATGACAATGTTCCTTTTTTTTTTTTGCCCTTATATCCCGACATCGCAATTGCAAGTTAGGGCTGTTTCACTGCATACCCGAAACAATGAAGACGTTACGGTCCACAAAACGTTTGTGCTTGAAAGATGAACAAATAAAATTAAACTTCTAAATAACCAAAGCCGCTAACAATAAATTCAACATAGATATGTCCTCATTTCTGGGTATTTTAGCTCTCTAACAGCTGAATACCAGATTACATAATAATGAAAAAAGAAAAATAAACCCAACGTACTCAGAAATTGTAGCTGTGATTTCGCGGAGGGTTACGGCGCTGTTGAAAACACAAATGACAACGTTCTTGTTTTTTTTGCCCTTATATCCCGATGTGATTTCGCGGAGGGTTACGGCGCTGTTGAAAACACAAATGACAATGTTCTTGTTTTTTTTGCCCTTATATCCTGATGTGATTTCGCGGAGGGTTACGGCGCTGTTGAAAACACAAATGACAACATTCCTTTTTAATTTTGCGCTTATATCCCGACAACGTCGCAATTGCGACAGTGCCAAATGTATTGTCGTCGCAAATTGCGACGGTGTCGGGCTATATTTGAAAAAAAAAAAAAGCCAAAACCGCATGACATTTGCCTGTCGTCGCAAATTGCCGTCGCAATTTCACCCCAAATGTATTAGTGTAATGAAGCTGTGCAGGTGGATACAAAGCTTCAGTGGGAGTCTGCAATGACAGATGAAATGGACTCTTTGCTGAAAAATCAGACATGGGATTTATGTAAGTTACCTGCAGGTAAAAGGGCTTTACAGAATAAATGGGTTTACAGGATAAAAGAAGAGGATGGAGGTACGAAAAGATTTAAAGCCAGATTAGTCGTAAAAGGATTTGCACAGAAACATGGTATTGATTTTGATGAGATATTTTCTCCAGTTGTTAAAATGACTTCTATTCGTACTGTTTTAAGTATTGTGGCTACTGAAGATTTGCATTTAGAGCAGTTTGATGTTAAAACAGCCTTTCTTCATGGTGATTTGGATGAAGAAATATATATGGTTTAGCCACAAGGATTTGAGGTCAAGGGTAAGGAGAATTTGGTGTGCAGATTGCAGAAAATTTTATATGGCTTGAAGCAAGCACCTCGGCAATGGTATATTAAATTTGACTCTTTATGAATGGGCATGGATATAGTCGGTGTCATTCTGACCATTGTGTTTATTTTAAGAGGTTGGATGATGACAGCTACATTATTTTATATTTATATGTTGATGATATGCTTATAGCTGGGTCTAACATGAATCACATTAAGGGGTTGAAACAACAGTTAGCAAAATCTTTTGCTATGAAGGATTTGGGGGTAGCAAAACAAATCTTTGGTATGAAAATTTGTAGAGATAGGAAAAATAGGAAATTGTCTCTATCTCAGGCTGATTATATTGAGAAGGTGTTGCAACGTTTCTCTATGGAAAATGCCAAAGCTGTCAGCACCCCTTTGTCTGGTCATTTGAAATTGACTAAGGATATGTGTCCCAAGACACCAGAAGAAGAGACTAAAATGTCTAAGGTACCTTATGCTTCAGCTATAGGGAGCTTAATGTATGCTATGATATGTACTAGGCCAGATATTGCACACGCAGTGGGAGTTGTTAGCCGTTATATGAGTAACCCTGGTATTGAGGATTGGAATGCAGTCAAATGGATTCTCAGATATTTGAGAGGCACATCCAGTAAGTGTTTACACTTTGGGGGTTCTACTACTACTGTACAAGGCTATGTTGACTCAGATTTGGCAGGAGATATAGATAGCAGGCGGAGTACTACAGGTTATATATTTACTGTTGGTGGGACAACAGTGAGTTGGATTTCTCGACTACAAAAGGTGGTTGCTTTATCCACTACAGAGGCAGAGTATGTTGCTGCTACAGAGGCAGCCAAGGAGATGATATGGCTTCAATTCTTCATGGAAGAATTGGGACATCCACAAAAGAATAATTTTCTACATACAGATAGCCAAAGTGCCATTCATCTTGCAAAGAATTCTGCTTTGCACTCAAAGACAAAACACATACAGTTGCGGTACCATTTCATTCAATCAGTTTTGGATGATGGACAGTTAAGGCTGGAAAAGATTCATACTGATGATAATCTAGCAGATATGTTTACAAAGGTAGTAACAAGGGAGAAGTTGAACTCATGTTCAGCTTCAGTTGGTCTTCTAGACTGAACAAAATAAAGGAACAGCTGAGTCCAAGGTGGTTCAATCCAGTGGGAGCCTCATGTGGGTAGCGGTATTGCTACAGGATCAGTCTCCAAGTGGGAGGTTTTTTAGTATAGTGTGGATATTGATCAGTCACCAAGTGGGAGATTGTTAGCTTGTGGTGACTAATCAAGAAAGTACTATCCAGGAAAAAAAATTTGAGGCTGACTACTTTTCGGTTATTTGGGCCGACTACTTATAACTCATTCTAACCCTAAAGCGGGAAAATATTGTATAATATGGCTTAGGGTTAGGGATTTTTCATTATGTATGATTTTAGTACTTGCGGCAGAATTGGGCTGTAAGGGATTACGGATTGTAATCAGGTTGTAATCACTGGATAATAATAATATTGGACTCGCTGTTGGTGGACGTAGCCCAGGGATTGGGTGAACCACGTTAAATCTGTGTGTCTTGTGTTCTATTCTGTGTGGTTTATTATTTTCTGATATTAGTTATATTTGCACATAATTGTTATTTCTGCCTTGTTAATCCTAACACTTCTACCATGGCATCTTTCCATACTTGGTGTTGAAGAGCTTCTGAAACATTTGCAAGTTCTAAATTTGAGAGCTCACTCATTAGGGCTACATAGCTAGATAATCTTGTGGGTCTTTAACTCTCTCTAAAAGTTCTTGAAGGAGCTTTGTAGGACTTTGGTTCTTCAATTATCTTAGTTGTCCAGAGAGGTCTCCTCTTAGGATTTTTCAAGGATGTGCTTGGTTCTTCACTTTCTTCTTCCTCAGAATACTCCCTCTGAATCTCAGGAGCGGTTTCCTTTTCTAGTTCTAAGGGAGAAGTTTGGATTTCTGGCTCTATGGAGTTTCTAGCTCTTGTGATTGCTATATCCTCCTCAAAAATTACATTGCTGCTTAGTTCAATCTATTTCTGACCATGCACATATACTTGGTAAGCTTTTGAGGTTTCACTATAACCTACAAAAATACCATTTCTTCCTAAAGGTTCTAGTTTTGTTCATTTCTCTTTGGGCACATGTATGTATACAGGACAATCAAATATCCTTAAGTGATTGATGTCTGGTTTTGTACCATTGAAAACCTCTTCGGGAGTTTTATTATCAAGATGAGAGTGTGGACATCTATTTTGTATGTATACTGCAATATTAGAGGCTTCTTCCCAAAGAGAAGTTTCTATGTTTTGATCAAGAAGCATTGCCTTGGCAGCTTCTACAATGGTTTTTTTTTCCTTTCAGCAACCCCATCTTGTTGTGGATTGTAAGGGAGAGCGAACTCCCTCTTAATCCTAGCATCTTTACAAAATTCTTTAAACATATCTGATGTATATTCCCTCCCGTTGTATGTCCTTAAGGTTTTTATTTTCCTTCCAGAGGAGTTTTTAGTAAGGGACTTGAATTGCTTAAATCTTTTAAGGATCTCCTCAGATTCTTTACATTTGAGGAAATAGATCCAGGTCTTCCTAAAGAAATCATCAATAAAGATTACATAATATAGAAACCCTCCTAATGAAGGGACAGACATGGGCCCACACAAATCTGAATGGACTGATTCTAATACATTATTTGTTTTGCTAGAACTATTCTGAAATGATCCCTTAGTGTTTTTACCTAAGGTACACCCCTTGCATGCCCCGGAGTGGTATTGTTTAAGTTTTGGTAATCCTATAACTAATCTTTCCATGGAAGATAGGGCTCTAAAATTTAGGTGTCCTAATCTTCTATGTCATATTTCATTAGAGTATGCAATTTCATGGATAAGGGCTAGATTTGGTTATGTACATAGCTCTTACAAATAACCTTGTCTCTTACCTATAGTTTGTGCTTTCTTAATAGTAGAGTTCTTTGGCCATGCCAATACTTTACCATCCATGAAAGTTACCTTGTATCCATTTTCTTCAAGTGCAGATATGGAGACTAAATTTCTTTTGATACCTGGAAAAAACAATACCTCGGTGAGTTGAATAGAGATGCATGACTTTAGTCTAATGGTGCAAGTTCCAACACCTTTCACTGGATGTGCAGAGTCATCTCCAATAGTTACTTCCTCATCAGTTTCTTCCACCATGGAATCTAATAGTTCTCTGAATCCAGTAATATGTCTTGAGGAACCGCAATCTATGACCCAAGTACTTTTATGAGAGACTTGATTTGAAAGTGCGGAGTAGAATACAAGCTTCTCAGATTCATGCTCTTTCTTAGTCTTCTTTACCTTGGCAAATGAGGCTTGATGCTTTATGTATGGACAATTTACTACATAGTGTCCATACTGATCGCATTTGAAACATTGTACCTTTGACATATCTTTCTTGGATTTACCATTCCCATGATTGTTTTTCCTTTTCTTGAAATGTTTCTTCTTTTCTTTCTTGTGGGAATTTACATTTAGTACATGAATATCTTCATCAATAGTTTTCCTCTTGAGTCCTTTCTTTGCTAGTCTTGATTCTTCTTGGAGACAATCTGATCTTAGCCAGTCAAATTTTGGAAATTTAGACCTAGCACTGATGCCTGAAACAAATGTCTCCCAGGAGTCAAGTAGACCATCTAAGGCAATTAATGATAATTCCTTATATTCTATTTTGTACCTAAGTGTTGACAGTTGATCTCTTAGAGTTGAGATTCTCATAAAGTATGAGTTGATTGATTCGCTTTTGTTCATACTTATATGGTTAATCTCTCTATTCAGGGCTAAGGTCTTGCTGGCACTACTTATTTCATAAGTGTTTGCAAGTGTTTTAAACATGTGATATGTCATTTCATATTATGTCAAGAGTGGTACAATATGATCTCTGACTCCATCAATTATGATTTTCGTGGCCTTATCATTTCCTTCAATCCATGTAGTTTTCTCTGGATCATTCTCCAATTCTGTCTTGTCTTCTTTTATGAATGACTCAACCTTATTTTCTTTTAGTATCATTAGCATTCTTAACTTCCATGATGAAAAGTTATTCCCTCCTTCAAGCCTATCCTCAAATCTGATAACGCTTGCCATGGAAATGTGATGTGCTATATTTAAATGTCTTAAGTTTGAAAACTTCTTGGATCTTCTTTAACTTGGCTCTGATGTAAATGCAATTCAAACTTATATTCAAATGATAAATTGTAGCTTTTGTATCCCTTTTATTACTTTATGAATATATTGTGAATGTACAAACTTCTAATTAAATTCTTTTGTATGCAGATTGCTGAATACACTATGTTCAATTTCAATATGTTTCAGCCAATGATCATTTTACATATATGTATAAGCAAATGTTATGAGTCGCGTAAATGATAAGTCGTGACTCATTAATGAGTCACGTCTTATCATTGACGTGACTCTTCATAACAAACAAGTCGATGTTAATACAAATCGATATCACATAAGCCGATAATACTATGGTGATAACATAACAGTTTTGATACTTAAACCGATACTATTCATTATAAGTCGACAATCATATATAAATCGGTGAACATCGATGATAATCAATAGTTATCGATCTATCACTAATGATAATTGATGATCATCAATTCATTACTCATGATAATCGATAGTTATAAGATGAGAATATTTATCATTAAAATATGTATATGGATATATATTAATGTATATATAATGATAGATATCATTGTTATATATATATATATATATATATATATATATATATATATATATATATATATATATATATATATATATATATATATATATATAACTGTTATTTCAAACAACTTTTCAAATGTTGTGATCTCTTTCTTGCACCTCCAAACAACTGACTCCATCTTCTCTATGGCGATTTATTATCTTGGAACGATCTATTTCTTGCAACTCTTGGCAACCTTTTCAAACAAGTGACCTTCTCTTGCGCATCATGTCCTTCAAAATTGAAACTTACTTGTATGTACTTTAAATCAACTGCCTCAAATTTGAACAGGTTGTTGGCTTTAAAACTGATCCAATTCTCTTTAATTTTTTTGCACCAAAATGGTTGATTCTCCTTATTTTAAGAGCTGTAATGTTTTTTCCTAATGATTGGATTCTTTGGCAGTGAACATTACAAGACTATGGCAGCTTGACACTTCTTTCCTCAGACTTCTGCGACTTAATATCAATTTTCTTCTTTGCTGGTGGCGTCTCTTTTGATCTGTTCCTAACATTAATATAGATAAATAAACTATTACTTTATATTTTATATTTTTCATTTTTATAAAAAATTTAAAACAATTATACTCAAACAGAATATGTTGGTAGCTTAGTCTACTTTAAGAAAACGTTTTTTTAATCTGAGTCAAGATGACTAAGTACCCCATTAAGACTAGGATAAGTATCAACCAATGAAACTAAAGTATATATTGACTTAATTCTTCCCTTCGTAGATAGTAATTGCAAAAGAACTATATGGCGAAAAATATTTTAAAATGCATTCAAAAGTAAGAGTAAAAAAATAAATCTACGTATATGTTAGACATTGATTTGATATTGTTTGAAAATTGTGGACAACCTATGTATCAAAAAATGTTACCAATGTTCACATTCTTGAGGTATGGTTAGAGATATTCCAATAAATGGACGTAGTAAACTAAACTTAGCACTTAGGAACAACAAATAATTAAAATAAATCACTTTAAAAACACATTGAAAATACAATACAGATAAAATAAAATTTACTATATACTCAGAAATATCGAATGTGGATTTATTTGACTTCTCGAAGCTTTAGGCTAAATTTTGAAGCTAGACTCTAACCTTTTTATTTTATGTACTCCTAAAGATTGCGACGTCTCAATGAATCTTAAGTCTCTTGCCAAAGCATTACCTATCATGTTTGGATAGGTATCTATCTCGTATGGACAAATGTCTATCCAATTTCAATGGATGTATGTCTAATATAAACAAGAGATGCTAAGTAAAAAGCTAACTGCACACATAATAATTTAATAAACTGATAAGTTTTAATAACAAAAAAAAATGGGTGAATCTATGAGATACAATGGGTGAAATTTTGAAATACAACTTAAGGGTTGTTATACTGGGCCTAGTACTAAAACCAAAGAAAATAATAAGAAATTCCTTGAAGAAGAAAAAAAAATAGCATTTGTAAAATTGCACAAAAAAATTTACTAGCAAGATCTTGAGGCTGCAAGAACTTTCTTCTGTTTTATGTTATGTTTGCTTGTGTCTTTGCAATTGTCTGTGACCAGTTCACTAGTGCAAACATCTCTGTTGTGTTTCAGTTTATCTTCTGTTGTTAATATTCATATTGTAAAGGATCACAAAAACCCTTTCAAAACTTGTTTTACCTCTATAATCAACAACATAATGCTGATGAATCTCCATTAGCTTTCAGTCTCATGGCCTATTTGCATTTCCATTTTTGTCATACAAAGCAAATACTAGTTATTTGGTTCATGATCTCCAACTTATTATTATAACAATGCATATTTAAAATCCTAATATAACTTAAACTATGATGTTACTAACTTCTAAAATGATGTTACATACTCTTGCATTATCCATTTGAAGATCTGCCACAGTTATTCCCTAGAATCTCTAGCATGTATTTGCTTTTGGTAAGTTGTAATCAATGATCATAGCTAGTTTTAGCTCATTTAAGTAACATGTTTCCTCCTCCACAAAAATATACAATATAAATATGCTCAAAATGTTTTCCTTCTAACGAGGGGCCTCCAGAAAATCAAAACACATATTTTCTTCTTTTTTATAAACATAAAATATCATGCACAACATTGTTGAAAATTATTGAAGTTACAAATCCCAAATTGTAATCTTTTAATAAATAAATTATGGGATTGGACCCTCACCCTTTGTATTAAAATTCAAAATAATAATATAAACAAGCCAGTATTATCAGCAAAAGCCCTTAGAAAGTTTAAGATGAAACCATACGCACCACTCTAACTGATTGAAACTGCCTCTATTACTAATGCTCGCATCCATTAATTTTCAGGACAATTGACTTACTTGTACACAACCTTCGATCAATGAATCATTAACAATTTCTTTCTTTCTGCATTTTTCGTTTGATGTCAAAATTGCTACATCTGATTCTACAGATGAAAAACTAGTAGTTGCAGATAAATAAATGCCTTGTGTCAATTGGAATTACTAAAATAATTTAACACTATTTTTTAATGTTTGTTCAATCAAAAGTTTCACCTCACCATAAGATACGGCTGAGAAAAATGCTTTTACTGCTTCAAAAAGAGAACCTACCAATAGTAGTTTCTATAGCTCAACCTGTACCAAAGATAATATAACAGAGATAACTGTTAAACTCTCACCCCTTTCTCCCGGGAAGCAAGGGAGGATGATTCCACCATTCAAAAGCCCTATCAACAATCTTGATGGAGAAAAACAGTAACATTAGTTAGAGTTAGGACTGTAATGTTCCAACTTTTCGCTTGACTGATTTAACAAGGGATGAAAGTTCAGTTTTCCTCTTTTTAGTTGAAGAATCGCCAACTATAGATTCCTTTTGCACAATAGACTTTAAATCATCCATTGTTTTATCTGCAAACTTCTTTTGCTGCTTTTGAACTATGCTACGACTGTAAGTTGCTGACCTGCAAGAATAAGTTAACAAAGAAAATGTTTAGATAATTTACTTGGGATACGGTATAAGAGGCCTTCTCTTTTTATATAGTACAGTACGAACATGAAATGATAGCAGTAAGCTTTCAAATCATTCAAACTTAAGTCAATATATTCCTATTATTCTCAAAACATACCTCTTAAACTGTGGATTTGTTGGATCTATGGCAAAATGATGAGATGTGAATAGAGCCGAAAATCTTGGATCATCAGTATCAACAGTAGGTAGTTTGTCCTCAATTGCAGATTCCTTGACCTTTTGGTATTTGGATTTAATTGATTTTAAATTATATCCTCTAACAGAATTTTCTAACCCATGATCATCAGCAAGCAATAGCTCTAGCTCAGCTTTACTTGCATCTTCTTCACTTTTTATTTCACTTGATAAAGCTTTTGATTTTGAATTCTTTTTAGCAGCCTTCTCTATCTTGGACCCAGTAATAATCTTCTCTACATTATCTCCAGAGTCATCATCTAAAAAGAAATCATCAGACTGATTATCCCAATCTATATTACTTGCATCCTCACCATCAGAACTACCAGTTTCTTCTTCAGAAGATTTTGTTGTGATGTTTTTCCTTGCCTTCCTCTTTTCACTTCTTTTTCTCAAATAAGCCTCCCAAACTGTCTCTTCTGAATTGTTTTTATTTTTTCTTTCAAGAATCTGCTTACTTAGCTTCTCTAGACCAGTGTTGAAAGTTATTTCCATATCTTTGTCATCTTTATCTTCCCTGCCTTCTGAAGGATCTCCAGAATCAAGAAGCAAGGATCTATACTTTTCTCTCAAGTCTTTCTTCTTCTCATTATCCACTCCATCCTCTACCTCTTCATCCTCATCACTGTCGGATACATCATCATCTGATGCCAGATATGCCTTAAAGTCCATTTCATTTAGCTGCAATACAAAAGTAAACAGAAAACAAACCAAAATGATTACCCATCTTTCTTTTCATCCCAACCCTATACAACAGTAAATATATCCTTCAAACTTTGTCTAAAACCATAAGAGGACATCGACAAGAAAATTGATAGTGACATCTTTGTAAGACTTTCTTCTTTATGCATACTTGTGGCCCCTTACTTTCTTATGGAGGGAACAGATACACTTTTTTGGTGGAACAGACGCACTTTTAACATGTCACGAGTCATTTAATATAAAATTGCATTAAGTCATTTTACTTGGTTACGAATCATTTGATAAAAGATCGCATATATACTCTCAAAGGAGTTTAATATTTTAAGTATTTTATATTTCTATTGAAATGGTTGAATCAACCAAATCCCTTCTCATATAGGAGTGCATGTGATGTTTCAGCCAGTTTGATAAATTGCATTGAATGATCTTTCTTTATTTATTTGCGTGCCCCTTCCTTCCACCATTGGGATAGCAAGTTGACTGAAGTAGCTTCCGATGAAGATCACTATGGGCATTGACTAACCAATGAGACCAATATAATGACATCCTTTGCAAAAGCCAAAGTGTCGTATTACATAGGGAAAGGCTTATTACAATTAGGTATAAGTTAGATAAAAGGTTACAAGGATCGCTTTTGCGAGCTTACATTCATAAATAGGTGTGTGCATCATTCCATTGTATTCTATAAATTGGACTAGTAAAGCTTCCAAATAAATAGTCCAGAATAGTTATATGATATGAAATTACATGAGTCATTTTACTTGGTAAAGAATCACTTAGATCACTATTTATGCTGTCAAAGGAGTTAAATATTTTTATTTTCTATTGTACAGGTTGAATCAACCAAATCCCATCTCATAAAGGTGTGTCTGTGTTTCGATCATGTTGATATGTCACATTGAATGATCTTTATTTATATATTTTAAGTCCACATTCCTTCCACTTTGGGATGGTGAATTGTAACTGAAGTAGCTTCCTAGAAGGATCCCTGTTGACATTGACTATCCACTGAGGCTTATATAATGAAATCCTTTGCAAAACCAAAATGTTGTACTTACCTAAGGAAAGCCATCCTACAATTAGGTATAAGTAGATAAAAGGTTACAAGGCCCTCTCTATCAGCTCATATCCATAAATAGGTGATGAATGCATCATATGCCATTTTCATTCTTGAAATTGGACTAATAAAGCTTCCAAATAAACAGTCCAGAACGACAAAACCTTCCAACTACCCAAATAATAATGTGAAGTAAATGCTCCCCAACCTGTTTTGGATCATACTTCCGATTCAATGTCTTAACACGAAGTGGTTCATCATCATCCCAAGAAACATTCACCCTGCTATGCTGCAATGCACGAGTGTGGAAGTCTGGAGCTTCATACCCAATTGGAACCTGAAATGCAAAATAACAGACGATAAAAAGTTGAGCTTCACAGAAAAAATAACGAGTCCAAAAACAAATATCTTACATCCCTAATTAATCACTGCCTCCAAAAGTCCAACTTAGTGAACTCGAAAATAAGGCTTTAGCTGAGGCCTCTGATATACTTCTAAATTTCTAATGCTAGCATCATATAAAATTAGAGATACATAAATTAATATAATTAATCCCATGTAAGAAATTATATTCATATGATCATCCAATAAGAATTACAGCCTCAAATGTCTAATTGCATATCAAGGATCAAATGAGCAACTATCAACCATTCAGCCATTCAGATTGCCCAAACAAAATATGGAAATGAAATTCATTCCCAGAAAGATTTTCCTCTACATTGACTTTACAGAAATATATAAACAAACAGCTAGCTTAGACAAATCATGTTCAAGAAGTTGATTCCAAATCGAACTTCATTACATTAAATGTTGCATAGAATATTAAAAAACCATACTTTTATTTTATAAATCCAATCTCAAATTATAAACTCGCACTTTAAACACAGAAATTGACTTAACTATCTGGCCATCTAAGTTGCAACCAGCACTCATTCACTTCCTTTCAAATTTCCTCATTTTGGCAGATGAATATTTATTTACACGGTTCTTGTATGCTACTGAAGATAAGAACAACCAATGGAGAAAATGAAACAGTTTACCTTCCAACAATTACAAGTTGCTAGAAGTTGCAATGAAACCTCAGATGTATATGCAATTGCAGGTGGATGACCTGAGCTACACATCAAGTTTTACATCTTCCTTGATGGATACAAAAGCATTGTTTAGCACTATGATTGATGAGCCCTTTAATTGTATTTTGATTACCACTATTTATCTTGTTATTCCTCAGAAATTGTTGAACTTTCATACAAACCTCATGAAGCTTTCCTAGGTTTATGATATATATGAAGCATTGAACATAATTACTAATGATATGATAAATATTTACATTTGAATATGCTTATTAAATAAATGTGATGAAATGATATAATTTATCATAATGAGTAAATGTTTTCAAGAATGACTAATTTGTCCTGCAGCAAAAGAAGTAAGGATGTGATGACACAGGTATTCCTATAGCCGAAAGAACTGCAGCAACAGAGATATTTCTGCAGCCCATGGTCTCTTAGAGATCTAAGAGCGAAAAATTGGCAATCTTTGGTGGAGTAGTTCTCAGAGTTTGTGGCAACTAATAATATTTAATTTGAACCTATACTTGGATTTTGGGTACCTCCATAATAAACTCTATTAATTTGTTTTCAATTTGAATACATTTGACTATGCCAAGAATTAATGCATTCTTGCAAAATGCCTCATTTATGTTTCAACATAATGTTGCAAAGAGCCATATTTTACATTCTTACCTTGTAAAAAAAACACCTATGATGATATGTCAAATTGGGTAGGTGAATGATATAAGAGGTTATATTTTATTCCTCAAGTTCCCAATCCATTTAGGCTACACAATTTGATATAGTAGTTCTCAATGTTCATGAGGCCTAGGTTGTTATGTCTAGAATTACAGATGGATGTTATGTCCCTCCATAATAATCTCTCACAATCTTTATCATCTCGAAACTATATAATATGCCAACAACAAATGCATTCTTATAAATTGCCTTGGGACCCACAGGTTTGCCCTGGGTGTGCCCTTGATGTCTTAGGTTCCTTATGGGTATGCACCAGGTGCGGGTGCAAAGGCCAAGATACACATACCTATTAGATTTAGTTGTGAAACAACCCAAGATCAAAATGACTGAAAGAAAGCAAGACTGAATCTAGAGATGAACAAACCTTAGCACTCCTTAGTGTTGAACACACCCCAAGACTGGGGGGTGAATCAGTCTTGATCATACACTAATAAACTTTTTCAATCATAATTCCACATCAATTAACCTTAAACAAATTAGCAGCCAAAAAGATAAAGCAATGAACACCATGCACATGAGAACACTAGATTTACTTGGAAAACCCAAGAAGGGAAAAACCATGGTAAGATCCAACTCAGACTATAAGAAAAATGGGTTTAACCTTTACAATGTCTGTTTTAGACTCACTTCTCTGTAACTTGCAGGCTAAGGCACTGTCTCGGGGCAAGATACAATGGACTTGTAAACTGAGATGCACTGCCTCAAGGCAACATAAAAAACTGCCAAGGATTCACTGTCTTCCAACAGGATACATGAACATTATTAATCAAGATGAACAAACCTTCAGCATATTGCATCCAGCAATTCTCCAATAAAGAAGTCCTTGAGTCACTATCTCAAACAACCAACTTCAGGACAATCACCACACACACATTCGTTGTCTAACCACTAGTATACCAATTGATATGATCGTGAAGGCGCACTATCCAAACTGATCTTCGCACTTATATTCAACACATATTTGCAAAACACCTTTCTCACCTTCAACACGCTGAAATGATCTTCAATACATATCAACTTCGTCAAAACCCTCAATTAGGTCGGCCACAACAGAGGATAAACATAAGTCCCATCATGTCAGCCACCAAACACAATTGCAGGGATTGAGGTCCGCTCCAAGAGATAAAGGGGACTTAAAAACATCATAATACATCTTTCTAAGTAGCTCCAAATGGTTTGCGCGCAAGAACACTTCCTCCAAAGTCGGAAACAAAGGTAACGTGTAGATAAACTAAGTAGTGCATAACCAGTCAGCCCAAAAGCATAAACTCTACTGAAAATAATTCAATATGGATCTTCACATGCCACAGTAGGACATAAACTACACCTTAACTCAACTTCGAACATAAGTCCGGACCGAAACAATATAACCTAAAAAGGAAAACCAACTCAATAGGCCAAAGAGCTACAACAAACCAAGAAAACCAACTTCAGACAGAAGGCAACACCAACCTGGTCAACTATCATCCTACGGAGCACACAGGGACATTTCTAGAACATCCAACCTCAATACCAAATCATTCTCATACTACACATTAATACAATCTTCCGAAATATCAACTGATATAGAATATTTCATTTCCACAGAGCCAGGCAATACTATAGAGAAACACAACACCATAACTATTCTTGCGGAGCAAAACACCAACTGAAAACTAAACTAAGACACTACACAAGCATTCCAAGCATGTCCTCCAAACCGCAATATCAGAAGCAGCAATGCAAAGCATTCTCCAAATCAATCTTAACAGACAGTGAAACTATCAGAAAACTTCAATTACCAACCAAATCATCTACAATGTTGAGGACCTGAAACCATATGAGTGCAACATCCATAGAACATAAACCTTACATCCAAAACTGCATGTACAATTTTGAAAGCATCGAATGCTCACTCAGGAGCAACACTAGAGAGCATATCTAGAGAGATGTGGAGCATTCTTCCATGTACAATTCTGAAAGCATCAAATGCTCACTCAGGACCAACACTAGAGAGCATAGGAAGATTTGAACACATATTTCCAACAATCTCCTCACGTCAGGTTGACATCAATGACAACACCAACACATATTTCCAACACTTAGCACTAAACTAGCACTCATGAAAGTGAGCTAGTGAGCTTGGCATAGAAAATACAGGCATATAATTCCATGAGGAATAATAACTCCCATCTGCCTAAAATAGGAGGGAGTGTTACCTACTTGGTAAATGCCAACAAAGACAAAGAAATGATTATGAGAGGTGGCAAATAAATCCAAAACAAGGCGTGACATACAACTACCCAAAGGTGGGTGTGAATGATATATGTAACTAAAGGGTTAAGACATGTGTCCTCCAAACCATTCTAATATAACCTAAGCTTAATCATATCTATACGAAAAATAAATATTCCTTACTAAAAATAATATCTACATAAAATTTATCAATTTACTCCTTTATTAAATTTTCTCCGAAGTGTGTGCCCAATATGACTTTATAAAGTCACTTTGTTATTATTTTATGAAGTGACTTCAGAATTTATTTTAAAAGTCACTATATTCTATTTTATAAAGTAACTTTATAATTTATTTTAAAAGTCATTTCATAATAAAGCAATTTTAACTTATTTAAATAAAACATTAAAGTTAACCTTATATTAACTTTAATATTTAAATATTTATTCATAAGCATCTCCTGGCCACTAAGAATTGACAATGGATGCTACATTTGTGGCCCAATGGTTATGCCTAGAAATAGCAATACCTACTACAAAATAGGAAGTTGGCCCTGAGCTCCAAAAATGCCAAATAAACCCCCTGCAAGGACCACTAGTCCCTGAATGGATTCCCTATACTGTATTAGCCTATGGGACCCACCACTAATAGGCTAACCTTGCTAAAAATTTTGACACTAAGGAAGGCGCAAAAATGTGGACATTACAGTCTACCCTTCCCAAAAGATTGATTGTCCTCAAGCAATGCCAATATAGCCTCCAATCAACTAATTGATCCAAACTAGAATCAAGAATGATCCCAAGGTTCCACATCAATCTCATAAAGGATCCACCATGCTGATGTTGTGCCACTCTAATCTTAACTTTGAAACCATCGTGCCAAATCTGCACTCTCCCTACATGGAACCACCCACAAAGTAAACATCAAAACCCAAATTGAAATGGCTGAAATCTATATGAAGAAACATCCCCTGCCAAGGCATCTTAGTGAGGTTCGTCATTGCAATCTTCATACCTGACACAATCTTGAGTGGTAGAAAAAATCATAGTTACAAGACTCGGAGTCAGCAAGCTAGATTCGGGCTTGAACTCGGACTTGGCGCTCGGACTCAGCAAGGACTCGGCAAATTGAAAAACCCAAGAAATTCAAAGATTTTTAAGGATTTAAAACTTTTTTCATGCATCATTCAGTCAATTAACATCAAAGACACAATAATTGAGATAAATAGAAGCTACTTTGCACACATAAGCAAGTTTACATTGATCACATAAGTATAAATGCAAATTTTTGAAGGAAATAAGTTACTGTTAAACTAGTTACTAAATAACACATTAGAAATCCGAAATATAAATAGTGTCACTGTCAAAAGTCTACAATATTCATGGAATACGAAATCCATGGAATCAAAAGTTCAAAACATATATCAAAATAAAAGCTAAAGCCTAGAAGACTAAGGCCCTATGTCTTCCTGCGTGTACGCCTAAGATAGGTCATGGAAGATTCTACAACATCTTCTATCCCTGTGTCTGAGGCTCAACCTCAGTGGCATCCTCATCATCCTCATCCTCCTCATAATCATCATCATCCTCAGATCCCTCACTCTCAGCCTCAAGGTCTTCCACTAGGTCTCCTCGTGCTCTAGCCTCCTCCTGTGCCATTGCTACTGCTTCTGCCTCTCAATCCACATGATCAACCCATTCCAAGTCTTCATCACTAAAGACAGGATCATCAATCTCAGTGTTCAACACTGCTAGAGGATCAACCTCTTCTAAAATGATAGTAGATGTGTCAGTGCCCAAGATCTGTCTATGAAAAAGGCGAAGGTTATAATGCACAAACACAAGATCATTCATCCTTTTCACTGCCAACCTATTGCGCTTCTTCAAGTGTATATGCTCGAACATACTCCAATTGCATTCGCATCCTGAAACTACATGGCTGGCTCAAGATACGAACTGCAATCCTTTGTAAATTTGGCACTGTATTACCAAACATCTCCCACCTTGCATCTGAAACAAGAGATTTTAAAAATCAATTCTATAACTTTGACTTTATCAATGTAAAATGGTAATAGAATTAGAAATTAGAATTTAGATTTTAAAATCATAGATTTTTACCTGGCATCTGTAGTGTCCGATTTTTCTTGCATAAGTTTCATTTGAATAAGTCTCCTTGTGAAGTCCTATACATTTCTATCTCACGGACTACACATGTTCCAAGTGATTCATCCAGTGACATTCTCTCTACAACATCATAGAGCCCACTCCACACCTCATCATCGACCTTAAAACTTGGGCTGAATTGGAATGTTGGATTAAGGAAGTGGGCAGCTACATGTATAGACCTGTGAAGTAGATTGTGCCATCGTCGATCAATGACAGCCCATATGGGACCATATTTTATCCTGATTCCCTGCATAAAATTTTCTTATGGCCTTTTTCACCCTATTCATGCTCTCATAAATATATCCCATTGCGAACTTCTCTCCATCAGCAATTCGTAGGAGAACAATAAAAGGCTCTATGAACTGCAATCATTGTGAAAGTAGAAAGTTAGAAACATTAAGCTTTAAGTTTTACTTTAAAAAATGAACAATGAACATAAACAAGTGTGAACAAAAATGATGAAATGAAATGGAAATGAGGACAAAAAGGAAAATTACCTCCACAATCTCCTTGGCCGGTTGCCAAAATCCACTCTCATCAAAAATACGATCAGTCGTCTCACTCCCTGCATTGGTCTTTGCATATGATGATGCAATCCACTCCTCACTTACAAACATGCGTTTCAAAGCGCCCTTGGACTTAAGAAAAGATTGCAACGTGAGAAAATTTGTTGCAAATCGGGTGACCCTTGGATGAGACAACTCTTTTTTATTTGTGAACTTCCTCATAAGGTTGAGGACCCAAGTACGATTATATATGAATTTAAAAATATTTCTTCTTTGCTCTACACATTTTTATCCAAGTAAGTTTGCCAAGATCCTCCAACAACATAATTTTTTGCATTATCCGTGACTATTTGCACCACATTCTCCTTACCCACCTCCTTCAACACTTCCTCAATTACCTTGGCACCTGAGGAAAAAAAAAGCAATTTAGTACAATCATAATTAAAAAAAGTAATCACTAAATCAATAGTTTACTACTAGTAAGTAGTAGTAGTAAGTACAAGTTCTACAATTACTTGATGAGGAGACAAAAAAAATAAGCAATGTTTTATTTCTTCTGTCGGTCCAACCATCAGTCATGATTGTCCAACCCTTCCTCCTCCATACCTCACGCTGCTCAATTGCAACTTTTACATCAACCACCTTTTAGGTCAAAATAGGACCTTTTAGCTCCTCATCATTAGGGGCTTTGAACCCGGGACCACAAACAATAACATCTATCGCAATTTGTCAATAAAGAGACCTAAAACAAATTAAATAAACACAATAAGTATACTGTTAAGTTTTACTTTCAACTTTAAAAATTAATATAATGAATGTGGCATATTCTTGAGTCTTAAAAGCAAGAAAAATAAGACATAGAAATTAAAATAACAAGTACCTTGTTGTATTAAATGAAATGTTGTTGTAGAAAAACAAATCTCCAAGTGTCATTTCCGCAGCCTCATGCTTCTCCCTATTCCAACCCATGTTCTCAAGTGATGGTTGGGCACCCGAAGTCGTGTGTGGAACAAAAATGGAATCTAGCGTGGATTTCTTCTTACGAATCCGAGGCCCAATGGTCATATTTGCACTTGCAGTACCACTACTAGATGGAGGTAATGGAGAACGAAGACTTGAAGAACTCTCTCCACCTAAGTTTATCATTTCTTCGTGTTGCTTCTTTCTTAATTCTTTTTTCTCTTCATGGGCCTCTAAATGAGCTTGCATTTCACGTACAACCTCCTGAGTTGCTCTTTGGCATGGTTTAGCATCATGCCCTGATATATGTGCAAGGTGATATTTCAATCGGTTAATACCTCACCCATTAAATTAACAAGACAATGCCAACATGTAACTACTCCTTTTGTAAGCCCAGGATGGCATATGTCCAAGCCTTATCCATTGCTACACGAATAGGGTTGCATCTAGGTTAATTGACGGCCTAGATGAACTATCCTCAGGCTGAGACATTATGTTGTTGCCGCAATATATCATAAATAAATAAAATAAGCATCTACAATAATGAAAATCAAAAACTAGGACTTCTTACTTTTCAAGGTTTTTCATCAACATAAAATGTAGCAAATCTAAGATTCTAAAGACAAACAAATGTAAACACAATGGAAATATGAAATTTGAATGTAAAAAATTCATAAAACAACACAAAAATGTAACTCACCTCTTCAAAATTGCTCCAAAAATGAAGAAATGCAACTCAAATTTATAGAGGCCTCCACCAAATGCTTCTTTCAGCTCCTCTCAATGTGTGAATACAAGCTAGAAACTAGCACAAACAATCAACAATCAACATATGAGAGCCAATCGATTTGCTAATTTATTTTCTAAAACCTCTATATTCTTCTCCCAAGCCTTTTTCCTCTCTTCTAAGTCTTTGCAAATGATGGAATGATCTTTTTAGGTCTTAGAGAAGGCATATAAGAAAAAAAGAATCATTAAAATTAATTAAAAAAATTATTTTTTGCTTTCTCTAAGTGGCTAGATGTTGCAGAGTTCGGACCACGGGACTCGCCGAGTCTTACAGGACTCGTTCGAGTTAGCTTGTCGAGTAATTCGCCTGACTCAACTCAGGACTCGCCGAGTCCTATAACTCTAGAAAAAATAACTTGCTCGACTATAGAATAGAAACCTCAGCATTTCTAATCATGTTGTCCCATAAGTGAAAGTGACAATCCCTAACAAGTTGGTATAGAATATGCTAACAAAACCATATTTGAAATCTAAATCAGCTCTCCAATCTCGAGTAATTATTTCATAGCTGAAAACTTCACCTGGGTGCCAAATCATTACTCCAACACATGCACTAAAAATTGTAATGTCCCCTTTTTACACCTATTGCATGCATGCATTGAACAATACCTCGAAAGTGAAATTGTTAAAAACCGGAATGAGGAATTGTGTTAACAATGCACAATTAAATAGAGTTTTACAGACGCTAATAATAGTGTGAACCAAAAAAGCAAGGTGTCTAAATAAAGACATCAAAAAGTAGACTAAATTAAGACAATTAAAAAAGAAAACCTAAATGACCATTACTAAGATTTTAGAACTAGCTAAAAATAGCAAGAACCTAGGAGACTAAAAATATTCTAATACCCAACCTTAATGGTCATTCTATCAACTACACCATGTTGCCCCTTAAAATTGACAAACTTTTCCGAACTAAGAGACTTGGTGAGGATGTCTACAGTATTGTCCTCAGTGTGTACATAATGCAACATCACGGATCCATCTTCGACAAGCTAGCGGATGTAGTGACAATGAACATCTAAATGCTTTGTCTGTTCATGGAAGACTGGATTCTTGGCTAACTTCCATCGGCAAGCATCCGTCTAAGCCAAATTGCCTCACAAGTTGCCTTAATTGCTCCTCTATACTCAACTTTGATAGATGAGAGTGATACTGTCTGCTGCTTCTTACTAGTCCATGTGATTGTACCTGTGCCCAAACTGGAAAACATACCCAGAAGTAGACTCCCGATCAACAAAACCTCCCCAATCTGAGTCTGTATAACCAATGAGTTGATGATCTTGACTTCTATTGTATAGAATGCCAAAATCAAGTGTGCCCTTCACATATCGCAGCACACACTTTGCAGCAACCCAATGTTCAACCTTAGGGGCTATCATGAAGCGAGAAATGTAACTGATAGCATAGCTGGTGTCAGGTCTAGTGGCAATGAGATAGATAAGGCTGCCCACTAGTTGCCTGAATGCTGACTCATTCACCACCAGTGAATCTGATTTAGCTGAAAGTTTCAGTCCTTTCTCCATAGGTGTAAAGGCGAGTTTGCAATCCTGCATACAAAATTTCTCCAACAAAGTTTTGGCATACTTTGACTGAGAAATGAAAATGGAAGTAGTTGTCTACCAAACTTCTACACCAAGACAATAATGCAGAAGTCCCAAACCTGTCATGTCAAATGTTTGGCACAAATTCTGTTTGGCCTACTCAACCAAATGTGTTGCACTACCAATAATGATCAGATCATCAACATAGATGACAATAATAAGAATCTCACCACTAGCATGCTTGACATACAGATTAGAATCAAAAGGACTACGTTGAACTCTTGATCAATCAAATATTTATCAATCTTGATGTATCATGCATGGGGTGCCTATTTGAGGCCATAGAGAACTTTTACAAATTTGCAGACCTGATGTTCTTTATCTGCA
The DNA here is from genome assembly GCA_027943335.1 of Chamaecyparis obtusa. Lineage (NCBI taxonomy): Eukaryota > Viridiplantae > Streptophyta > Pinopsida > Cupressales > Cupressaceae > Chamaecyparis > Chamaecyparis obtusa. The sequence goes on from BSBK01007625.1 coordinate 256,693, forward strand.
ACCTAAAAACCTGGAGGTTGTGTCATGTAAACCTCTTCCTGCAAATCACCATTGAGAAAAGCATTCTTGACATCCATCTGATGGATGCGCCAACCAAATTGAGTTGAAAGGGCTAGGACAAAACATATGATACTCATTTTGGCAGTGGGAGAAAATGTCTCCTCATAGTCAATGCCCTCCTATGAAAATCCTTTAGCAACTAACTGTGCCTTGTACTTATCAAGTGTGCCATCAGCCTTATACTTGACCTTATAGACCCATTTTCAGCCAATGGGCTTCTTCCTTGGTGGAAGATCAGACAACACCCAACTATTGTTTTTTATGAGACTCTAATGTTCAGCTGTCATAGCTTGTTCCACTCTGGTATACTCTTAGCCTCTGAATATGTCTAGGGCTCAAATATACTGTGAATATTGGCCATAAGAGAAAAATTAATTGTGGTACGTTGCTTATTCTTATTCCTAGCAGATCTACCCTCAACTAGCTCATCATCATGAAGATCACCAATGGTCTTGGCCCACCACTTAGGCTGGAGAGTAGAACCAACATCCACTACAGTAGGAACAACATGACCTAGAATCAGTGGATGTGGAGCCTAAATATCTTGCGGAGGGGCGGGTGGCACAATGTCAACTGAATCCCTACCATCAAGAGAACCGAACAGAAGACAAACATCCATCTCTATAGCCTGTGGAGGCTGAACCTCAGGGCTAGAAACTGGAGAAGGCTGAAATGGACCTCGGTCTTCATCAAACACCGCATTTTGACTAAAGATGAGACAATCAGTATCAACATCAATCAGCCTGTGCTCCCAAGGAGGCAATAGGCATAGAAGTCCAGTTGTGTAGGAAAGTGCTTAGCAAGGCAGGGGCTCAACATAAGGTCGGTGTTCCTACAGATCAAGGCTACGACCATTATATTATGGTGTTTCAACTATGGAATTGACAAGATCTTGAACTCGCTCTTCATCAGCAACCTCTAACCAAACCCCAGGATTTGGATCTATATATGTGACTATGACAAAACAAACTGCAAGAAAAGTTGGGTCTACTGCTGCTTATGGGATTGGATCACCAGGATCAACAAAATCTATAGGATCAACTACTGCAGTGATAAGCCCGATAGGCCTTATGTGTATCACTGTATCCTGTGAACATCAATTTCTAAGTCTTGGAATCCATTTTGGTGCGCTTGGCATCTAGGATCCAAACATATATTGTAGAGCCAAAAACCTTCAGATGACGATTTTGGGCTTCCGTCCAGTCCAAGCTTCCTCTAGAGTCATCTTCTTAACAGCCTGTGTGGGAGACCGATTCAAAAGATAAATAGTTGTAAAGACTGCCTCTGCCCAAAAATTCTTTGGAACATTGTGATGCTCCAACATCGATTGAGCCATCTCAATGACTATACGATTCTTGCGCTCAACAACACTGTTTTGTTGTGGGGTGTAAGATGTAGCAAGTCGATGCTTAATCCCATGTGAGGCACAGAAGTCGGAGATCTCATATGAACAAAATTCTCCACCATTGTCGAACCTAAGAGTGACAATCTAACAACTGGACTCTCTTTCCACTAAGGCCTTGAACTTCTGAAACATGTTGAACACCTCTGATTTATGCTAAAGAAAATACACCCACATTTTCCTGCTGAAATCATCAACAAACAGGAGAAAATACTTGCATCCTATGACTGATGGACCGGTCATGGGCCCACAAACATCTACATGGACCAACTGCAAGAGCTTGGATATCACCATCTAAAAACGGAGTCCGATGTTGCTTCCCAGCTTGACATGCTCCACAAACTCCATGATTCGGTATCTGAATCTCAAGTAATCCAACAACGAGACTATCTCGTGCCAACTGAGAGAGATAGTCGATATTCAGATGCCCATATCGTTGATGCAAAAGATTGCTAATGGAAGTACTTTTGGCTGCCATAGCCTGCTCCAGAGAATCACCTGTATCAATGAGTCTATATAGACCATGATCCTCAAGGCCAACTACAACTATAGTGTGAGACTCCCTGTCAACAATAGTACACTTGTGCAAATTGAAGACGACATCTAGCTGAGGAGAATGAAGCATAGTCTGAGTGACTAACAGTAGATTGAGGTTCATGCTTAGAACAAAGTACACATTGAGAAATGTCAAATCCCTCCCATAAAGTGAAATTTGTACATTTCCTTTGCTGACAACTGTATACTCCTCACCTCCAAAAACAACTGAATCTGAGAAAGGCATGAAATCTGTGAACCAATCCCGACAATGTGTGAAATGCTAAGAGCCACCAAAGTCAATGTACCTGGCTGAGGATGTGTCATGATCTGATGGGCATGTGGCCATGAACGCATAGGAGGTAGGCTCCTAATCAAAATGCGTAGGAGTTTGGGCCTTCTATTGAGACCCTCCCTATGAAGACTGTGCGACTGCCAACTGTTTCTTGCAATCAATCTTCATGTGACCAAACTTGTGAGAGCAATTGCACTGAACACTCTTCTTCTTGGAAGAGGCCTGAGGTTTACCTGACCCTTTCTACTGGGTGGATTGAGGTTTATCTTTATTCTTGTCTGAGGCTTTGGCTATGAAGGTCACCTGGTCAGAAGAGGAGGAACTGACATGACTTCCAAACTATTGCTTCCATTTATCCTGCTGCAGAAGCTTGTTGCCTAGATCAGAATATTAGAGCAACATTAGCAGAAGTGATATTGAGCATCTCTATAAAGTGCTTGTAGGATCGGAGCAAGCTTTTCAGTGTGAATACTACCATATCTTCTTCCTCCATCTTGCAGCCAATAGCCTCTAGCTAGTCACGTAAGTCCTTGATTTTTGTAAGATGTGGCTAGAGAGATGTCTTCTCATCCATCATGATAGAAAACAACATATTCTTCAAAAAGAAAGCTCAGCTCTTGTCGGAACGTCTCATAAAGATCCTTCAAGATGTCCCAGATCTCTTTAGCTGTTTTACCAAAAGGCACCAGAGGGAGCTGATCATCTATAACGGAGAGTTTGATCAACATGATAGCTTCTCGATTATGTTCATCCCATTTATCCTGATCTGTTTGAACTTGAGTAGGACATCATTTCGTGCCCAAAACTATCTTATCAAGACAACGATATTCAAATATCGTCATCATGCATTGCTTCTCGGTGTTGTAATTGCGGCCATTAAATTGTTGATTTCCCTCCAACATAATGTTGGTTAAAGATGCCATAACTGAAATAGAGGTTGTTGGTCAACCCTATGAAGGTACGAAAAATGAGGCAGACGTTGCACAAATTGCAAAATGGAACACCCTAAAAAGGGTGAAACCTAAGGGAAAAAAATAGACTGGATGAACCTGCAAAATATAGTTCGTCAGAAAAAAGTTTTTTGGGGGTTTTTTAGAAAAAGAAAAAGAAAAACTCTAACTGGGTTTTAGGGTATAAGATCCCCGACTCCAAAACACATAGGAAACCCTAGTTGCTGAAATCCGAAAAAATTGGATTTAGGGTTTCAAGAAACCAGAGGTGGCCCAAAATATCGGGTCTCCAGCTCCCAGAAATGGCAGGTGCAAAAAAACAAAAAAAATCGCTAACGGTTGTTATTTTTAATATCGAAATTATCAGAAGGTTGCGATTAAACAAAAACAACAATTGTCTGCAATTACAGCTGAAAATTGTGGGAGTATTGTAGGCTAAATACCTCTAAAAATCCCACAAAGCGTTGTCATTTTTTTGACCGCCAAAGAAAGGAAAATCATGTCTAAAAAACCCAAAAAATGCAGTGGTTTTTACCACCAAAAATCACAGAAGTTGTAGCCAGCTAACGCGCAAGTGGCCCAAAAAATTGAGAAATCACTGAAAACAAACCGCGTCATTTTTTAACATGAATCTAGGTTTGTATTTTTGTGCTTTTAGTATCACGATTTTAGGGCTGGAAATAGATGCCAATTTGCAGTAAAACCCAAGTCGGGTTTTGTAGAAGACTGCAAATAAATGGAGAAAATAATTTTGAATTTCTCCAATAAATAATTTTGCCCAAAAAAAAAATTTCTACTCTGATACCATGAAATTGTTAAAAAACAGAATGAGGAATTGTATTACTATTAACAATGCACAATTAAATAGAGTTTTACAGACGCTAATAATAGCGTGAACCAAAAAGCAAGTTGTCTAAATAAAGACAACGTCTAAAAACAGACTAAATTAAGACAATTAAAAAGAAAGCCTAAATGACCATTCTAGAACTAGCTAAAAATAGCAAGAACCTAGGAGACTAAAAATATATTTAATATTCTAATAGAAGGATATTGGGAAAATTGACTGGGTTAAGGCAATGTTGTTAGAGGCTAGACAAATGCAAACGTTCTTTTGCAACCATTATTTGCAAACATTACACTTCCCTTGCATTGTTTAGATCATTTTTGAGGAAGGAATTCCTCAAGTCTATAGAGATTATATATGCTAGCGACTTTATTTTGTTGGAGTGGATGCTTGAGGTCCAAGAGGGTCTACAATCCATGGTGGTCAATGCAAAGTGGTGTAGACAATATGAAGTAAACACACTGAAGGGGAAAACTGTGAAGCAAAAAATCCTTGATGATGACTGGTGGTCCACAATGAGATAAGAAAATTGGCATTGTTGATTTTATTATTTAAAATGTTTCTAACTTGTAACTAGTTTGCACTTGCAAATAGATTTGCTCCTACATTGAACCTATTGTGTGAGTGATTAGATATGCCAATACTAACTCTTAACCTTGGAGAGATTTATTAACACTTTCATAGCATGCTATGGGAGATCAAGTAAGTTATTCATAGCAAGGACCATGGTTGAAAAAATCGAACAAAAATCACCAAAATTGCGATATATCGTGCATCATATTTGTAGAAGATAATATCGCCCAAAAACTCGGCAACGGTTGTTTCAAAATTGCACGATGATTTCTTAGGGTAAAAATCACAGAAATTGTGCATTTTTTGGAGTATAAAATCGGCAATAAAAGTGATAAAGTGAAACACAACATAAAATGGTAAAGTTAGAGTTTTTGTTTCATAATATCATTATCGCCCACAACTGAAGGTTGTGATGGCGGGCCCATGGGAAAAAAGGTTTTGAAACTATGACTTTAACCTCTAGTCGATAGTATTTTGGTTTTCCTTCAATCGAATGCCAACTTCATTATTATTTTAATTTATCCTCAAACCTAAACGCCCAGGAGCCGACATACAATCTTTCTGATGACAAATTTATGATATATATCTTTGTAGTTTGTTATAATAGTTTTAACATTTACTTGACTTCATTTGATATTAGTTAATCAAAGTGTTGTTCATATTGATTATTATTAAGATTGGGTCAATATTAATCAACTCCAATATTTCAATATCTCGGTTTACAATTATTTTGATATAACAGTTATATAATTATAAATTTATATAATCTTGTGATTCTAATTTCTTATCATTATACATTGATAAATGATTTATAAATACAAATTTATAAATTTATGGATATAAATTATTAAATCTGTATTAACATATATTCATTAATTTATTTGTCTTTAACTTTAAACTTTGATTAATATATAATGGAAATCTTAAATCTTAAATCTAGTGTGTGTTTTTAAGAATATTTTAACAAATTATATATTTTCAAATGTTCGATAAAAGTGCCAATTTATTGCCAATTTTCGTTGATTTTTTGGCAAGTCTGAGTTTTTCAAAATTTTAAGGCCAGCAGAGTTATTGCCAAGTCCAAGTTTTTCAACTATGACAGGGACCCTACTTTGGGATTTTATGAGGAGCATCTTAGGCCCATTGTGACACAATGGTGGAACATTATAAACATCCCATTTCATATGGCAACCTATGCTCTCACTCCCAAATGGTGTGCACTGAGACTTGGGAGAGTGGCTCGATCTAGTGTTGATGAGGTGAAGGATAGCTTCTTTAAGGCCCTTGCAAAAATGTATAATGAAGAGGAAGATACTAAACTTCGTACTCAGTGGCTTCCATTTACCAATCTTTGTGGTCTAACCTCTTGCAGACCAAAGGCAAGGATAGATAGAGCTACATTAGCTCACCTTGACCCTATTGGATGGTAGGTGTGGCATGTTAGGGATGCATCGGAGCTGAGAGTACTTTTCATTTGTCTTCTTCCATAGGTTGTCAATTCCTCTGTTGCAAACAAGAATTGGTCCACATATCGCTTCATCCAATCAGTCAAGAGGAACAACCTTTCCTCTTAACAATCAGAGAAGTTAGTGGTTATTCACAGTGCATTGTGGCTACAGGAACATACTCCTAAGTATCGTTCGACTGTATCCTTACGTTGAGATGTCAATCCCAAAGATGTTATGCAGATTGAGGAGTACGAAACACCTCCAAGATTGGTTCCACTGGTTGAGGCAACCCCTCAATCAAGCAATCACTCAGATTAGAGATTTGATTTTAATTTAGACTTTTAGACCTACCATGTGATGTTTATGGACAGCCATATATTTTCTTAGTTCTATGTTGACATTATGATTATTATGGACTGCTGATTATGGACTTCTATGTAAATTGTTTAGTAGTTTATCATTTATAATTAATGTCATTTCATGGTTGAAAATTGGAGTCTTTGGGCATGTTTGCTATAATTCTAATTATCTAGTATGATATGTATGCACATTGACAATGAAAGCATTTGAATTATGTTAATTTGTTTATTGATTCTCATGTGAAATCTCAATCCAAGTCTAATACTATGTATTAAGCTTCTAAAATGTCTATGATGAATGTTGTATCAATGTTAATAATATATGCATCTTTGAAATTTCTCCAATTTTTAAAAATTCCCCTATTTTTTAACAGCTGTCCCCTGCCGTCCCCTAAAAATTGGCCCAAAAGAACCCCCATACCAGAAACACCTCCTGTCATCCCCAGCCATCCACATACCCAAAACCTTGTGGAGCATATGTTATTATTAATGGTGTTTTATTACCTACATGTCTTCACATACCTCCATAATCAGATCATATCTACGTTGTTAGAAAAGTTATGATTTGAACTCTTTTTTCTAATATTTCAGTTGAGTTCTTCCAGAAAATAACCCTCCCTGATTAACAAGGATGAGAAACAGATTTAGTATGATTGGTCTAAGCTAGTTAGGAACTAGGTGAGGTTATAAATACTGCAAAGAACAATGGATCGAGAGATCAAACATTCTTTGTATTTTTCTGTTTTTAATTCAGCAATCAATTTCAAGCATCATCTCTATCAGTGATTTCACATAAAGCATTGACTATGGCTAATTACTTTGGATAACAGTGCACGTACCCAAGGACCCAATTGAGGTACGGTGCTACTCTGTAATTTCAGTTGCTAATATTGTTGCATTTTAACTGTTATCCAATGCATTCAATTGTTATTAGACAAGTTAATTGTTTGTGTAGCAACTAATTGATTAGAACTATGTACGAGACTTCAACTGAAATTGTTATTTATCTGTAGCTGTAACTTGAAACAGGAATAATAGTAGTATTATTTAATCTTTCCAATTATTTATCAGTTAAGTAGTGTTTGTCTTTAGATTCAATGGGTTTTTCAATTCATGAAGCATAGTAGAAACCCCAGAAAACTTCCTGGTGTACATATAGTACAGGTCTTGTCTCAAGTTTACATTCTTGGTTTGATAATTCAATGTATCCTATGATAATTGATGGTTTCTTAATGTAAGATAACTTTATCCTTTCACTTGAAGTGCAGGACCATAGTGCTCTACATCATTAGTTGTTATACAAAAACCATACAATGATTTGTGTCAATGATGTTGAGCTTGATGTTTTTTTCAATTCATGTTCCCAAACTAACTTGATTGCAAATTGTTAGGTAACAAATTTTGGTTTAAAACATTTCAACACCATAAAAGCATTGGTTTGGGTTGGATTGAGTAAGATAATCAAATTACTGTTCAGATGCAATGTAAGTTAAAGTTTGATGTTGGTTAGTTTGTTTATGAGGTTTTGGTAGATATTGCTCCTGTAGACATCTGTGGACTGTTTTATGCAACCCATATTTGTGCGAAAGGAAAGTTGTTTTCTATAGGTGGGGGAACAAATACCAGGTCATCAAAACTGGCAAAACCTTTCATGTCGTATGTTTTCCATGACATAGGACAGTCTTCTATGATCATCAATCTTCATGCGGAGATGAGTGGCAGCACTCATATTTTGAGAAAGACAATATTGAGAATGTTACTCATTGATCAAGCAAACTTTTACTGTCTCATCAGAACAAATGGAAAAAGAAGAGTACTAACTATTAAGTCCTGGTTTGATTTATATTGTGATATGAGCTGAAGTAGCATTCTGCCCTCGCCCATTGAATTTCTAAGCTTTTGGGAAACCAAAAACTCCCTAAATAGGGAGGTATGGTCAGAAAATGGATATTCTTTAGTCACATATTTAGATTGCTCTATAAAAGTTGTGAAATTTCAAAACAATGGCACCTCAATTCAAATCTATACAAAAGTTACAGCTTCCTAAAGATTAGTGCGAAAATTGCCAAAAGGGGCAGTTTCACAGGTGCCAGTGGTGATTTTGCAACCATTGTTGCATCCATAGTTGGACTAATCAGTGAGTCCCGAGTTTTTGCTGAGTAAATATGCTAGGCAAGTTTTTCAGCCAAAAAATTGCAGGAAAAACTCGCTGAGTTTTTCATAAAAACTCGCAAAGTAATCAGCAAGTTTTTACGAAAAACAAAAACTCGTCTGCGTCTGTCCTGCGATAAAACGCAAAAAATGGCAGTTTTTCTCATTCTTATTTGTTTGCAGCAATTTGGTATGTGAGTGGAGGAGGAAAGGAGGCTTCCAAGCCCTTGCTAGGTGATTGCAAAGTATTGATGTCATGTCCCCCATTTTGATGTCCTCTTCTAAAAGGAAGATTTAACAAATAGACGATAATATTAGATATTAATAGATAAATAATAATAAATAACAATAATAATTCAAATAAATAGATTGATGATAAATCTATTATTAATGAAAACTATGATATATTGTTATGATATAATATATCATTAATATAATAGATATGATATATATAATTAATATAATAACATAAGTTAAAGTTAACATATGATTAATAATAAATATAATAACATAATATATAATCAATATCATAATAATAATAACAAATATATAAATAAATAATGATAGTAAATATAAATAAGTAAACAGATAATAATCAATAATATGCAATAATAAATTAATATTTGAACCGTAATAACAAATCAATAACAATTGATCTATAATATGCAATGAAATTTAATTTATCATGCATTAAAAATATAACAAATAAATATAATATTTATATTCCGGAAAGAATGGGTAAACACGGACAAATTCTCAAAATACGACGGGAGACCATTGACCTAGAAATATATTAATCTAAGATTACCTATTGTGATAATTGGTTAGTGGAATACAGGTAGCGCTTAGGAATACATTTATCACTAGTGACAGTGATTAATACTATTTGTTACCAAATTCACCGGTTGGGATCGTGTCTCTTCAACTAAGAGGTGTGACTCCTTTGAGCATCAAGATATAAGATTGGGAGAGTATTTACGAATGGAGGAAGAGGAGGACCAAGCACGGAGATTACCTAGGAGCGAATAGGATTTGGAGAGAAGAATACAGGTAGCATCCGAATCAACAGCGATTTAAACAAATGGTGAACTCTTAGTTGCTACCAAACATATCATTTGTGACTAGACGATATAAATCATCAAACACTACTGATGAAGTTTACGGACAAGAAGATAGGAGGAAATTACACAGGTGCATCATAAAGCCAGGATATTGAATAAACTAAGATATTGTATATAAAATGATTCTATCAAATCCGCAATCAGATCTAAAATATCAAATATTAGATGGTCGATCACAACTCCGAGATGCCATTGGAAATCTAGAGCGATCCTACATGATGATCTCCTCAATAAGATAGCACACACACAATCATCATCCAGTTGGTAGTATCACGATGGGGTTAATGATGGAGTATGGGATGAAAATTACAGAGGCAGGAAAATAAGCCATAAACAATCAAGTAAGAAATACAGCGATTGAATTCAGACATAGGATAATTACTTTATATTTCCCTACAGACCTAAGTGGTGAATATCTAGTAAAGGTTAGAAAATTATACCACATGAGTACAAGGATTCAATCAGAAATAGCAACATACGTATTGGAGATCATCCATCGCTGGATAATCAAGATATCAAACAGAAAATAAACAAATCAATATCCGAGACCTCTCTATAGCGATCCTTATGACGCTTATTGCAGAAGAGTAATCGACATTTGATCATCACGATCTCTAAATTAGATACTCCATTATTACCACACTTCCAACTTTGATAACCGTAAAACTTGCTCAATATTTGGTATTGATTGAACTAAGGAATAGTCACTAAGTCATTTCCATTATTATCACAATTGGTTTCAGTTATTGAATGCAGATTGAAGACATCACGACTACTCCTTGTCAAGACCATGCACATGGATACAGTTCAATACAGTTGATCTCCAATCTCTCTAGTAGTGAACTAAGAGTATATCAGAATTATTGGTAGTATCATCCTTACATGGCATCAAGATAAGGCCACATTGACATTGACACATTTTTAAGAATATTGTCACCATGCCACACTCTAATTCGAAGCAGGCTAAGAGTTGATTATATGTTAGAGATAGAAAGAAGTATCTTACAATTGAAATTATACGAATTTAGGCAAATCATTGAGAGATTGCATCTGGGGTCATTACAAATACAAAGGACAAATATTAGAAAGAATTGATATATCTTAGCACATCCTGTTTAATACACACTTACCATTCATATCAGATAAAGATTTGACTTTCAAGCTATATGGAAAGGAGACGATTACAGTTTGAACTGTAAAAATATAGACAAAATCCTTAGAAATCCCTTAAGGGAACATTACAGCAGTACCCGAGCTTTGCAATTTGATAGCTATATTACATAGTCCTAACAAGGGACATTACAATTGAAGGCAGATTCGAGTGGATTTAAGGCAGATTTCAACCGGTTTTTCAAAAAAAATTGCATTCCGAGGTAGGTTTGCTGAGTTTGTTTTTATGTTTTTTTAAAACATTCTATTCATTTTTTGTTGCATCTAAATGAATTCAAAATCATTCCTAAGTAGTTAGAAATGATTTTGAATCATTAGAACAAGATTCAACACTATCTTTTACAAGTTTTGTTGAATCTTTCACTATTTTTTTTAAGAATATCTAGTTTTTTTTTTAATATCAAACCCTAGTAGTTTGTTTAGTTTTTTTTTTAAACTTTGAATGATGTCTAAAAATATTGAAACTAATTTAGATAGTTTGTTAACTTTGTTTAGTTGTTTAACTAAAATATTAATTTTGTGTTTTTAATTTCTCAGTCTAGGGCAACAGTTAACGGTTAACCATTAATTCAGCATGGCAGAAAAGTGGCCACTAGAATCATGCCCTTCTGGATATATAGGCACCTGTCCTTAAAATGCTAGAGATAAGGCATGGAGGTATGCTATAAAACATTGGAGGAGCCTAGGAAGATGATTTGCATAAAATGTGAGAAAGTGATTTCTGGAGGCATAAACCACCTCAAATACCACCCTGCAAGCATTAGGAAGCATGATACAAATAAATGTGACAAAACTACAGAAGAGATAAAAAGATTTGTTAATGGCCTACTTGCAGTCGGGGAAGAGAAAAAATTGCATAGGGAGAGGGAAAGATTAGCTGTGAGGGCAGCCATAGCTGAAACTCAAGGTGCTCCAAATGACATTGAAGAAGAATCAGTAGCACTTGATAGCATAGTAGGCTCTCTTCGTGGCCCGCGCATCCGCAAACAGAGTGCCTCCTCTTTTACCGCTTTTGCTTCCTCTAGTAGAGTGCCTGCTTCTTCACCACCATCAGCATAAGGGATAGGCAATTATTTTGTGCACAGGATCACGCCTGGGGCACAACCATCATTAGAGGCCACTGGATGGAACAAGGAGACACATGAGAAAACAGACGTTGTTGCTGATTTTTGGTATTTCAACAACATCCCTGTAATGTCCCTTACCTACTACAAAGACAAACCATATATTCACCATTTAAAAATAAGTTAGCAATAAAATAACGTTATGTAACTCGCAACATCGAATAACATCGAATATAATCTATCTCCATAGGAATTTACCATACATATTTATTAAAGTTAAGAGAGTGATTTATTTAGGCATCTAACTTCTAATGGGGTTTAATCAGACAATCCCTTTCTAAGCCCAAGAGCGGAACTTTGGCCCTCTTGGCCCTGGGTCATCTTCTAATGCTCCCAAGGGGGTCTACTTAGTGGATTGTTTAACTATTCCCGAGATCATCGTAATAACAAGTTAAACTCGATAGGATAGGATTGGTGAGGTTTGATAATCAGGACCTTGACTAGTCCACTCTAAGTCCAGAAGCAGGACTTTGACCCTCCTGGCCTTGGTGTCATGACTTGATTGCTACCAAGGTGGTGTGCTTAGGTGGCCATCCTATGCCTTCTTACCTAACCTTCCACATCCTATCCTAGTTGAACTTATATATCTCCTAAATTAACATGGTAATCTTACACATATAGGGGGGAGAGAGAACACACTATTTATTTATGCTAAAAGAGTGAATACTAGAAATGTTTACACCACCCTTCTCAACATTAGTTGGTTCAGTCTTCCCAGACTAGAGAATGAACTACAATTGCCGTAACTCAAAAGAATACAACATTCTCTATTTCTTAATATGGTTTTAGTAAGTTATCTTATTTTAAATGATGTTTGCCAGCATTTTCGAATTATTCATAAGCTTAGAGTGCGTGGGTTATCAGATTTCACCATACCTAAAATTATGTCTTCTCTCCTGTCTACTTCCAATCCTGGTGCTCGTATGGAGGTTCTCTATGATTCCTGGGCCGAATAAGACCTTCGGCCAGAACTGTTGTGATGAGAAATTGTGGTGTGCGAAAACTCCAATGGATGTTGCAGTCACGACCCGCCCAAGTTTATATCCGACTTTCCTCTGCAGTGATTCGCTCTGACTCTGGTCTTCTATTTCTATTTCGTTTCTCTTTTTCTCCCTCTGTTTTCGATGCTCCAAATCCCTGCATGTGAAGAGGCGCCCGCGTGATTCCATTCTTTGGTCATGACCTCTCAAAATTATCAACTTACTATTCAAGTCAATATGGTTCCTTAATATTATTTTTAAGTCGATTAATATGGCTTTTAATTAATCATAGGTTAATATGAATTTATATCAATCATAGGATTATATGAACTTATATTATATTATTAATATGAGGTAATATTTATTAATGAGTTAATATTTATATTAATTATATATATATTGGTTAATAGAGATTTATTGATACTATATCATATTATATCGATAAAAAATATTTAATATTTTTGACTAATTTTTATTGATTATTAATAATTTATTAGTTATGGGTTATTATAATTATTATTAATTTTGATTACCAATATGATATATATTCACAACAAATTTAATACTATTGACTATTATTCATTTCATGGGTCTTTTATCTATTGATTAATTTATTTATTTTGTGTCAGTAATTTTAAAATGGTATTAAATAGTTGTTCAATTATACATATATACATCAATTATGGTTCGTGACAATCTCATTGCGTGTGGTTGAGAGTCCCTATTGGCTAAATTTGGTGACCGCAATGACAATTTTGTGTATAGAGTACAAGGCCCCTTCTCGCAAGGATTTGAGTGCGAGGCTAGTAAATAATCGGAATCCACTTGATTTTATTTTTAAATTTTAGTTGTTTTTCTTATTTATTAAATCAAAATTGTGTACTAAGACTTGATTTCACTTTGATTTTGTAGGTTGCTCGTAAATCAGTTAATAGGGCAAGAGCAGTGGTGGAGGAAGAGAAAAAAGGGTGGAGTAAATTTGGTTGCACCATTCTTTTTGATGGGTGGATGGACGGAAAAAATCGAACCATTATTAATTTTTTGGTTGCTTGCAAGGACAATGTGGTGTTTTGGAAATCGATTGATGCCTCCAACAAGGTGAAAAATGCACAGACATCAGCATTAATGTTGGAGACTGTTGTCATGGAGCTGGGAGTAGAGAATGTGGTGCAAATCATCACAAATAATGCGGCAGCATATGTGGCAACAGGTAATTTTATGTTGCATATGATTAAATATTAATAAGTGATATTTAATTTAGTTTTGAGGTGAAATATGGAAACTAATTATTTATTATTTTTACTAATATGCCAGGTAAAATCCTCCAAGAGAGCCACACCCCACTCTTTTCTGGACACCTTGCACAGCACATGTCCTTGACCTTCTTTTGGAGGACATAGGAAAACTTGATTGGGTGACTCCAATTGTGGAAAATGGAAGGTGGATCACAAAGTACGCCTACAATCACCCTTGGGTTCTACATTTGATGAGACAGTTTACTAAGGGGAGAGATTTGGTGAAACTCGTCATCACAAGGTTTGCAATGATCTTCTTGACGTTGCAAAGCATCAATGGTACATTGTCTGCTTTGAAACAAATGTTTGTCAGTCAACCATGGCTTGACTCAACTTATTCAAAGAAGCTTTGTCATGTCCCCATTTTGGCTGACATCGTTTTGCGTGCCGGATTTGCCTATTATCGACTCTCGTAAACAAATGATTTGGAAAGAGAGTCATTGTGCTGATCATTTGATTGCATATTGCTGACAGAGCCTACATTCGATAGAGCCTACATCCAGTTTGAGGCCTACATGCAGTTGTAGTGGAGCCTACGTTCAGTTATGAGACTTTTGGGGCCTACATTGTTATAATCTTAAGTTGAGATTGCACTTTTTTATATTATAAAGTTACTTTATTATAAAGTGCATTATAATATGATTTTATAAAGGATGTTTCTAGAAGTTCTTAGCAACTTCTCCAAAAAGTGAATAAATAGAGGGCTGGGCCTCTCATTTGAACATGCTTGGATTTGGGATTTCTTCTACTTCTTCATTGTGAAGCAATTTGTAGCCTTGTGGTCTGCAAATACCATTCGATCTTTGGAAACGAATCACTCCCCTAGATTTGGCATAACTGAGGTAGTGAAATATCTACTGAAGGGTTGCAAATTTGGAGTTGGTACTCAGCCATCTCATTGGTACTTCATTGAGAAATTGATGTAAGGGGTTGTTTGTGATTGAAACAGCATTTCAGGAGGCATTTTTAGTAGGGCCGAAATTATAGGCGGCCGTTTTTAGCAGGTCCGAAAAAGCAGTCCGAAAAAGCAAATCCGAAAAAGCAGTCCGAAAAAGCAGACCCGAAAGAGCAGTCCGAAAAAGCAGACTTGAAAAAAATTGATATTGAAGGTTTGTAACTAGTTGAATAAGGGTTTGGAATTCATCACTTAATTGGTGAATCAGTTTGATAAGTGTTGGAGATCATTTTGTGCATTAACAGAATTTCAGTCTCAGGCCCTGGAATCAAAGTTTTGCTCATAACTACATATCTACTTGGGATAATTTTTTATGCATTTGTGGAAGGGTTTCTACACCCTAGGCATCCCTTTTCCCAACATTTTCGGCAGGGAATACTTGGCATTGTTTTTTCTACAGCAGCCGTACCTGTACGGCCTGGTACGGCCCAGTACAGTGCTGCATATAACTGCAGATTGGGGGCGATTTTGGGAAGCAGTTTGTCACCACGTCATTGGCTATTGGTCTCTGCATTTTGGTCAACAACTGAGGCAGCGTTTCCAGGTGCACTTCATGTTAATGTGTGATGTATTGAATGTCAAAATTATGCATAAGAATCGTATGTAACAGTCAGGTCTGAAAAGTACTGTTCTTGCATTAGCTGGTTAGTGTAATCAGTCATATATGAACTAGTCTCATACAATATTGTTAACATCTGTTATTACCATTGGGAGTCACTGTTAGGTGTGACTGTTTATGTCATTGTTACCATATGACAGTAGTTACAACAGTTATATAATCAGTCCATTGATCTCATACATTGCTATATAATGTTGTATTGGGTTAGTATGCAAGCAAGGCACTGATCATATTGTCATGATATTGTAAGGGTCATTGCATTGTAATCTGAAATTTATTGTCACAGTCTGAGAACAGTCATTTGGAATCACATAATGTTAGCTGGGTTGATATAGTTGCATTCACATTGGTTGTCATTAATCAGTGATCATTTGAATAGTGTGTACTTCATTGTTGCTCTATTGTATTTCATTGCTACATTGGTATTGTTATCTCAATAACGTTTAGTGCCCAAAAACAAATATCAATCTGAACACAACATTTGAAACAAGACCATTCAAGTGCATGCAAACTGTTTGACGAATTGACATGGATCAGATTTGGGGGTTTTCAGTGATCCTATTGGTGAGGGTCATTACAAGCTTGAAGGAGAGGCTATCATGCGCATAGTCTTTGACAACAATTTTTTGGATAAGACTTATGAGATTGTGAAGGTAACTTCGAAACTTGAATTTTTAATTATGTCTCTCATTATTAATTTGTAACTTACTAACTTCATTAATTAATCTTTTTGTAAACTAATTTGTATTTTCAAATTTCAATTGTAGGTGTCTGAGCCCCTGCTTAGAGTTTTGCGGTTGGTAGATGGGGATCAAACCCCAATGGGGTGTCTTTATGAGGCCATGGATAGGGCCAGAGAGTCTATAAAAAGTTACTACAATGGGGATAGACTCAAATATGATCCCATTTGGGAAATTATTGATAGGAGGTGGAACAATCAGCTCCATCAACCCATTCATGCAGCAGGGTACTTCCTCAGCCCCCGTTTCCGGTACGATGATTCTTATTCAGATTTTACTAAGACTTGATTTCACTTTGTTTTTGTAGGTTGTGTACTAAGACTTGATTTCCCTTTGTTTTTGTTTCAGGTACAATGATTCTTATTCAGATCCTAATGGAGAGGTCATGGAGGGCCTCTCTGTATGCATTCAGAGGATGATACCCGATGTTGCGGAGAGAGACCTTGTAGTTACCGAATAACAAATCTATGTGGAATCACAGGGTAAATTATTCTCTTCGAAGCTGGCAAAGAGAGCAAGAGGCACTCAAACCCTAGGTAAAACATTTGCAATTTTGCCATTTGATAAATTATGTTTTCGCTTTTCTCTTTGCTTTCTAACTTCTCAATATTTTATTTTGCAGAGGCTTGGTGGCAAAGTTGGGGTGGAAATACCCCACATCTAAAGAAATTTGCTCTACCAATCTTATGCCAACCTTGTAGCTCATCCAATTGTGAGCACAATTGGAGCTTATTTGAGTCCATCCACACAAAGAAGAGAAACAAGTTAGCCCAAAAACACTTCAATGACCTTGTCTATGTGCAATATAATCTTAGGTTGCGCATAAAAAAGGCACAGGTAGCACCAACTGGTCCAATTGATTTGGACAATATAGATCCTTACAGTGATTGGACAACACAAGAGCATCATTGTTTACAGAGGATGACATCACAGATTTGGAGAGGCAGGCTATGGAGGAGGAGGGGGTGGATTTGGTTTCACATTGGATGACATTGAGGAGGATGATGAGGAGTCAGATTAGGAGTCATTGCAAGTGCTAGGAGGAGCTACATCCAGGATGGAGAGTGAGCCACACACATCAACAGAGATACCAAGCAAGGAGGCACAGTCATGCCCAGTGCAAGGTTCTACTTCTAGGACTAGACCATCTAGTTCCTCTCCCTTATTTGCTAGTAGAGCTGAGAAGAGGAAGATGTAATTGTAATGATGTATTTACTTTTAGTTTTATAGAAACTATTTACTATTTTGCTTCCAGTCATCAGCATTCTGCATGAAAATGTGATTTTGTACCCATTTTGCGTTTATATATATCAAAACTTAGCTTTTTTCTTGTGTTCTCACTAATTAACTCATTGGATGCATCTTCTCATTGAATTTTGCAAAACAAATGCATTTCTAATTAAAATTAAGCTTTTTTTAAGTTACTGAGTTTTTTGTTGAGTTTTTTCAAAAACTAGTTGAGTTTTTCCCAACTTTTTTTTCAGGCCTTGGCGAGTTTTTGCCAAGTCCGAGTTTTCCAACTATGGTTGCATCCATGTAAAGTTGAATAGATTTTGGGCTTAGGTTCATTCAAACTCAAATTTTGCATCATCTCCTTGGACATCAAATATCAATAATGCCACCACCAATTATCAGTATGCAGCATTTCCTACATTGTACTTAGTTTCACAAACAAATTCTCTATCCTAGACAGTTCTTCTCTATAGATACGAAAACAATATAATATCATATTCTCTACTTCCTTCAATTCATCTAATATCTATTGCTTGAAAATTTGAAATACATAAGCTCTTGCATTTGTGATTAAATTACTCAACACAAGAAAAGCATATGGACAATGTTCCACAAGTGTAGCAAATATGTGCATCTACATTGTAATTTCATCAGACTACTTGTAAAAGATGGATCAGTTGTCTTGCGGTTTTGACCTTCAGAGGGTCAAACCACAAACAATCTTACCAAGCCTTTGGTAACTGACAAAAATGTAAAATGTCAGGATAAGCTTGGTGTACTTAGTAGGTTGACCATTAAGGGAGGGTATTCAAGTAATGTTCTATAATGTAATGGTCAATAAGCTTCTAGGATAGACTTTAGAAATCTCTTTTAATAAAGTCGACTTTAGGTTTTTACCTTGTTTCTTATGAGTTGTTAATCTTATCCTCTGAGTTGTTGGTCTTATCCTTTGTGCATAAGGTGTTTTAATCTTATATAAGAATGCTTTTGCTCCTTATTACATAACTAATAATTTATGCAATCTTGGTTATATTTGTGTTATGTTTTTGTAATACTACATAGGATAAACATGCAGAGATAAGTTCAACTGGTTTGAGTTAGTCAATTTTGTATTTAAAATTAGTGATTAAAGTGAAGGTCTTTTATTTAGTGACTAGTCTAAATTGTATTTCACATTAAAGTGAAAGTCTTTTATTTAGTCTATTTTGTATTTCACATTAGTGATAAGGACGATCTCTAATTAAAGTTGATTTTTGAAAGATAAGATTTTTACTAGGATAAAGATACGAGCAAAATAGAAGATAGTAAGCATTTCATTCAGATAGTCTTTCGAAGGACTGAAAAACTAAGTTTTCCAAGAGTTAGAAAACTAAATGTAACATACAAGTTGATCTGCATGCAATTGAGTTAAACCGATTGTGGAGGTTTCCTTGAGCATTTTTTGAAGCAATGAAAAACAAGTTATAAAGTGTAAATGTCTATGTATGCTTCCATCTTCATTTTTACATTTGAATTTTAATGATTTATGTGATGAATTCAATGTTTTTAAAACATTAGGTAATTAGTCATTGTGATTAAAACTCTAACATGCTACCAAAGCATGATTAGAAATATGAGGACTAGGATAATAACCATACTATTCATCATTTGGGCTGACTAGGATAATAACCATGCCAGTTTGGCATAAAAGTAGTTTCTTGAGGGTGATTTTGGGTATATATTTGCTTTGTGATATTACTATCAGGATTCAACTGTGTAGTTTTTGAGTCAAACTCATTGACCCATTTTTCATGAGTAGTGGTTCACAAGAACCCATCTCTCATGAGAATGAATGGAACACTCAGCACTCATTGCATCTATGTGAAGCTCACAGAGGTGAAGCACCAAGACTTCCCGGGAGGTCACCCATCCCAGTACTACTCCAGCTCAAGCGTGCTTAACCACAGAGTTTCCTCCAAGGTTAAGCCAACTTTGCCAAGAGATTAGTGCAGGGATGAGGTGGCAAATGCATGGAACTTTCTGGTAACTCCCTGTTATCGAACCATTTTGAGTGAAACCAACAGCATGGTTGTTTTGATATGGCAGATAAGGTGTACAGAGAGCACTTTCATGAAATGGACGACGATAAGATATGTTTCAAGATCAGTCTGGAGACTTTGATTGCAGTTCCTATTTTTTAGGGAGGATCCCTAAATTTTAGGGGGAGACTATTAGTTAGCCTGCAATGGTCAGACATCATCCATGGGCAGGTGGCATCAGGTCGGATCCCGACTTTGGCTTGGACAGGGGTCTGAACTTATAAACTTTGCCTTGAACCATGAGAAAAGGGCTGTTGAAACAAAGATCAAACCAATAATGGTAACCTTGAAGCAGGAATCCAAGTGTTTTGAGGAGAAAATCTGGGCGAGTAGCAAGAATTCAAGTGTTTACAACCAGGTTTGAGGATGATAAAAGCCAAATCATGGGAATGAAGGAGAAACAAAAATCGATTTCCAAGTGAAGATCAAACAAGAATGATGGAACTGAGTTGGCAGAAAAGAAAAATCTGGACTGTAGGATCTTTTGAGCGAAGTTTAAATGCTGTCCCAAGGCTGGTTGGATTCTGACCATGCCTTGGACAGTAGTGTCCAAGGGGAGGTCGGAATCCGACCTCACCTTGGACAAGCATGTCCGACATACTTAAGATTTCCACCCAGCTGTAGAGATGATTCAAAACATGATAGAGCCTTCATGATTGGGTGCAATTCAACCCAAACTACTGAGAAGTCTTCCCAATCCATGAAAGGTATGAAAATCAGACCTTTTATCATGATGAAATTTACAATCATATCTCTGACCAAGCTAAAATCAGAGCAGTCCCCTTGGATTTTAGTCAAGTTTGAGGGAAAAGGGGGTAAATGGAATCGTTTTGTCGCAAGACCAAAGCAATCTGAAAGAGGTTTTAGAAAGCAAACAGAATGAAACCTTAGAGCAACCTGTGGAAGCCTGTCCCAAAGTAGGTCGGATTTTGACCTCACCTTGGACAAGAGAAATTGCAAAATCCCACTCAGACCCAAAACATTGATGGAAACACTTAGGCAAGTCGACCTGGACAGGGGAAAATTCAATCCAATTTGAAACAAATTGAAGGAAAGCATGCAAGTCAGCTAGCATTGGGAGAAAAATAAAATAAAAATTCTCCTAATTGGGTTGGCCAGGATAAAAGTCACACCTCCTGACCCCAAATGCCTATAAAAGAAGGGGTGTTGAAATTTATTTTGTCACTGAAGCAATTCAATTTGTGCATTTTAAAAAGCAGACCAGACATCTACAAGTGAATTACTAAAAGGGACCAGATAATAAAGACAATTCCAGGTCTGAGTGGAAATCAGAATTTTGAAAATTGGAGAAAGCTGTTTGAATCCACAGTTACAACCATAAGAGAGGCGAATTCCCACAGAATTTAAGTTGCCAAAACTCAGAACTCTATAAACTTTTTGATCAAGTTGGCTTGAGAACAAGTTTATGTTGTTGCATATAGCCACGATCAGATAAATTCATATTATAATGTATATATATCAATTAGAGAAATTCATACATATTTTCGATCAGATTAAAGAAGAATATATATATATATGATTACTCATAACTGATATTGGATCGGTATTAAACTTGATAACCATTAGTAATGGACCCGTATTATACCCGATAACCATTGGTAATGAATTGGTATTAAACCCGATAACCATTGGTAATGAATCGGTATCACCCGATAAGTATTGAAGCGGTGTTATGTTTCAGATACAATGAATTATCAAAGGACATGACTATGAGTCACACCTATGTTATGCGTGACTCCTCAAGGAGTCACGTCTATCATAGACGTGGCCATTCACTCCCACATGTATAAGTATTGATCGGTCTGTTCAATATTAGCACCGAAATCAATAAGTATGAAATACAGTGAACAGCAATACAGTTTTAGATGTATTTCTTCATTGCAATTTAAGCATAGTCAAATACAAGTTTATTGCATTTACATACATTCAGTTTTATACTCCTGCAAATAAACATCAGCACTGTTAGAATATATATATATATATATAATTAGCATTGCATATAAAAGTAAATTGAAATTTGAATAATAAGTTTGCCTTGAATTAACATGGTATAAGATCTTTGGTAAAGGAAGATCCAAGAAGCTCTCAAACTTGAGAAATTCAATATCAATTATTATATATCACATTTCTATGGCAAGCGCTATCAGATTTGAGGATAGACTTGAAGGAGGAAACAATTTCTCATCGTGGAAATTTCGAATTAGAATGATTCTAAAAGAAAATAAAGTCGAGTCATACATAAAGGAGGACAAAGAAGAGCCAGAGAATGATCCCAAAAAATCCATTTGGATTGAAGGAAATGAAAAGGCTATGAAGATCATAGTTGATGGTGTTAGAGACCATATAGTGTCAATCCTAACAAAATATGAGACTGCCTGTCACATGTTTAAATCACTCGAAAGAACATATGAGATAATCAATGCTAGCAGAACTCTAGCCCTAAAGAGGAAAATTAATCATATAAGTATGAATAAAGGAGAATCCATTAATGCATGCTTTATGAGAATATCTGCTCTAAGGGATGAATTGTCAACACTTGGATATGTAATTCAGAGCAAAGAACTGACTCTCATTGCACTGGATGGCCTACCAAACACTTGGGAGACTTTTGTTCAAGGCATTAGTGCAAGGTCTAAATATCCTAACTTCAATCGACTAAGGTCTGATTGTCTGATTGTCTTCAGGAAGAGTCAAGACAAAACAAGAAAGGGATCAAACAAAAGAACATAGATGAAGATCTACATGTGTTAAATGTAAACTCTCACAAGAAAGGAAAGAAGAAACACTTTAAGAAGAGTAAGGACCATCATGAAAAGGGTTAATCTAAGAAAGATGTTTCTCACGTTCAATGTTTCAAATGTGATCAATATGGGCATTATGCAACTAGATGCCCAAACAAAATTAAACAACAAGTTACATTTGCAAAAGTAAAAAGAAATAAAAGAGAGAATGATTCAGAGAAACATACATTCTACTCTGCTCTCTCTAATCAAGTATCCAACAAATCTAATACTTTAATCATAGACAGGGGGTCATCAAGACACATCACTGGATACAGAGACCTATTGGACTCTATGATAAAAGAAATTGATGAAGAGGTAACCATTGGAGACGACTCTGCACATCTAGTAAAAGGCGTTCGGACCTACACCATTAAGTTAAAGTCAGGCATGTCTATCCAACTCACCGGAGTTCTTTTCGTTTCAAGCATCAAGAGGAACCTAGTCTCCATATCTGCACTTGAGGATAATGGGTATAGAGTAACCTTCATGGATAGCAAGGTGTTGGCATGGCCAAAGAATTCTTCTATCAAGAAAGCTATAACCCTAGGGCACAGAAATGGCTACTTATATGAGGTATTTACTGAACCTAATCTTGCCCTAATTCATGAAATTACAGACTGTAATGAGATACGGCATAGAAGATTAGGACATTTAAACTTTCGTGTCTTATCTTCCATGGAAAAATTAGTCATTGGCTTACCTAAGTTAAAACAATATCATTCAGGTACATGTAAGGGATGTGCCCTAGGCAAAACACTAAGGGTTCTTTTCAAAGTAGTTCTAGTAAAACGAGTAATGTTTTAGAACTAGTTCACTCTGACCTATGTGGACCCATGTCTGTACCTTTTGTGGGAGGGTTTCTATATTATGTAATTTTTGTTGATGACTTCTCCAGAAAAACTTGGATCTACTTCCTCAAATGTAAAGAATCAGAAGAGATCCTCAAGAGATTTAAGGAATTCAAATCTTTTTCTGCAAACTCCTCTAGAAAGAAAATAAAAACCCTAAGAACTGACAATGGGAGAGAATATACCTCTGATATTTTTAGAGAATTTTGCAAAGAAGCAGGGATTAAGAGGGAGTTCACTATTCCTTACAACCCTCAACAAAAATGGGGTTGCTGAAAGGAAAAATAGAACTATTGTAGAAGCCGCTAAAGCCATGCTCATTGATCAAAATTTAGAAACCTATCTTTGGGCAGAAGCCTCCAACACTGTTGTATACATACAAAATAGATGTCCTCACTCTCATATTGAAGACAAAACCCCTGAAGAAGTTTTCACAGGTATAAAACTAGATATCACTCACTTAAGGATATTTGGATGCCCTCTCTATTTTAATGTACCTAAAGAGAAAAGAACAAAACTAGAACCTTCTAGAAGAAAAGGAATCTTTGTTGGGTATAGTGAAACTTCTAAAGCCTATAGAGTATTTATACCTGGACATAGAAATATTGAAATTAGCAGAGATGTAATATTTGAGGACTTAGCTTTTAAAAGGGGGCTAGGAATTCCTTTGAGTCTGAAAGTATCACTCCACCTTCAAACCTAGAAGAGGATCTTGCTACTATGTTTCAGAGGGAGTATCCTGCAGAGGATGAAGATGAAGTACAAAACTCGCCTCAAGAGAATCGTAAGAAAAGACCACTTTGGGCCACCAAAACAATGGAAGATTCAAAGAACTTTGCAGCTCCTTCAAGGACCTTTAGAGAAAGTAAAAGACCTCGAAGATTTTCCAGCTATGTGGGCCTTAATGAATGATCTCTCTAAGACTGTACCTTCTAATGCATTAGAAGCCCTCAAACACCAAGTATGGAAGGATGCCATGATAGAAGAATACCAGCCCATCTTAAAAAATGATGTCTGGGAAATAGTTCCAAGGCCAAAGAAAAAATCTATTGTGTCATCCAAGTGGCTATTCAAAATCAAGTATGCTGCAAATGGCAATATAGAGAAAAATAAAGCCAAATTTGTTGCTAGAGGTTTCTCACAAAAAGAAGGAATTCATTATGAGGAAACATTTGCACTTGTTGCCAGATATACCTCAGTCAGAGCAGTTCTAGCCATAGCAGTAGCCAAAGGATGGAAAGTTCATCAGATGGATGTAAAGACTGCATTCCTAAATGGGAAAATAGAGGAAGAAGTCTACCTAGAGCAACCAGAAGGATTTGAGATTCACACTGCAGAATCTCATGTGTGCAGATTAAAGAAAGCCCTCTATGGACTTAAACGGGCCCCCAGGGCATTGTTTGAGAGAATCGATAGATATCTCATGGAATTGGGATTTTCTAAGAATGATGCAAATCCAAATCTATACTTCAAGCAAAGTAAAGGTGATATGTTAATATTGATCTTATATGTTGATGATTTGTTAATTACAGGAGAAGATCATCTTATTGATCAATGTAAAAAGGACCTTGCTAAAGAGTTTGAAATGAAGGATTTAGGGCTTCTACATTACTTCCTTGGATTGGAAGTCTGGCAAAATTCAGACAGCATTGTGCTAAATCAAGGAAAGTACACCTTGGACATATTGAAGAGATTTGGTATGATGAATTGTAGACCCATGTCTTCCCCCATGGAAACAAACCTTCATAAGCTAAAGGAGGCAGCAGTAGATTCTTCATTTGCAGATCCTAGCCTCTACAGGTAGATAATTGGACCGTTGATGTACTTGATTAATACTAGACCGGATATCTGTTATGTAGAAAATGCTTTGAGTCAATTTATGTGTGAGCCTAAGGAGATACATCTTATGGCTGTGAAGCATATTATGAGATACCTTCAAGGTACTCTAAATTATGGACTCAAATATGAGAAAGTCAACTTGAATCTACATGGATTCACAGATTCTGATTGGGTTGGAAGTGTAACTGATAGAAAAAGCACCTCGGGTTGTTGCTTCAGTTTGGGATCCGCCATGATATCTTGGATGTTCAGGAAACAATCTTTAGTGGCTCAGAGTTCTACAGAGGCCGAATACATTGCAGCCTCCACGGCAACAAGAGAAGCAGTATGGCTCAGGAAACTGCTTGTGGGATTATTCGGTCAGACCCTGAAACCTACAGTTATCCATTGTGATAATCAGAGTTACATAAAAATTTATGTAAATCCGGTATTTCACGATAGATCCAAGCATATAGAGATTCTTTATCATTATGTGAGAGACATGGTGGATAGGAATGTGATTCAGTTGGAATATATCAATACAGGAGATCAAACAGCAAATATACTCACCAAGCCACTTGCCAAAATAAAAGTTGAACACTTCAGGAAAGGTCTTGGTATGATTGAATTGTAATTTGTATTATAATCCTTACCGATATATATAAATAAGATGTTTAATGTGTAAACTTCTTTTGTCATATGTGTTGATATATGACTTTATGGGCTCTACCCCCTGTGTTCATCTCTAAAAGGTGACGATCATTTGGGAATGGACACTTGTATTCAAATATTCTAAGATGACGATCTTGTAATATTGATATCATGTTGACTTGATATCATTCATGGATGTGCCATGATTTGTTATGGTGGACATGATGTGACGTAATGTCAATGCACACACCATAGCTAGGATGTATAAGGAGAATATAATATTCTCAAGCATATCAACCTTTAAGTGTCACGAGGTATGCGATACTTATCATTACGTGTTATGTGATGTTTGTCTTCACGAGATATGTGAGACTTCTTATCACAAGTTATGTGATATACTTAGTGCCACGAGCTATGTGACACTCCACAAGTCATAAGATTCTTATCATCACATGTTATGTGACATTTGTCTTCACGAGATATGTGAGACTACTTATCACGAGAAATGTGATATATATGATTTATCTTCCCTAGCTAAGAGGGAGTGTTGTTGCATATATCCACGATCAGATAAATTCATATTATAATGTATATATATCAATTAGAGAAATTCATACATATTTTCGATCAGATTAAAGAAGAATATATATATATCAATATATATATAATGATAATTATTATTATCATTATATATATATACACGATTCTCTTTATGATCAAATCAATTCGATAAAGATGAATATTGAATCATAATTGATATTGGATCAGTATTAAACCCGATAACCATTAGTAATGGATCAGTATTAAACCCGACAACCATTAGTAATGGATCGTTATTAAACCCAATAACCATTGGTAATGAATCGTTATTAAACCCGATAACCATTGGTAATGAATCAGTATCACCTGATAAGTATTAAAGCGGTGTTATGTTTCAAATACAATGCATTATCAAAGGAGGTGACTATGAGTCACACCTATGATAGGCGTGACTCCTCGAGGAGTCACGTCTATCATACACGTGGTCATTCACTCCCACATGTATAAGTATTGATCGATATGTTCAGTATTAGCACCGAAATCAATAAGTGTGAAATATTTTAGATATATTTCTTCATTGCAATTTAAGCATAGTCAAATACAAGTTTATTGCATTTACATACATTCAGTTTTATACTCCTGCAAATAAACATCAGCACTGTTAGAATCATCATCATCATCATATATATATATATATATATATATATATAAAAATATATATATATATAATCAGCATTGCATATAAAAGAAAATTGAAATTTGAATAATAAGTTTGCCTTGAATTAACAGTTTCTAATGATAAAGTTGTGAGATCTAGGGAAGTTGTTGGATGTTTTGTGAAGCAAATTGAATGATTAAAACTTTGAAAATTAGAAATGTTTAAAGTATTTTGATTATACTCACTATCATGAACTTAGCATATATTTAGCTTTTGTTTTGCAAGGTGAACTTAAGGAAGGAGCTGCAACACCAAAGGAAGCCCGGATGCTTCAAGCATCAACAAGTTGCAAGTCATTCATCAAGGGGATAAGCAAGGTGATGTTCAAGATCGGGGGTCAAAATGAAGATGCAAACCCAAGAGCAAGGTCAAGATGGAATTCAAAGAGCAAGTTGTACAAGGAATGACCAAGTCTACAAGCAGAGAAGATTATCACAATCTTGAATTTCCACTAGAAATCCAAAATCAATTAAGATTTACGAACGATCCAACTACATGAAGGACTTCATCACTACCACAAGATCAAGGCGAGATGAAATTTAGGCAATCCAAGCAGAAGAACTTCAAAGGGTGGAGATGATTCGTGAAGATGAAACAATTTGGGAATATGGACCATCACAACCAATTGAAGGTTGGGCCTGTTACATTTTCTGTCATTGATGACTTTGATGCCGCAATGAATATATTTTGAGTAGCATAGATATTCGTTACCCTGAAGAATTGTTGAAGTTTATCAAGATGCCACTGGTTTATCAAGATGGATAATTGTTGGCAAGTGTCATCGTTTTGTTCGTTATGTATTGTGTTTACTTGTCTGACACATGTTCTCATCCGAACTGCTGCTTCCTCTCACTTACAAACGGAACTCATATTCTTACGTGACTGCAAGTGTCCTGTATCCTGTTGCGCACTGGAGAATGATCATGAAGCATTGGCAAACATCGGTTTGGCAGCATATCGCGTCTCCAGCTTCTCATAGCAATCAATTTGTATGTATGTCGACACCTGTTGGAAGAGGAGTGCAGGCATGGTTTCTTCTAGCTGTAGACGTGATTAAGATGTTGTCGTATGCAAAAAACACTCTTTGCATCCTAGTATATTAACTGCTTAATGGCGTTATGGACAAGAATGTCAGTATAAAAGAACAGTTTATCCAAGTGTTCAAGTGCGGCAGGAGTTAGGAAGAGGGACGGGCGTAACAGGTGAGAGCATTCGAGTTGTGATGCTGTATTATGACCGTGCGCCTGTCTTCAAGACGTGTGCTCATCATTAAAAGTAACGGCAGTTAAAAAACATGCATCTATGGGCGGCTATCGAAGTGCAGATACCTTTTTTTTGTGAAGTGTGAGATATACACAGAATAATGATGCAGCAGGGATGTATAAACTAAAAACGGTAGTACAAAGATTTTTTTTGAAACAAAAAAAAATCTCGAAAAACATACATCGCGTTTTTGAAGGTAGATAAGGGTGAGCTGTCCCGTGGTTCAAAAATGGCACCGTAAATGAAAGAGTAGAGATTGAAGTTGAAAAAAGATGGAAAATGGTGTGTGTCTGAATGTGTATTTTAAAAACACAGAAGCGGATAGGTAATGCACGGGAGTGCAAATCGCAGGAGCCATCAATATAAACTATTGGCTAGGTGCAAAAAGACCAATATGTATGCGGTGAGAGGAAAATAGAAGGGAGGATGATAAGTTTTCTATTAAGATAATATCTAAAATATCTTTATTAAGATATTATCTCCTTAGTTAAATACTTTCTATAATGGTTAACTACTTGTTTGTAGTCCGTCTTTCAGTCTAGCTAGGAATGTTTCCTATCCTGTCTTCAATTTTGTTTCTAATTTCGTCTTCAGTCTACGTTGTTTCTTTTAGAAACAACGTCCTTGTAATTCTTTATAAGGAACACATTTGTTCCTCTGTTAATCAATCAATCATCCGGAAATCCGTTAATCTGCCAATCCTTGAATCTTGTCACATGGTATCAGAGCCATTTCTTTAAATTTTTTCGGAAAATTTATAATTTCTTTCGTAATTATTTGCTCAAAATTTTTCAAATTAATTTATGTTTATTCCCACATTGTGGGATCTGCTGCTGCTCACGTCAAGGGTTTGTGAGTTTGGCTAGTTTTTGGCCCTATTCAACCTCATTTTTTCTAGAAAATCCGCCATTATTTTTTGGAAGTTTTTTTTGCAGCAGGCCGTTTTTTTTTAAACCCTAATTTTTGGGCTCGAAATTTTTTTCTGATTACAAATTCTTGGTGGGTTTTTCGAGAGCTCAACTGGGTTGTCATCTGTTTTTTTCGGATGCCTCAATTTTCGTGCCTTGATTTTCAAGCCAGCGGATCCAAATTTTGACAGCATATTCTTTCTAAGTTTTTTGAGCTCTCTTTTGGATACTTCTCAATTTTTTTTAGGTCTTCCAATTTTTTGTCTCAAAGTACGTGTCAGCGCCTCGTCTCTATATCTTCGTTTTCCGTGCATTAGGAAACGTGCAAGATGGCGTCACTGACTAATCTGATGTTGGAGGGTAGTCAACGATTCAATGGCAACAATTATAACACTTGGAAGCAACGTATGCTTACTATCTTTGAGTATTGTCACCTGGATGAGCTCATTTTGGGCACTACGACGCATCCTCAACAAGCAGGATCTGACCAAGGCGAAGCTGCATTTTTCGCTTTCTAAATTTGTTTCTGTTTTTATGGGTTTGTTGATTTTCTCCTTAAAAATCATTTCATGTTGTCTATAATATGCAAGGTTGCGTGAGATTCTAGGTTTTTACCGTTTTTTCCACAAAAACGAAGTTTTGTAATTGCACCCTGTTTTGAGTCATAGCACTCTTCTGGCAAAACTTCTTGGTTTCAGCATTCTGTAGATCCAGGGAGGGTCTCAGTTATCACAGAATGTTCTAACATCCGTACGTTGACCATTAAGGGAGGGTATTAAGAAAATATCTAAAATATCTTTATTAAGATATTATCTCCTTAGTTAAATACTTTCTATAATGGTCAACTACTTGTTTGTAGTCCATCTTTCAGTCTAGATAGGAATGTTTCCTATCCTGTCTCTTTCGTCTTCAGTCCAGATAGGAATGTTTCCTATCCTGTCTTCATTTTTGTTTCTAATTTCGTCTTTAGTCTACGTTGTTTCTTTTAGAAACAACGTCCTTGTAATTCTTTATAAGGAACACATTTGTTCCTCTGTTAATCAATCAATCATCCGGAAATCCGTTAATCTGCCAATCCTTGAATCTTGTCACATTTTCTACAGTGACTATGCATTATAATTTTATGCATGCACGTGAAGTAGAAAAAGAGAAATGACAGTAAAGTGTGGGACTGTCGGTCTTTGGTAGATTGCGGGTGACTAGTGTTCTTCAATAGAGCTCGTGA
Organism: Chamaecyparis obtusa; assembly: GCA_027943335.1. Classification (NCBI taxonomy): domain Eukaryota; kingdom Viridiplantae; phylum Streptophyta; class Pinopsida; order Cupressales; family Cupressaceae; genus Chamaecyparis; species Chamaecyparis obtusa. The sequence continues at coordinate 287,399 of BSBK01007625.1, forward strand.
ATAGTGCAGCCGAGGGAGTTAAAGGAAAGATTTTCTACAGTAAAAGATTAGATACAAAAAAACTGCAGTCACGATACTAAGAAAGTTTTTCATATAATCTGAGAATGACAGTGGCGTGCAAATGGCATTAGATTTTGAATCAGAAAATCGACAGTGAATGGAAGTTGTAGGCTGTAGTGGTTTTTGAAGAACAGTTGCATGTTTGATTAACACAAAGACAGTGGTATGGGGGAGGTGTTCGAAAAGAAATCTTAAGGTGCTACAAAAGGCTATGTTTTTGATGTATTATGTGTGAACTCCCTGGTCTTTTCAAATTTTGTTAAGAGATAGAACTTAGTTTGGTTTTCTATGTTGTTCAAATGTTCCTTTGAAAAAGGTAGTTGCCTTTTGAATCAGGTTGGAGCCTGAAGAGTTGTAGCTCTGGTTGTAAAAGGGTTGGAGCCCATTGGATTAGTGCAGCCGTGGTTTTTTAACCCATTTGGGTTTTCCACGTGAGAAAATCTATGTCTTATCTTTCTACTTGTGTGTGCTTTCAAGTTTTCTTTTAAGTTTTTAAATACTGATTCACCCCCTCCCCCTCTCAGTATTGTTCATTTTTCAGGGCCATCACAACCAATTGAAGGTTTGAAAATGTTGAGTATCAAGAGATTGCTAGAAACGCAAAGACTTCTTTATGATGATGGAGAAAAGGAAGTGATGAAGTTTATAAGATAAGCATGCTAAGGTGGCGCCCATTCATCTCCAACCAATCAGAAGGCCCTAGTTTCACGTATCTAGGCTCATTCAATAAAAATTGTTCCAAGTGTATATGTGGAGTACATCTAATGTCTTCACCTAACCAATTTTCTCATTGGTCCATTAATGCTATTGTAATTTTCTTATTGGGCCACAAAGTGGTGTTTTACTGTAATTGATCAACATTTAATGCTTGCAACTGGAAGGTGAGTTAGGGTTGTCTTGGATCAATCTTGGTCATTGATCTCAAATTAATCTTGGCCATTCATTGTAATTGAGCTCCCTATAAAAGGTAAGGCCTTCTCATTTGTAAAGAGGAGAGAAATGGGGAAATTGTTGCCTAAATACTGCCAAAGTAATTGCAAGTTCATTGTTAATTTCATGGTGGATTGCTTAGGCTATTTTGGAATTTTGCATGGTTTATTAATTCCTCACTTACTTTAAATTTGCTTAAGTTGGATAGAAGTTAAAAATAGTTGAAGTAAGATAGTTGGACAGTTTAATGAAAGATATTGTTGTTGTTGAAAGCATGGTGAAACTAGTGTGCATACCTTTTGCTACTTGTTGATTGCAAGTATCAATGTGAGGTTAGTCTGGGCCCTAAATGCAAGCACTTCACTTCAATTACTTAATGTTCATTGATTTGCATTATTTATGGTTTTGATGAGCACAAATGATTTGAAAATCATACTTGCACCCTCCGAAGATTGCACCCTCCTATGTGTAGTTGACTTGGTGAAGAAAGGACTCATTTGGTCTCACCACAGCACAAACATTGTTTTGCATTAGTAGGAATAGAGGTAGAAGTAGTCTAGATCTCTAAATCCTCATCCATTTGCAATTTTTCAAATCATTGTTACTAATTTGAAGAGATCAATTGCTCATTTGCATTCAAGAAGTTAATAGATCTTTCACAAAAGAACTAGCGTAAGTCCCCATGTGATTACTAATGTACCAAATCACAAAACTGAGCTAAGTCCAACATTAGAGAGAACCTTGGGGTTGTCTTGGTTGATCACACATTGTCATATGTTTAGCATCTAAGCTTCCTTATTCAAGAGGATTCGATATTTGGTGTTCTATCTTGGGATGCTAAGTGTTTCATCTTGCATGTTGGTGTAGTCACAAAACCTGCATCAATAATACACAAGGATGGTTAGTCCTCCCTAAGATAATTGAAGGATATCTGGTCATTCCCGGTCATCCCTAGGATGGCTAACATACCCAAGGGTCCCCTAAAAATATTTGTACATCCTAGGAATGTTTTTTATTTTTTGTTTGCAAAATAGGGGCAATGTGTGGATGTTTCCTACCCATCCCATAGTTCCCAAAACATCCTCTATGGGGGGCAGGGTCATATTTGGCAGGGGGCACATCCCTGGGTAGCATATAATTTTTCATAGTCTTGGGTTTGAACTCATAACCATTAGATAAGACACTATCAGACATCAGGTCCCTCATTACACATTATGCATTTTACATTGAAAATAAAATGTTCTTCACAAAAACAAGAGGCCATTTTGAAAAAAGACATTAAGAGTTCAATTAGAGAGATTCCTTAAAAAGAATTTCAAATTTAACCAACAATATTTCAGATATTTATTCCTGAACTCAACATTGTCATTCAAAGTAATGACTATTTGACCGTATTGCACTTGGTTGTATAAAAAAAAATTGAATAGCATTCTTTTTGATAAAGAAATTACCTCAGTTGCAACATCTCGAGGAGGGTGATTGAGTTCCATATCATCTGGAATGAATCGCAGGTCCATAACATTTGATGTTCTTTCAAACTCTGCTCCATCACATGCTTTGTAAAGATAATCTGCCGTTGCTGAGCTATCACAATCAATAACAGCATAATAATATCTGTCAACACAGCATACAACATAGGTGGTTGTAAGTTCAAAGCACTTTAATTTCAATATAAAATGCACTGGCAAAATGCAATGCCCTTGCCTTACACTACAAAAATAATTATTCTTAGAAGTTATTGTTATAGAAGAATGAAATTCTTAACTAGAGGGACATGCCACTATGTTCACAAACCACCTGTAAATTAGAAACACAAAAATTGTATCACAGAGTCACGAGCACAAGCTAGACAAGGTTTACAAGGTATTACTCTGGAACCAGTAGCAATGTTAGGAACTCAAAGAATGCTAACACATTAACCCAAAGTTATGCTTCCATTTTGGCAACAACTTTGGTGTCAATAATGCACTGTAAACAACCTCTTTCCTACAACTGAAATACATGTAGTATAACTAACACACCCACCCATTGCAAATTTTGAATTTGGAGTACTGTACTAGAATGGAATCCTCAACTGGTGGGATATGCCCACTTTGTGTGTGAACCATAGTCTTATAACTCAGACTGCAGAAACTCAGTATATTAAAAAAAATACAATTCATTAAATGAACTTAAATAACATGCAAAAATTATTGAAAAGCATAAAAACTGAATTTAGAGACTGCATGGATATATTTTCTATTAATTTTGGAACAAAATGGAGTACAATGCACATGATGGTTATTAGAATATTTAGAATGTTGCCTTTTAGTTTTAATGCTCACGATAGCTTCCTGATAGCTCCCTGTTTTATAGCAGTCTTTTTTAGATGCTATTTTGTAAATACCGTTGTTGTATATATGAGCGTGTTGCTCATTGTAAAATTCATTCAATACAAAATATTCTGTTCATAATATTTTATGGTATCAGAGCAAGTTATTTTTTGAATAAAATTTGCATAATTTCATTTTCGAAATTATCTGTATAGCAAATTTTCTGTGAAGTTTCCTGTGGTAATTTCCGTCTGCTCCTAGCAATTTCGTCTGCATTCTTTCAAACCGCGACGTCTACACTTGCTCCGCGTTCGTTTGGCGAGATTTGTCATCCCTGCATAAACACGTGACCTTCAAATTCGCATCTAAAATCCGAGTCTGCAACCCGCGACCTGAAGATTTCCTTGTATTTGCGATCTTTGCAAATCACCAGTCACGTTTTTCTTACAATTCTCGCATCTTTTACTACCTGTAAAACGCCTGAATCTGCATTTTCTTTGCAAAATCCGCCATTATTTTTGTTTTTTTCAGCCAGGGTCGTCTTTTCTCGAAACCCTAATTTTTGGGCTCAGAAAAATTTGAGTTCAAATTCTTGGTGCATTTTTTGAGATCTTATCTAGGTCTTCGTCAGATTTTTCTGGGTGCTTCGTTTTCTGTGCCTCAATTTTCGAGCCAACGGATTTGACTTTTGACTTCAAATTCCTTTTGGGTTTTCTGTTAGCTTATCTGGGTACTTGTCGGTTTTTTCTGGGTCAACTAGAAATTTGTCTTGAAATTCATGCCTATTAAATTTCTTCCTTGAAGTTTGTACCTGATGGCGTCTTTGACCAATCTGATGCTAGAAAGCAGTCAACGGTTTAATGGTAGCAATTATAACACCTGGAAGCAGCAAATGTTGACCATCTTCAAGTACCGTCGTCTGGATGCGCTTGTTCTAGGCAAAGAGACTCGTCCGACCTCCGTTCAAGCAGATCAAGATAAGTTTGATGATCGGAATCGAGAAGCTATTATGCTTCTCAAGCTCTCTGTCACAGATGATCAGTTGCCTCAGATTCCCTCTAGCAAGTCTCTTGCAGACATCTGGAAATATTTGAAGGAGTTGCATGAGACATCCGACAAGAGTCGCGCGTTCTTTCTAAAGAATCAGTTGTTCTCCATTATGATGGATGAACGTATGTCCTTACAAGAACATCTCACGAAGATTAAGAATATTTGTGATCAGCTTGAAGTCATCGGTCGAAAGATGGAGGAAGAAGATATGGTAGTTATTACCCTAAAAAGTCTACCAACATCTTATGAACATTTCATAGAGACTCTCAACATTACCTCAACTAATGTTGATCTAAAATTCCCAGAGTTGTGCACCAAACTTCTATAGCAAGATCATTGGAAGCAGCAGTTTGGTAGCCGTACTTCCTCATCCTTGTCAGAACAAGCCTTTGCAGCAAAATTTCAGCCTTCTCAATCATCACAACAGGGCAGTTCACATCAATCATCAAGCAGTTCTCAATAGAAGAGTGTTTAGTGTCATTATTGTCACAAGTACGGCCACATGAAGAAAGATTGCCGTCAGCGACTCGCTTCCGAACAAAAGAAGCTAGGAGGGTCAAATCAACAGGCAAATGTTGTTGAACATTATGAGAAAAAGAAGTCTGCTTTCTATGCTTTTATGGCTAAAAGCCCTTCTGATTTAGCCCGACTGTCTGCTTCACGTCATTTTTCTCATCGGCGTGACTGGTTTACAAACTTCTATCCCTACAGTGATTCAGTTGTGTTTGGTGGAGGAGAGGAGTTCAAAATTATTGGCAGAGGAAATGTTCAGATACAGTCTGGTGGGTGTCAGCTCATCTTTCTCAATGTATGCTACGTTCCTAGTATGGCACTCAATTTGCTCTCTGTGAGTCAAATCATGAGAAATTCTCCTCAATTGGATGTGGTGTTTAGTGCCCACAAATGTTCCATTATTGATCGAGAGAATCGTCTTACTGTTGCTACTGGTCTAGAGGATCATGGCCTATATCGGCTTACTGACACTGGTGATTAACCTGAAATAGCTATGGCAGCTCGTGATTTATCTCTTAGTACTTTGTGGCATCAACGATATGGACATCTCAACATCCAGTATCTTTCTCAGTTGTCCCAGGAGGAATTTGTTTCTGGCCTACCTCTGATTCAGACGCGGCATCTTGGAGTATGTGACGCTTGTCAAGCTGGCAAACAACATCGAACTCCCTTCAAAGATGGAGATTCTTGGCGAGCATCTCAGGTACTTCAATTACTTCATGATGATATTTGTGGTCCTATGAATACACCTTCAGTTACTGGTTGCTAATATTTTTTGCTTATTGTTGATGATTTTAGTAGGAAGATGTGGGTGTACTTTCTTAAACATAAATCAGATGCTTTTAGTACATTTCAGAACTTTAAGTCTTTAGTTGAAAACGAGTATGGCTGTCGTATCATTTCTCTTAGAACAGATAATGGAGGGGAATTGTGTTCTATTGCATTCTCCAATTTTTGTGCTGAACATGGCAACAAACGCCAATTCACCACACCCTACACTCCTCAACAAAACAATGTTGTTGAGCGTCGCAATCGTACGATTGTTGAGATGGCTCATTCTATGTTACAACACAGGAGTGTTCCTAATAAGTATTGGGCAGAAGCAATGTTTACTGCTGTTTACCTTCTTAATCGTTCCCCTACTCAGGTTGTCAAGAACAAAACTCCAGAAGAGTTGTGGTCTGGTCGTAAACCCAAGATCAGCCACCTGAAGATTTTTGGCTCTCTTGCTTATGTCTGGATTCCTAACGCTAAGCGCTCAAAGTTGGACTCCAAGAGTCAGAGACTCATGATGACAGGATACAGTGACAATCATAAGGCCTGCAGACTGATAGATATTGACTCTGATCGTCTTATCTTCAGTCGTGATGTTGTTTTTGATGAAACTCGAGGACCTTTTCTTTCCTCTCCTGAGCAGTGCTCTGAGGATCAGCCTCACAGTGTTCCTCTTCCTCTAGCTTCATCGAATGGGAGGGAGGATGCAGATGCTGCCCGCCATGAGCCTCCTATTGCTGATCCTATTGAGGCTCCAGAACATAATCCTCTTCCTGCTCCTGTTGCTACTCCTAAGCCTCTTCCAGCCCCTCCAAACATTGGCTCCTCCACTCTCCGGCCTAAATGGTGGGTTAAAACTATTAGTGATCTCAGGGATGATGAGCTCATTGAGGGTAGAGCTTCCAGAAATAAGAGCAAACAGCATCCTACAGTTAATTTTGCTCTTATGGCTAACATTCATAGTGTCTATGAGCCCCAGACCTATTCTGAGGCTAACAATATTCCTGAGTGGGAACAGGCTATGGAAGCAGAGTTCCAAAGTCTTCAGAAAAATCACACTTGGGCCCTTTCTGATCTTCCTTTAGGGAAGAAGCCCATTAGTTGCAAATGGGTGTACAAGGTGAAATACAAAGCTGATGGAACCTTAGACAAGTATAAAGCTCGTCTTGTTGCTCGTGGGTTCTCACAGAAAGAAGGCATTGACTATGAGGAGACCTTTGCTCCTACAGCCAAAATGAGTACCGTACGGCTTGTTCTTACCTTAGCAGCTCAATTTGGTTGAAAAGTCCATCAGATGGACGTTAAGAGTGCCTTTCTGAATGGTGACTTGCAGGAAGAGGTATACATGACACAACCCCCTGGATTTAAGGTTGCTGGTCAAGAACACAAAGTCTGTAAACTTGTCAAAGCTCTCTATGGTTTGAAACAAGCCCCTCGGGCCTAGTACATGAAGATTGATAGATACTTAACCGATCAGGGTTTTCAACGGAGTCCATCGGATTCAAATTTGCATATCAAACATGTAGGTGACGCTATATTGTTTATAGTTGTCTATGTGGATGATCTGATCATTACCGGCAGTTCAGAACATTTGATCACTGAAATCAAACAGGATTTATGTCACACTTTTGATATGACAGATTTGGGACTCTTGCACTATTGCCTCGGAATTGAGGTTTGGCAGACTAAGCACAGTATCTTCCTTTCTCAGTCCAAGTATGCCAAAAATCTTGTGGACAAGTTCAGAATGCAAGATTGCAAACCTGCCTCCACTCCTATGGAACCCGGGCTCAAATTGTCAGCTCGGTCCACTTCACCTGTTGTGGATGAATCTTTGTTTAGACAACTAGTCGGCGGTCTCATTTATCTTACTATCACCAGACCTGACATTAGTTTTGCAGTAAGCTGCATATCCCGGTTTATGCCAGCTCCCAAGGCTGATCATTGGACAGCAGCAAAGCGTGTCTTGCGCTATGTAAGTGGTACTTCTGATTATGGCCTCCTGTACACTCGGAGTCCTGACCCTACACTATGTGGCTACACAGATTTAGATTGGGCCGGCTTTGTTGATGATTGTAAGTCTACCGCTGGATATGTGTTTAATTTGGGATCCGGTGCTGTCACATGGACTAGTAAGAAACAATAGGCGGTAGCCCTGTCTTCGACTAAAGCAGAGTATCAGGGAGCAGTTAAGGCAGCCTGTGAGGCAGTTTGGCTTCGGCGAATGCTTGCGGATATGCATGTCCCTCAAACAGGACCGACTCCCCTATTCTGTGATAATCAGGGCCTGCTCAAACTGGCAAAGAATCTGGTCTTCCATGAAAGAACCAAGCATGTCGAAACTTGTTGTCATTACATCCGTCAGCTGGTTGAAGACAAATCCATCCAGTTGTTGTATGTTCCTACATTGGAGCAGCCCACGGATATCTTCACCAAGTCTCACGGTTTTGATAAATTTGTAAAATTCAGGGAATCTATTGGTGTTGTTGATAGATTGAGCATTATGGGGGGGTATTAGAATATTTAGAATGTTGCTTTTTAATGCTCACGATAGCTTCCTGATAGCTTCCTATTTTATAGCAGTCTTTTTTAGATACTTGCTATTTTGTAAATACCGTTGCTGTATATATGAGCGTGTTGCAAATTGTAAAATTCATTCAATACAAAATATTATGTTCATAATATTTTAATGGTATCATATCATGATTGATCTTCATTATAGAAAATTAAAACCATAAAATAGTATACAAATCTCTCCTCTCACTAAAGCTCATCACTGGTTGCAGCTTTGAACTGGATGCTAAAAATTTATGTGTATGCTTCCACATTTCTATATCCAACAGTGTTCCACCAAGACCCATACCCCCAAAAAAACCTTGCATCCCCTATTCAGTAACATTTTTGAGACTTGGGGACTTTGGGGAAACATCACCCCACAACACAACCACCTTTGCCACCTCCACCAAGGACATTGCTGGATCACCTGCTATATGGGACATGCCATTATATAATGATTGCAACCTTTAACGTTGTGAAAACTAGTTTGCCTTTCATGGGGCACTCATAGAGATATTATATTGCAGATTTTGCCATGAAGAATTTCAATTCACCTCAATTTGTATATCAACACCACCACCCCACCGTCGTCCCCCCCGTCGTCTCCTCACTATCCCCAAATTTAGGCCCTTGGCCCCCCATCCCCACCTCCCTCCAATAAACTTCATGAAACTATGGTTTTCAATGCCCCTTCCACTGCTGCCCTCTTAAATTTACTAATCTCCTTGGCAAACAAGAGCTCCACATTTTCAGCAATTCAATATAAATATGGCTCAGTGCCATTGATGTCTATTGCATCGTAAGTCCTCTTATTCTCCTCTATACAGAAATAAAGAAAGGTTTTATTATACAAGAATGAGATCACTGAGGCATTTTTGAAACAAACTATTGCAATTCTTCATATACGCTCACATTGTATTCACATTCAACAACATTTCAAGGCTGGCACAAAATGTGGATGGCCAGGATTTGAAGATTTGGTTTTTTGAACCATAACCCATAATCTTCACTCCACAATCTATAAAGAGAAAATATATTTCTTCAATAAGGAGAAATTTAATTATACTATAGACTACAGCAAAGTGGTGAATGGACTCAAAATATCACTCATCATTCACATGAATATGATTGGAGTATTAATTAGACTAAAGGGCATGACTAAACACTCAAACAAACCTTCTCTTGCCTTGAAGATTGTCTTTCAAGTGTTTGTGGGCACAATAGGAATTGGGTAGTATAGTCTTAAGATCAATTTTGGTAAAGAACTTCATACTGGGGAGCTGATCCAACAAGTCCTCCATCCTTGGCATCAAGCAGCAATTCTTCAAATCTTCTTGTTGAGAGTTCTATCAACAATGCACCATCTTTCTTTCCTAAGAGGCAATGAGTTGGGCTTAATATGTCCTCTCTACATGAGTTCATGGATCTATCAATTGATCTCCCCATTCTCTACAAATGATTAGCAACACAAAGAAGCATTAAATAATGCCTTATCTTATTGCACAATGTGTAGGCACTCCCTCTAGTGGCTAAAAGATATCATTGTACTCTATCAGCTTGCTAGTTCAACTTTGAAAGTTTAGTTGATACTATTACAGGAGTTATAGGGTGTTTTGTTGCTAAAAGGGCATTCTTACATTCATGTCTCACCATCAAAAGTACAAATTTCTTGCTAGAATTAACTATCCTTTTACACTACTTGATGTTGATAAGAGAAAGTTTTGGTACTACCTCTAGTGTGCAATATCTCTTATCACCAACAGCTATGACTACATTTATTGGATTTACCTCATAAATTGCATGCCAATATAAAAGATACAATTGCCCAAGTAAAGCATGACATAACATTGATGATATCTTGAAGATGCTTGATGTCCTACAAAAATTGATGCATTTCTCAAAGCCCACGTGGAATCATCTAATAGCCTCTGGTTATGGGTGAGGCATCAATGTCAAGTTCAATCTCCAACCTGCTTCAAGAGAAATCATGTTCTATTAACATCCATTATAAAGAATGAAGTGCACTAGTTGCTCATTGATCCACATATGAGAAAGAAAAAATATTTCTACATTCTCAATATCTCCGAGGGAAGTGGAGATTTTTGAGTCCACCATGGCACTGGGCTCAATCTCCATAATTAAGTTACCTTTATATTGTGCTACAATGTTGGTAACTTCCATCTCAATTTGGACAAGTAGAATCCACCTTGTGTGGAATTCTTGTGCAAAATCAATGTTGGCATTGTGAATTGTCCACCACTTGGCAACCATTGATTGCTTAGTTTTCTAATAGTGTTGTGGCTATTGCTTCTTTAGTGGGTGTAGTTAAGGGCCATTTCCTTATTTAAATATTTTCTTTGAGGGTTTAAATTGTGGTTTGATCTAGGACTCAAAATCTTTTGTCTTCATTTTGAATTTAGCCTTTGCTTAAAATTAGCAAATAATCTATCCACTTCTCCAATGGATGAGATTTGCTAAGAATCCATTTCATCTTGAACATGGGGCCTTAAGCTTGACCAATGTTTCAAAACAAGGACTTCCTCTAAATCTTGAATTCCCAATTTAGACACTAGAGAATGAAATATGTTTGTGTATTCTTGCACTAATTGATCTCAGCCTTGGTGTAACTTAGAAAACTTAATGTACCAATCATCATAGTTTCCTTCAAAGATAGATGGTTTCTTTGAGGGCTTCAATCTACACGTGTCTCTAGATGTGTCTAAGTCATCCTAATGTTTTGTACAATAGTTATTCTACCATTTCTTCACTAGGACAAAATTTGAAAATAGAATGTGATTTTCTCTTGTTCATAAAATTGAATAATCATGTAGCATGGACAAACTTAATTAAGCCAATTATCTAAGGCATTAGCATTTATTTTTCTTTCATCATTGGGATGTCCAAATTGACTCGTGGTATGGAGGGTGACCATCAAAAGGTTGCTACAAATTAGTAAGGTTCTGAACTTGCCTTAAAAACTGTTGTGACTAGTACATGATATGCAATCTTTTGTGTGCGTGGTTTTCCTCCAATTCTCCCCATTGTCTTTGGAAAGCATCATCTATCCTCTTATAGAATATCTTTGATATCCTTGTGGCTACCACTTAAAGACATGAAGGAAAGTACGATTAATAGTCACTTATTTTGAGCACTAACTTCACATGATCAAGCCTCATGTGAGTGGGCAGAAATGACACAAAGAGAGATTGCTTGTTCGAGAACTAAGATGAGCTCAAATCTACGAACAGTTCTTAATTTATCAAATATTACTTAAAACATTACATTGCAATGGATTATAAAGCCTTCAAACCATCCAACTACCCAAAGCCACCTAACAACTAACAACTGAATAGCAACTAATCCTATATTAAGCACTATTTTCTAACACCCCCTTTTAGTGCTAACATAGGAACTTTTCTGGTTGCCCCACTTCAATTGAAAAAATCTCATTGGACGTCAATATCCATTGATAATGCATTCTTACAATAAATAGCCCAAATCCTTATTGCTTCAAAAATAGAATATTGCTCCACTTAAAACTAAATGCCAACTTAGTTTGATATCCATGGGCATAATGCCAACTTAGTTTGATATCCACAAGCACAAATGCCACACCCTTGCCATATTCATATGCATGGAAGCTTAACAGATGTTCATATGTACGCTTGATCTAAGCCTCTACATGTTAAACCTTGTTAAACTAATCTTTTTATCCTCTACTCAAATGAGGACATACTAAATCAAGACATAACCACTCTTATACCTGAATCAACCCAATATTGAAAGAGAAGATTGCAAAGCTCTGCAATATTCCCATCTATCGTAGAAAACCTCATCTACGATATTCTATTATTTGCTATTTATATGAACAGCAGCCAATTGCTAATATTGATCTCGACTTCCATTTATTCCTTCTCCCACAAATCGATTTGGCTTCAAATTCCAAGTCCGAACTATCTAGTGGTTGCCTTCCTAAAGGACAGTCATTAAGAGGCAAGGATTTTGTATTTGAAGTAGTTGATAACACCTATTACTGAACTAACTTTTCCAGCCCACCCTGGTGTAGCATTGAACTTTTTGGCAAGGGATTCCACCACATCCTTAGTAGATGCACCCTTGAGTTCTTCTAAAACGTTGAGATGCACCCTAAGGTGGAGGGTGTCCCATCTTGTTAAAAATCTGGCTTTGCCACTTACAACTTTCTAGCAACAAATTCTATGAATTTACTATGAAAATCTTTGTAAACAAACGACAAACCAACTACCAATGCTTTCTAGGGAAAAAAATTTCCATTTTATTCTCTTCAAAGGCTTATAGTTATAAACCTTTGCATTCAATCCTCTAGAATCTCAATAAATCTCCATGCCAATTCCAAAGAGAGCTTTCACCATAAATCAAGACTTCATAAACTTCGCATGGGTTTATGATGGATAGAAACTAGAAAATTAAATTTAAACATGAACACAATGAACGTAGCGGAGGAAAAATTACGGAGAGAATGTACACAATGGAAGAGAAAGACAATGCACATGAATGGCGGATGCCAACAAATTCACTACAAGGAGTGTGATCCCAACGAAAACCATTGGCAAACATGCAAAAAGGGTGGATGCTACAAACTCTAGATTCTGCACAAGGTGCGGGGGATCCTACTAGTCTATTGTTTGCACCACTTGACTTTACAAGGAAATGGTCAAAAATAGAGGTAAAGGCATTGTGAAGGAGTGTGTGATCCACAATCTATAGCCTTAATCAACTAGACTAACATGCCATGAGTGGAGTGAAACCTAGAGAGGCCTCTTTCAAAAATTGCTCTGATACCCAATGTTGGAGAATTGAGACAAGCTCAAATCTACAAACAATTCTCATTTATCAAAATTAGTTCAACCAATAAATTGCAATGGCTTACAAAGCCTTTCAACCATCTAACTATTAATGTTTTGCCCAGAAATAAAGATAAACAACAATAAACAAAAATAAAGAACACTAAGACACAGAAAGACACAACAATTTATCCTGGGAAAACCCTCCAACTTGAGGGGAAAAATCCAGCCACACCAAAAAACATATCTCTTTTTTAAATAAGAGAGGTCTAAGTACAATGCTTCTAACTAAATACCCAAAAACTAATCACACAAAGCAATGATATATATCTTGAATTGAGAGACTCTTCATATCATAACCGAAAGTCTCTTCATTTTCCAAATGTGTGTCTCTTCATATTTCCAAACGCATGTTTCTTCATACCCTCAAACACACCTCTTCATATATCCAAACGCGAGTATATGAAAGAGCACCATGCAGGTAATCAAGATATCTCCTGCAGCTACAAACATCAACATTCCCTCATAGCAAAGGAGATATCATTTGCAGCTTTCATGTCATCATGACAAACACAATGGCTACACCCATGTGTGTCAACAACAAAACTTTATCACAGATTTTCTCAACATAATATTTGTCATCTCAGCATGACATTCACCATGGCTACTCCCAGAGGGTGAAGAAACAGAAAACTAAGTCATGGAGTCTCACACATGACTTCCGCCATGGCTACTCCAAGAGGGTGGAACAAGGGCTTTCACCTCAAACTTCTCTCGCACAAAAGAATGCATTAATAAGGGATTGCACCTCGAACTTCTCCCTCACGAAGAAGAACTCATTAACAAGGGATTGCACCTCGAACTTCTCCCTCACAGAGAAGAACTCATTAAAAATAGATTGCACCTCGAACGTCTCCCTCACAGAGAAGAACTCATTAACAAAGGCTTTCACCTCAACTTTCTTCGTCTCAAAGAAAAATGCATTAAAGCAAATAAAAGATCATCTGAATGCTAAGACTCCCTTTTAACCGAGACTCTCTCTCAATAGGGGCAGCATACTCACAGCTTTGATTATCACAAAAAATTAATTGACTCCAATGTTAGACCAAACAACGAGCTTTTGCAGTCACATTGCTACACGAGCTTGTTGATCCTCTGCAAAGAGCATAGCACTCTCCATCTATCACTCAAGCTCCCTCTAAATCTTAATTCATCTTCTTAGAAGAAATTGATCATCAGACAATCTGCAATGTTTCTAGTTATCAATCCTATGATAGTAAACTGTGTCTCCATTCTTCAGCGTGCATGACTTCCTCGCAGAATGCATCAAATTCTTTCTCCCCTTGAATGCAATCTCTCAGTATGCTCCTCGATCCATCCTAGAAAATAGTTCATAGAGTCAAAAACCAATGTTAAAGGTATACATGATTCACTATTCCCAATGAATTCATGATCATTATTCAAAAAATATAAACATAAAATACTTATCTCTTTATTGTAGTCAAAGAATAATGCCCTCCAGGTGATACTTGAACCCCTTGAGCAACAAAGCCTTCAATTGAGTTACCTGAGCCTCTAGCTCCACAATGTATGCCTATTTATGCTCCTGTGAGCATGTTGCAGACTCCTTGTTCTTGATTTCTCTTCCACCAATTCAATCCTCTATCTATAGTGAAATTTAGAAACACCTAGAATGATCTTACACCACACTAAAAACAAAACAACAATAAATAATGGTAATAAACTCTGCAGCAGACAGTGAAAAATCAAAATATCGTGATGCTTGAAGCAAACACCATAACAACTCTAACATCCACAATAATATTGCATGTTCACCCTTGAATGATCACGGTCCTGCCTATACTTCCCACGACATAGATGATCCTATCTGCTCCCAAACAATGATGATCAATCACACAACAGTATCACATAATCTAAGAATCCCCACCAATGCCTAGCAAAAAATGGTCTCTCAATAAAGATCAACATTATGATCTTTTTAACTCCCATATGCTTCAGCCATTGCACCACTCATACATAGCAGTATATGCGCTAAGACGGAATTACACAAAGAAATATGCTTCAAGAAATTGACAGCCCGATAACATCAATTGCTCACATGGTGCTCGAAAAAGTGTTATAAATAAATCATTATGAGAAAATCATTCACCTGCATACGTAGACATCGCAAATTGTCTAAGGCAACAATAATCACAAAGAACGAAGCCCATCTTTTTCCTCCAACGAACCGACGACAAATACGTAATATATCGATTCAATTCCAAAAGATATGAAGGCCACATGGATACAAGGAAGACCAATCCACTGGCCAAACATAATATAATGAATGCTGACAAGAGATGAACACACGCTCAACCTTGAGTGTTACCCAACAAACAATAATACATATGCTCTTACAAAAGCCGTTTTGAATTTCTTATGTTACGAATTTCTTCTGACATGCATAACCACACGATCACTATATCATAAATGCTATCGGTAAGACAAACAAAATACATAGAGAACTCCCAAGAGATGAAGACTGATAGACTTGAGCAATACCACCAAACATAGAATGCCAAAGAAACCTCCGATGATGTTTTCTCTTCAATCCTCATTACATGAGCAATGACGGATATGAAGGATAGCGAATAAACAAAAGAAAGAATTTGTCAATCGTGGAGAAAAAAATAAACCGATCAAAGCCTTCTCCAACAGCTTTTGTGTATTGAGGAAGAATATGAAAGAAGCATGAATTCAATGGCAGATATAAGAAAGCATTTGCAGATAACAAAGAAGGAAGGCACAGACCACCAAAGAATACAAAAGAAGTAATAACTTTCAATAGGCTCGACCAGAACAGGTACGAATGATAGCTCCTACCGCTACAAACATTCAACACATACAAATTGCCTATAAAATACTCATTGCAAACTGCAACAGATACACAAGCTAATGAACAAGAGAAACTCCCTTATTTGTTGTTATCCAACCCGCTCTGATACCATGTTAATGTTTTGCCCAGAAATAAAGATAAACAGCAATAAACAACACTAAGACACAGAAAGACAACAATTTATCCTAAGGAAAACCCTCTAACTTGATGGGAAAAACCCAGCCACGCCAAGAAATATATCTCTTTTATTAAATAATAGAGGTCTGAATACAATGCTTCTAACTGAATACCCAAAAACTCATCGCATAGAGCACTGATATATATCTTGAATTGAGAGACTCTTCGTATCATTACCGAAAGTCTTCATTTTCCAAATGCGTCTCTTTATATTTCCAAACGCATGTCTCTTCATACCCTCAAAGTTTCAAACACATGTCTCTTCATATTTCCAAACGCGAGTATATGAAAGTGCACCATGCAGGTAATCAGGATATCTCCTGCAGCTACAAACATCAACACTAACTACCTAAAAACACCTAACAACTAACTAGCAGCCAATCCTATGTTAAGCAATATTTTCTAACATGCTCTAATACCAATTATCTAAGGCCCAAGTGTAAGCACATTGGAAAACCCAATCAAAGAATTTCAATTACATTATAACTACAAAAGGTTTAAATTATGATAAGGATTGAAAATATACAAACAACAATTGAAAAATAGAACTAGAGAATAGACAATTAGAACCATCACATCAAGTTTATATTATGTCTAGTTTTGTAAATGATCAATGAGAGCAAATGGGTGGTCTATCTCCTCATTGTTGTCACTAGCCTTATAAAGGATGGCTTTATACATATTTATAGAATGATGAAATCGGAAGCATCTATTGGGACATGACAATTTAGATTACTATTGCACCCATTATAACCATTAGGACAAGTCATATTATGCAACGATATTGACATGTAGTTTAGAACATAGGTGTTGCCTAGAATCTGTGATAAAAAATGAAACAATGTTGGCTAACTTGTGCAACACCCATAACCATTAGGACAAGTCATGTTATGCAACGATATTGACATGTAGTTTAGAACATAGGTGTTGCCTAGAATCTGTGATAAAAAATGAAACAATGTTGGCTAACTTGTGCAACACCCATAAACATATTTCTAACAATTACAATTTTTCTTTTCTACCCTTTTCTTTTTATGCATTGCAAGTCGTACTATTATCAATGTGTGTATAGTCTCCTTGTTTGGTCACATTTGTTAGTCTTTCTATTTTTTCTAGATGTAGATATCCTTATCTATAGTCCTAGAACCAGTTTGAGTTGGATGATTTAAAATGATTAAAGTACCATTCCAACCCAACGACTCTTAAAATTATTGGTTATTAGTAGTAAGGACTTTTATTATTAATAAACTCTAGTGTCTTTATGGTAGCAATTTTCCAATTACCCTCCCACAACCTAACAAGCATCATTAACTTTCTTATTCTTGACACCTTCTTGTGCAATTCATTTTGTCATTATTTTTGGGTGGACTTCATGCTAGTGTTAATTACAACTTCTAGAGGCTGTCATACTTACTAAGAATCCCCAATTAATCCAACAAAGTTCATTTGAGGCATAGATAATGACCTGAATAGTCACCTATCATACTTAATTCCCACCCCTACAATCTTCGTTTATCCTCTAGCATGAGTCCCCTTTAAGAAGGTATGGTTATATTTCAACAACCCCACTCCTGCCACTGCACATTAATCCACCATGATCAACAATTATTCGAAGTTCAAAGTGATCTCGTAAAGGGGGTCGTCCTTAAACACAAGGCCATTACCTCTATTGGTCGATCATACAAACAAAAACAAAAACCATTCAAAAAAATATCAGTAGACAAAGACAGGGAGGTATGTGTTTGAACAAGCATGTGCACTTATAGGTGGATATAATCAATCTTTCTCTTTATCATCGCCTCTATTTAAGCTAAGAATTACGATCAAGCACTTGTAAGAAAATTGGCAATATTGTTGGTTTTTTTATTTACACGACTTTTAACAAACTTCTACTAATGAATATTTCATAATTTGGCGTGTACATATTGTTTCCATTCCACAACTTGTTTCTCACTAGGTTGACATCAAGACCTTAATTTGTCTTTCATTAAACACCTAGGTCTTGACTACATTAGTTCTCATGACCTAGAACCCCTTGGATGAATGCTCCAATAGTGTTGGATGCAATTATTACATAGCTTCAATATTCAAGCAAGCAAGGGATTTTCTCTTAAGTATGGTTGTCATGCAAGGTAGGAAGACCTTCAAAACAAGTAGATTCCAATATAAACTTGTGACAATATCCCTATGTTGTAGACATGTGTACTAAAGGTGTTAAACTTTGACTAGATGTTACATGATATAATCTCGAAACAATACAAAACTCCCACTGTTTCATAACAAAAAATTATCTTGAGCTAGCCATGTAATTCATCCGCTTCTGAACATACTTGAAGTGTTTCTAACATATATTCTAAGAAACACAACAAATGAAAGACTTGGTGTTTTCTCATCTTAACCTCCTCTTCAAGTTGAAGAAAACTCAAGGCTAGAGTTTAGAGATACCTATAGCTATAATTATAGATCGCAATAAGTGTTTTGTTTTAGTTGTCAAATCTAATTTTTTTATGAAAAAAATTGAGTACCATCAAGGAAGGCAAGCCAATCAACCTCAGTGAGATCGATTCAAATTTTGAGTGGAACAAATCTGATTAGGCAGACCCAGTTTACAATTCTAAGAATTTTGATATTCTTAAAGAAACCAGCATTGATAGTAATGTGGTTGAAGGAATCAAGACCTATGGCCTTCTACCATATGTCTCTCCCTAGCACCGAGAGCCATTAGCTACATCCAGTTTTTTGACACTTTTAATTTATAGATTGACTTTGTAAAATATAGATTGTAATTGAAAATTAAAAATCTCCTAGTATCTAGTTATCATTTATGCAATATACAGTATAGATTTGTTAATTCAGTACAAACTTATTATTCAAATTTTAAGTTTAATCTTATATATATGTGCAGTGCAGATTATATATGTAAAGATCTTATTCTAACAATATCACTGTTATTTGCAGAAGAAGAAATCTGTGTTTGCAGATACAATAACCTTTTAATTCAAATATGGTTGATGAAGGAATATATATTAAACTGAGTTGCTGTTTACTGTACACAGCACTTATCGATTTCGGTGCTCTATGATAAACAGCCTTACCCATATTTATATGCATGGTGATCTTATGACGGGTCACATCTATGATAGACGTGACTCCTTGAGGACTCACGCCTATCATAGGCGTGACTAATAGTCGTCACACCC
Organism: Chamaecyparis obtusa; assembly: GCA_027943335.1. Classification (NCBI taxonomy): domain Eukaryota; kingdom Viridiplantae; phylum Streptophyta; class Pinopsida; order Cupressales; family Cupressaceae; genus Chamaecyparis; species Chamaecyparis obtusa. The sequence goes on from BSBK01007625.1 coordinate 306,690, forward strand.
GTTGATAATAATCCATGACGACTTGTTTATTAGTTGACACCGCTCAAAACATATATGCCGATTCAAATATCACTAACAAATAGTAATTGGTCGATTACTATCTAATAGTAATCGGTCAATTACTATCTAATAGTAAACGGCCGATTACTATCTGTTAGTAATCGGGTTGATATGATATCAAATATTATTCATTAAGCAATCGAATTTAATTCGATCATGAATAGAATATTGAGCACGATATAAATCATATAAATATTAATATATATATCAATATATATATATGACTCTTTAATCTGATCGATGGTATATGCTTTATGATTTCTCTAAATGATATATGCAATAATGATATGGATTTATCTGATCGAGGCTACATGCAACAACAAGATTATTCAATGCAATGTAATTGGCAATAGGAACATGTTGATGTTTTGTAGCTTCAGTCGAATAAACACTATTGAGTCAATACTAGTGAAGATATGTATATATATATATATATGAGATTTATATATATACTTAAATATATATATATATATATATAAATATTATATTATGTAAATATTAGAGAAATTAATATAATACTCAAGAGATATTATATATATGTATATATAATAATAATAATTGTCATTATATTAATTACATATTAATGAATAAACATGTCTCATGAAGGGACATGTCTCTTCTTGGCTCATTCTCAATATAAATGCAAGAGATTGTTGCATTTGGAAAACACATACAATGAGATAGTGCTATTACATTTGCAATGATCCTAAAACCTCAACAGAACATAAATAAATAAATATTATATATATATATATATACACACATCAATACAAATTCCAAATTTCATAGTTTAAACTTGCATTTTAATTTTCTCTATATCTCTATGGAATTAAAATGCGTTCAAATTTAAAACCATGTAATGTCCCCTTTTTGGGATTACCCTAAATCTTGCCCAAGCACCTTGTAAATATAAAGTCTGCTGACTTTCTCTCTTTGGATGCTGATCCCTGCTCTCTTGGATGAGTGTTATGCTCAATGGTTCGATCTTCCTCGATTAAAGCCTTGAGGTATGGGTTAGTGATGATTGATAAGTCCCCTTCAAAGCTTGGAATGAATTCTCTCTTATACCTTATTGGTGGAAGGGTTACCGCCTTTCATTAGAATTGAGTCACCACTTTTCATTGTTGCCCAAATTGATCTCCCTTTTTTTAATCTCCTCATATGAAACCATCTCCCCTTAATATCCTCCAATGTGAGGGAGAGGCACAACTCTTCATAATGGTCACAAACTTTCACAATTACCAACCTTCGAAAATGTCACAACCCTTCATCATTGTTGCCCCCTTGAAAGAGTCCCTTCCTTATCATTTTCCCATTGCTTTCTTCTTCCATCAATGCTTCCTTAATTCCTTTGCTCCATTCTTTCTTCCTTTCTCCATATATCCCCTTTCAATGAACTCTTATGTCTTTTATAACTTATGTTGAGGGAGTCACAACTCTTAATTGCATGCCTCTTGACCTTTCATTGAACTTAATTAATTTGCAATTATATTATATTATATTTTATTATATATTTATTATATTTTTTTATATTTTGATTTTAGTATTATTCATTATTTGCAGTACTTTATGAAAATTCATTTCAAGTACCAATTATTTGCAGTACTTTATGAAAAATCATTTTGATTGCTAAGTTTGAAAAAAACAAGACTATATCTACTTATGTGAGGAAAAATAGAGAATGGATTCAAGGAAAATAATCCCAAATTACAACAATTCTATCTGGAATCAGCATATATATAATTTTCAAATGCAAAATTCAAGGGTTGCAAAACTTAACTTATTGTTGACATATTTTGCATATTGTCTCCTCACAACTTAAGGGCTCTGCCAGAAAATGGATGAAAAAATTTGTGCAAAGGAGAACAATACCAATTAAAAAGGATAGCTTCTAAAACATATTTTCTTTAAATGGAGAAAATGTATTGCAGGCTTGAAAAAAGAAGATGATCCTAATAAATCCCTTGCAATGAGTAAATCCAAAAGGCATATATGATTGCAATAATGGTCCCAAACCTACTAAGAAGCCAAAGAGGTTACCCAAATCTTTAACCTCTAATTATATTGAAAGAAACCCAGAATAAATTTGATGCAATGGATGATTAACTTCAGTGACTTGCCTAATATTGAAGATATTCAATGTTACACGGGGACGCTTCCCCACCCCTGGATCCCCACATTCCCGGGACGAGGACGTCCGCAGAATGGGAGGACCCTGTCCCCACGACCCCCACTGCCACTCAATCATTGCTAGAACACAGGGATTGTAATATCCCCGTCATAAAATAAATATAAATTATAAATTTCTATGTAAGGGACCCGATCGATTTAGTTTATCTCGGGGGCCCATTTTATTTTCGTAGGTGTTTGTCATGTCGTGTGTCGGCACGTTGTTTCTCTCTCGGGAGTTTTTCCTCTCACGAGGTATATATGTCCGTCGGGTTGGATGTCTTAGGGTATGCAACTTGAATTATTTTATTTTATTGCGAATTCCAGTTGGAGTTCTGTTCTATTTTTCCATTTCGGAAGTGAAAGATCTTTCCTATTTGGTACTTGTAGTTTCGGTGGGATTCATCCCTCACCCTATTCTGCTCCCTCACCCTATTCTACTCTGTTTCCCTTGGCTTCAAATCTGGCAAATCTGAGGCACGATCATTGTTTAAATCAAGAATTACTTCTGGCATTAGTGATCTTTGGCAGTCATCTCGAGTATTCATTATTTGTTTGTGTATCCGAATCCATTTATTGGCAAACACTACATCTGAAGGCAAGGCTTTTCAATCCTTTTCCAAACTCCGCACTATACACCAGCAGCAACCCACACCATACGGCCTTTATAGCATTCCCCAACCTCTGCACGGCACCATCCATCACCACCGTACAGTCCTTAGATTTCGTACGGCCCTCCCACCTCATTTCCACTGTACAACATCACTTGCTACCCACCGTACGGGCTATCTCTCTTGTACACAACATCCATTCACCGTACGGACCATTCTACCATACGGCTTCCACAGACAATACCGTACGGCCCTATCATTATGTCGTACAGGGTTGAAACATTTCGCCAGCCCTCCAAGCCAATCAAGGTGACCGTATGGAATAGCAGATTGCATTACAGTTTGGCATACATCTTAATGGTTGTATTGTTCACTTGTCGTACACCTCCGTAGACCTGAACCGTACGGAGGGCCTCGGGAACATTACAAGGATGCCCAAGAGTTCCCTGAGCGTCTCAGGGACTTCTGGAAGTCTCCTGTCCCGAGATTTTTGAAAAGTGTATTTATATATATATATATATATATATATACACATTTTTTGGCTGATTGAAGACCATTTTTAGATCATTTGCAAACCTAAGACATTTAAATGATAAGCTGATTGATGGACATTTTGAACTTGTTTTTATATCATTCTACTCATTGTAATCATCTTTATGATATTTGATATAATAGAAATCTTTCACTTACCGATTAATAATCTAATTCCTAATTAGTAATTTGATATTCAATGTTCAAGTATTTAGTATTTGGCATTTGCAATTTTGCGATTTTACTTCTTAATAGTCTTATACATATTTTCATAACTAGCATTTTAAGTACTGTATGTATAGTATATACAGCACCGCACCGCCCCCCCCCCCCCCCACCGCCGTCCCCAAATTGAGGCCCTTTGTCCCCCGTCCCCCCCTCCCGTTGTCCCCAATGGGTGGGGTAACTATGAAGATATTTTAAACCAATAGTGAATTCTCTCACAAAAAGGAAACAAACTAAAAGTAAAACCTCAAATCCGGAAAAAATACAGTTCATCTTGTCTGTCTTTATCCTTTTTACTGCTATATCTAAGTATGTTTGTGCTTGTAATTTGCTTGGACTTTGATCGTAGTCAACCAACCAAAATTCCAGTTTGTGAAATTATGCTTTTCAATGAATATATTTACATAAAAAAAATTAACAAAGATATGAGAAAACCCCAAGCATCTAAATAATATCCAACAAAAACAGCATTCAAACACATTTACAAGCTTGTACCTAAGCCTGGCCTTCTCGTACTGGCGTAGCTTCTCATTGTCAATCTCGGATTCATCATCTTCATCAGATTCATCATCACTTCCAAAAAGAGCAGGGCCACGAACAGCTTCTTCTTCCATCTGCTTCAACCCAAATTCTGATGGATAAACAGCTACGGACAAGATATGACCACCTTTAGGGAGAAATGAATTCATCATTACTAGCAAATCAACAGCCTGCAAAAAGTATTTAAGAGTTGAAAATAGTCATTAACTATGCTTTAATGTGAAAAAATTATGATCTACAAAATTATCAGCCTATTTATAGAAGCATATAAAAAAATCACAAATAAGTCACTATAATAGTCCAGAAAAGATTCTAATCAACATATTGAAATATTGTTGTATTATGATAAAATTTGCATAGAAAGACCTAAATTTGTACCTTAAGGGATGGATCTTATCTGAAGATCCCTTAGTTACACTGAGAGTGGGGAATGTGAATTCAATATAATATATCCTTTTAATGATTTCAAAACTTAACAATCACAATATCATCAATTGTACAATATCAATGACAAGAACACAAGATGAGCACATGATTTACATTGAAACCCTTATGGAAGAAAACCATGATAAAATATTGTTCAAAATAAAACTTCTCTTACAAATTTTGTAGGCATCAACCCACCGGAGACACCAATCTCCTCTTGATGATTCGTAGGCACCAACCCACTAGAGACACCAATCCCCACCACTGAGCACCAACTCAGCAGGAGAGACCAATTTCTTCTGATAGGAGGCACTAACCTCAATCACAAAAAAGTCTTTGTCTTCCTCAAAAACTGCTCTAACCAATCTGCTCAAATCTTCCTTGAAATCTGATATAACACACTTTGAAAGGTCTTCTATAAATCTGCCCTAAATCACCTTCAGAATCTGCTATAAATTCTTCAAAAAGTCTGCTCATAAGATCTTCATCCATCTGCCCGTAAGGTTATCATAAATCTGACCATAGAGTCTTCACAAAGTCTTCATGCATCTACCCTATTATCCTCCTTAAATCTGCTCAAATATTCTCACCAATATGCTTCATAATCCTGCTCCAAAATCTGCTCTTAGGTCTCCTCCAAACCTGCTATAAATCACTTCCGAAAATCTCCTATTAGACTGCTCTTAAGTCTGCTCCAAATCTGATCCAACTCTGAAAGATATTTCATTAAATTGCTTGATGTCTTTACCTTGCCTTTTCACCCAAGGGGTTGGACTCAAATGAAAATAATATTTTAATTCAATTTCACCAAGGAAGCCGACCAACTTTTGCACATAAATAAATTTATTTTAATTCCCCAAGTATTTGTTTTACCAAGGAGGTCAACAAAACTTTTGCACATAATTAAATTTATTTTATTACTAATACATTTGTCAACCAACCATTAAAATTTCAGTATTTATCTTTGAAACTCAATAAATACTTTCTTATTAAACCTCCTTTGACATCAATGACAACAATATTTCCAACATTAACAACATTCAAGGTCGTTAATGTTTGAACTTTGCATGTGTCTCCAAAATTAATTTCAAGCAGCTACGATGCTTGTGGGAAATCTAATTAAATCCCATTAAAGAAATCATTTTTAATTTTAACCTTTCTATATAGTGTATGGGCTTAAAAGGCAAAAAGTAATTTACAAAATAAATCTGTCTATCAGCAAGAAAAAGCTTAAACTTAAGATTCATTGAATTAGACAAATAAATTCAATCATCCCTGGATACTACTGTTTCATTTCAGAATTTATGAGAAACATGCTCTGAGATGACATCCCAGCAGAAATTTCTGAAATAGTGTGCTAAAATAAACAATGCACTTACAAATTTTTGGATCATTATTTGATTTACATATAATGATCAGCACAAACTCACTGTTTATACAGCTTTGTTGGGGTTGAATGTATCTCTTTGAGTGGAAAAATTCTGAAATAATTCTGCCACAAAGTCACAGAAAATCTCATTGGAATATCATGAGACAATTGTTTGGTCTGCTATTAAACATTAGACTCGTTTAGACCCTTAAACACTTAAATAACAGCACCCACAATTGGTAACACTGGAGAATATGAAATTTTACACTTGAATACGAATATCCTACGTTACCGGATTCAAACCTTGGACCCTCAATCCGGGTCTGGATCCACAGACCCGGGGGGACCCAGCATGGACCCTCGAGGATCCCACACGGATCCCCAGGGACCCAGGGCCAGTCAACTTAAAAAGAGGGCCCAAACCACTTAAAAAGTATGTTTTTTTTGCTTCTAACCCTAAAACGACCCTTATTATGGAGCCTCCAAACACATTTCATGTCACATTTGCTCTCTATTTTGCTCTCTCATTCTTGCAGCCGCTGAAGACCCCATTGATCCAGATTTTTTTGATAATCCATTTGATGATTGATGAAATGAAAACTTTAGTCTTTCATGACTGATGAACATTGAATCATGTTTCAAACTTTAATGAACTATATTTTGAATTTTCATTTTGTAATTCAGTAGTTCAATGTGCTGATTTTCTTTAGAATCGTGAACAACTACAAGTAATTCAATGATCAAGTATACTATTTAAATTTTTAATGTTTATCTTTGGCATTTGGCATTGATCAATGATCAAGAATCATAGATTCATACAATGAAATGATTTAGTTTTAGAAATATGTATATTTCTCTTATTTTTTTGTATATTTAATGCATATATATATATACACACACACACACACGAACCCATACGAATCATAATGGGAAAAAAAATTCTTGAAAAGTGACAACTCATTTCATGGAAAGAACTTCCAAAACATCTATCTCCTTGATAGTTCCATTTGATCTTGTTGAAACAACAAAGACTACATGCGATCCATCTCCAAGTTTTAAATCATATAAGTATTCTAATTCCCTTGTGACCTGTGCTTCACCAATAAATACTTGCAGCTCTCTGGTGAGTCCCAATCTACTACTGGCAGCAAAAAAGTTTGTGACACGATATCCAAATGATCCATAGTATGAATGCTCCATTACAGCCATCAACTAAATTGTGTTATAGTTATTTTCTTTTAAGCATTAAAGAGCACTTTCTATCTACAAATTCCAAATATGATGCCACATGGTTCTGGACCACTCACTACTCCTACATCAGCCTCATAAATGCATAGAGCCCCAGGCCCTGGTGTTTGAGGATATTTGAGCTCATTCCTCTTAGAAGGTGGGGATCCCAATCAATTCCATTGTATGCTGCACCAAAGCTGCTAGAGTCCACAGTTGCATACCTGATCCAGGAAGGTAAATGTAGAATTTCACACCATCACCCCATTGCAATTGGGAAGCCCCTAGTTTTGCTTAGGCAGTAGGTAGTTGTCCTAGTTGTCTTAGTTCAATGGCAATTTTCAAGTCTCCGAGTCTAAGAGATGAGTTTGAGCAACTTTGACTCGCTAGGGAATCAAATCAGTTACGGGTATGAGTGTCACTGGGCCAGGCTGGTCAAGGATGTGGAATTGAAGTTGACAATTGTGATCAAATAAATTCGCCGAAGTGTAAAAGATGCAAAGCAAGAAGAGATGATGTTCTAACCTGAAAAGAACACTAATGGGAGCATGCTGATTACTGAAGATTGGCTAAATCTGAAAAAAATTAGGATCTTCGAAAATCTAGAATATCCATCATAACTCCTAGAGATATGAAACTACTCTCAAACATCTTGACAGTATATACATAAAATATAACTTAAATAAGAAAAATGTGACTTATACTCAAATGTTATATTTTAGGTTCCGCCCTACCACTTGACCCTCTCATTTCCAACCTTGCCACATGAGGGCCTGATTTCCTGATTTCCAATTGAGCTTGCCCAATAGATCTGTAATTTCCCAACTATCATGATGAGGGCTGCCCCATAAGGCCAAGAACTCCGAAATTGCCTTGGTAAAGTTTGCCCCATAAGACCCAAATTTCCGAATTCACCAGGAAGTTCGCCCAATGGGCATGAAAAATTCAAAAATGATTATGATCTTGCCCCATGAAGCCAAAATTTTCGAAGACCTTATGATGTCCACCCCATGAAGCATGAAATTCCAATTTCACGTTGTGAAAGTTTTGACCAATCAACCTTGGATTTTCAAATTGATCAAGATCTCGCCCAATGGAGGGTAAATCTCCAAAGTGCATGATGTGTTTAGCCCAATAAGGCATCAAATTCTAATCTGATATTGTGGGAACTTGTCCAATGAAGATAAAAGTTCCGAATTTCCCAAGGAGATTTTGCCCCATCAAGCCTAAAATTCTGAAATTCACTTGGTGAACTTGGATCAATCACATGCGAATCTTCGAAATTCTTCATGTTCTTGCCCAATAGATTTGAAATCTCTTAATTCTTTATGTGCTTGCCATAGACAACAAAGATTTCCGAAAATGGCAAGATGACTTTGCCCAATGGGGCTGGGAATTCCAAAGTCCACCTATGTATCTTGCCCAATCCTTACATGATTTCCGCCAATAACAAGATGATCTTTGCCCAATGCTTGAGGAAATTCCAAATTGGCGCGATTTGATTTTCGCCCAATGGGGCTGGGATTTCTGAAAATGGCCATGAGTTTGCCCAATAGGGCTGTCAAATCTAAAATTCATACCATGCTCTTGCCTAAACCCCTTCAAACTTCCGAATTTGCTTAGAGGTTGTTTACCCAACTTGATGTCAAATTCTGAAATTCTCCATGAAACTTGGCCCAATGAGCCCAAAATCTCTGAAATTGATCAAGGATTTGGCCCAATGAAGTTAAAATTTCCGAATTATCATGATGCAATCTTGCCCAATAAGGATGAAATTTCTCATTGCATGACGAGTTTTGCCCAATAAGGCCAAGAATTCTGAAATTCATCCTAAAGATCTTGCCCAATAAGCACCAAATTCCCGAAATGCATGCAGTTTACTCGATAAAACGCTCAAGTCCGAGATGCTTAAGCTCTTGCCCAATTACCTTGTGATTTCCAAAATTGTCTAATTGGCTTTCAAAATTCTAACTGGACAATCATTTGCATTAGTCGGCCTTGAGTAGTTGATTATTTCATGAGCATACGATGAAATTTTATTAATAGGGCAATGAATTTAAGCCAGGTCGGCTGGCATTAGAGGGTAAAAAGGAAGGAAGTTTCAAAACATTTATTTCCCTCAAAAGGAGTCGGCCCATGTAGAAGGGGTATGTCCCTTGGCTTAGTTGCCTATACAAAAAAGGAAGTGACATCATTTCAAATCACAAAACAATCACAAAGCAGGTAATTCGAATTACAAGCAGAACAGATCAGAATCAATTACCCAGTGAATTTCATAGCAGCAGACCAAGTTTGAAGGTGTTGAAGAATAATAGAAATCAGACCTCAAGCATCATCCTATTTCTTCAAAACAAGGCTGGGAACCTCATAGTTTCCAAGAAAATCAGAGGCTAGGTGGTGCGAATTACAGATCTGGCCATAAAAAATTAGAATTTAGAGCCCAGATCGTACAAGGATTTAGACATTAACACCCAGATCTGGACATCAGCCTGTAAGGTAAGTGGTTGACAATTAAGGGGGTTGTCATCTCTTGAGCAACTCGAACTTGATGGGCTGTTAATTGAACTTAATGGTGAAATGTACATTCATGCATTGTCATTTGGTTCCTCATTTGCATTAGGGGATAAAAGATTGAAATCAGATTTTAAGATGAAATGAGAAAGTTCATATTTTCTTAGGCAAGTTAATGAAAGTTGTTTATAAGGAAGGTAGAGATATTATGGTTTTGAATTTCATTTCTTGGCAATATATTTCCAATCTCTAGAAGAAATTTCAAAATTCATAATTTTATGGATGGTAATGTATGTAGGTGGAAGATGTTGGATCACAAGACAGGGAACTTGAAGAAGGAAAGACCAGCCCGAGGAGAACATGGAGAATTCAAGTGTCTACAAATGGAAAGATTTCATCAAGAGGGCAAGAAGAGGATGCTCAGGATCAAAGATCAAGGTGGAAATACAAAACTCAATGGAAACATGAAGATGGAATCAAAGAATCAAGGTTACGAGTAAGAAGAAATGATCAACTGTAATTTCATTCGGAAATCCAAGTACATGGAATACCATCATCAATTCCACAAGTTTAAAATCATGGCAACGAAAAGATTTCCAAAAGATAGAAAATAAAACAATTTGGTAATAGGACATCACAATTGTCCAAGGACTTGATAATGTTGAGTATCAAGAGATATTTTCTCATCATCAAGAGATATCTATCAAGTTTATAAGATAAGCACGTGAGTGTGTTGATGTTTGTAGCATCGGTCAGATAAATAATACTGACTATATGACTATTATGAGAAAAGATTTATTATATATATACATATATATCAATATATAATAATTGATATTACTATATACATTGATATATATATATATATATATATATATATAAAGTTAGATTAGAATTATTCTCATAATAACTAAATAGTTAAATTGATAAAATAAATTAATGAATAGACATGTCCCATGAAGGGACATGTCTCTTCTTGTCCTTGTCATGTATAAATACAAAGAGATCGATGCATTTGGAAAACACATACAATCATAAGGAGTGCTATTACATTTGCAATGATACTAATAACCTTAACATGGTATCAGAGCCAAGTTGCAAATGTAAGAGAGTAGTTTGTTGATAGTGAATGTGTGACTGTCTCAGAAAATACAATCTCAGTACGAGGACCATATCTCACAAATTCACCGTTGGATTTTTTTGAATTTTGGATATGTTGGTTATAAACAAATTTAGAATCTCACCGGAGCAATTGGAGAGAAAATGTCAAATTCAAAAGTTATGACTGACTGTGTACGAGTCTATGTAAAATCTGTAAAAGAGCGAGGTTCCTTCTTTAAAAGCCTAACTGCTTGAAGGGAGATTCCATCATATTGAAGGTTGTCATAGTGTATAGAACCTTTGGATATTCAATACAGATCATGTGAAGTATTTAGGTAATGTTCAAGAACGGCGACATCATTTTGTGAATTTGCATGATATTTTCTATATGAGCTCACCTTGCATAATGAAATACTTAAAATTTATAGAAGATAAGTATTTCATGTTTTATTAATGCACATAATTTATGAGTTTGTAATTCATGCTATACTATTAGTTAGTAAAATCTTGTATGCTTCTATAATTGGTATTTCCGGTTGATATAGTTTAGTGAGCTATTTGTCATCTCTCTCTGACATACCTTCAGGACAGAAGCACAAGATAATTGCATTCAAAGGAGAGAACTTGATGCTTGCAAACGAATTGATGATTGAGACTAGATGCAAAGGGAGTCTGGCATTTCAAAATAGGTCAAGAAGTTGATAAACTTGAGCTTCAGAGGGAGTAGATGGTTCAGTCAACCTGTGACAATCTTGATCATATTGATTGAGAGGGAGTTCACTATTGAAGGTGATACACTTCTGAGGTAAACTTGATATAATTGATTATTACACTAATGAATCAGGAATGTTTTTAATGGGCATGCACCTTGTGTAAATCATAAGGAAGTGATGACTTCCAAATGATTATCACTTGTATTTGCAAAAGTTATTGGAAGGTCGCGATCTTACAATAACTTGATCTTCTCTTATGATAGACATCTTGTGATGGCTGAAACAGATCATGATAGATGGCATCTTCTATTGTGATAGACATCTTGTTATGATTGAAACAGATCATGATAGATGGCATCTTCTATTGTGATAAACATCTTGTGATGGCTGAAACAAATCATAATAGATGATGTGAATGTTCTTATGGTAAGTGCACATTACCTATGAACATTTGTTGAGTACTTGGTGGATATCATGAGACTTGATATTCTGCAAGCCATTACTCTGAGCACTTGGTGAATATCATGAGACTTGATATTCTGCATGCCAATGCTCTCGATATCATGAGATGATATCTTTATGAACTCTTGAGTACTTGGTGGACACCATGAGAATTGATGTTGGTAGGCCATTACTCTAAGCACTTGGTGAATATCTTGAGAGTTGATATTCTGCAGGCTAATGCTCTCGATATCATGAGATGATATCTCTATGAACTCTTGAGTACTTAGGTGAATGTCATGTGTTGACAATCTGATAGGCCGATACTCAAGATATCAAATGGCTAGAATCGCCGATGGAGGCAATCCACCTAAGGACTTGTGGATAGAATCGCCGATGGAGGCAATCCACCTGAGCACTTGTGGATAGAATCGTCGATGGAGGCAACCCACACATTGAGACTATGTTTCTATTGATTACATCACGAGGATGATGGCTTTATTGCTTACATCATATAATTGATGTTGTCAAGTGTCTTAAGTGTTAACATTGGATTGATTTATCCTCCCTAGCTAAGAGGGAGTGTTGATGTTTATAGCATCAGTCAGATAAATAATATTGACTATATGATTATTATGAGAAATGATTTATTATATATATACATATATATCAATATATATAATAATTGATATTACTATATACATTGATATATATATATATATATATATATATATATATAAAGTTAGATTATAATTATTCTCATAATAACTAAATAGTTAAATTGATAAAATAAATTAATGAATAGACATGTCCCATGAAGGGACGTGTCTCTTCTTGTCCTTGTCATGTATAAATACACAAAGAGATCGATGCATTTGGAAAACACATACAATCATAAGGAGTGCTATTACATTTGCAATGATACTAATAACCTTAACAAGGTGGCACCAATTCATCTTCAACTAGTCAGATCATGCCAAGTGTCCCAGTGGAAGAGCTCAACAATATTATGTCCAGTATCATTTAATTTCTCAAAAGGGAAAAGTCAAAGAAAATTATCTTCTAAAAGAAGATTTGTTGTAAGCCTATGTGGCATTTGATCATTAGACCATTGATAAGTGTATTCTATAAACTTCTACCTAACCAATTTTCTCATTGGTCTACAAAAGCATTGTAATTTTTTTATTTGCCCACAAGGTGGTACCTTTATGTAATGGTATAGTATTTAATGCTTGTAGCTGTTAGGTAATTAGTATTAGAATAATATCTCCTTAATATCATGTTTACCATTATTTTGATAGTCAATATTGTAAATATTATAAATATTAGAATGTTTCTAATATTGTAGATACTCTTTCGTTATCAGAATGTTTCTAATAACTACAATTGTTTTGTAATAGAAACATCATCTTTGTAACTATGAGTGTCTTGCTCATTCATTAATCCATTCAATATTTTTGCCAATTACCTATGTAATATGGTATCAAAGCAAAAAAAAAAAAATTCCGAAAATTTATAATTTCCTCACTAAAATTATTTATTCTAAGGTTTCAAATAACTGATTTTTTCTTGCAGAATTTTGTCTTGACAAAACCCGACTAGGGTTTTCGCGTCTTTGTTGACACCACTTCTGCATCTTTTATGGGTCGAAGGTAGCTATTGGTGGCTTGTTTTCTCAATCATTTTCGTGTTTTTTTTTAAAATTCATGTCGGCTCTCCTTCTGCGACGAGAATTCACCTGTTATTTGGCTCGAATGGCTCTATCTACACCCATTTTTTTGTTCGTTGACGAGTTTCTCTGCTTCTACAGAATTGTTTTTTCACGACTAGGGCTTTCAGCACATCTATATTTCTTAGCTTTCTATAAATAAAAAACCACCTATGTTTTTTCATTTTTTCTAGTGATGAGATTCTCTACGAATAGGAGGCATTTTTTTCATCTATGGCTCATCTACTTCGCCTTTCTCAACCAACACAATCATTCTTCTTGATCATTTATTTTTGCAGAGGCCATTTTTACACTGCTCGTGCCTTCAACCGGGAGTTTTTTGCATAAATCTTTGGTTTTATAGACCTTCCTCACAGCCGACTAAGGTTTTTCAAAAACCCTCAAATTTTTTTGTCAGATTTTAAATTTGATTGCAAGTTCTTGGTGGGTTTTTCAAGAGCTTTTTTGGGTATCTCAAAACTTTCTAGGTCTTCCAAAAAAAAATTGCCTTGGGATCCATGCTCAAAAATCTATTTTTGTCTCAAAATCAGTGCCTATTTTCTGCCTTTGTCTTACTTAGAACGTGATTTTCATGTATTGATTGTATTTTGCCTCAATATTCATGTTGTCGTTTGGTCAACCACCTTTGACCTCAGTATTCTATAATGGCATCTCTAACGAATATTCTACATGAGGACAAACAAAAATTCAAAAGCAGAAACTACAATACTTGGAAGCAATGTATAATGACGATTTTTTAATACAGATGTCTTGACAAAATTGTTTTGGGAAAGACTAATCGTCCCGAGGAAGCAGGCAAAGAGCAAGATAAATTTGATGAGCAAAATTGAGAAGCTGTTATGCTCATCAAACTTTCGATCACTAATGATCAGCTCCCGCAAGTTCTTTCCAACAAAACAGCTGCTGAAATTTGGATCCACATTGCTAGGAGAGATTGATTTACAAAGTAGCTATGTTGATGGGCATTGACTTGAGAAGGATGCTTCAGTTGGTTTGTGTTCTATTAATAATCTGCATTTCATGAATTTGGGTAAGCACTTTGATTTCCTGTTGGATTACACTTCCAAAATTTTAGTAGTGACAAAGACCTGTTACACCTGTCCTACACCATGTCATTACAAAGCAAACTTTCAAGAAGGGAACATACTGTGTAAAAAAGGATACCGTAGAGTACAAACATGCTCTTTGGAAAGGAGGCAAGTGCTTCTTGACAACAAGTCAGAGCTCAGATCAGCTAAGTACACTAGCCTGAGCAAGTCACAAAAGGGTACACTCATGTTGACTTCATCTAATTGCTTTGATAAGAAGGTGAAGGGTATGATTTGAGGAAAATGGTGCAGAGCCCTTTTCTCTCAAGTACAAAATGATTGTTCTTGTATGGTAGTTTGGGATCTTGGTCATGGTGAGTGTGTTGTGTCCCAAGAACTCAAAATCAAAGGTATTATTAGGCACCTAAAGGCTTCTGAAACAACAAAAATTGATCCAACAAAGACATTAGAAACATTTGCTATAGAAGCTTAGAAGACAAGTGGTGTTAAATTATCTTTATGCCCCTACGCTTCACTTTCTGAAATGAATGTGGATTTCTCAGTTAAAGGAGAATAGAGTTTTTGTCTCTTTACTTTACGGAGACAATATCAATTTCTCAGTTGAAAGTGGATAGAGTTTTTTATGTTAATACTTGTCAAATAACTCTTCCTATTTCAGAACTAGGGTTGTCAATTGAAAGTATAGTTTCAGCTTGTCTACTGGTTCCACCTCATGAAAAGGTTGTCTTTTACTTTTAAATGGGACACACTTCAAGTCAGGTTTCAGGATTTGTTATGAGGAGGTACTCTTTGGGCTGATGGTTCACCTCCACTCCAAGGTGTTGTAAAGGTCACTAATAGATCTTTATCAAAAAAAATGTACTATAGGTGGAATATTTCTAATGCATACTTCAGATTTCCAAAACTTCAGCTGGGCATGCAGATAAATTTTTCTCCTATTGTTTTGATACATGATGCAGAAAGGATGAAATATAGGGTATTATAAGTCTCCTTGGTGCAGTTTCACATGATCCTGGACTCAGCAATCCTGGTTTTGAGATTTAGAAGGATGTGGTTGCCGATGTTGACATATCATTTGCACATGCTGAATGATCATCTGTTTATAGTGCAAAGACTTATATAGACCAACTTGACAGTAACAGAGATGGAATTATAGGAAATGAAGGTTTTTTCAAATCAAACATATGATACATGCTCTGTATCATGGTTAGCAAACTCTCCGAGTACTCTCTGGCTTTTTACTGTGCGAGTTTAAAAAAAATTAACTCGCAAGTATTTACAGGTGCAGGAAAAACACAGATGTGGGTAGAACACTGGTTAAAAAGTGCTTTTCACACTTTTTTTTTCTATAAAACCATGTATTTTCACTTTTCACCCCCCCCCCCATTGTCAAGGTTCTTCAATATCTACCAACCTTTCCTTATGGTTCCCATTTTTCAAATTTACCAACCCTTGCTCATGGTTTTTTATTTTTCAAAATCTGCCAACCCTTCTTCATGGTTTAAGTTGCCAATTTTTTTCCTAGTCAAAAGTTTTGGGCTTGCCAAGTACTTTCCATGTCCAAGTCTGGGAACTATGACCTGTATCTGGTGTCAGTGTCTATTGTGGCAAGCTTGGCTGGATAGAACTTTAGGTAGTAATAGAGATGAAGTTGATGACCTAACTTCTTATCCAAACAGCTTGAAATTCTTCCTTAGCCAGTGTGATTTGAATGATTAGGAACTAAGTGGACTTCTGAAAGACTGTATTTTGCAACAAAAGTAGACTCAAGATGGCAATTCAATAGGTTTAAATATTTGCTGAAAAAGAGTATTTGTCAGCACATGCACATTTTAACTTTAAATTGAAGACAGTTTTCTGTAGAGAAACATTTTTTGACAGAAAATTCTATCACTCTGAAATATGAGGACACTTCAATGAAAAGAACTACAAGATTTAGAAAATTCAGTGGTGCTAAATGTGGAATCATCGTTGGCTTCACATAAAGCCCATCTGCAGTACATACATGCAAAGGATTTACAACAAAACTGAGCAATTGAGAAGCAGTAAGGAAGTCTTGATGTATTTTCTCAAGGGGAGTGGGCACCTGCTGCTCAGGAAGCTCAACTTACTGGAGATTTTAATGGTTGGAATGGATCTGATTATCAAATAGAAAAGGATCAGTTTGGTGTTGGCTCAATCCAGATTCCAGATAAAGATGGGCGGCCTGCTATCCCATGCGGTTTGAGAGTGAAATTCTAAATGTAAACTAACAATGGGATATGGGTTAAAACTTAATAGGATAGTGTTGATATGAGTTTTATGCCACCACAACATGCAAAATTGAATACTTAGTATTCCAAATGAAACACCAAATCTCCAACTCTCTCTTGAATAAAGATGCTCATATGCTAAACAATGTATATAGATTGTGCAATCAAATGAGACAACCTCAAGGTTCCTTCTTTATTGTGGACTTAACTCAGTTGCAATGATGTGATATGCTGGGTATCACAAAGGGACTTACGCTGTTCATTCCATGGACATCAACTACTTCAACTTCTTCCGACCAAAAAAACTGCAAAGAGATAAATGTTGAAAAAGATAATCTAACTCTAAGAATGTAAGACAATGTTGATGATGGGGCAAGCCTCTAACCAGTCCTTGTTTCACTGTGTCAACTAGGCATGGGAGGGTGCTATCTTCTAAGGATGCGGGAATGGTTTTCACATTGTCAATACTCATTCAAATAATCTATGAAGGCGCAATCTAAATGAACATTTCCAATACTAACCTTGCACAGTTGCTTACAATCAGCAAGCAAATATGGACACTAGCTCCACCACTAATCACCATTCAACAATATCTTCCATTCATCTGCTTTTACTTCTACTTAACATGAAATGAAATCTTAATCCAAGTGACGAAATGTAGAAACCATGCAATTCTTCAAAACAATACAATTAATCCACAATGAAGACCGACAATGAATTATGAATAATTATGGCAGTATTATAACAACAATTTCAACAAGTCTCCCTCACTCTAACTAATCTAATTCTAATAATTTACAAATGAGAATGCCTTGGCCTTTTATAGTTGTCCAATTACAATGAAGGGCCAAGAATGACTCAAGATCAAGGGCCAGGATTATGCCAACAGTGCCATAATTATTACACAGGTAATTGGTAAAAATATAGAATGAATTAATAAATGAGCAAGACATTCATTTATAGTTTACAAAGACAATGTTTTTATTACGAAACAATCGTAGTTATTAGAAACATTCTAATAACGAAAGAGTATCTACAATATTAGAAACCTTTTAATATTTACAAGATTTACAATATTGACCATCAAAATAATAATAAGCAGGATATTAAGGAGATATTATTCTAATACCCTCCCTTAATGGTCAATTGATCTATGACACCTAGAAGCCCTCGGAACTAAACAAACTTCTCTGGAAGGAGGAACTCGATGAGAATATCAACAATTTGATCCGATGTAGGAACATACTGTAAATCTATGGATCCATCTTCAACCAACTAGCGGATGAAGTGACAATGAATGTCAATATGCTTGGTGCGCTCACAAAAGACTAGATTTTTGGCAAGTTTGAGGACCCATTGATTGTCGCAAGGGCTTTCCTGAGACATATGGATGTCAGAAGCTGAAAGCATCCTTCGAAGCCAAACTGCCTCACAACTTGCTTTGACTGTGCCCCAATATTCAGCTTCTGTTGAGGAAAGAGATACGGCTTGTTGCATCTTACTAGTCCAAGTGATAGCAGCTGTGCCCAAACTAAAGACATACCCAAAAGTGGACTTTTTGTCATCAACAAAGCCTCCCCAATCTGAGTCTGTGTAACAGATGAGTCGGGGATCATTGGTTCTTCCATAGAGGATACCAAAGTTTGGAGTGCCCTTACCATAGCGCAGGATGCGATTTGCTACAGCCCAATGATCTGAAGTAGGAGCTGTCATGAAGCGAGATATGTAACTTACTGCAAAGCTGAGATCGGGTCTAGTGGCAGTGAGATAGATCAAACTGCCCACTAGTTGTCAAAATGCGGATTCATTCTCAACATGAGAACCAGATTCGGCTGACAACTTTAGACCAAACTCCATAGGTGTAGATGCAAGTTTGTAGTCCTACATTTTGAATTTGTCAAGTAGAGCTCGTGCATGCTTAGACTGAGATGAATATGCCATGTGAGTGCTGCCAATCCTTGACACCTAGGCAGTAGTGCAAAAGCCCAATGTCAGTCATGTCAAAATACTGACATAGAATCTATTTGATTCCCTAAATCAAAAATGTGGAATTGCCAATGATTATCAAATCATCAACATATATAACCAGAATGATGATATCACTGCCAGTAGTCTTGACATACAAATTTGAGTCAGAATGACACTTCAAGATTTATTTGAAAGTTGAGTAAATGTTGGCAGTCATTACTAGGTCACTAAACTCGCGGTTCATTATTTGTCTACCTTTATCTGAACTGCTGTGGTAAATTTAGATGCTCCCATCGTGTCCATTATTTGTCGTACTTTGTCAAGCAAATATTTTAAGCAGGAGATTCCCAATTGAAGTGTCCACTAGAAGTGTGTTATCATGTAACATTTGCTTGTCTTTGCTTGCTTCTTTTTCTCTTCAAATCAAGTGCTAATCTTCTGAGGTTGACATGGTCATTCTCCTTAACAAAGTTTTGTTTGGCTTGAGATTAGAACTCTTATTCTACAATTTGTCCTAGGACTTAAAATCTTCATTCATAGAATTTTACTTAGTTTTCAATTTAAACTTATAAGCATATATGTGCCTCTCCCAAGTAGCAAATATGTCTCGAAATAAGGTCTCAGGCATAACCAACATTTCAAAATGAAATTTTACTTGGATTAATCAGTGTACATGGAAGTCAAACTATAGAATATATCAGAATACTCTGAAACAGACTGATCACAACCTTGGTGCAGTCAAGTATTCATCATCAAAATTTATAACACAGTAGTAGATTTCTTTCAAAGAGTCAGTTTAGGTATTGCAGTATCTACAGTTGTAATGAAATCCTCATAGGTAGTACAGCAGCTATTCTACTATTGCTTTACAAACAAGTAATCTATCAAAAGCACAATGGAAGTTTTTTCTCAATATGGAAAGTGCTCTACTACAGAGTCTGAGCGACTGAAGTTAAGCCAGTTATCCAGACTCCAGAGTATATACATCTATAAGCCTTTGAAAATAGGGAATTTTAGATTGACTTGTACTATATACAATATTTGAGCTCTGAATAGACTATTTAGTGCTTAAGTTGACAGGTCAAAAGGAGATTGAAAATATAGCAAGATTTGGGTAAAAAGAATGCATATTTTTTCTCTGTTATCTCCACAACATTGCAAGACGCTCACTACCGTATTCTGAAAAATTTCTAAAGTTGGTATCATTGGGATGGATTTATTTTCTATCGACAAAGATCATTAAGAAAGATACAATGAAGAATCACAACTCAAAAGTTTTGAAACCAAGCTTCTTGTCTTCATACCCCTATTATTTTGTCCTTCAAATAACAAGCTTAATGCACCAATAACAAGAAAGCTTTACATATATGACATAAGTGCCATTCTTTAGAGTTTACACCCTTCTTTGATCCAAGGCCCAAGGGTCCCTAAGGGGCAACACACTTAAACAAGTTTGAATGTTTTATGAACAAAAGAAAATGATGGAAGTGATGGTGCACAGAATATTGCTCAGAGTACAAGAGAGAACAAGAAGGATTCAAAACAGAGAGAATAGACTGTTAAAACTGTAAATTGCAAAATTTCATTGAGCAAAAGTTACATACAGATTCCTAGAGGCCGATCGTGTCACAAAATTATGGAAATGGAGGTGGACAATATATTTGGCATGTCCCCCTTTTGGACCTAAGATAATAAAGAATTAAAAAACTCTCAAATTCTTAGTCGGTGATTTCACCTAGGAATTAAACAACTCTTCCTTAACATTACAGTTTGCAAATTGCCTAATTGCAACCTTGATATTCCTCAGAAAGCCGCTATTCATTCTTCTACCTGGTTGCACTTGTTAAGAGTTAAAGGCAGCCTCACTGTAATGAACCTAAGTTACGGAGTTCCAATAATCGAGTTTAGCATTGGGTTTTTATAAGAAAAAGATTAATAAACTCCTCAACTACTGATTTACATTCTTAATTCTTAGTTTTGTTTGACATCATGTGTTTTTAGGGAACAATATCCACATGCACATTTTGATTTAATACTAGTTACTACATTTGTTTAATGTAATTATAGATAGGACAATATGTATACTAAACTCTTGGCGAGGTTGATTCCCTAACTCTTTCCCTACCCACAATGGACAGTAGAATTACTGCCCTTGGGATGGAGACAACCTATCATAGGCTCCCATTATGGCCTTGCCTTAGGGTGGTTGAATTACTCCTATCCACGACAAACTCCCAATCCATTATGGATTTAAAGGACAGTTTAGAAAAAGACAAACTTACAAACAATTAGCAAACATATTACCTAAATGAATGTTATTTAGAATTTTCTGAGATCTAAGAATAATTATCTCCATGAATCAATGAAATGTGTTTCAATTTCTTGTATGATGTCTCTGGATATGATTAACATAGTCAGAGACATCTTATCTAGTTTATATATATATATATATATATATATATATATATATATATATATATAGGTGGGATCATCCACAACTGGAAGTCAGAAGTGGTAGTAAGAAACTCAACATTTCCAAAGTAGTTATTGAAGGAGACTCCCAAATTATTATCAATGCCATTCGTACTAAAAAAACCCCTAATTGGATTTTGAATTCAAAAGTAGAAGAGATCAATATATTAATGGATAGTATCTCAAATTATGAAATCAGACATACTTATAGAGAAGGAAATACAGAGGCTGACAAGTTAGCTAATCTAGGTGCCAATGGAGAAGTAACAATGGAACATTATATACAATAGCTTCTCAAGAGGCACTGTTCTGATAAGGATACAGAAGGTACCTTACCCCATGTTAATCTGAGTAGGAAGATTGGGAAACTGATTTCCCTATTAGGATACAGGAATCTCATTATTAGACCCTTTAACCATAGGATCCTCTTCGTACTTTTAAGGATCTAGGAGTTTCATGGGTAGCCATTAGAATACAGCAATCTCCAGGTCCCTTAACAAATCTCCAATAAATTATTCAAAGGCAAAGAGTAGGATAGCAAATACTAGTTTCCCTTTTCTTCGACTTTTAAGTTTCCCCCCCTCTTATCACACAACCTTTTTCATTACAATAATGAGTTTTAATGATTGCTCTAGCAAGAGAATAGAGCATTTTATTTTAAGATTTGATCTGAGCAGAGATATAATTAAAAGATCTAGTATGAATATGTAAAGGATCTTTAGCTATCATAGTTGGAAGTTTTATCTCACCTTTTGCTGCTTGGTGCAGTTTTTATCTCAATTTTATGACACACTTTTAATACTCAAATATTAACGATAAGTTACAAACATAGTATAGAAAATAGGAATACGAAACCTTTTGGCATCTGACAATATCATCATTGGACGTTACCCCTGAACTAGTTCATAAAAAGCAGGTTTGGCAACCTTAAGCCCATATATAAGAACGAAATGATTATGCGGAGAAACCCTCATTACAGGCAGGTCCTTTTTGTATGTATCTGGCTGTTTAGAAGAAAGAATGAAGGACAGGGATGACATTTCCTCCTCATCTTAATCAAGAAGTACTCATTTCCACAACACCTCTAAATCTGCCCGGAGCGGGATATCTCTCTTTAATCATTAAACCCTTAGAATTCTCTAGGATAGACTAGAAAGTTCGATTTAATATATATATTTAGGTCATCAAGCAAAGGACCTTTATGAGACACCATGGAATCTAGACTGTGCACTTTCTACACTAAGGGTGATCGAGCCATGGCTTTCCGAGGTTCTATTTACCCGGAAAGATGGAACCAAATCCTCAACCCAGTGCCTGACTCAACCAGGAGGGCTATTGAAAAATCAATTGGTGACCGACATTTCAACAATCTTTACACATACAGAACCAATGGAGGGGTGATAGGCCAGTTTATTGCCCTATCCATATTTGCAGGTAAGAGTAAGGGAGACATAATCAGGGTTTGTAGAGAGATTTTTGATGAGGAGCATCTAGGTGGTTTGGACAAGATGGTACACTGTGTTGACAATGAGCTTACAATTCCTTACCCGGAAGTAACAATGAAGACAAACATGGAAGAGCTGGATAAGATTCCTCAATCACAAAGGATAGCTATGTTAGCTTTCAAGGATGAAGATAAAGTATGGCCATTCAGCAAAACCAGGACTAGTAGTGCAGAAACTCAGAGCTTTTAAGTTTTTTGAAGATTTTAGCCTAGCCTTCTGTTAATAGATATATATAGTTAAGCAGGGGTAGCTCCTCTAATCTAGTTTAAAGTTCCATCAATATAATAGAACTAAGACTTACATAGTTGTTAATGTGATATCTGCCTATTAACTAGCAGGACCTGGTAAATGGTTCCAAGGGTTCCTTTTGTATAAAACTGGTGCTAAATACAGTCTAGATAAACAGGCCTCGACAAAGGACTTCAAGGGCCCTTTTGTATATGAACTATGGACATATATATGGATATCAAATCAGATAAAGTAAGTTTACTATCTTAATTAGTCTGCTCTTTTCATTTATTGCTTTAGTGACCAAGAATGGAATGTAGATAGATTATAATGTTAACAGAGGAAGTTAATGCGTGTCTATAAATTTTGAGCAAGGTAAAGTATCTGAGAAATGGTTAGAATTCAGTAGGGATAATAGATTGTCCTAGCTGGATCATGGCAATGCTGGTTTAATAACCTTTACCGTCTGTGCTCATCCCCTATGGAGCCTTTCTGAATGAAAGCTTATCATAAAAAGCTTGGAGACAATAACCTTAATGTTTCCTGGAAGCGTTTAGCTGTCTATAGCAATTAACATGTCTATTGGCAATATACACATAATGAGGCGATTAATAATGCTTAGCAGTTCAAGCACCTGAATATTTCTCTCAACCCTTTAGCACTATTTCCATACTGTATCATTCCCCCTTGCACTTGTAAATCGTTAATAAAATAAACCCGCAAACTGTGTTCTTTTGTCAAGAGTATTAGTAAAGGATTAGACCCATACATTAGCAGTCTCTTTGTAGAATTTATTTTAAGGCTTCCACTCTCTAAGTTTATGGATTTTATGGACAGAGATCGCAATGCATATATAGATACACATATACAAAAAAGTAGTATATTACCAAGATACTTGTATCTGAACTGACCGATCCAGGCCAATCTCAGCTCTTTTCTCTTTGAAGAAGCTGGGATTATAGAAGTATAGGCACATAGGAAAGTACCCCTATTTTCACATATAACTAAGTTTCCGTAAATTTGGACAAGTTCAGAACTGGTTTATATATGATAGGGTAACAGTTATTAATAATATGGCATGTTGGAATAATGGATTCAAATCATTGATCAGGTCACTTGAACATCCAAGTAAATATATATGATGACAATAAATTACACTTATAGTTATATCTCTCCTCAAGCATAATATGTGCACGTCAATGAAGGGATGTACTTTTAATCTGAGCAGACCTTCTTATAATCTTCACTAATGTGATAAAGTAAGGATCCAGAGATATGCTTTGAAATATATTTATAAAGAATTTTTAGTATAGGGGAATAGTACGCTATGAAGATAATGATCAAGGTCATAGACTCATTTTCATTAATTGATCTTTACTTACTGTATCTTTAAATTCCTAAAGCACTCCTTATCTTTCTGTTCCTCTCGTTATACTTTTCTATGTATCTGTCTAATGGGAATCTATTCATTGCTCTTCATATATATATATATATATAAAGACTTATATATTCAGTTAGAGAGGTAGAGCACTGTATTTATATATACATATATAAAGAATTGTATACTCAGTAAGAACGGCCGATCACTATATATATATATATATATATATATATAAATAAAGACCTAATTTTTTCAGGAAGCTAGGATGATCAAGGTATATTTATATATACAAATATATATAATATATATATATAGATACAGCTAGATATGCTCAAACAGTATCCAGCATAGGTCAGTCATTAATATGCTGAATAATGTTTGATTACATATCCTATATTGGGATCTCAGATAGTGCTACCCCTTTAACAATAATAGCTTTATATTAGAAGGGGCAGACTGTTAGGCTAATCTAATTGATTGCAGTGCAGTAAACTTTAAGATATTTATGTAAATCAAATGATACTATCCGGCAATTAATGGAGGTTTCTCTTATACATGTTCTGATAATGACTTTGTCACAAGGGAATTGCTCAAACACTGATCTGATCAGTTTAGAATTTATATGGCATTAACCCCTTTAAGTGAAGCAGGCTCCTCATATTCACAACTATGGATGAAGGTAATACAATTTTTCTTTCTTTTCAAAATCTCAATTCAGACTAACCCTTAACCTTTCGGTGGGGAAGCTTTATGCTGTGGTTTTCAGGAGGACATAATCAAGAAGTTACCTATATCACATGGTCATCAAAGAATCTAGTATGGATATATCCAAAAGACTTTCTAATTGTTTGTAACAATAAACTGTAACTTTAAACAGCAGCAATGTAATAAATGTTACTTTAAATCTTGATAATATCGAGCAGTGGGCATGCCCTCTGAAAGTTTGTATTCCTCTTCTGATCCGACGTGGGAATGCCCACAAGGACTATGTATTATACAAATCTCGACAATTGTTGAGTCGTGGGTATGCCCATGTAATTTATGTATAAGTACAGGACCTTTGGTCCCGGGCTAGGCTGGAGGTTTTCTCCACCCCACTCTTTCCTACCAGCGCCCGCAATGAGCGGGGTCACATGTAATTAAAACTTATATATATAAATAAAAATTTATAGGGCTTCGGCCTTTTACCGATCAAAAAATAAAATAAAATATAGCACTGTACGTAATTACCAGGAACTTAACAGAGCTACATACCTTTTATCTCCAACGGTGACTGTCGAGCATTCTTCCTTGTCCCATGATCTTTCCTTCTTCATTTTTTAATCATACTTATATGCAGTCAAGGGTCGCGGGTCACGCCCATATCCTCCTTGCCATTGTTTCAGTCAATTATCATTGACTTGTTTCATATCGTCCACAATTTAGTTTTAGCAAGGTCGATTTATTATTTTCGAATTAACATTGGTCGACTTAAACATCGAGAGGAGTGCCGATTTTATATTTATCGGTTTATTACTTATTGTCGTTAGCATTATCAACATATTATTATCGGCTAACACCTAATTAATATTATTGAGGATAATAATAATATTAATATCATTAATTAAATATTATCAATATTAAATATTTTTGATATTATAGATATTAAGTGTTAAATAATTAATATAATTATATTAATAATATATATCGGTATATTGATTAAAATAATTATTGATATTGTATTTCATTATATTGATTAATTGATTATATTAATACTAATATGGTTTAGTTGACTATTAATAAATTATTAATTAATTTCATAGATTAACTATCGGTTGTTATATATTAATCAATATATTTAAAATGCTATTTACATCAATTAAACAAGTATATCTGTATTAATATATTTGTACATGCATCCAATCATGGTTCGTGACACTCACCAATTTAATATTGGTACGATTCATTAGGAGGTAAAATTCAGATGTTTCTGAAATCTGTTTATTGAAACCGTACAGTGCTTAAAAGAATTCACAGCTTATAAGGCTGCTAATAAGTAGCTTTCAGATGCTGTACTCCTTATTTGAGGGGGTGATTCAATGTTGAGCTACTAATATTATTTTCTATGCAGGTGTACCACTGCAAGGAGAATCACAGGCTCAGCAGGCTGCTAAATTAATATTCTACAGCTTGATTTCATCACTCAATGCAGCCCATACAGGTTAGGTGGTAAATGTTTGATTCTAGTTTCTAGCATCAAATTCATAAGATATTTTCATCTTCTGCTAACTATAGCATAAGTACTTCTGCAGTGCTAATCAGTGTTTTAGTCATTGAAATTATATTTTTCTCACATAAACTTCTATGCAGTAGTGTCCCCTTTTTTCCAATGCCTTAGTTTTTGCCCTAAAATTACAATTCCAACATAATCCATAAAACATATGTTTCCCACTAGGGTTAGGAACATTAACTCAATCATATGATATAACTAATCTAATTAATGGAGTTCCTCTATAGCGTCCCAAATTGGAGTTTACCATCTAGAAAGTCTGGTCAATTTGGCAGATGCATACACCACCAAAAAACATGTATTCCATTCAAATCTTGAGTTATCAAACAAATAAAACATTTGAAAATTTGTTTTCAGGTCAAACAGTTATAATGCACTGTCCTAACAATTGACAAAAAAGCACAGTTATGTCCTCATCATTTCCAAGCAAATAATAAATAGAACACTCAAAATCTCCTCCTGTAAAATATGCCTTTGCACCATGTTGAAAAAGATCCAGCAGTATTCTAGCGGAGATGAAAACATACCTTAATATGATTCCAGTCCATGTTGACAGCAGCTAATCTTCGAGTCTCACTATCCACAGTTGGCACTTTTTCCTAAACCAAAAGAGATGAAGCTGAGAGGTAGGCCTTTGGCTCAACTGCTCCAATTAATGAGCAACCATTGTATTCCAAGAGCAAAGACAAAAGAAAATCATATACCAGAACAGCCTTTTGAATGTTTACTGTACCTAACTTCTGAAATTTAGACAATCAATTCAAAAATCAATTAAAAAGTAATCAATTACAAATAAAAGGGAGCTGAGATCAGATTATATTAAGCACTCTGGCAACAGTTAACCTGCTTATGTAAGAGAGGCCTGCTATCCTCAAAGCTTTTCATTTGCCTTTTATAGTTTTCATTCTATTCAAAATTATTGATGTAATAGAAAAGAAGAAAACACAACATAATTATTAAAGAACTCCAAAATGAGTGTTCTTTCTCTTGTATTCAAAATAAAGAATTTAATACAGAGCCAAAATAAAGTAAAAGATAAGGAATTGATTCTCACTGTTAGATCTTGTATAATTTTGAATTTACTTTTCATTGTATACCATCGGCCCTGAGGGTCACCTACAATGAAGTATTAAACTAATTGGGTCAAGTTGGTCTCAGCATGCATCAATGACTTGAATATGTATACATACCAACCTCATTGACAATTAACTTGTTAATTCAGATAGATAAGTAAAGTTGACAGGTCCTGTCACATCAAA
Source organism: Chamaecyparis obtusa (assembly GCA_027943335.1). NCBI lineage: Eukaryota > Viridiplantae > Streptophyta > Pinopsida > Cupressales > Cupressaceae > Chamaecyparis > Chamaecyparis obtusa. Next base: position 334,726 of record BSBK01007625.1, read on the forward strand.
TTTTTCTCTAGTGCATGATTATTTTCATATTTGATTCATGTTCATATCAGTTGGATATAATTGTGATCTTCAGTTTCCACATGGTATTAAAGAACAAGTGAGTTGGCTTGCAAGTCAGCACAAGGCCTCTGTATGAAATTTTGTCAATGCCAATTGGAACCAACATTTTCAAGGCAACAAAATTTGTGTGACATTCAAGAAATTACATCTGTCTAAACTCTATATATATAAGCTCAACACAAAATTTTGGGGAAAGGGAGTGGATAAGCTTGTTTCATTTCTGAATCACAAGTCAAAAAAAGGGAATCTTTGCACCAGAAAGGGAATTGCTTTTTCATCCGTTAAAACCAAGTGTGCCACATCACAAAGCAGATCCGTAACATGTTACACTGGCTGATGCACTGGCATTGTCTCTCACTAGATCAAGATAAGTAGTCTAAAGCTTGCCCAAGGAGTGATCATCCTTTACAAGAGAGCTGAATCCCCATTGTATTGAGCAAGTGTCACTTGCTCAAGTGGCTAGCAAGCCAAAGCATAACTCATTCCTCTGTCAAGCTACGGTTTGATTTCAAAGGAAGGTAATTTTTGTCCTATTTAGAAAAGATCAACCAATCATGTTCAGACTGTGTCAACACAATCGTGGGGATAATTGTCCCATCAGCAACCACAGCAACAAATCTAACTTGAAAAAATACATCACCACAAGAACCATATCAGCATGCAGTTGGCATATTTTTTTTGTTTAAAGCTAAACTGGTGCAAATTTCCTATTCTGGACTAGAATTTCTCAATGCCCTCTCTTCACCATTTGGAATCATTTTGAGCCCTAATTTTTCCACTGCATGCAAATTTTCATCCTCTACACACTGATATAGATTTTGTGAGATTTGGATCAATGACAACATAATCAATAGAGTTTAATTTTACTCTAGGCAGTCTATGCTTATGGGAGGATCCAGGTGGAGACTTATCTGAGGGGCTCTGGAAGTATGTCTTGCAGGACAATCTAGCCCCCAATGACAAAGCTGAGTTGAAGATCAGATCAGGGAATGTGGGGAAGGGATCCATGGACTAGTCACACTTTGCCACAAATGATAGGTTTCACCACCAATGCATCAAAGAGAATGATCCAAACCAGTTCAAGAGCTCCTTTAGAACCAACAACAGTTCCTAAATAGAACCAGGTGGAGACTTATCTGAGGGGCTCTGGAAGTATGTCTTGCAGGACAATCTAGCCCCCAATGACACAGCTGAGTTGAAGATCAGATCAGGGAATGTGGTGAGGGGATCCATGGACTAGTCACACTTTGCCACAAATGATAGGTTTCACCACCAATGCATCAAAGAGAATGATCCAAACCAGTTCAAGAGCTCCTTTAGAACCAACAACAGTTCCTAAATAGAACTATTGGAGACAGAAATCTACACTCTCAAGCTTTCTGATTTTGATTGTGTCAAAGTGTTTCTTTCACAATTCAACAAAATCTGTGTTGAGATGAGGGCGGTAAAAGGATGAAAAAAAAAGATTCAGAATATATGAATATTCTTCTTAATAATCTTTTTTTCTGATTATATAAGCTGTGTATGCAACTTTTATAAGTGTCATCTCTTCATTTAAAAGCCCAACGATCCATCATTTGAGAAAGTACATAAGACTCTCACCTAGTTTCAAGACTTCTTATGAAACTTCAGAAGGCTGTTCACTACTAATCAGACTCATGCAATCAGATCATCTAAGAGATCATGAGCTACAAGTCAAGGCTTTTGTAGAGATCATTTTAGAAGTAAGAGAATAGTGGCTATTATGGCAAGTTGAACAATGGAAAGAGAGAATGTCAAAAGCATACTCAAGATCTCAAAGAGCATGCTAAGTAGATAAGTAGAGTAAAGCATTTACTCAAGACAAACATAGGCTTAATGCCTCTTCTCATTCCAGAACATCTCCCCAACAGCCAGTCAATCTAGGAGCCAATTGTTACATCACAAGCCATATCAACATGTCTCTAATTACGTCATGCTGCTTCAAAGAGAATGGATCCCAATTAAAGGTAATTATGTCCCCACTATGTCTGAAAGCAGTGTTGAACCTCTCACAACACAAGTTTCAAAAAGTGTTACTTATACCAAAACATGGGTAACACCCTTCTGTAGTCTACCACATCACTTGTAACAATGCAAAATTTGACTTCTACCAAGCAAGTAGATTGTGAGAAACATTGATTACAGCCATTTTCATATTGCTTTACCCCTAAGAATTCTCACTATTTGGTTTTCATTCAAACTCTAACAAAAAGTAGCTCATACTATTCCACCTATGGTTGTCTTGCCATCTTCTTGAAATTACAGAATATCTTCACTTCTTCCATCACCCTTCCTACGGATACTTTTTCCAACAAATTGTTGACTGATCAAGAAGAGGAGACCATTTTCTCGTGCACCAAAAGATTAAGTAATTGAATAACTCTTGCTATTATTTCCAACAAAACATCTAGGTGGTGTGCTGCTAAACTATAGGATATTGCCCAATGCTACCATAACTTGTAAAGAACCATGGCAAGACATGATCATATAGATATTGTGGACATTAAGATCATTCTCCTAATCCTCAAACCCTAATTATCAACATGTCACTCCTAATAATTAAGAACTGGGGCACAAACTTCAAACATGCTTTGGCAAACTCTTGACATGTCCATCCTTTGTCCATGCACCATCAAACATCATGTCATTGCCTACATGGTACTATTAAACCCCGTATTTTGGAAAAAAAAACATATTATTCCTATGCAACATGGTCCTTGCAGATCACATCCTCAATCCTCCATCCAACAAATCTCGTGTCTTCTACCCTCAACCTAATCATTCTCCCATACTTTGCTTAAAAAACCCATTATCCTTTCATCCTTCTTGAAAGACTTAGTTCTCCCTTGTTATTGGTTTCAAATATCCAATGCAATCCACCTATCCAACATCCCTCAGCAATCCAACTAGTCCTAAAAGCAACCCATGCAATCTAGTGCATCATCCAGAACATCCCTAACTTTTGTTCCCAACCTTGATACGAACTTTGATCCATTTTAGTCACATTATCCTCAACAAGATATGTCTTTCCCGATCCTCGTGTTGTTTCTTGGATACATCCTTCCCATATCAACGACGTCGTCGTCATCAACCAATCAATCGTCCATTTTGTTCCCAACCTTGCTGCAACCTTTGATCCATTTTAGCCACATTATCGTCATCAGGATATGTCCTTTCCAACCCCCAAAATGTTTTCAAGATGCGTCCTTCCCACCCCAACAAAATCAATCAACCAGTCGGCTTTTAGCTTGACTAGAGGCAAGATCATGTTTGTCTTTGCAACATTGTGCATGCTTTCTTGCTTGCTTGTGCGTATCTTTCATTAATCTGCATTTGTCATGGTCCTTATAGTAAATACAATACCTAACATATCAACTCCAAATTTAAAAAAACTGCCAAAATTCAACATGTGCAAATGTAATGTCCCCTTCCCAGCAGTAGGCCATTTAAATGCCTGATTAGTCTATCTATCTGTCCGGATAGGCTAATGGCTTCATTTCGGACGATGCCAGCCAGTCGCAGGTTTGCATGGGCAAATATTTATCAATTGGACTCTGTTTCTAAAGTCAAATCACTTTATTTTATAAAGTGTTGTTATAAAGTCACTTTATGCCTTATTATAAAGTCACCTTATATTTTAAAGTTACTTTATCTTATAAAAGTGACTTAAGTGAGCTTTTATCCCACATGGCTTAGTTTTGTGTGCTTGCACTCACTTCGAGGTTATAAAAGAGAAAAGTACACCTCGGGAAAAGCACCATGAGAAAATATAAAAACAAGGAAAATAGAAATCTGGTTACTTGGTGACTGGTTATTTCCGAGGACACAAACCCTCTGGGAATTTGAAGAAGGTTGGACGCAAACCTAGCTTTCTTCCTTGGGTAGATTTATTCAGAATCTACATTTGTGTAAAAAGGTGAATTTGGTTTTCAGTTTTAAGCTGCTCTCAGTCTTCACATCCATCCAGTTACATTCAGCAGCGAGCTTCATCAGTGAGGCATCTAAAGGACAATAGCGACTATTCTCAGCAACATCTATCACACGTACTAATATTTTGCATATATACTGGTTGGACTGGGCATCTTGAGTACTGTACAGGAGTTTGAAAAGAAGATTTCTGCAGTAGTGCCGCACCAGTGAATATTACTTATGGGCTGGGTATTGAGGATACGCCACCCTGTTTATACGTCCGTCCACTCTTAAATTGTGGACTGCACACTGCACGAGCTGGCTGGTCATTGTGCACTCCAGTTGGCACGTAGGGAGTGTGACCAAACTGAATGTGGGCGCAGCTGGAGTCGGCACACAGACCGCGACTGTGTGTTATAGATAACACCAGTACATATCGGGCTGGAGGATGTCTGGTCGCAGAGAGGCTGCTACAGCAGCGTTGGCCTTGAAGCTGCTTCGGCAGCATTGGTGTGAGCGAAAGGGATCCCCGCACGGTTCGGGCATAGTCAGCACGAGTTCTTGGTGGGCTGCCGAGACTAGAGACCGCTGACAACACCCTGCAGAGAGGCATTTTTTAATAGGCATCACTATATCTGATGCAACACACTCATTCCGTTCCAGACCTGGTGTATTGCAGTTGGTTCCATTTTCTCTCTTTGGCAGTTTACTGTGTATTTAAATATTGAATAAGAATCGTGCTTATCTTCACTTGGTTGAACAATGTTTATCGCTTAAAATTTTATTCCATGTTGGAAATATATACTTGTTAAATAGTTGTTGGAAGATACATATTCTGAATACCCCATACATCCCTAACTATGGCAATGAAACACATCAACATACATAAGTAGTGGCAAACAAACACCATCAGCTGTTTGAACACCATCAGCATACAAAAGTTAATGAAAATACAGTTCAGACTGGGTTAGGACACTACAGCAAACCTTCAAATAACACATTTGAAAAATGTGTTTTTAATGCAAAACCTCAGAAATCTACATCAACTTTGATAACACATAGTAATTACATCCTTTGCCATCATGAAAATCTCCTTTGAGTCCATCACTTGTCTTATAAGGGATGTTTCCTTTCCAAAACCAAATGCTTGTGTTATCTGGGACGTTTCCTTCCCAAAACCAAACATGATCAAAATCCACCCTTTAGTCCTTTCCACACTTTGACATAAGATATTACTGTTCCGTGTCACTAAACAGTTTCTTGTCTTTTGCTTTGCTTTAACTTTTAGATCTTTTGATCTTTATTTTCACCCATACTATTGCCTACTCAAGCTCAGCACAATCATTTCATTACATGGTGTACATTGGGGCAAGGTCTATTGGTTTTGTGTGCTATGTTTGATGGTTGTCTCATCATGAACCCACCAAGAGCATCAAATGGTTGTGAGTGCTAGGGCATCCTCTTGTTTGTTCTTTGCTTGAGTTAGTCCACGCAGTGAATAGGTTGTCACCTTGGTCTTATTTACCTTGGTGCACAACATCAATTGCTATATAAAAAAAGGTTGCCAAACTCAAAGTTAACATAACACATAATCATCATGTTTCTTGCATATATTTTTCTTCATTTCCCTCTTCCAATTGACATTTTCTTCACATCTTTTCTTTGAATGGCTCACCCATGTAGTTTATGCACAAATAACCTTTCAAGGGGACATTAATCAATCAATCTCACTTTTCTAATTCACCACTTCCTACCAAACTGGGGCATATCATTATTTTGCTCATCTTTTCTAATTTTTCTTCTCAACTACTTCTGTTGTCTTAGAAACAATGTCACTTTGAACAATGCTTCAAAGAGGGGCAAAATGTAGACACTTAAACCTTCCACTGATTGTTGAACCTGAATTATCATCGTATCATTCCTAATCATTGACCACATTAGTTTACCATAGTATTTATTAATCATATCATCTACCATTTATTAACTATTCTATTATTATTTTCCATTTATCCATTTAATTAAATGAGCTAAATTATTCACTTTCAAATGAAATTTCCATTTTTGTCCCATCACTCAACTCCTTCATCACTTAACTTCGTCTTGATTTATAAATTTCATCATTGATCAATAGAGTCCATCTTTGTGAATCTTCTTCCTCGCATTCATCTTATTAATCAAATTAAAAAATTCATTATTATCCTTTCATAGATTTGAAATTGCAAATTTCTGATTCATTTGAGTTTATTGCACAACCTCTTTAGTTAACTTGAGGCTTTGATCTCATCCTCATCTTCCATTTCATTTTTCATTATTAGGTCTAAAATTAGGATCATTTCTTTATCATTTTCATATCTCATGTCTTAATGTAAATCAACTCTGTCAAAATCAGTTATCATCCAAATATAGTGTCATGATGTTGAACCGTATCCACATTCCAACAAGTGAATTGATTCTTAAATAGGAATTTGTTTTGTTAATGCTAGAGTGCTTTGTATTTTCAATTTATCGTTTTCTTGTTTATCATTTCACTGCTTATAGAGATACCAAGCTATCATAGCTCAACATAACAATCCTATTGCCAATAAACAAGCCAAGAGGTAGACTTGTCAAGAAAATGCCATACAAGTTGAATATGATGCCCTCATGCAAAATTACACTTCTGAGCTTGTTGCTCAATCTAATCATGCAAACATTGTAAGATGCAAATGAGTTGACAAAACAAAATAAAATGCTAATGCTGACAAACTCAAGTCTACCTTTGTTCTTGTTGCTCACACTGATAAAAACCACACGATATTTTCTTTTGTTGCCTCCTTCACATAGGAGGATCTTCAAATGGTTGTGAAGAGGGTGTTTCTTCATGATGATCTAGATGACAAGGTCTTCATGGAGCAATCTCCCAATCATGAGCAGCATGGTGATATTCATTTTGTTTATAGCTCTTATGGGTTCAAGCAAGCTCCATGATCGTGGCAGGAGAAAAATTCAAATATTTTTCATTTCTCCTATTTTGTTAGTTGTGAGGGGAATAACAATTTCTATGCACGACACAAGGATTGTATCATATGCTAATAATATGATCATTGCCAAAGAATTGTCCTCAGTCATTTGTGAGATGATAATCAAACTCCAAGATTCATTTAAGGTTATATACATGGGCTTCCCTATTAATTCTTTAGAATCAAAACCTCTCAAACTCCAATTGATATTATGCTCTCACAGCCACAATACACCTTGAACCTTCTTTAGATATTTGCAGTGTAACACGGGCACTGCAGGATGTCAGGACGGGGGAACAAAGGACTTCAATTTTGGGACAGCGAGGGGCGGGGGGTAGTGTTGTAATATACTATACATATAGTACTTGAAATGCTAGTTATGAAATGATGTATAACAATATAAGAACTAATAATACCAAATACTTGAACATAGAAAAATTGCACCATGAAACATGAAACATTCAACATAGCCAATACAGAATATCGAATTGCCAATTACTACTGAAAATTCAAATTATCGGCAGATAGAACATTCTATATTCTATGAAAATATCATAAAGATTATTACAATGAGTAGCATGATATCAAAACGAGTACAAAATCATGTCAAAATGTAGTGAAGGGAAGCTCGTAATCATCCCCCAAGGTAAACTGTGGAGCCATTGGACTCCTCACGATCAAGATCTGCCAAAGGAACACCAACCAGCCCTACATTTGTGGCTGCTGCAATCTCATCCTTATCAATCTAAGATGGCTCCTCTGGCTCTAAAAGTTGAAATCCAATTGTGAGGAAAAAATGAAGTTTGGAGGGGCTTACTTAGGCTTGGACTGGCCAAATGGGACCCACCTCTTTTTAGGGTTCAAATAGAACACTACTACAAAAGTTAAAACTTAATAAAATTAAATTAAAATCCCTTCTAACACCGTCCAGTGACGGGGGACATGCAGACGTCCCCATGACAATCAAGTGACGCCTAGGTATCCCTTAGACGTCCCGGGGACGTTCGCACGTCCCTGCGTCCCAACGGTGTTCCGCTAGCGTTCTAGTGGCGGGAAGGCAATGGTGGGGGAAATTGGGAACGCCAATGTCCCGAGGATGTCCCCGACCCGAGTGTAGGAGGATTGAGGGGAACACGTCCCCGTATTACACTGGATATTTGGTCTTCCAATCTACAATACAGCTCTTACACCTCTTCTTATAAGCATGCAACTTCAATTATTTCACTCCCAAATCTACCTTCTTGAATCCTATACTGCATAGATCTTCAATGGGGTTTTTTATCTCACTCACACTTGCCCCAATGTTTTATGCAGACATAGGACACATCACATGCAAGTTGTCAAGCATATCCTTGTTGGACCCTCTTCCTATAAGCTTGACATTCGTCAAACAAGTACAAGCCTCCTATTGCTTGGGTAAAGTGATACATATTGCAAAACTAACTGTGATTTGGAAAATTGAAAGAGTACATCAAGATACATATTTTTTCTTTTGTCAAGGCCTATTTGTTTGAAGAGGGTCCTAATAGCATCCACAGACCACAATAATAGTGTGAGTGCCATTCAAATGACATGAAATCTTATTCACAATCAATGCACATTACACATTGAGATTTGCATGTGAAGAGCATACAGAAAATACTGAGAGGGGGAGGGGCGGGCTGATTCAATATTTTAAACTTTTGAAGTCATGAAACCGCATAGAACATAACAAGAGCAACCATCAAGAAGCAAACACAAAATTTCTCGTGGAAAATCCTTTTGGGTAATAAGCCACAGCACACAATAGATTTCATTAATAAAATGGGCACTAACCCAGATTACATAAGTGAGCACCACCTCTCTTCGAAGCACCAACCTCAATTTGAGCACCAACTCCAAAATACACTGAAACTTAAAGCAATTCTTGATTAGTTTTCTTTTAAACATTATCACTTGAATCACCAGCTCAAACAATATATTCCACCTGCCAGAATTCATTAAAAGCATTTCTTACTATAGAGAAAGTAATGCCCAGCTCCTCCAATCTTAATTTCTTCTTCATCTGCGCAGCTAGTATAAACTCGTACACATCTGTCCTTATTCACTTTCACTGGTTATATATTATCTGCAAATAATACTTCATCACTTTTAGCTCTAGGGAAGCTCAACTAAACAAAAACGACCACACCAATATTAGCCACACTTCCAATCTATAAAAAGATTAATTTAAATTCCAACATCATGTGATGTTGCTATCAGGATTCAACTGTGTAGTTTTTGAGTCAAACTCATTGACCCTTGTTTCATGAGTAGTGGTACACAAGAACCCATCTCTCATGATAATGAATGGAACACTTAGCACTCATTGCATCTAAGTGATGCTCACAAAGGTGAAGCACCGGGACTTCCCGAGAGACCACCCATCCCAATACTACTCCATCTCAAGCGCGCTTAACTACGGAATTTCCTCCATGGCTAATCCCACTTTGCTTGCAACCCCATTTGCAAAACCTTCAGCAAGTGTTGTGCCTTAGGAACCATTCATTAGAAAGCCCCTTAAGCTCATCAACTGATAAGTAGGAGATATTTTCCACAACGAGTCAAATTGTGATATTGCTATCAAGATTCAACTATGTAGTTTTTGAGTCGAACTCATTGACCCATGTTTCATGAGTTGGTTCACAAGTACCCATCTCTCTTGATAATGAATGGAACACTTAGCACTCATTGCATCTAGGTGATGCTCATAGAGGTGAAGCATTGGGACTTCCCGGGAGGTCACCCATCCCAGTACTACTCTAGCTCAAGCACGCTTAACTACAGAGTTTCCTCCATGGAGCTAGAGTAGTACTGAGATGGGTGACCTCCCCGAAAGTCCCAGTGCTTCACCTCTGTGAGCATCACCTAGATGCAATGAGTGCTAAGTGTTCCATGCATTATCATGAGATGGGTTCTTGTGAACCACTAATCATGAAACATAGGTCAATGAGTTTGACTCAAAGACTACACAGTTGAATCCTGATAGCAATATCACAATTGGACTCGCTATGTCATGAACCATAATTGTGGCATATATATATAGATAGTGTTAATGATTATAGCATCAATCGGATAAATTATAAATAATATGATTTTATTATATATATTATTATAAATGAATGAGATATTAATATTATGAGATTAAATTAAATAAAGCACATATATATACCAATATATATAATAATAATAGATATTATTACATATATATTGATATATATACATACATTCACAATTGAGAAAATTAATATAATCTCATATTATTAATATAATTATCTAATTATTCATCAAATGATATACTTATCGTTTTCTATTGTTATTGATTTGGTATCAATGATTAATACCGGTTGAATTACTATCATCGATTAGTATCAAGTTAATGACACAGTCGTTGTTCATGTTTTTCATGTATCGGGTTACTCCACTTACTTGTCACCGATTGAGTATCTGTTAGATGTATCAGTTATCATCACCGATTATGTATTTGTTGGATTAATCTTATGACTGATCTGTACAAATTGTTTGACAGTCATCGTATGATTCCAGTAATTTTATTATCCTCATCGTTAAATGATAAATGATTAATGCATTGATAAAACACCGATTGATATCGGTTATGAAGGGTTACATTGCAGTGAATGTAGAGGCATGCTGATAGGGTGACATGTCTCTACGTGTAGAGACATGTCATTCTATCGACATGTCTCTACGTGTAGAGACATGTCATTCTATCGACATGTCTCTACTTAGATATATAAAACCCTTTGTGTTGAATGATAAAAGACAAGTATAGAAAAAGTTTAATGCAAGTCTTTTCAATCAGCATAATACTCGATTCATGTTTCAGTTTATATAAATATTAATTATTAATATATTTATATATATCTATTACTATATCAGTAATATATATATATATATATATATATATATATATATATTATGTTTAGATATATAACATATATATATTGAGAAATTATATACAAAGTGGAATTGTAAAAGAAAATTTAAAAGTGATACAATCTGATCACAAAATTTAACATGGTATCAGAGCCAGGTTCCTTCGTCAGAAGTCTAACCGCTTGAAGGAAGATCAAATTAAATTGAAGGCAGATCAAATCATAATTATTTATAAAATTATATTCTTTTGGAAAACTTGTATTCACAAAATGGTGAACGGAATCAGACTTGAAGGTGCTTCAAAGTTTGAATCTTGGAAACTACGAATGATGCTTATACTAAGAAAGAATGAGTTAAAGATTGTCATTGAAAATCCTCCTAAAGCTATTGAGAATGACGAGAAGAGCAAATGGGAAAAGGACAATACCAGAGCAATGGAACTATTAGTAGATGGAGTGAAAGATCATCTACTACCTATTATAACAAAATTAGACTCTGCATATGAAATGTTCAAAGCCCTATAAAACATGTATGAGATCAATAACACTAGCAGGATTCTTACTCTTAAAAATCAACTCTCTAATATTAGAATGAAAAAGGGACAGAATATCACCTCATATTTTATGAGGATAACAGAATTAAGAAACCAATTGTCAACAATTGGTCACATCTATGACAGTAAAGAGTTAACTATGGTGACTTTAAATGGACTCCCTAAGTCTTGGGAAAACTTCAGACAAGGAATAAGTGCTCGCTCCAAACTTCCCAAATTTGATCGACTAAATGCTGACTGCATTCAAGAAGAGTGTAATCTAATATCTAGAGGAATTAGTGAAGAACGCTCTAATGAAGATATTTAGGTTCTCACAACTCAAGTTGATAAAAGGAAGAAACCAAAATTCAAAGGGAAAAGGAAATATTTAGACCACTCTAAAATGCAATGCTTCAGATGTGATAAATATGGTCACTCAGCAGCAAAATGCCCTAATAGACTCAAACTTCAAGCATCTTTTGCTAAAGTCTGCACATCTAATTCAAACTCAGAGAAATTTGTATTCTAAATCCATAATATTTGTGAAATATTAGATTAAGAGGGAGTTCTATCATTTTCACCAATGTGGAACACTTCAAAGAGAATTTGGCATGGTTACAAATTCTGAGATGGAGTCTCAGAATACCAAATCACTGTATTGTATTTATCTAAATTTAAAATTCATTTTTATGAGCTATTTGCCTTGATCTTTTTCTGAGAATTTTTTGCAGGAAAAGGAAAATTGACGGCAGATTCAGAAGAAGTCTGATGATTGATATTCAGAGAGAGTTCAAAAGTCCATATGTGCGACTACATGATTTTAATGGGCCTACCTCCTGTGTACATCATGAGGAAATGACGATTTCCAAATGATTATCACTTGTATTTGCAAAAGCTATTGGAAGGTGACAATCTTACAATAACTTAAATCATGATATACATTATTTATAATGTTGAAACAGATCATGATGGATTAAATCAACAACTAAATGTTAGATGTCATTAAATTGACAGTCTATAAGTTGTTCATATAGATATATCTTGTAAATCAACAACTAAGTGTTAGATGTCATTAAATTGACGGTCTATGAGTTGTTTGTATAGATATATGATAGGTATTTGGTGAATATCATGTGTTGATATTCTGCAGGCCAATACCTTATTGAGTACTTGGTGAATATCATATGTTGATGTTCTGATAGGCCAATACTCAGAGTATTTGGTGAATGTCATGTGTTGACATTCTGATAGGCCAATACTTAATGGATAGAATCGCCGATGGAGGCAATCCACCTGAGAACTTGTGGATAGAATCGCCAATGGAGGCAATCCACATAGTGAGACTATATGTTTATTGATTACATCTTGAGGATAATGTCTTTATTGCTTACATCATACATGATTGATGTTGTAAAGTGTTTTAAGTGTTGACATTGGATTGATTTATCCTCCCTAGCTAAGAGGGAGTGTTAATGATTATAGCATCAGTCAAATAAATTATAAATAATATGATTTTATTATATATATTATTATAAATGAATGAGATATTAATATTATGAGATTAAATTAAATAATGCACATATATATACCAATATATATAATAATAATAGATATTATTACATATATATATTGATATATATACATACATTCACAATTGAGAAAATTAATATAATCTCATATTATTAATATAATTATCTAATTATTCATCAAATGCTATACTTATCATTTTCTATTGTTATCGATTTGGTATCAATGATTAATACCGGTTGAATTACTATCATCGATTAGTATCGGGTTAATGACACAGTCGCTGTTCATGTTTTTCATGTATCGGGTTACTCCACTTACTTGTCACCGGTTAAGTATCGGTTAGATGTATCAGTTATCATCACCGATTATGTATTGGTTGGATTAATCTTATGACTGATCTGTACTAATCGTTTGACAGTCATCGTATGATTCCAGTAATTATATTATCCTCATCGTTAAATGATAAACGATTAATGCATTGATAAAACACCGATTGATATCGGTTATGAAGGATTACATCGCAATGAATGTAGAGGCATGCCGATAGGGTGACATGTCTCTACTATCGACATGTCTCTACTTAGATATATAAAACCCTTTGTGTTGAACGATAAAAGACAAGTATAGAAAAAGTTTAAAGCAAGTCTTTTCAATCAGCATAATACTCGATTCATGTTTCAGTTTATATAAATATTAATTATTAATATATTTATATATATATCTCTTACTATATCAGTAATATATATATATATATATATATATATATATATATATATATTATGTTTAGATATATATCATATATATATTGAGAAATTATATACAAAGTGGAATTGTAAAAGAAAATTTAAAAGCTATACAATCTGATCACAAAATTTAACAGATAGATATATATATATATACACACACTTGTTCAGCTATTGTAAACAGTGTCTTAAGTATATATATACACACTTGTTCAGCTATTGTAAACAGTGTCTTAAGCATGTTAAACAATGAAACATCAATATTGTTCATCAATATAGAATTAAATAATATACACGTAATATTATTATTAGAAGTAACAATAATTAATCTATTAATCAATGTAGTTATTTGATAATTTATGAATTAATAAAATAATCAATACTATTAATAAGATCAATAATTTATTAAATTTAATTAAATATCGTCAATGACAATACTAAACCATATTAATAATAATATTAATATAATCAACTAATCAATATATATCAATTAATATGAATGTTAATTTATACTATTTAATATGTAATTATTAATTTATTATTAATTAATCAATGTCACTAACAATAATAACCAAGATGTAATTAATGTTATCCATTCAGAGTACCAAATCTGTTATAATAAATATATATTAACAAATCAAAGTAAATTGACATCAATAATAATATGGTCGGTTCTATTAACAAATTGTCTTTAAAAATATTAACATGAAACATTGCCACCCGCAGCTCTAATATAAAAATGACTTAAGAAAATATGGGAGGAGGGAATAGATAGGATAGGAGAAAAATAAATAAATAAAAGGAGGAGAAAATCAAGGAGAGGAAATAGGAAGTTATACACCCGAAAAACAAGGAGAAGAAATAGGAAGTTATCCACCAAAAAACAAGGTAATAGGAAGTACAAATATTTTTCACGAGTCATAAGTGATTTTTCTCTCATAAAAGGTATGTGACTAATTCTCTTTGGATATATTTATAAGACTTTAGAAGACATGAATTAAACTTGGACTATTTTAATATTAATAAATAATAATTTTTTATCATATAGTGAATATGAAATATATTTGTATTATTAGGAATTAATAAATTCATATATCAAATATGAAAACAGTAATTAGTCATGAGATAAATAAATATATACAAATGTATTTGTTTGTATATATAATATATATTAGGATTATACAATTGAGAATTACTAATGTGATGTTAATATTTGTAATATGATGTGGAACAATATATATATGTAATGTTAATATCGGTAATTATATATATGAATTTGTAAATGTGGGTCGCATTACGCATGGGCATATGTCAAGAATATATACAAGGTATTGTTGTTATATACATTACATATATATAAAAATATATGTATGTATATAGAATACAACATATTACGTATAGGAAATATTTAGTTAATAATAATTAGACTATATGAATGTATATATTTTGTAATGCAAAGGAATTAGAATGTTTATAGTCTACCCCCTTATTCTCGCTATAGTCCTAGGAGTTGATAAATGGTGTTGCGTAGGGAAAGGCAAAGAAAATCCAAAGAATGTACTGGTGTCTAGCACCCTACAACAAGTAAATCCATGCTCTCCCTAGGGTTGAGTTTAGGAGAGAAGTAAGCAATCAAGACTTAAACATGTTAATTGCTACATGCATTATGAACTTGGATACTTATTCAAAAGCACTACATCTAACATATAATTGTGATATAAAGATAATAATATAAACTAAGTCAATTCTTTAATCACTCACTAATACAACTAAGCGAATAGGGAGTTTGTGAAGGGGAGAGTAATCCAGTCACAATGAGGAGAAGATTCCCAAAACGGGCTTTGTTCATGAGGGAGCCTCTTGGAGACTATTTCTACCCAAGCATAGTAATTCTACCATCCGCATTGGGGTTAGTGATTAGGAGAGGATTAAGGAATTGAGGCTTAAGTATGTATTGTTGCTAAATATGATTTAGAAGCATAATGACATATGATGATTATTACGAACTAGCATTCTCATAGTATGAGACATTATAATTTACCATCCCTAAGGGCAATTCAAACCCTAATTGAGAATTTTACAACAAATCAAGGTCCCAAAAGGGATCATTAAATGCTATGGAAAATATCTCCTACTTATCAATTGATGAGTTTAAGGGGCTTTCTAATGAATGGTCCATAAGGCACAATACTTGTTGACAGTTTTGCAAATGTGGTTCCAAGCAAAGTGGGCTTAACCATGGAGGAAACTCCGTAGTTAAGCGTGCTTAAGCTGGAGTATCATTGGGATGGGTGACCTCTCAAGAAATCCTGGTGCTTCACCTTTGTGATCATCACCTAGATGCAATGAGTGCTAAATGTTCCATTCATTATCATGAGAGATGGGTTCTTGTGAACCACTGCTCATGAAACTGTTGGCATTAAGGGATGGTAACCAGTAAGCTTGCTACCGATACATGGCAATTAAGTATTGTCATTGATTGGCAAAAGACAAAAGAGGAAAGAGGTGTTTGACATCTCAATCTAAGGTCTAAGGATCTAAGGAGGGCACCAGTGTTGGATCTGTGAATTCTGTGTGTAAAGAGACTGGTTTGACAACCAGTGACACCGTGCAATGAACAAGAGATCATTTCTCTTCATCAGAAGCAACCCGTCACCAAGGGAGAGGCAACCGGTAAACAGTTACAGAGACCGAGGAAAGGATGCAACCGGTAAACAAAGGAAGGAAAGGTGACAAGTCAAAGCTCTTACCTGTTCACAACATAAGGATCTTAACCGATCAAGTGAAGACCTCGTTATGATAAGATGAATCGGGGAAGTCAATAGTCAACTATCTGTTAACCAACTCTTTGACTGGGATTTACTACACTAAATCTGGAAGACTTTGAGTTAACAAGATGATCGGTATGAGGTGCATTTGAAGGTTTTAAAGCCGAAATTTGTAGCTTTAAAACATAAAGCTTTCTCGTGTGAAGGAAAGGTGTTTGACACGCATCTATTGCTTTCTTTCATAAAATAGATAAAGCAAGAGCATACATCGGATGTTTCCTCAGTGAAACTAATACTCCACTGGGTGATGAATCCGAAGGAGATCTGTAAACAGGTCGTGCATGAGAAACGTAATTAGGGCAAGGACTCTATATATTCCTCTGTCTGTCATGAATATAGTTTGCCCTCATTCTGCCAAAGCAAAGAGTGAACCTATACGCTGAAGAAGCTAAGGTGAATAGAAAGGAGAAAAAAGAAGAATGTACAAAGAAGCACAACAGAAAAGGAGAACATACCAGCAACGATCGGTGACGTTTCTCAGTTGAGTATAACAGAGATCTTATCATGCTATGCAAAGTCATTTGTAAAAGGTCAATCCTTTTATTGTTTTCTAACAATTACAATAGCTAAATCCCAGTATTTTGGGTGGACATTAACAAATCCCTTGTACTAAATCTCTTAATCGGGTGACATATTTTTAAGTGTTCTAAGTCCTCTAACCAGGCAGGCACTAACTGGCCTTATTGTATCAAATCCCTTAACCAAATCGCATCTAACAGTGCGTTGTAATCCTTTAACAGGGAAGGCTCCTAACAAGGCACACTTCAGAAGAGTGCAGAATTTGTGAGGTTTCCTCACACTGTGGTTTTCACCCGATTTGGGTTTCCACGTGATAAATTTGGTGTTACTTTGTGGTTGATTGCTTGATGCTATTCTTATGCTTGAATCTATTTTGCTTACAGTTATAAGTAAGCTCCATCAGATTTATTTTATAGGTTTTTATAGGTGTTGATTCACCCCTCCCCTCTCAGCACCGGTTGGGACTGTCAATTGGTATCAAAGTTTCGGTTTCTTTTCTTTACTGCTTAACCGCAAAAAAAAAAGTCAACATGATGAGAAAGGAAGGACCAAAGTTTTCAAAGGAAAACTTTACTCTGTGGTGCAGCAAAATGAAGCTATACATGAAGACCACCGGAGATCAATATTGGACTCATGTAACCACTGATTACAATGATCTCATTGGTACCCTAACTCCTGATAAATTAAAGATCAAGACAGAACACACAACTGCCTTGGATATGATAGCCAGCCTGCTGCCAGACTATGTCTATGCTGAGATTGAAAATCTGGAAACTGCTCACAAGATGTGGGCCAAGCTACAACTAGTATATGGAGGCGACCCAAACGTACAAAGAGCTAAGGTTGAGAGCCTCAGAGGAAAGTATGATGACATGAGGATGAATGAAGGAGAAGACATTGAGCAATACAGCAACCGAATCAAAGAAGTGATCAACTTCATCAAAAGCGCTGGAGGAAAACTCAATGAAGAGGAGGTGGTTAGCAAAATACTGAGAACGCTCAGACCTCAATATGCCATCAAGATCTCTGTCATTGAAGAGCTCAGATCAGTGACCACAAATCAAGTCACTCTAGACTCCCTAATCGGTAAGTTAACTGCATTTGAATTGAGCAATTTCGATAATAGCTTACCCATTCAAGAAGTTGCTTTTAAGTCTTCTATTAATACCTCTTCCACCAAGAAAGGAAGAGAAACCGGTAATAGCTCTACCGGTAAGGTTGGAAGTCTTGTTGAGAATCTACTTTCAGAAGAAATGGAGCAAGATGAGTTTGAAACACTCATTGCTAGGAGATTTCCCAGAGGAAAAGGGAAATACAAAGGAAAGCTTCCTCTGAAATGTTTCTCTTGTAATAAGATAGGACATATTGCTGCAAGATGTCCAGACAATGACAACAAAGACAAGAGCAACCAATTCAAGAATAAAGCAAAGGAGTGCTACCTTGTAGAAGGAGTCACAGACAATGAATCTGAAGACTTTGAAGATCTAGAAATTGCATTTGTTGCAATAACAAAAAAGAGCCCAATGGTAAGTGAAATGGCACTTATCTCAAGATCTCATCAGCATGATGATTGGATCATTGAGAGCGGATGCACTCGCCACATGACCGGTGACAAGAACAAGTTCATCAGCTTAAAGCTCAATAATGGTGGATCAGTAACCTTTGGAAATAATGCTCCCTATGCTATCAAAGGTAAAGGCTCTATTGCACTCGGCAACAATGTTGTTTGTGAAGATGTGTACTGTGTAGAAGGACTTCAGTACAACCTAATGAGTGTTGCACAACTGAACAACAAGAGATTCCTATTGGAATTTGGGCAAGGTTCTTGTGTTGTCAAGAATCAATCTGGAGCTCATGTTGCTACCGGTAGACAGCAAACGGAACCTGTTCTACCTGAACTCAATGGAAGGAGCTTGTCTAATAGCATCATACAAAGGAGAAGCAAGCAAGATCTGTCTTGTATCCAAAGAGGACAATAGCTTGTTATGGCACAAGAGGCTCTGCCACATAAACTTTGACAGTATTGTCAAAGTGAGCAAGAAGAAATCAATAAAAGGACTCCCTGAGATCACAAAACCTGAAAGAGGTATTTGTAAAGATTGTCAGTTAGGAAAACTGACAGCAACAAGTTTCAACAATAAATCTTTCTCTGCTGAAAATGTTCTAGATCTTGTGCACACAGATTTGTGTGGACCTATGAGAACAATGAGCTACTACGAAGATCGGTACTTCATGCTTTTTGTAGATGATTTCTGAAGAATGATGTGAACACTCTTTCTCAGAGAAAAATCAGAGGCATTTCACATGTTTAAAATCTACAAGGCTCAAGTGGAGAAGGAGACCGGTAAGAGCCTAAAGTGTCTGAGATCGGACAGAGGAGGTGAATACACTTCTCAAGAGTTCACTCACTACTATGAGGAACAGGGAATAAAAAGGCAGTTATCTGCACCAAGGACTCCTCAGCAAAATGGAGTAGCAGAAAGAAGAAACAGGACGCTGATTGACTGTGCGAGAACCCTAATGATTCAGAAGGATCTTCCTCATCACTTCTAGAGAGAAGCTATCAACACTGTTGTCTATACACTGAACCAAGTTCAAGTCAAGAAAGGAACCAGTAAGACCCCCTATGAACTATGGTTCAATCATACTCCTAGTGTAGGATATTTCAAAATCTTTGGTAGCAATTGTTACATTAAAAGAGATATGTACTCTGGGAAGTTTGAACCCAAGAGTGACGAAGGTATATTTTTGGGTTATTCTACCAACTGCAAAGCCTACCGGTGTCTAAATAAAAGGACAGGAAAGATAATGGAAAGCATCAATGTAAAGGTTGATGAATATTCAGAACCAAGTAAGAAGATCGGTCATTATGAACATGACGGTCTGCAGGGTCACAATGATTAAAAAAAATTTGAGTTCAATGAGGTGACAACTGAAGATGAAAGAGAATAGCATGAGAACAGACATCTGGTGCAGAAGGTTGTACCCGAAGCTGACAGACCATCTCAAGATGATGAACAAGAAGTTGTTCATGACCATGTTGAAGAAACTGTTCAACCGGAAGAACTTGACCGGGAACAAAGACCAGTTCTCCCAAGGTATGTCACATATCACTCAACTGATAATATAATTGGTGACAAACATGCAAATATCTTGACCAGGAAAAAGGCTAGAGAGAATGTCTATTTGTTTTCCTATATAGAGCCCAAAACCACCAGGGAAGCTCTGGAAGATGAAAATTGGGTCAAGGTCATGGAGCAAGAGATTGAGCAAATAGAAAAGAATGATACATGGGTGCTTGTGCCTAGACCACAGGACAAGAATGTCATTGGGACAAAGTGGGTCTATAGAAACAAGTTGAATGAAGAAGGAAAAGTAATAAGAAACAAAGCAAAACTGGTCTGCAAAGGATATGCTCAGGAGGCTGGACTGAACTATGGAGAAACTTTTGCACCTATGGCCAGATTGGAAGGAGTAAGAATTCTTCTTGCCTATGCTACTCACAAGAAATTCAAAGTATACCAGATGGATGTCAAGTCTGCATCCCTAAATGGAATACTGGAGGAGGAAATTTACATTGAACAACCGGAAGGTTTCATATCCACACAAAAGGGTGGTATGGTCTGTAAACTAAAAAAAGCTCTTTATGGGCTAAAGCAAGCTCCAAGGGCTTGGTATGAGAGGTTGCATTCATACCTCTTGACCATAGGATTCACAAGAACCGGGGACAACAGCAACATGTATTTCAAGACTGGAAAAGATGGGAACCTGATTGCTGAAATCTTTGTGGATGATATCATTTTTGCAGGAGATGACAGGATGAGCAAAACCTTTGCTGAAGAAATGAAAAAAGAATTTGAAATGTCTATGATAGGAGCCATAAAATTCTTCATTGGACTACAAGTCCATCAGCTAAAGGAAGGTATCTTTATTTCTCAGTCCAAGTATGTAAAAGAAATTCTTAAAACTTTTGGACTTGAAGAATCCAAACCGGTTGGTACACCGATGATAACTAACCTTAAGTTATCAAAGGGATATGATGCAAAAAAAGTGAATGAAACACTGTATCAGTCTATGGTAGGCAAATTACAATATGCAGTACACAGTAGACCGGATATTGCACATGCGGTTGGCATAGTAGCAAGATTCTCTGCAAATCCTAAAAAGACACATTTAATAGTAGTGAAGAGAATTTTCAAATACCTAAAGGAGACTGAGGAGTATGGCTTGTGGTTTCCTCACAAGGGAAGCTTCCAAGTAAGGGTTTACATTGATGCAGATTGGGTTGGTAACATTGATGACAGAAAGAGCACAAGTGATGGTGCATTCTTTCTTGGTGAAAGGATTGTGTCATGGACAAGCAAGAAACAGAACTGCATTTCACAGTCTACAGCAGAAGCTGAATATGTTGTTGCAAAAATCAATTGCACACAGGTAATCTGGATCAAACAACTATTGGAAGGAATCCAAGAACAGATACCTGAACCGATTGCCATTTATTGTGACAATACAAGTGCAATAAACATATCCAAAAACCCTGTCATGCACTCCAAGACAAAGCACAATGCCATCAAGTATCATTACTTGAGAGAGCTGGTACAAAATAAATAAGTAAGATTGGAGTATGTTCTCACAAAAGAACAAATTGTTGATATCTTCACAAAGTCATTACCGAAGAGTACTTTTGAGTATCTCAGAGGTAAATTAGGGGTGATACCCCTCCCTGATCATCAGTAAACTTGCAAAAGTGTTCATCAGTTCATTATGCTTCATCAGAGGAATTCACCTCATCTTATCAAGACTGATAAAAAGGACTACTGCTCGAAGGGGGAGCAGATTTCATTAAGGTAGTCTTTCTGACTAGCCTTTGGCATTATTGTCAAAAGGGGGAGAGTTTGGCAATAAACCGGTAGATGACCGGCAGTGGCAGTGCACAGAGATACAAGCATAGGACAGGTGACATGATTGCCTATTAAAGTTTTGCCATCAATGCCAAAGGGGGAGATTATTGGCATTAAGGGATGGTAACCGGTAAGCTTGCTACCGGTACATGACAATTAAGTATTGTCATTGATTGGCAAAAGACAAAAGAGGAAAGAGGTGTTTGACATCTCAATCTAAGGTCTAAGGATCTAAGGAGAACACCAGTGTTGGATTTGTGAATTTTGTGTGTAAAGAGAATGGCTTGACAACAGGTGACACTGTGCAATGAACAAGAGATCATTTCTCTTCATCAAAAGCAACCGGTCACCAACGGAGAGGCAACCGGTAAATAGTTACAGAGACCAAGGAAAGGATGCAACCGGTAAACAGAGGAAGGAAAGGTGACAAGTCAAAGCTCTTACCTGTTCACAACATAAGGATCTTAACCGATCAAGTGAAGACCTCGTTATGATAAGATGAATCGGGGAACTCATAGTCAACTATCTGTTAACCAACTCTTTGACTGGGATTTACTACACTAAATCCGGAAGACTTTGAGTTAACAAGATGATCGGTATGAGCCGCGTTTGAAGGTTTTAAAGCCGGAGTTTGTGGCTTTAAAACATGGAGTTATCTCATGCGAAGGAAAGGTGTTTGACACGCATCTATTGCTTTCTTTCATAAAGTAGATAAAGCAAGAGCATGCATCGGATGTTTCCTCAGTGAAACTTATACTCCACTGGGTGATGAATCCAAAGGAGATCTGTAAACAGGTAGTGGATGAGAAAAGTAATTAGGGCAAGGACTCTATATATTCCTCTGTCTGTCATGAATATAGTTTAACCTCATTCTACCAAAGCAAAGAGTGAACCTGTACGCTGAAGAAGCTAAGGTGAATAGAAAGGAGAAGAGAGAAGAGTGTGCAGAGAAGCACAATAGAAAAGGAGAACATACCAGCAGCGACCGATGATGTTTCTCAGTTGAGTATAACAGAGATCTTATCAGGCTATGCAAAGTCATTTGTAAAAGGTCAATCCTTCTATTGTGTTATAACAATTACAATAGCTAAATCCCAATGTTTTGGGTGGACATTAACAAGTCCCTTATACTAAATCCCTTAACCGGGTGACATCTTTTTAGGTGTTCTAAGTCCTCTAACCAGGCAAGCAATAACCGGCCTTATTGTATCAAATCCCTTAATCGGGTCGCATTTAACAGTGCATTGTAATCCTTTAACAGGGAAGGCTCCTAACAGGGCACACTTCAGAAGAGTGCAGAATTTGTGAGGTTTCCTCACACCGTGGTTTTCACCCGATTTGGATTTCCACGTGATAAATCTAGTGTTACTTTGTGGTTGATTGCTTGATGCTATTCTTATGCTTGAATCTGTTTTACTCCATCAGATTTATTTTATAGGTTTTTATAGGTGTTGATTCATCCCTCGCCTCTCAGCACCAGTTGGGACTGTCAGAAACATGGATCAATGAGTTTTACTCAAATACTACACAGTTGAATCCTGATAGCAATATCACAATTTGACTCGTTGTGGAAAATATCTCCTACTTATCAATTGATGAGCTTAGGGGGCTTTCTAATGAATGGTTCATAAGGCATAACACTTGTTGAAGGTTTTGCAAATGGGGTTGCAAGCAAAGTGGGCTTCACCATGGAGGAAACTTCGTAGTTAAGTGTGCTTGAGCTGGAGTATTACTTGGACAGGTGACCTCATGAGAAGTCTCGATGCTTCACCTCTATGAGCATCACCTAGATGCAATGAGTGCTAAGTGTTCCATTCACTATCATGAGAGATGGGATCTTGTGAGCCACTACTCATGAAACATCGATCAATGAATTTGACTAAAAAACTACACAGTTGCATCCTCATAGCAATTTCACAATTTGACTCGATATGGAAAATATCTCCTACTTTCTAACACAATGCTTGACTATTTTTATTGTCTGGCCCAAGAAGAAAACAGCCATAGTAATAAGCATTTTTCATAATACAAAAAAAAATTGCAATCACACTTCTGTTGAATTTCTCATCTTCGAATAAATACTTCTTGCTCAAAAACATTGCCCATAAATGTTAGCCGGAAAGACTACCTTATTCGATGTCGAGTATTTGCTATATTGTTCCGACGGTAATTAGTTATTACCAAAGGGCAGTTGGGTCGGGTGGTGACATTTGGTCATCCCCCTTCGGGTAGATAAATATGTACCACCTACGGGTGAAGGAATTATTATGGTTATGAAGTGAATGTACTCATACATTGGAATGATTAATGAAAGCATCTATTATTCTCGGATATATTGTGTTTATTATATTTCCTATATTATGTCTATACACCAGTAAACTAGTTTACCCCAGCGGGCAAACATCTGGCACCGTTGCCAAACAAATCTGGCAAGTGACGGAATGAGTGGACGGATGGGAATACCATTGGAAAAGAATATCAATTGATGATTGAATAGAATTTATGCCCAATCTTTTAAATAAAGATAGAAATAAAAAGGCACGAGATGATGACGGTTTGGCCGCACAGAGGGCTTTGATTTCTGCACAGCAACGTGAACATCGACATAGGCTGAGGCAACTTGCCCAGGACCAGCTTGTCAAAGGGTTGCGCGAAGGGGACCTCGGAAGTGGTACGGAAGGTGCATAGGCCGACAAGGAACAGTTCACTTCGCCGGAGTATCGAAGAGTGCAAAGTAGGGAGGAACTACTTGAGGAAACACGACTGAGAAAGGTCTTGCTTCAAGAAGAGAGAGATCAGTTCGAGGAGGGTCTAACCCGTACACCAGGTGTGGAGAACCAAACCCAAGGAGGGGACGGTACGACTGAAGGTGCGATTAACGCACAGGCGAACCCTTTGTTGGAGCCAAGAACTCCACATAACACAGTACTACCAGTCACGCAAGTGCCACTGGTTAATACTGCACACAATAATCGAGGAAGTGCGGGTACGAGTGCTGGCACAGGCGGTGCCGGAGCACCAAATTCACCAGGGACACAACAACAAGCAACCATGGCCGCGAGTAAACAGAAATTGCCCAAGTTCATGGGCCAAGCAAAGAAGGATCCTATTCAGCATTGGCGAACCTATGAAACTATATGGATTGCCAACAGGGTTACGAACCAGGATGAATGGATCTGACAGTTCCCTGCAACATTAAGGAAAGGAGCCATCGACTGGTATTCGGATGTAGATAAATCGGGCTTGACGTCCTAGGACAACGTGAAAAAGGCTTTCCAAATGGAATTTCAGTTGCTAAGGGACGACAATGAGATTCTAGCTAAGATTTATAATACAAAGCAAACGAAGAGCAAGTCGGTCCCCGCCTACGGGCGGCGACTGAAGGAACTCATCGGGAAGATGGAATCCGCCCTAGCGGACGAACTCAAAAAATGATGGTTTGTGGAAGGATTAAAAACTTCCCTACGAAAGAAAATGAAAATCGTACCACCAACGTCGTACAGCAATGCATACAACCGTGCAATGGATTTGGAGAGGGAATGTAAGACCTCCGAAAAGACTAAGTCTTCGGATAATGAATTGGAGGCGGAAAGTAGCGAAGGAGAATCCAGTAAGAAAATGCTTGCCTTACAGAAAGATCTCGAGAGAATGATGAAAGAACGTAAGGCCACTAAGGGAAGCTCGGGCAAAATTGAGGAAGATGTCGTGTGGTGCACAGACTGCAAAGAAGCGGGACACACGAAGGGTTCTTGCCCCAAGAAAGCCTTTTGCGACATCTGCCAGATTGCCGAACATTCCACCAAAGAATGTCCCTACAATCTGAGGGTTAGAAATCAACAAGTGCTCTTCACTCAAGAGCAACCCTCCACATCGGGAACCGGCGGCCAACAAAATGTTGCATCATCCGGCGGTTACAGAAATAACCGACGGGGAGGCAGAGGAAATAATGAGAACAATAACAACTAGCCTCAGATCCAATATGATGCAAAGGGGAGGCCTATGATACAGTGTAGAAACTGTAATCAATAGGGACATTTTGCCTGGGATTGCCAGAAAGAGGCTCCTACTCCACAGAAATTGTGTCGGTGGTGCGGATCGGGCGACCATGAGGAAGCTAACTGCTCGAAGCCCAGCTGCAACATCTTGGACATGGAACGAGGGGGCACAAAGATCTTAGTAATTACACGCGGGCAAGCCAAGAAGGCCACGTATCCTGACCCTCGGACAGAGAAACAAAGGGTGCTCGAGGCAAAGGCCGATATCAAGAAGGGAATGGAGAACTCCACAGACACCGGCACTTCTACCCGAGCCATGTCGGAGCAAAATATCTTGAGGCAGATGATGCAACTGGAGATACCGGCAAAGGTCAAGGACCTACTGGAAACAATGCCACATCTGAAAACGGCCCTATTCCTAGGACAAAATGTTCCAGCAAGCACACTTGAATGGACGGAGGTTCCTGGCGGCTCCGCAGCCAACCCCATGATGTTGTCAATAAACAACGGGCAAAACCCTGCAATGGTGGAGATGGGTATCTTGGGTACCATCCTCACTAAGACGATTGTTGACAGTGGATCTGGGGTGAACGTTCTACCGAAGGAAACTTGGAAGAGCCTCGGAAAACCAACACTGTGGCCGCCGACCTTCAACCTGCTAGGGGCCGACCAACACAGCATCAAACCCCTCGGAACCTTGATGGCGCAACAGGTAACCATTGGGACCCAACCATTCATCTTGAACTTTGTAGTAATTCCCCTGAAGCAGAAGGGGTATGACGCCATCCTAGGGAGGGGGTGGCTGGTGACTGCCAGAGCCAGCCATAACTGGAAAAGGAACATCTTGTCATTTGAGAAAGGGGGAAGGAAGTTTGTGATAGATCTCACAATGCAGATGGTCAGGGAAGAAATGGCATCCTCCTCCGATTCGGAATCGGACATAGATGATGGGGAAGTATGGAGACCAACGCCAAAGGGATACTGAAACTCGAGGATGATACAGACTTCATGGACGGCTTATTCCACTGGCAGATGGGCGATTATGAATTATTTCCGCCATCCTGTAATGTACTAGGTATTGAGGAAGAGTCGGAAACATTTCCCTCGGAGTATAGTGAATACAACGAAGGGGATGCGAAAGTAAGCAAAGTCCAGACGTATAAATTTGATGAGCAAAACCCCATGAAGTATAAGGAGTCGTCTATCAAACCAATGAATTTGGGCAAGGAAGAGGAACCTAAGATCATTCTTGTCCGTGACGATTGGAATCCTGTGTGGAAGACTGCAGCTTTCAAAATCTTTATTGTCCTTCTTATGTACGGGAAAGAGATCGTGGTCCCTGTAGAATTTATAGTTCCAAGCCTTTGGATGGCCATTGAAAACAAACTCGGCGACAAGGAAAGCTTGAGGGAACAACTGCAAAGTCTAAAGCATGAGATTAAGCCAGAAAAATTTCGAGAAGTCGGTTACGACAAGGCTGTCAAGTTGTGGACTCTCGACGGACTGGAGATACATGAGGTCATCAACGGGTCCAAATTGAGGCCTTATCCAGAGAGGATGGTCCCGAGAGGAGGGACAGAACACCCGAAAGGATGGAAAGGGCCTCGAGAGATCAGGCAAGCGACCCGAGCGCCGTCCATATGGGTGACCCGAGAAGCATCCTGAAGGCACTCAAATTAAAACATTAAAAAATTAAAAATTTAAATTTAAAAAAAAAAAAAAAAAACACCGTACAGTCGTACGGCAAAAAAGAGAGGAAGGCACACACGACCGTACGATCTAAAGGAAAAAGAGAAAAGCCACCGTATAGCGATTGGTCGTATGGCACACAAGTTAACCCATATGGTCAATTCATTGTGCGGCAAACAAGAAGCCAAGACCATACGCACAAGGGAAAAGAAGAGCAAAGTCACCGTACGGCTAGAATGGCATTTAAAGAGTTGTACGGCTCACACTACTCACTCGGCCAGGGACCCACCGTACGGGGAAGTCGCACAAGCAGCAAAGCACCAAGACATAACATTGCATAATCAACGGGAATCAAAATGTTGTACAACGTATAATAACATTGCAAGCCACTACGCAGAAAAAAAAGAAAAGAAGACCGTACGCTATTCACAGAGTGCACAGCTCAACACGTGCAAAACGAAAGGCAAGCAACAATAGAGTACGGCACCGTACGGTACGAAAACAACAAAAGACAATTAGAGGACCATACGGCTAAGGAGTTGTGAAGAGCATCGTGCAGTGTATGGTCTCAGCATCCATCAACCGTACGACATCAAACAAGAGATGCGTAGAGTATCGTACGACCGTGAGAAGTTAGTGTTTAAGAAGAAGGAAAGCCTCCGTACGGTCACAATTTTTTGTGAGGACTATTTTTATTGTCACGTACGGCTAGAAGGAAGAGAAAACGACATAATTCGAAAATAAGAGCGTTGTACGGTTGAGAACCAAGAAGCAATGTACAGTATTAAAAAGAAGACAGTTATTGACGGCAAGGAGTGGCAACAACGAGAGGACGATTCTTAAAAAAATGACGACAAATAAAAACAGTTCACAGTGAATAACGTATGGTACCGAAGGGAAGGACATAAGCAGGTAGTGAAGAAAACATAAGCGGTTGGCAAAAAGAGTATGAGATCGGAAGAAAATCACAAAAATGGTGTGTTCCATGGACTTCTATGTGGGTTTGAAGGTGCTAATTTGGCTCTACCTCAGGACCCCGCGGGGGCCCTGCCCCTCGACCCCGCTGGGGGCGTTGCCCCCTAGACCCCCATTGTCTTTTTGAGGTACACTACAAATGTGGGTTGGGGCATTGGAACGACACGAGGAAATTATTCAGTTATCAGCCTTTGGGAAGTGTGACCAGTTGATGAGACCCAGAGCTGCAGCAAGCATGGAGTGTCTGCATGCCAGAGGTGGACAAAGCACTGGAGCAAGCCTTTCGAGAGGGGAAGTACGCTTTGAGGGAATCAAAGTAGGTGTTGGTTGGACGTGAGGCTGTCTTGGTGGATGCATAGAGAGCTCGGGAGGAGCTGACCACCCGGTTGAAGGCAATAGAGCGACACTTGGCTTAGCGTACCTAGAAGTTGGAAGCGGCGAAGGTGGCACGGGTGGAGGTTAGATTGGCTCGGGGGACAGTATTGTTTGAACAAGAGTTAGCGGAGGCTACAGCTGAAAAGTATGGTTTGGAGACAGGTTTGGTGCAGGCATGAGAGGAATGTGATGTGACGGAAAAAGACCTACTGGAAGCAGCATTGATGGGGAGGGCGGCACTTCAGCTTTTTCAGGGACGCCCCTCCGCCCCTTCTTTTCAGTGATTTTCTTATTCTATGTGGTGTATTTCATCTCCCTTTTTTTTTGAGTCGCCGGAGATGACTTTCTTTTTGGGGGGGATGATGTTAGCCGAAAAGACTAACTTATTCGATGTCGGGTATTTGTTATGTTGTTCTGACGGTAATTAGTTATTACCGAAGGGCAATTGGGTCGCGTGGTGACGTTTGGTCACACCCCTTCGGGTAGATAAATATGTACCACCTACGGGTGAAGGAATTATTATGGTTATGAAGTGAATGTACTCATACATTGGAATGATTAATGAAAGCATCTATTATTCTCTGATATATTCTATGTTTATTATATTTCCTGTATTATGTCTATGCACCAGTAAACTAGTCTACCCCAATGGGCAAACAATAAATAATAATGAAATATAACACAGCTTACAATAAAAACATGTATCGACTCAATATGATCATCCCTCTCAAGAACATCTACTATACATGATACTAACTATATCGCCACTAATAATAAAATGCCTTTCACAAATTTAGAGCCACCCCACTCAACAAACGTAACAAAGAATTTGAAGTAAGCACTGACTAAGATAAGGAATAACACCACACGTAAAGCCCATAGTTCTATTTCACGATAAATCAATTCCTTTGTCGTCGCACACACCTGTAGCAACCTTCCCAGCTATAATTGGGTTGTAATATTTAATCATAATTAGCAATAAGAAATCAAAAGCCAAGAAAATTTTCATCTCCTAAACATAACACTTACTATTTTATTTAATTAAAACTCAAAGGCTTGAGACACCAATATTGATGACATGGCAATTAGTTTGACTTGGCACACATCAACAGGTGAAGTAGACAAGTAGGCACCTTAAGCAAACACCCAACTAGCTCAAGAAGACAACTAAGCAGCTCAAGCATGCAACCAAGTAGCTAAACCAAACAACCAAGTAGCTCAACCAACCAGCTCAAGCATGCAACCAAGCGGCTCAACCACGCAACCAAACAGCTCAAGCAAACAACCAAGCAGTTCATTCCAATTCTTGATTATTTTGAGTAATCATCCGATATTTATACGACCTTGATCATCAACCTTTAACATCAATGACAACATATTCAACAATCTCCCCTTTTGTTGATAGCAATTCCATCTAAAACCAAATTGAAACAAAGAAGCTCTTAAATAATATTGCTCTTCATGACTGACCTGATTTACTCTGAAATAAAGTTGCTCCCCATGACATATTTCTCCCCTTAGACATCAATGATTGAAACCAACTTGCATGACTGAAACGGGGCTAATAGAATGTGACAATGAAACTCCCCTAAGTCGAACCAGCAAATCAATGGAGTGGAATCACTCCCAACTTCTCACTTTTGATATCATCAAGAATGTATAGATTGTTCACAATAGCAGCCCTACTTGCATCAACAACATGTTTACCATCTTTTCTAATTTCACAACCATTTGAATTGAAAACTAAACAATGTCCTTGATCACACAATTGATGATTGAAACCAACCTGCATGACTGAAACGGGGCTAATAGAATGTGACACTGAAAACTCCCCCTAAGTCCAACCAGCAAATCAATGGAGTGGAATCACTCCCAACTTCTCACTTTTGATATCATCAAGAATGTATAGATTGTTAGCAATAGCAGCCCTACTTGCATCAACAACATGTTTACCATCTTTTCTAATTTCACAACCATTTGAATTGAAAACTAAACAATGTCCTTGATCACGCAATTGACCCACACTTAATAGGTTGTATTTCAGACCTTTGACATATAAAGCATTTTCAATTTTTGTCTCGCCATCATCAAAAACAAGTGTGCATGTACCTTTGATTTTTGCAAATGTATTACCACCAAATCTTACCTTACCTCCATTAGTGCTTTTAAGAGTGATAAACTTGCTCTTGTCTCTAGTAATATGCCTAGAACAACCACTATCAATATACCATATGTCTTTTCCATTTTGTGCAACAGAGGTTGTTTGCACAATCAGAAATTCCACTAAAACATCTTTCTCCTTCCTCCAAACCTTCGCAAACTCCTTTGCTTTGTCCTCTTTCTCAAACTTCTTCAGCTGCTTGGAGAAACTTGTCATACCACTTCTACAAACTTTTGCAGTGTGACCAGAATTATTACATTTAAAGTATACAACATTGTAGCTCCTTGGAGGAGCAAAAGAATTCCTACCCATAAGTCTAAAATCATTTCTTTCACACATTCTACAATTGATTGCCTTGTGTCCAAAATAATTGCAAGAGAAACAATAAACGTGAAAGAAAGAATTACTTAACCTGTTCATACGTGCTTGTCTTGAGATAGGAGGCTTCTTGAAGACATCATTTCTGATTTTTGAAGATGAATCCTTTGTGCTATCAACACTGGTCTTATGTTGTTTTTCTTTTGTAGCATTAAAGCTTTGACATTCTTGAAGAACAACTCCACCTTTATCATTAGATGACCTTTGCGAGCCAATGACCTTGTCCAAAGACATGAAATTTTACTGATTTATCTTATCAATGATTCCACTATGTCAAAGGTTTTTCTAGCTTTCTAAGTGAAACAATTTCAGCTTCAAGTCTTTCACAGTTTTCTTCCTTGAGCTTAAGCTGATTTCTGATTTCTTCTACTATTTTCTCAGCTTCTTCAACTTGAACCTTCATATTATCTATCGATTTTTCTGCTTCTCCAAGAGCATGAGATGTCTTCGTTTTTGCCTCATTCTCTTCTGGTAGCCACAACTTCAAGTTCTGATTTTTCTTTCTAAGTCCCTTGATTTCATTTAGAACACTTATTAACTCCTCTTCAAGATCCACTTCTCCTTCGTCTTCATAAGTATGATCTTCATGAGAACCCATGTGTGCAATCAGGATCAACCTCCAAGCCCTTAAGCTCTTTTCCGAAGGAACCCTGCTCTAATACCAATTGAAGAGCACACAAAAAACACTATGATGGCGAAGAGGGGGGGGGGGATGAATCAATATTTTTTAACTTCCAAAGTCATGAAACCCCATAAAACATAAAGAGAGCAACCATCAAGATGCACACACAAAATTCTCAAGGAAACCCTTTCAGGTAAAAAACCATAGCACACAATAGCATTCATTAATGAAATGGGCACCAACCCAAATTACATAAGAAAGCACCAACTCTCCTCGAAGCACCAACTCTGATCACCTGAGGCACCAACCTCAATTTAAACACCAACTCAAAAATACAGTGAAACTTGTAGCAATTCTTGACTAGTTCTCTTTAAACCTAAGTTATCGGTTCGAATGCGAGTATGAGAACCCGGTACGTGGATGCGTGTAAAAAAACAATTGAGGTTTTGGATGGGTTTGGGTACGTGTATATTTATATATATATATACACACATATATATTACATATAAAAAAATTAAAGAAATGTGATAGTTCAGAAATATAATTATTAAATTCTATTTTAAAAAACATAAAAAAAAATATATAAACACTAGACTTTATTTTAAAAATCATAGAATAAAAATATTATTAACTAGTATGCATCCAAGCGCACCGATGCGGAGGGCCCTAGGGCGCATTCGATAACTATGCTTTAAACCATTACAACTTGAATCATCATCTGAAACAATATACTTCACCTGTCGCAATTCATTTCAAATGTTTCCTGCTATAGAGAGTAATGCCCAGCTCCTCCAATCTTCATCTTTTCTACATACGCACAACGGGTATAAACTCATACACACCTATTCTTATTTGCTTTCACTGGTTATATATTCTCTGCAAATAATAGTTCATCACTTTTAGCTTTTGGGAAGCTCGACTAAAAAAAATCGACTACACCAACATTAGCCACACTTCCAATCTATAAAAAGATTAATTTAAATTCCAACATCATGTTTGACTATTTTTATCATCTGGCCCAAGAAGAAAACAGCTGTAGTAATAAGTTTTTTTCAGAATACAAAAACAGATTGCAGACACACCTCAGTTGAATTTCTCTCACCTTCAAATAAATTCTTCCTGCTGAAAAACATTGCATGATACGAAAAGCGCTGCCCAGAAATAATAATGAAAAATAACGCAGCTTACAATAAAACCGTGTATCAACTCAATATGATCATCCCTCTCAATAACATCCGCTATACACGATACTAATAATACTGCCACTAATAATAAAAAGCCTTTCACCAATTTAGAGCCGCTCAAAAACATCACAAATAATCTGAAGTCAGCGGTGACTGGGATAAGGAATAACACCACACATAGAGCCCATAATTCTATTTCACAATGAATCAATTCCTTTGCCAACACACACACCTGTAGCCACCTAGCAGTTATAATTGAATTGTAATATTTAACAAGAAACGGCAATAAAAAATGAAAAGCCAAGAAAACTTTTATCTCCCAAACATAACACTTAATATTTTATTTAATTGAAACTCAAAAGCTTGAGACACCAATATTGATGACATGGCAATTAGTCTAACTTGGCACACGTCAGCAGGTGACATCAGCAGGTGAAGTAGACAAGTAGACAGCTTAAGCAAACACCCAACTAGCTCAAGCAGACAACTAAGCAGCTCAAGTATGCAACCAAGTAGCTCAACCAGACAACCAACCAACTCAAGCATGCAACCAAGTAGCTCAACCAGACAACCAAGTAGCTCAAGCAGACAACTAGGCAGCTCATTCCATTTCTCTATTACTTTGAGTAATCCTCTGAAATTTATAAGACCTTTATCATCAACCTTTGCCATCAATGACAACACATTCAACATGCACTGTGCAAGCAGATTTTCCAAGGGAGAATTGATTTCTTGCATTTTCCATCACTGTCTAAGCTAGCAAATATCTCCACTAAAGCTCTCTCCAAAGATATGTTCTTCAATTTTCAAATTGCATTGGCCTTCCAAAGTCGCACTGAAAGGATTTTGAGTGGTAAAATTCAGACTGAAAAGTTCAACAGTTTACCTTAAGGGGGGATGTTGAAACTCACATTATCTTAACTTTGCTTTTGATTTTATCTTGTCACTGTCAAGGCTGTCTGTAATATATTAAGTCAATCCAACCTCGTCATGTATCAATGACTTGGATGTAATATATATACATGCATACCAACCTCATTGCTAATCATCTTGTTTATTTGTATTGATATACAAAGTTTTTTCTACATTCTCTTTCACATCTCATGTCACTCTTGTACATACATAATTTTTTTTGTTCGATTCAAGTAAATGTCATTTCAATCTCAAGGAAAACTTCAATTTCCGCACTAACAACCACAAAAACTATCTAAAGCTATTTGCAGATTCATAATAGTTAACTGGAATTATTTTTTCCAAATGGTCTTTTGAGCAGTGCCCAATTTTGTTCAAGGTTTCTAGAATCAACTGTATTTGTAAATTGCTTTTCAAAGTTTCAGATTCTTCTCTTGGATTCATCTTCAACGAATTTTTAAATAGGCCAAAGCTTAAGTTGTGTAAAGTCCTTCACAATCCGTTTCTAGATAGTATCATAATACTGGAAAGGAGGGGGAAGGATGGAAGGGGTTGGGCCAACAAAGGAAAATACAAAAGACATGAATCAAGTATACAAATAATTACTTCAAAAGTTAGCTAAATTGAATATTCAAAGAGTGGTATAAAAGTTGGGATAGTATGTATCCCAAATTCCCTAATACCACTTCAACATTTTTTTTTTAAAATGTATACTCTAACTTCTCAAATTCAGTTTGAGACAATGATCTGGCAAATCCATCTGCAAGATGATCCAGAGTTGACCAGTACAAAAGCTCACTCTATCTTATCATTCTTCACTTTATATTAGATGAAATGGATGAATTTGGTTTAGCCATGCAATAATGGGTTCTTCATTGGCTTCAAGACTCTAATTGTTGTTTACCCACTGGAGTAGACTAGTTTACTGGTGCATAGACATGATACAGGAAATATAATAAACACAGAATATATCAGAGAAGAATAGATGCTTTCATTAATCATTCCAACGTATGAGTACATTCACTTCATAATAATTCCCCCCTTCCTTCACCCGTAGGCGGTACATATTTATCTACCCGAAGGGGCGTGACCAAACGTCACCACCCGACCCAACTGCCCTTCGGTAATAACTAATTACCGTCGGAACAACATAACTAATACCCGACATATAATAAGGTAGTCTTTCCGGCTAACAATTGTCAAAGGACAAAATTGTCAATTGATCTAACAATACACCTTCATTTCTCAGGATTTTGTATAGACAAATTGCTTTGCAAAAAGCAACCTCTGACTTTTTTGTGCTCTGTCTCAATGAAATAAATATGAACAATCTACTGCTTCTTAATACACCCAAGGAACACCTTCTAAGCACACGAGGAACATGCATGCAAAAGTCCACTAGAGATGATCAATCAACCCCTCCTAATCATTTGTGTATCCAATCAAAGTACCCCACATGTACCTCAACAACCACTTACTTGCCTTTGTTAAACTTGGGACATATTTGAGATTATGGGAGATAAATGAGACTCCCAACACACTTTCTTTAGGAAATGAATTCACCTTGTTCAATTTTGCAAATCTGGAAAAGCTTCAACATTAGTTCCTCTATTGGTTTAAACTCAACCATCATTTATTTGTGAAGCAGATCCTTGGCATACTTCTTCAGTGATACAAAGAGAAAATTAATCCTTTGCCATTCCCCCAAGCCAATGACATAGTGCAGCATTCAACTTCTTTTCTAAATTATTCATATCCAACATCTCTCCTCGCATCTCCTCATTCCTGGGTATACAAAATCATCAGAATACAGGATACAGTGATACACAAATGGGATGACAATATTTCCCTTATTCTTTCAGAAAACAGTTTACAACCCAAAGTCATCCAACAGAATCCATATGTGCATAAATGTCCATCAATCTCAATGTACAACACACAAGTGCCTTACTTCAATCAGTATGAGGAAGTGATCAATCTACACACTTGGCATGCTGCAATCCTCAAAAAATCACTGACCGAAATGATTTTTTCCCAAAATCCCAATTTAATCTGCTGCAATTTTGAACGATTTTAAAAGGTTTAAAATCACAGTATATTTGCAAAAAAATTGCTCAGAAAATGCATTTACTATCCACAAACCTGTCGTGATACCCTAAGCACACAAAATTGCTATTTAACCAGGTTTTTTGTTGATTTTTAGCACAGAACTAAGTGCTGGCTGTTAGGATGTGATTCACCATCAAAGATTCGTCATATTTCATCACATTGCTGAGGCAAACCAGAGGTAGGAAACCTTGAATGGACATATATTTCTAATAGATGTTAAGGACATTAAAATACAGACACATTTTTTGGTGTGCTTTGGTATTTGATGTTATGGACATTAACATGGAATGGTAAAGAGGTGCTGTTTTTTTTCTCAATATTCCACACAACAGTCATGTGCCTTAGGCTTGTAGTAATACTTTCCATGTATATAAATCCAAAACTACAAATTAGAGGGAAATAGTAGACAATATAATAAATAGTAAGCCTTCTGTCTGACTTTTTAACATATAGAAACCTTATAAGAGTACTTGCAAGAAGTAAATATAGAAAGCCATATCAAATTGAAACAAAACTCTATTGGCTTGGTATCGACCTAAAGAGCTTTGTTTTCTTGGAATTCTTGTGTTCTTGACTATTCAAAAGAATTTTGACATTTCAATTGTCAACAATAATACCAAGGTGGTTGTTTAGATTATCAAGGTTAGGTCGGGACAAATTTCCTTTTCAGATGCTAAGAAAGTGTGGTAATTTAGAGCTTCAATTTGACATTGGCCATCAAAGTTTAAAGACAAGCAGGTAGGGTAGTCACAATGGTATAATCAAGTGAGATACAGAAGTATATACATAACAATATATAGACATTGTGGAATCTGAAGCAGAATGGTTCATAAAAATCAGCTTGTAGTGCTCAAAAAAATGAACTATAGCAATATTTTTTATCAAAATGAAGGATTGTTTTGGTTATATTTAAATTTCTTATATATTCTACAAGCTGAATGCTTTGTTAACTGGTGTAATTCACTTCTTAGATGCATGCCCTGCAATTGTTAGGTCACTACATTCCATTTAGGCTCATTGTATACATGGAGGTTTATCAGGCTTGCAAGGAGTACAATAACAGTAACAAATGTTCGTTCCATGCATGTTAAACAGGTATTAGGCAACTAATACATGCCTTGAGAGAAGTCATGCCCTAGTCTTGTGGGCTTATCTTAATTCCTCATGAAGTAGGTCTCATATATTTTCTCTTGTTGATCTAGATAGAGTTAAGCAGCAACTGTCCCATTGAAAGGGAATGTTCCTCATGCTTTGATTTTTTCATTGAAACTTGTACATATAATCTCTCAAATTCTCAACTCAAAAGTCCATCATCCACTTATACATAAAATTAAGGTAAATTTACTTGAATACTAATCGTAAAATTGTAGCTCAAATAGTTCTCTCTTCTTTTTTACAAGCAGGTCTTTATTATCTAATGGAAAAATATTTAACAATCCTTTTGCTGTTTTACAAATCTGCTAAAATAGTTATCCACGAGAACATTTCGATTTCATTAAATATTCTGTTCAAAGGCATTTTCTATTGCTCTGTCTTGAGCTATTTGATTCAAAACCTATTAAGTTGAACCTTTCAATCACTTCCATCGTCATATAATTTCCCTTTCACACTCTTAATATAGTCTTTCACACTGTTCTTTGCAAGTACTATTAAATCCCAAGTATGAATCAGTTAGTTCTCATTTTGTAGTTTACGATGTCTGCTCACCAAAGGAAAATTGTTTTTTAATGAGTCTTTTGAGCTTGAAATTTTTGAGATCATGGAGGCCAACTTGGATAATCATGAGGTTGAATGACTAAGGAGAGGCTTAGAAATAGGAGCTTGATCATAAGGACCTACAGCCCTCTAGCATAGCTCTATTTGTATTAGCAAGAGTCATTCGCTGTATATAGTCTATGATGGGATTCTACGATGATTGACTCAAGGAAATAGAATGGACGTCACACCCGTTCTGGGGGCCAATTCTCAAACAAGTTTTGGCAGAAAAGCACCATTCATTTTAAGGACCAACTGTAAAATCCATATCCAATCAAGACACATCGTACCTAACATAATCCATTTGCAGGCAAACACCAATCGAATGTGGGCGGATGTTGACGATGTATCCGAACTGAAAGATGCAGTTTAGCAGATCTCAAAGCTTGATGTAGACATCCTTCGGCGGCTACTGGAGATCCATTGCTTGTCACCATGGACGTGCAGTGGAGAATAGGACGTAATCTTCCAAAATCCCCCAATGTTTGATTTGTATAAAATTTTCAACACGGATGAATGTTGCTTCCAGAAAGATGACAATCATTTGGTGAATCAAAATGAACGACACTTTCCTGCCAAATTCACTTTGACAATTGGCCCCCAAGAGCAGATGTGACATCCATTCTATTTCCTTGAGTCTATCATTACAGAATCCCATCACAAACATTGGTAAGTGGAATACCTACGAGACCACATTCAAACCACCCAAGTATGTGGGTCTCAAGGCTTCCACTGCAACTACATCCACAACGAAGATCAACATTTGTTTTGAGCAATTAGTCATCAACTGTAGTGATGCAAACATAGACTGGATTCTTATGAATCACACCAACAGAAATAATCAGCCACCTATCTCAGGGTAAAACCAACCTTACAATTACTGAAAGATTCTGGGCATCACACCCATTGAAATTCCCTTTCACAGGCAGCAGGCACTTACATCCCCAAAAACCTTGGAAGATTTCACATTCTCTGCTTCCATACCATGTTAAAATTCAGCACATGGTATGCAGATTCTGCACTCTTCGTTTTGACATTTATTGTCTAATCAAACCTATAATTTTGAATGCTAAATAAAAAGATAAAACTGAAATCAGAATTCTGCAGTTGCAAGGAGCATATCCCTTGTTGGCGGGGGGGGGGGGGGGGGGGGCGCGGGCATTCCCAAATTTCTAAAAATAGTGGGGCAAGGAGGGGACATCCCCACCAAGTTCAGAAGTCCCGGGGAACATCCAGAACATTCAAAATGTCCCCTAACTCATGGAGCCACATCCTTAAGGAACGCTGCCATACACTTAGCAGTTCGTTGTGCTTTAGTTCACCACTCCAAAGAGGTTGTAGTCCCTATTGTATCTGCCAACATTACCAAGGTTTGACGATTTCCACGTGTTAACAGAAAGAAAAATCCAATTCGACCCTACAGAACTTAAATAATTATATCTTATTCACTAGAAGCGAAATCCTGGGAATCAGATCACCAAACCTGAGGTCAAAGAAAGTACCAGAGAAAAGAAGAAGCCTACTGTTCTGTCTAGGGTTCAAGGAGGTTGAAGCAAGGCTGCTTGGACCTCCATTAGGAACTGATGACAGTGTTCGTGCTGACTTTAATAGAAGAGCTATAGACTCCTATCACTAGATATGGCTTTACTATGATGATACAGCTATCCTAGGCAATGCATACTCGTTTATATTTTGCCTCAGTTTGTGGTGATTATCTTTGTTATTAACTGAAATTGCAGCTCCGCATAATGTACTTCTGATTTTTGTGAGCTATTTTCAATAGAAAAAGAAAATCTCGGAATCCAACTTGAATTATTAGTCATATAAGCTTGGGATAAGAATTGTAGGAAACCAAACATATAGTTACTGAATGCATACAAATCAAAAGCAAAGAATTTGCGATACCTCCTCTAGGTAATCAGTCTCTATTTGGTAGTCGGCTTCATCATCATCAGAAGATGTAGATGTTTCACTTTCTTCACTCTCTGAAATATCCACATCCTTACCTGAAGAAGATGTGGGTTCACTTAATTCTTGGTCCTCCTCACTCTCATGATGCTTTCCTAAAAACCCTTCCACTGTATTGTTTTCCTTCTTTTCTGATTCAAACATAGAACTTCGCTTCTCTATCTGCTTCTCATCATCCTCGCTCTCTGTCTTTGTTTGTGATCTTTTCGCAAAATTTGATGCGTCTATGGCATTCAGATTCTTTCTACTGCCCTTAAGCCTGCCTTTACACTTGAGTTTCTCAGATAAATTACTGTTAGCCTTATATCCACCTAAATCCACAGAAACCTCTGGCTGTGTTCTCACTTGCTCGTGATCCCCTTTAAACTGCTCCAAACCTTGAATTCCTAAACCATTTTTGAATGTGTAATTTTTTCTGTCCGAATCATCAAGATCATTATTGGCATTCTTCTTTTTCTTTTTATTCTTCAATTTTACATCCCTATTATTCTCCTGAGCCTCCTCTATAAACATGCTTTCATCTAACCCACTGCTAATCTCCTTTGTCTCATCCTTAAAGGACCCAACTGGCCGTTTACCATTAGCTCCCTCATCTGTGTACAAATTCTCATCCAAATCAACCAGCTTAGACTCATTTCTCTTCTTTTTCTTCTTCTTAATCGACCCAAGTCCTCGTTTCTTAGTACATGTTTCTGCATGTACAACTTCATTTGAATCAAACAGTTTGTCACTCGTCTTATTTAACTCCTTGGCTTTTGTCCTCGTCAACTGTATCCCTTGGATTTTCTTTTTCTTTTTTCTTTCCATCTTCATCAACTGCATCTCCTGGATTTCATCATCACCACCGTCCGTTGTCTTACCGAAGGAACCAGAATTCTCAACCGTTTCACGCTCCTTTTTCTTATTCTTTTTATTTTCCTTCATATGGGAATCGGAAATGCCAGTTACGTTGCTCAAATTAAAATCGTCTGAAACAACATGATCATCCCCGCATACAGTATGAAAGTTTCCAAGCTTCCCGTCGCTTTTATTCTTTTTCTTCCGGGTTTTGTCAAATGAATTGACACGGGACATTGTACCCATTTCACCATTATCTTCATCAGGATTATCTTCGTTATTTTTTAGGGTATGTTTATTCACATTTTCTTCCTCGTCCTCTTGCTCCTCCTCCTCCTGATCTTGATGATAATAATACTCAAGTAACTTATTCTTATCTTTCTTTTTCTTCGGTTTGCCTCTCTTGTCAACTGCTAAAGATTCAGAGAACTTTTTATCAGAGAACATACCCTGAAACCTAGAGTCGATTTGTACCTTGAATTTGTTCCTGGGAAGACGCATAAAACGAGGGTCTGAATGAAGACGCGAAAATCGCTTGTCTGTGATGACACCGTCCATGCTCTCTTTTGTCGGCTTATCCTTCGCCATATTCTCCTTCTTCTTCCTTTTGCCGGATACTGTTGAACTTCTACGCCCTTCTGAAATCCTTAGCTATTAGAACCCTAATCTATGCCCTCGGCCCTGCACAATATGTAGCAGTTCCCATTAGGTGAAACAAGAAAGCTTTTTCTTTTATTCTAAAACAAAAAAAACATGACTGTTACAGTAAATCCAACATACGAATTCAAATTCTTTTTCTCAAACATCTCAATTCACATTTTCTTTTTGGTTTGTTTTGTGACATTTGATGATGATGGATAATAGAATATGATTAAAATATTGTTGTAAAAAATCTTAAATTTAAAATAATTAGCACTTAGCATCAACAAGGTGTAATAGTTTAAGCCATACTAAAATATGCTAAGTGGGAAAAAATGCACATTGACTTTTAAATACAAGAAAAATTAAATAACAATTATTTTTCAATAATTTTTTGGACCTTACATTCAAAAGAATTGAAATGAGAAACATTCTTAAAGTGACTGTTGAAATGATTTAAGTTAAATTTCATTGGAGGAAAATCATCTTTACCATATGAATATAAAAAATATCATATTTAATATTTAAGAATAATTTTTTGGACCTTACAATCAAAAAAATTGAAGTGAGAAATATTCTTGAAGTGATAGTTGAAATGATTTAAGTTGAATTTCATTAGAGAAAAATCATCTTTATCATATTAATATCAAAAATATAATATTTAATATTTAAGTTAGACAAAGGATTATATTTTTATTCTAAAAAGATGTTAGTCTACCTTCACCTTTATGAGCATCCCCTAGACATAAGTGATGGGTTCTTGTGAACCATAGGTCAATGAGTTTGACTTTAAAACTACATATAGTTGAATCCTCATAATAATATCACATAATGAAGTCCTCTCATTAGACAAACAAAAAAAAAATCACCTCTTTTTTAATAAAATAAAAAAATCCTAACATTAGAAGAATTGATTTGGAAGCATAGAAAAATAAAAAATCAATGTCTAGTAAAGTATGCTAAAGTGTTGGGGAAAAGTCGGGGGAAATTGATGGATACGAAAATAAGTAACTCTCGGCAGAATGCGAAAACAAGTCTTTTGCCGCGGAAAGCTGTCTTCAAAAAACAAGGGCATACTGACACGGGATTT
This sequence comes from Chamaecyparis obtusa, assembly GCA_027943335.1. Lineage (NCBI taxonomy): Eukaryota > Viridiplantae > Streptophyta > Pinopsida > Cupressales > Cupressaceae > Chamaecyparis > Chamaecyparis obtusa. The sequence continues at coordinate 377,372 of BSBK01007625.1, forward strand.
TTTTACCAGAGCAGGGCTTCATTTGAGGATACCAGCGATATTGATTATACTAGCTATTGCTTTAAGTGCTGGTTATATGGACATAGAGCAATTGATTGCCGCCAGAAGTATGCAAATTCCCCAAGCCCTAACTATGATCACCTTAAAGCCTTTATCGCCAAGCAAAAATAGAAAAGCTTGGATGAAAGCAGGGATTCTAAAGTGACTTTGAGCCATATAGAGATAGATCCCTTGGTAATTAAGCCTACCCTGGGATCTAAGGTTGGCACGGTCAAGAAATCTGAAAAATGAACTATTACTCTGCCACCAAAAGTCTTCATAGTTAAGGAATTAGATAGCCAGTTGATTCTTTTTGCCAAAATGAAATATGCACTGCAGAATTCAAGCACCTCCGGGATTGTTAGGGCCCTAAAACCCAGAACCGAACAAGTTAAGCAATCCAATGATCCCCTTTCTGTCGTGGGGAGAGGGGGTTTTTTTGTGACCCAGGCAAATCCCGGGGCTACTAGGTCAAATGAATATGAATGGCAAGTTGTTAAAAGTAGGAAGAAGGTAAGACCACACTTTGTGGAAAAATTGGAGATTCCTTTGAGTAACCCTTTCGATTCATTGAGATCAGAGAAGGCATTTCTAAACATCAACTCTTATTCTCCCCCCCACATTCGCAATGGGGCTTTGGGAAGGAAAGGAAAATTCAGGGATGAGCGTCACAAACACATCAAATCAACTGTATCAATCCCAGTCCACATCCCCCCTTCCTTCTCTAAAACCATAAGTATCGGATCTAGGCATGCTGCGACTGGGGAGAATAATGAGAATCTTTCCTTAAAGCCTCACACACACCAAAACAGGTATTACTCTCCCCCTCACCGTCATGGGGCTGGTAAGCATCTAGTGCACAAACCCAATCTTGCGAATGGTGAACAATTAAAGATATCTAACTCTGTTTATACGCTGCCACATAGGCGAAATAGTAAGCATTTGTTTGATCATAATTAAGATAGAACAATTTCTAATTACGGACCTAACAAAATAATCCTAGAAAATGAATCTATAGTACTGAAACATAACTATTTTGCAGAAGCAGGTCTTATTGTGCGCTGGAAAGGAGCTGGAGTGAGTTTATGGGAAATCAGAGAAGCCTTAGAAACTATGCTCCCATGTGAGGTAAGTATCACTACCCTCATAGATTTCTTCTTCCTAATAGATTGTAAAAATTCAGAGATAAAAAAGATGGTATTAGATAGTTTTAATTTAAAATTCAGGCATGAATCCTTTTTTGTTACTGAGTGGATGCCTTTGTTCAATCCTTTACACCTAGAAAATTTTATGGTAGAAAAAGCTATTTCTCTGAGGAACTTACCTATAGAACTAGCTAATATAGATTTGATTACCAAAATTGGTAACAAAATAGGTAAATTCATTAGAATTTGTGAAACCATGCCAAACAAATCAGAGAAAATTATCATTGTGAAAATGAATTTCCATCAGCACTTCATACCTCACATTAGTTTGTGTTTTAACTCAAACACGATCATCATTAATCCAATCATCATGGAAAATTTTTTAGAAACTAATCTTAACTCTTTGAAACCTAGAAAATTTACTAATCTCCTAGATAGTAGCTGGGATGTAAACATAGACTTCCATTTGAGTAAAGGGGGCTTCACTATTACTGATGTAAAGGATAGCTCCTCGGATAAGCTACATCCCCCACAAATAGCTGAACCCCCTTGCAATCCCAATGCGGCTATTGAGGTTACCAACAATCTTGTTTCGGTCGCTAAGGAACCTTCATTTTTAACTATGGAGAATCCTAGCCCCCATATCATACCTACTGAAGTCAACAAACATAATCCTTTGGATGATAACTATGTTAACTTAGTGTCTACAAGAAATGAAACCCAATCAGAAATTAAAGATAGGATACAGTCACCCGAATTGGTAGCCCAGCCTGCTCCTGCTAGTCCTTCTTCTCAATCTCCTAATTGCATAGAGAATAATCCAACATCCTTTCACAACTCTGATCCTCCAGCTACATCAACACTATGCAAACCCTCTGAGGATGAAAACTATTCTAGAGAAGTTAAAATAATAATGGATTATATAGGGGAAACCTTAACTGATGAATCATTGGATCTATTTATAAATGAAATTTGCGATGAAGAGGAGCTCAGATATCAAAAGGATGTCCTAATCAGAGAAATTATGTCACTTAGAAACTTGATAGAGGATAATGACGCCTCATTAGTTAGTCAACAAGATGTTGAGGAACCAGTAAAGAGAACACCTATGATAACCCCCCCTAATGTTATGGATAGGATGATTGAATCCTATGGACAAGAAAATATTGATGCTAAAGATTCTCTCATTGACCCTGGAAGAGGGTATAGAAATGAAGTTCCTACAGAGGCCCCAGGTTCCTCCCCTTTGCCTAAAGACAATGCAGAAAACAACATAGAAAACATTGATGGTATTTTCGGTATTACGAATGAAGATAGAGAATTGGGTATAGCCACTAATTTGTAAGGATTATCTTCCCCCAAAATAGACAAGATTAAAAAGAAAAGAGCTCGAAAATCCATCATAGAACTTAGGAACTTAGCAAGCAATGTTGATAACCAAATGAAAATCTCTGACATTCTGAACAGTGGGAAGGGGAAGTGCCTTCCCAAGGACCCATGAGAGTCACATCCTAGAATGTTAGGGGCTTAAACGCCCCTAACAAACAAAGACTCGTTAAGAGTTACCTAAAAAACTTGATTCGAAAATTATAATCTTACAAGAAACTAAATTTAGTATAGATGAAAGCAAAAAATTAAATAATAAATTTGGCATATGGAAATCAGAATACAAACTAGTAGTAGGTGCATCAAGAGGCCTAGCAGTCTTATGGGACCCTCGGAAAGTGTCTTCCCGAGTATTGTCTAGTAGCAGCAACTGGATGGTCCTTAGGATTAGCAGCCTTAAATCTAACCTAAAATTTAATTTGATTAATATTTATGGTCCTACACTAAACACAGACAAGAGAAGGGTTTGGCAGGAAATCCAGTCTATATTGCAATCAAATAAGATAGAGACGTACATCCTAGGTGGAGACTTTAATGCTATTTTGAAGACTAATGAAAAATTTGGTGGATCCAAATACATTTCACAATCACAAAAAGATTTCAGTCAATGGGTTATGGATAACAATCTAGTTAATATTGAAACCATCAATGGGTCATTCACTTGGAATAATAGAAAATCGGGCTTTAGTCATATTGCGAAATAATTAGACAAATTTTTGTTTTTTGGAGAAATGGATAGGTTTGACCAACTCTTAACCACGGAGATTCTTCTAGATGCTAGATCAAATCATTTCCCCATTAGATTGACCATTACTGAGGATTGTAAACCTAATAGGAACCTGTTTAAATTCAAATTTATGTGGTTCCAGGACCAAGAACTTATTAATCTTTTGGAGCAATGGTGGAATCAAACAACAGTGGAGGGCTCCAAAATGTATAGTCTAGTTAATAAACTCAAAATTATTAAAAATAAAGTCTTGGAATGGAACAAAAACAAATTTAATAACATCTTTGAAGAAAATATTCAGACTGAACAACAATTAGAGAATCTAAATAACATAGTCATAGCCCAAGGCATGAACGAAGCCAGCTATCTAAAAGAAAAGGAACTCATGACTAAATATAATTCAATTCTACTTAAAGAGGAAATTTACTGGAAACAGAAATCCAGGGAAACTTGGCTTAAAGAAGGGGATAACAACACTAAATTCTTTCATAAATCAACCAACCTAAAGAGGAGCATTAACAGGATCTCCAAGATTAAAGATGACAGGGGCCAATTCTTGGAAAATCCAAAAGATATCGCAGCTCACATCACAAATTTTTACAACTCTCTTCTTAATAATTTGGATGCAACTAATCTTCAAGCTCAAAATGAAATGTTAGAAGCCATACCTAAATTGATCTCAGATGAGGATAACATCATGATGAATAGCATATTCACCTTGGAAGAAGTCAAGACTGCACTATTCCAAATGTAGCCGGACAAAGCCTTGGGGCCTGATGGTTTCCAGGCAGGCTTCTTCCAAAAGTGTTGGCACTTTATGGGAACAGACATTTGGCAAGCGGTGGAGGAAACCAGGAACTCAGGCACTATCCTATCGGAAGTCAACAATACCTTCTTCACTCTTATTCCCAAGAAAAATGACTGCCTCGAACCAGGATATTTTTTACCCATATCACTTTGCAACACTATTTACAAGATTTTATCTAAATGTTTGGTGAATAGACTTAAAACTCTTTTGTCGACTTTAATCTCAGAAGAGCAAACGGGTTTCGTAGCTAATAGATCGATCCTAGATGGCATTATCATCACCCAAGAATTAGTTCATACGACACAAACGACCAAAGAACCAAGTATGTTTATTAAAATTGATATTCAAAAGGCATATGATAAGGTGGACTGGAGATTCCTTTGCAAATGCCTGGAAGCTTTCGGCTTCTCCAAGCAATGGATCAATCTCATCTTCAAAGGTATCTCTACCCCTAAGATCTCGGTCCTTGTTAATGGTACTCCAAAAGGTTTTTTTAGTATATTGCCAGGCATCAGACAAGGCGACCCGCTATCGCCCTTTCTATATGTTATCATGGTGGAAGCCCTAGGGAGAAATATCTCAAGGAAACAATCAGAAGGTAAGATTTTAGGTTTAAAAGTCACAGATAACATTTCGTGCATTACGCATCAACAATTTGTGAATGATACAATCCTCCCTGGATCCACCAACTGTCAAGAGGTGAAGGCCTTCAAAGATGTCCTTAACCTTTATATGAAGGCCTCTGGTCAACAAGTCAACTCTTAGAAGTCAAAAATCTTCTTTATTAATACCTCACCTAATTTGGAAAAGAAAATTTGTGATATCTTTGGTTTTAAACCATGCAGATTCCCTTGTAAATATCTTGGTATCGAGTTAGATAAGGGCCTTCAATCTTCCAAACTTTGGAAACAAGTTTTAACAAAGGTCCAAGATAAGAAGAGTTCTTGGAAAGGTAAATGGCTCACTAAGCCAGGTAGAACCATAATGATTAAATCAGTTTTATCTGCCATACCAACTTATCAAATGTTTATTCTCCCGCTTCCCACCACTATCAAGCATGACTTAGATAGGATGTTGAGAGATTTTTATTGGCAAGGTTCAGCCGAGGAAAAGAAACTCACCTTAACTAAGTGGGATAACCTTTGTAAACCTGTCTCTATGGGTGGGCTTGGGATTAAGAATCTATTGTGGCAAAACCAGGCCCTAGGCGCCAAGCTAGTTTGGCGACTCTTTAAGGAACCTAACACTAAGTGGGCATCCATTTTGCTTCACAAGTATATTCCACAAGCCGATCCCATTAACATCTTTAGGGCACAATCCCATGTTAAAGGATCATGAGTTTGAAACTTCATTAAGGACTCTATAGGCATAATCATTAAGTACCTCACTTGGGATGTGGGTCTTGGGGACCGTGCCTTATTTTGGGAGGACTCCTGGGCAGGTTTCCCCTCGCTAATCAAGGAAGGTTTCTCACCCAATTTCATAGAAACTTGTAAAGATAGATTTGGGATTTACCTTAAAGACTACATCAAAATAAGCGGAGATGATGTATTAAACTCTAGAGATCTTCCTTCGGACCTACAAAGCCAGAAATTACTCGATATTATAAAGGACAGAAGCATCACTATCAAAAATAGATCAGACTCCCTTATTTGAGCCGGTTCCAATAATGGGGAGTACACAGTTAAGGATGGATATAAAACCACTATTCGCGAGAATCATATGGATCATTTAGACATTCCCCTTAATCTTTGTTGGAACAAATTCTGCCTTCCCAAGGCTGGGATGTTTCTTTGGGCAACCTTGCAGGACAGAATCTTAACTTTTGATAGGATTCGCAAACTAGGCTTCGAGGGCCCTTCGAGGTGTCCCTTGTGTGAAAACCAGGAAGAGGATGTAAATCATCTACTGTTGAATTGTCCCTTCACTCAGAACTGTTGGAAATGGTTGCAACAGTCCCTCAATTGGAAGTCTACTCTTCCTATGGACCTGTTAGGCCTCCTCAAAGCTTGTCCTGCGTTGTACAAAGACAACCTATATAAGGACATCTGGATCATATCCCCCTCCATCTTAGTTTGGGAAGTTTGGAAGGAATGTAACAGAAGAATATTTACAAGCCATAAATTAGATTGGATTAGCATCACTAATAAAATTGAAGCGTCAATATCGGAAAAGATTAATAGCAAACTACGGGAAACTACGTGCTTCAAAGACTCTTTTAAAACTTGGGACAACAAGATCAAAATTAAATGGCCCTCTTTGATCATACCGAAACTTTTTGGTAGAGGAGGTAACAAATCAAAATCAGACAAGTCTAAGTGCATTTGGATCCCACCGGAGGAAGGCTAGGTCAAGCTAAATTTTGATGGGGCCTCCAGAGGTAACCCCGGGGTCGCAGGCATCGGTGGGGTTATCAGGAACTAGAAGGGAGAAATTATCACTAAATACGCTCAACCCATCAAACCTACTACTAACAACATGGTAGAATGCCTTGCGGAACTGCAAGGCCTAAAAAATTGCAAAAGACTCAATTTTCCAAAATTAATTATTGAAGGCGACTCTCAAATTATCATTAATGCCATCAGAACTAAAAAGACCCCAAACTGGATACTAAATTCTAAAATTGAAGAAATTAACCACATTCTAGAGTCATTCCCTGAGTTTTTGGTAAAACACACCTATCGGGAGGGTAACTCTGATGTAGATAATCTAGCCAATTTAGGGGCTAATGGTATATCCATTTTGGAATAATTTAATTCTAGTTTTTTCCTTTATTTCTAATTCTTAGTATTGTTAACTTATAGTTTATTTTATTGATGTTATCCTCCTATTGAGTCAAAAGTAGTATTAGGGGATACTACTCTCTCCCTTTGCCCAATGTAGAGTATGATTGCAATACTGATCTATTCACGTTACTAGTTGGTTTAGCCATCATTACTATATGCATTTGTTTAAGGCTTATAATTACTCGGCACCCATTTCCCTGATCGTGCTCATCCCTGCATGTGACTAGATTTCTCATTTCCTCCAGATTTCAGTGGAGCTAGCTAGATCCTTCTAGATGTCACCCGTCTATAGCTTAATATTTTGTTGTTAACCTTTTTTCTTTCCAGCCTTTATTGTGCACCACCTTCCCTATCGACCATACCTTTCCCCTGCTTCTTGTCGGCCTCTTCATGGAGACCAAACTTACGACCTTCACTTCTGGGGGGTACAGAGCCATGGTGTTTAGGGGCTCTGTAACCCCAGAAAGATGGAATCAAATTCTACTAGCTATTCCCAACTCATCCAGGAGAGCTTTGGAGAAAGCACTAGGTGAGCAGGTCTTTGATAACGAATTTACATTCAGAACTAATGGGGACATAATTGGTTTGTTTATTGCCATATCGTACCTGGCTGGTAAAGATAAGGAAGAGATTATCTAGGCCTCAAAGAGGATCTTTGACAAGTGTTTTCTGGTGGGGTTAGAAAAAATGGTGCACTCCATTGATAATTTACCCACTACTCCCTTCATGGAAGTTACTATGAGAGTTGATATCTTGGACCTGCCCCTAATCCCACAAAAGCATAGGATTCCTATGATCGCTTTCAAGGATGAAGAGGCCTTTGATAGGCACTGGCCTAGCATGTCTAGGAATTTGGATTTCCTTTATAAAGAAATCATGCAAATTGAGATGGATACATTGGAGATATTGGATTTCTGGAGGGCAGAGGGATTCGATATTCCTCCTTTCTTGAATAATCTGGAACCAACTAAGCTTCATATCATGGCCCCAGTAGTCAAAAGGTGCACCCATCATTCCAAACCAATGGCGGAGTCTGAAGAAACCATTGTAGTCATGAGGCAGGAGAATCACTCTTGGCTCTGCTCTACTATGGAAGGAAAGAAGGATTAATGTCTTGAAGCTCAGTCTACTAATGCCTTACTATGTATATAGCTGAAAATATACTACATTTCCACTTTGTAATCTATATACAAATATGTACATTTTTGTATTTAGGTTATAGTTGAAATCTGTACAGCTTTGTACATAGGTAGACATTTGCTTAAGGTATGTGTTTTCTTAGCTTGCTATCCAGACTCAATCTTTTGGCAGTTTAGTCATGACAGTCCTGGTTAATCTAGGTAGATTGGACATGCAAAGTGTCACTTCCAGGCATGAAATGATTTCTGTACATACTCTTATTCTTATGAATGTTTAATGGTATGGTTAGCTTCTGTATATACAAAGACATCTCAAGATTTTTCGTTATATTGCCACAGGCACTAGGCCTCCCCTCATCTTGATATAATAACACAAAGACATATAGTTGATACAATGTGTAGCTTTGTGATGGTAGGTACTTTGCTTCTTAAGTTTAGTTTACTAAGAGGGTAAGGCAGTACAAGGCCTTATCCCTCTGACGTGAAATTGGTTATGCATCTTCCACATGTAGCTAATAAACTATTAAAACAGTTCCTCTGATAGTTCTCGACACCTTAAGGAATAATTATTGAATGAACAGGATTGGTAGTAATCTTCATCTTAACAAGAACTTATATTGGCACAAACTTAGGCCTCTCTATGGATGTTAATATCTGTAGTATGGGCGGACAAGCTTTATGCAATTAGATTATATTTGGGAATAGAGAACTTCTTCCAGTTCCATAATGGATTAATAGGCACCAGAAACTTATCTGTCTAGTTCTCTCTATCCTATTGATTCTAGAACGGACTTACATCCTACAACTTTATTGAATTTTCTTGGTTCCTATATATATATATATATATATATATATATATATATATATATATATATATATATATATATATATATATATATATATATATATATATATATATATATATATATATATATATATATATATATATATATATATATATATATATATATATATATATTCTGATTCTACCCACTAGTTACTATATTTTATTTCCACCTTTTAGTTAGTAATTTAGGATTTTCTCTTTAATGTCATTCAAAGTGTTGATAGGCAACGAGAATATCATTCATACTACTAGACTGTAGCAGATTGAGTTCATGGAGAAAAATATAGTAACTAGTGGGTATTTGGTGCTCTACTGTGGAAATAAAAGGTGGAAAAAGCAGTGGGTATTCTGAGAAGCACTAAGAAATAAAAGGTGGAAAAAGCAGTTCTGAGTACGTCTTTATCTCTGTTGGTTGTCCATTGTTTGCTATTATGTGAAGAAAAAGAAAATAGTTGTTTTAATCAAAACCAGTTTGAATAAAACTAAAATTTGTAACATTGTTTTGTTGCAAGTAATATAAGGGTTTATGTGAAAGCAAGTTAATCGATGTTTTAACAGTGTGGGTACAATTCTATGTATTCATTGTGCAAATATTTTATTGTTTAACCTGTTTTAAAGATTGCAATATCAACCACAAAAGAATAATTATGTGCTGACTATTGTAACATATTCTGCAAAGTTCCACAACCTGTGTGCTGTGTGTTGAATTGTACCAAATCACACGATTATTTTAGATTAAAGTTGCTCTCAGTGTATTTCCTTTCATATATATATATATATATATATATATATATATATATATATATATATATATATATATATATATATATATTGTTGCCCATTATAGACATGCATATATATAAAGTATCTTTTATATATATGCATGCCTATAATAGATCTTTCTGGCACATACCTTTTCAGCATTCCTTTGCATCTGAGAATTTTTGTTAAGACTGTTCTTTATGCAGACTCACATAACTTAATATTATTTAAGGTATAGTATCAAGGGAACCATTTCATTCCCTTCATATTATACCAAATACAGATCAAGCATCCTCTCTTAGCCCAAATGATTAAAGGTAATTTAGCCAATTAGCAAATATAGTCATTTTTTTGCACCAGTCAATAAGGGTTGACTCTCTATATTGTTGATTGCTCTATTTAAGTTCATTATTGAATTACTAGAATTAATCCAAGCTCATTATTTGTAGTCATGTCGCAGATGTGGGTGGCATGCTGCTTTAAAAGTCGGTCTCGGTCCTCTTCCATTAGGTCCTTTGCTAACGACTAACTACATTATGATCTCTAGACTTATTTTTGCAGACTTAGTTTTTTAATTGGTAGGTAGTTGTCATTAATTTTAATGATCAAGATTACTTTTATTTTTGTATTTATTCTTTCCATATGGCAGTGCACTCCCTTTTAGGCTGTTCAGGTTGACTATTTATGCTTTATATCGCTAACCATAATATCTAATGAGGTAATCTTGCAACAAGGTCACACCGCCTAAGGTAAATTTTATCCGAAAAATTGATTAGTCATCAAGATTAATCATTGGTTGCCGAGGAAATTGTTTTGCTTTTCAAGAGGACAAAATCAACTCAGAATCAGGCTTTAGCTCCCTCTGAAGTTATAAGATCCCAGAATGATATCACAAAATGTATATCCTAGGAGGACGGAATCAACTCAGAATCAGGCTTTAGCTCCCTTTGAAGTTATAAGATCCTAGAATGATATAAAATTGCAACTAGCGCTATCATCAAAATTTGTAATCTGTAACTTGTAAATTGTTAATTTTGTTTGGTAGTGGGTATGCCCACAGACCTATGTATTAATGAAATCTCGACATAGCTCGAGTCGTGGGAATGCCCATGTATATTTCTGTATAAGGTACATGACTTTTGTCCCGGGCTTGGCTGGAGGTTTTCTTGACCCCACTCTTTCCTACCAGCGCCCGCAGCGAGTGGGGTTACATTGTAAAAATTATTTTAATATTAATAAAATTTTGGCTTCAGCCTTTTACCGATAAAAAAAAATAAAATAAAATAAAAAAATCCTCAAAAATCTATCTTTAATTGGCTCTTTAAATTAATTTAATTTAGAATTTTTTAATTTTATTTTTAAAAATATTATTATCAGAATATTGTGTTATATTAAACTATCCATTACATAAGACATGATTTTCTTTATAACCATTTGCTTTCTTTATAGAAAATACTTTTCTCTATATTAAATATTTTATTCAATTTTAGATTATTTTCCCAATCATTCCTAGCTTATGTTATATGATACTTGTCCCCAATCCATTTTAAAAATAAATAACATTAATTTAATAAGATAAAGGCAAAAGACAAAACAACATGGTGAAACATCCTTAAAAAAATTCTATCTTTGATGATATTTGCACCAAGGGTAGAGTCATATTGTTAAGCTAAATACTTCTGAACCATGAATCCATAACAAAATTGCTAAAAATGATTGTATTAGACCATGGCTTTGAACTCAAATTTGATTTTGAAGCTCAGGGCTCAAACACAAACTCATAGATTCATAATGTAGCTTAAATGGGAAGAAGTCTAAACCATGCCAATATTTTCAATGGACTTCACTTTCAGTGGAAAATTATCCCCTACTTCTTCACAGTCCATGAGGTCTACATTTTTTGGCTTCCCATTAGGCTAGATTGTCTGCACCTTCAACAAGTCCAAAGATTTAGAAATATTGTCATTCTCCCTTGAATTTTCTAAAACACCTTCCTTTATGCAAGAGATTGCATCTGGAGATTCAGAAGAATTTTCATCATCCCTTGCTTTTCTATAACACCTTCTTTGGCATTTCGAACTATTATTTCTTTACAAGAACCCATCACTTATGGGAATGAATGGAACACTTTGTACTCATTGCATCCAGGGATGCTCATAGAGGTGAAAGTAGACTAACATCTTTTAAGAATTAAAATACAACCCTTTGTCTAACTTAAATATTAAATACTATATTTTTAATATTCATATGGTAAAGAATTTCACTTTTCTTAAACTTCAACTACCCTACACTTACCTTTGAATATTACAAATATTTTAAATATTTATTATGTTTACATAGGATAATAAGATAGTTGAATTTTAGTTTAAACTCATCTTTCAACTATCTTAGAATATTATGTTTGTTCAATTTTTATTAATACATGAAGTAAAACTAATAGAGTCAATGAATGATTGATGACTTTAACTTATTTAAATGATTCACCTAAAATGACAATAGTTTTGTATAAGATCCACTTAATAATATGATTAAATTGAACCACTTAAATAAGTTAAGCTTAAATAAATTCAGAGTTGAAAAATGACCCCTCTCCGTTGGGTGAACCCACAATAGTGGGTTACACTTTTTTGCCTGAACAGTCACTGCACTCTAAATTTTGAATAAAACTTTTAGATTCGAATGCATATTGTCATTAAACCATTAAGAATCAGAAGATGAAGTAAATTAGAGTCTTTTAGGATTTTCTATATAGATTATATATATATATATATATATATATATATATATATATATATATATATATATATATATATATATATATATATATATATATATATATATATATATATATATATATATATATATATATATATATTTGAATTGATTTGATTGGTTTTTTCTTTCTCTCACAAAAATTGGTATGTTGCTAAAAACGCCATTTTCAAAGAGTTACATTGTTTTTGTAAAGCATAACATTTTTTCTAAAATAGATATCAATGTGATTCTTTCAAATTCAGTTTTTTAATGTCCATATGGAGGGCATGCAATTGGTTTTATGACATTATCATGATTATTTCATATTTTATTAACGTTTGAAGTTGACTAAGTCGTAATTTTGACATACCTTGACTACATAGCTTATAACTTTTTTTGTATTTGTCCAATTTTTTTTTAATTTTTTTTTATAGAAAGATAACTTTAATACCTAGGGCATAGATATTTTTTAGATTTTTTTTTCTCTCATTTACTATTTTTCCATAAGCATCGAACATAGAGGTGGAGATACAATGAAATATCTATATTTAGTAAAACTAAAAATACAAAGTCATAATAAAATTAATATATATTAACATTATAATAATTGGAAAGAGTTTTCTCAGTAGTACCTTACTACATAGATAAGTTTTTTGAATGGATTAATTTGATTTGCCAAAAGATAAAGTCGAAGTGATTTTTTATTAGCATTTTAATAGGTGTGAAGGAGTCTCCATTGTAGGTATGAATGAGGAGTATATATGTTATATCAATGCTTTTTTTATCTAAGAGGCTTTGAGCTAACCATTTCTAATTAATTCCTTCAAATTGAACCTCTCAAGGCTTAAATAATCATATTTTATTAAAAATTTGTCATTTCAAAAAAAATCAACATGTCTAAAAATGTGTAACCCACTATTGTGGGGTCACCGCATTTGCCTTCATTGCAAGTACCCATTCACAATTTGGCACCTCACTCAACCCTAGTCTGCAAAACAACACTCTACTTGAAAGCTTTATATAGAGGGGCATAGAACATGATTTCACACAAGATCTCCAACATGTACGTACCTCCAACATCTGTTCCACCTTCAATTGCCCAGGACATTGAAGGCATTCCAAAATTCTTGGAAAATCAAAGGAAATTATGTTGTTTGTTTGTGGAAAGATTTCCAAAGTCACTGCCAACAGATGCGGCTCACTCTCAAGCCTCTGAAGAAGATAAGATTCATTCAAATGAGAATGAAAGCTTGGTTAAATTATCAAATCCCAAAAAACTAGAGGAGGAAATTTCATACTCAACCACATCTTCATCATCTCTTCCTAGTCAAGCCATATCCTTGGTACGCTATATGCTAGGACAAATATAGAGACTACTAAAAAGATTGCAAAATATTATGGATGTAGTTGAGGAAAATAGATGTTATTCTCATTCTCTTTTTGTACTCCCTTATTTTAGTCTCTGCTTATTTCTTCTCAAGATTTGTATATATTATTCAATTTACAGCTTGCACAAAGAAACGAGCCTTCCCAAGAGTGCATAGTTCTTGAAAAGAAGGATCATTCATACACATAAATGCCCTCACTGGGTGTGATGTTATTTTGACAAACAGCACAAGCAAACAATCCTGATACGGTTTACACTACATATTCTAAGCCCAACCTGCAATGTGTGCATCATAAGGACAACTTACAATTAGACACTGCATTACTAAAAGAAACATTTGCAAAAACCTTTATCGCTAAATAATCACCCAAAAAACATGAAATGATAATCACAAAACAAAAACCACCATTAAATAGAATGAAAACTCCTGTGAAAAACAATAAACTATCCTACATACAAGAGCCAAACTAAACTAAAAAAGTCCAGTCAGTTGCAATCCCTGAAGAAGCAGATTTCACAGCCCGAGCAGAGGTTGAACTAACATTACAAACTATTAATCCTCTAATAAGAAAAAATATTCCCAATAATATAGATGTAACCGTGCAACCACAAGAACATCCTGCACTCTATGTTACTACATTTATGAAGAGAATTTAGGTTAAGTTTTTCTTTCAATCAGTCAATAAAGGAATGATCTTTCAATTGCCAACAACATAGAGCTTACCCTCAAAATCCACTACCCTATCCACTAAAATCTGCACAAAACTTGGCTTAAGGAGGAAGACACCATGTAGAATGTCCTACCATAGGAGATGTAGAAAAACCTCAAGTGTCTATAGGAGCAGATGATACATTAGAGCCTAATCCCAATTCTCTGCCCACCCACTGCATATGTTGGATTCCAAATCAAAGAAGCACAACTGGATTCAAAATCTCTAGGGCTAGAAACAAAATGAGCATAGGTGTAACAAATCACAATAGAATTTTGGAGATGTGGGTCCTTTTCAGATATCTCACATACTCTGGTACCTTACTTATCCATGTACCCCTTAAATTGAGGACTTTAAAAGGTATCATATTTCCAACAGACTCGGGTAATGTACAGATACATGTCCAACTCAAGTCCAGGACACGCAAGTTTTCATGAATGCTTGTGACCTCCTTATTCAAAGACAGTGACAATGTGCAGACATAAGTAGGATGAAGGCTCTATGAGAGGTCACTGCACTTTATATTTTTCTTTGCCAATAAAATTTGACACCATACATTGCTACCATTTGTGTTTGTACTTGTAGAGGCTTCCTCAAGAGAAAAAACACATTTGTTTTCTCTAGAAATATTTATGGCTAAATCATGCAACAGGTCATGAATTGCGCAATATTCTTTTAGAGTATTGTTTTCGGCCATATCTTCCCATAGTTGAAGCAGACACAGCTGGGCAAGTTGGTCCAACCAATTCCAGGTCATAGCTCCTACTGGGATAAACACCTCTCCTATCCACAGGTATACTAGATATTTAGGGTCAATCTTCTCATCCGTAGGGAAGAAAGATAGATAAGCAAAATAGACTTTGAGATGTGCCGACAAGGAATCTTAACTCAATCTTAATATATCCATGACATTGCAGGAATCTACATTGTACCGACTACAAATTTCTATACTGAAACTCATAATTTAGAGTTGTATTAACGGTGATAAATTCTTATGTCGATCTGAAAAGTAAAGAGGGCCAACAACACATTAAGCACGTAAGTGAGTACTATAGATATTTAGGAAATTTATTAAATGTACAATTAGACCATTTTGTTTGCCACTATGAGTATGGGTCTATTGCTGTTGTAAATAGTTAGGGTTAATTTTTGCACAAGTTTATCACAGGGCTCACCTAATGGGTGAGACAATCATTTATTTTTCTAGTAATGCCCTCTTTTCTTGGTATCAAACATCTGGCCAAGAAAATTTTTCATATCAGACAATTTAGTCAGTAGGCAATGCCCACAATAAAAAAGCCTATCAGCTTAATTAGACAAGCAATTGCACCCTAACCTGTTATGGGTGTACAAAGAGGTGTAGAAAGTAAATTAGAAAAAATAAATGGTTTATTTTTTCCATAAATTTGTGTACCACTTTAGGTCAATTGGTAGGCCATTTAGAATATGATATTGTTTATGCAACACTCAGTAGAGAAGTTATAGATTCAAATCAAACATGCATCCATTTATGAGGATCCAATCATAACTAAAACAAAATGATTAAATTATGAAGATAGTCAATTTATATTACCAATAGCACTTGTTATGTTTGTAATAGGGTGAAAGGGGTGTGTGTGTGTGTGTGTCTTTAAAGGGAGAGAAGGGGCAGCGATAGAAAGATAGAGATAGGACATGGTGTAGAGAGAGGGGGGAGGGATACAATAATGGAGAGAGAGAGAGAGAGAGAGAGAGAGAGAGAGAGAGAGAGAGAGAGAGAGAGAGAGAGAGAGAGAGAGAGAGAGAGAGAGAGAGAGAGAGAGAGAGATTGGAACAGAATGAGAAAGATATAGATATATAGGAAGAGAAAGGGAAAGATGTACATCATAAAGAGATAGATAGCATGATAGGGAGGGAATGTGGGAAACGGAGATGGAGATAAATAGAGAGGAGGGGGAGATAGAAAGATGGAGGGGGAGAAAAGATAGATATGGGTAGAGGAGGGGTTGATATAAATAAATAAAAATAAAGAAGGATAGAGAGAGAGAGAGAGAGAGAGAGAGAGAGAGAGAGAGAGAGAGAGAGAGAAGTAATTGAGATAAATGTTTAGAGAGAGTAATCAAATGATATGCTACCTTAAGCATAAATCCCCAAGGACAAATGTCATCCTTAAATTACTGGCATAAAATGAGAAATCAAAATTTAGTTTATGTCTCTTGCTCAAACTCTTAATTTAGGTTTTAAGTGAATTAATTTTATTGGATATACTAAAATAAGTATTCAAATATAATTACAATGAATTTTTTTTTAAAACAAGTGTTTGATAAAATTTTGAATGTGACTGATGATGCTAGCACAACATACTCTCCAGCCCCATGTGAAATGCTTTTGACCCGAAGCTATGGATTGCCAAGACCAAAAACAAGGGATCCCATCCCCATTTATCAAAGTGGAGGCTCAAACCTATGAGCACATCAGATCAGTAAAGGCTCAAGCATGTGATCACAATGGCCCAATGGGGTCTAAACCTCGGCAGGCACAACTCCACAACCACTTAACCAATAAATCATAAATTAAATAATTTTAATTATTGAACATGCTTAATA
The DNA here is from genome assembly GCA_027943335.1 of Chamaecyparis obtusa. Lineage (NCBI taxonomy): Eukaryota > Viridiplantae > Streptophyta > Pinopsida > Cupressales > Cupressaceae > Chamaecyparis > Chamaecyparis obtusa. Next base: position 394,447 of record BSBK01007625.1, read on the forward strand.
ACTAAGAGGGGGTGAATCAGTTATTCCCACACACTTTTTAAAAAAAAATCTTTGTTGGTAAACTATAAACAATTACAATAACAACTTATGATTTATCAGTTAAGCACATAAAACATCCATAGAAAATGTAAACATGTAAACACGGGAACACCGACATAGAGAACACCAAGATTTGTGTGGAAAACCCAAGCTGGGAAAAAACATGGAGATGTTAATTCTCATGAAATGAAAACACATGTTAAGGTGACACTAATTAAAGTGATTTGTACAAAGGCTCGCTATTAGTTGTTCTCACTACAAGTTAAGCTCACTGCCAATCCGACTAACTACCCTTAAATATGAATAGGCTCACTACCAATACAATCACATCCAATACAAAGAGGCTCATTGTCAAAGTATTTGAAATAAAATTGAATCCACCACTAAGATCATTGTCACCAATACTCTTCCATGCACACAATCAACAACACATGGATCTCCAAAAATAGATACGCAACCACTTCGCATACAAGCAAAAACATAAGCCACACAAGCAACAAGAATCCTCATCCTTCTTATACTAGGTGATGTTATCAACCATGTCATCCAAACACAATTTAAAATAGGTCATACCAAGACATTCCCACAATGGTAAGGAATGAAACGTGGACCACCTTGACCAATATAACTTGCCCTGCACATGCCAACACACAACACCATGTCCAAAGCCATCAGTTCCAATGGATATGAAGATTATGTTACATAACAAAAGCTAGGACTTAAACACAAATGAACATACTCTAGAAAGGATCGACCCCAAACAAATGATCCACTATATGTTGTACAAATGTATAACCAACACCGAAAAGAATAAGGATAAACATCTAAGGCTTGTCTTTCAATGAAAACTTCTACCGAGACACAAACTATTAGTATAGCTACCGATACTGCCAAGCTTATCGATACACATCAATAGATACAACCAAAACATGAAAATGCATAAGATATGTTGGCACCAATGACAACAATATGAATAGCATCAACTTCACATTCTAACAATCTCCCCCTTTATTATTGATGGCAACATTCATCAATAATAAAACAAACAACTCCAAATGATATCATCAACAAAATTCAGATCTTTCCAATTTCTCTAACTTTCTCTTCCCTTGACAATAATGACAAAGGGCCAAACTGCCCCTTAAGAACTCACTCCCTTCTCCTTGAGAGGAATCCTCCAGACACTAATCTAGAAAAGAATAATTATGCAACATGTTGGACCAATGCACACATTGATGCATTTAGGAAACACTAGGAAGGAGTAGAATGCCCAGCTTCCCTTTAAGATACTCAAAAGTATCCTTGGACAAAGATTTTGTGAATATGTCTGCTATATGCTCCTTTTTAGGTACATACTCAAGCTTCACTTCACCATCCAACACCTTCTCACTGATAAAATGATACCTTATAGATATATGCTTTACTCTGAAATGTTGTATTATATTCTTGGACATATTTATAACACTGGTATTATCACACATTATCAAAATTGGCTCTTTTAAGTAATTCATATATCCTTCAAAGTCTATTTCATCCATAATACCTAAGTGCAATACAAGGATCTTGCAATATGTTATGATTAAGAAGTTGATAAAGTTACGGAATCTTGCTTCTTGCTTGACCAAGCAACTAACCAAGAGCCAAGAAAGTAAGCTCCACCACTAGTACTCCTTTGGTTATCCAACATTCTACCCAATCTGCATCAGTATAATTTGTCAGTATGAAATCTAGACCTTTTGAATACCACAAACCAAACTCTTTTGTTCCTTTCAAATATTTGAATATTCTTTTTACCACCATAACATGTGTTTCTTTCAGTTCTTGCTAAAATCTGGTTGCTAAGCATACTGCATACATGATATCTCGTTTGTTAGCAGTCAGGTAAAACAAACCACCAATCATTCATCTGTACTTACTTGCATATGATTTTAGTGACTCAACTTCCTTATTTAATTTAAAACCAATAATGATTAGAGTGCATACCGGTTTGGAATTTTCTAATCCAAATTTCTTCAATGATTCCTTGACATACTTGGATTGAGAAATGAAAATGCCTTTACTACTCTTATTTACCTACAATCCAATAAAGAAATTTAATTCTCCTATCATGGACATCTCAAATTCTATATGCATCTCCTCTACAAAACTTTTTCACAAATCATCCTTGCCTCTTAAAATAATATCATCAACATACACAACAACAATCGAGATCTGATCTGAATCTTTCTTGTAATATAGATTGTTGTCTGTAGAACCTTTATGAAACTTGTGTCCAATTAAATATTTTTCTAATCTTTTATATCAGGCTCTTGGTACCTACTTCAAACTATGCAATGCCTTCTTCAATCTGCATACTGCTTCTAGTTCTTCTTATAATCTGAAACCTTATGGCTGCTCAATGCAAACCTCTTCCTTAAGCTCTCCATTCAAAACTGTGGACTTCACGTCCATCTAATAAAATTTAAAATCCTTATGTGTTACAAATGCCAAAAATATTCTAATAGCCTCCATCTGAGAAACGAGAGCATAAGTCTCCTCAAAGTCAATTCCTTCAATCTGAGTATAACCTTTGTAAACTAGCCTTGCCTTATTTCTCATCACTTTACTATTCTCATCCAAATTTTTCGATACACCCACTTTGTACTAATCGCATTCTTATATATTAGTCTGGGTACAAGTTCTCGGGTCTGATTCTTCTCAATCTGATCAATTTATTCCTTCATTGCATTTATCCAATTTAAACAATTGCATGCTTCTTCCATTGATTCACATTGAACTTTTGAAAGTAGACACAACAAAGCATGATCTTGTGTTTCTCTACTTCTAGTAACAACTCCTCTATTCTTATCACCAATAATCTGATTCTCAGAATAATTTATTTGTACATACTTTGGTTTCTTAGTTGTAGATATTGGTGTCAGATGAGTCTCCTCTTCTTCTTTCTTAATGTCATTTCCTTTGTCTTCTGTACCAAATTCATAATCAATATGTCTCTCAAGAGCCTTCTAAAAGTCTTCATCAACCTTCACATTCACAGTCTCCATAATTTTGTTCAGCCTTGTGTTGTAACACTGGTAAGGCTTTCTTCTTGTAGAGTATCCCAATAACATACCTTCATTTGCTATGTTGTCAAATTTCCCAAGATTATCTTCATCTTTCTGAATGTAACATTTTCTTAAGTTTTTTTAGTATTTAAGTATAGGTACTTGTGAGGTCCCACCATGACCCATCCTAGCTCGACTGTTGTTTTGACATTTGGCTTACCTTGTTGATACTTTGTTTAGACACACCAGACATATTCTAGTTTTTGTTTTCCTATCATTAGACCTTATGAGATGGTTATTATATATGTCGTTAATGTTATTCGTACTCTTTTTATTCTTGTAATGGTTCCATACTTACCTTATGATATATGCAGTGGTTGGATTCTGCATTTGTAATGTTATCTTATAGTATAGAAAATGTTGATAATACAATGGTTCGATGGTTAACTTAGGAATATGTTTATGATTCATGATATGCAGTTTCTTTATGTATTGAGTATAGATGCTATTATTGTATCTGCTTCATGTTCGATATGATTATATATGCATTGGATTTATGTAGTACTAACATCTAAATTGAGTGTGCAGGTTGTGACCATGGTTGTAAAATGGGAAAATGAGAATGGGTCTATGTGAAACAGTTTAAAATCAAGGTCAGCTCTAAAGAAGAGTACGACCTTGTTGTAATGTGTTTTTATTCAGAAAAGTGATGCTTGTGTGTATGTAGATGGTAAATGTTTGTAAATGTTATATTAGATGTAATTTCATTTTGTGAAAATGTTAATGTTAATGTCCACTAGGCATGCCAAGTATGTAATGTGATGTGTAAATTCTATGAGTTGTCACTTGACACTTTTGTGACATGGCATGCCCTAGTGGAATGTCAACCCCACCTTCTTTCCTTGGGCTAATTTGGGAATCCCTAGGCTTAGATAGTGGTTTAGATAACCAATATTTGAGTAATCATTATGCCATTTTCGGATGAAAGCTTAACTGGGGTTTTTGAGGAGTTATGTGGAGTCCTAGAGGGTAGTTAAGGTTGGGTTTTAGTGCCCCAAGTCATGTACATGGGTTAGGGGGCCTATTTTTACCATTTCCACTTCCCTAGACCACTATTTTGCCCCTCTAAAAGGACCATTTTTGGTAAACTCGAAATTGGGGAATGTTTCTAGGAGATCACACCTTTTCATGTTTTGTTTTGCATTCCTTGTCCATGGCTAAGGAAAGTGTCATAGGAGCTAAAATATAGTAACCCAACTTACATAGGAATGAGGAAAGGAGAGATAAAAGGAAAGTCTTTTAGGAATAGAGGTATAGGAAAATGGGACTTCACTTCTATGCTATGCTAGTTTTGGTAAGTAAGAGAGGGGAGGACTTGAGAGATTTGCTAGTAGTTTTGAGAAAGGAAGCAAGCTAGGAAGCAAGGGAAAGCTCTTCTTCAAACCACCAAATTGCCATTTCTTAGGAGAAAGGTTGGTGAAATTCTAAAATGTATGTTTTTGTGTATTTGTATTGAGAAGGTGAAACTTGAGTGTATCTTTTAAATTGTTGCATCTCAATTGTGAATCTTGCATTGTGTTATTTCAATTTGTTGTTGGCTTGTTTTTGTATTACCATCTTGTTCTTTCCATATGTTTATGGGTGTGCAAGATTTCCCTCATTCTTGGGAGAATTTGAGGATGGTCTTGGGGTGATGGGCATAGTTGGGAAGTCTATATGTTGAGAGCTAGGATATATGGGCATCCTTGAGAGCCTACTCATGTTTTGATTTTTTTGGGGGGCCATAAGGGATGTGGTTACATTCTCGACGTTGAGATGTTGGTAGGAAGAAGCCTTGTGAAGGCAAGTAAGAAAGTATGGAAATTCTTGTGTATTTATGTTTGAGTAAGGTGTCTCCATATATGAAGTTTCCACCATCACCCATTTATGGATCTAATTTTGATCCTTTGTGTAAGCTTGGGAAAAGGGAGTAAAATTCTGCATGTATATTTCTCAATGTGTAATTTGTATGTTTTTGTGAGTTTGCATGTTTGTCACCTACCCATTGTTGTCTCCCCTAGCTCGGGGGTGGCCATGAAATGGCCTAGGTTGGGAGGTGAGCCTCCATGGTCATGTGGATGATGTTTTATGATTGCAGGTTTTTAGCATATTGTGAAGATGAAGTTCAAGTTGAAGTTTCAAGATAAAGATGAAAGAAAGAAATATAAAGAAATGAAAACTAATGTATTTAGTTTAAGAATTCTTTTTCTATTCCCAATGTACTCAAAGATAATGTAATTGTAAAAGTGAAAATGTTGAAATATGGGCTGATTTATTATCATCTTGAAAATGATTTACTTCTATTGTAATTCAAGTTATTCCATAGTAAAACTATTGTTTCTTAAAAAGATAAATTATTATTTTTTGCTCGGTAATAATAATATTTTATTAATTGAAACATAAATTACAATATGATCGATAGTTGATCGATATTTACAAACCATAACATTGTGCTATAAGATATTGCATTTACATCATCTACAAGCCTTTGCACTATCAAAAAGGAGCACAATAACTACTGTCCATATTCATTCTGTCACGACCACAAACCAACACCAAAACATCACCAAAAAAGTAGAAGCCCGCTAAAACCAAAGCACACTAATCCCTGATTAGATGTACTACATGACCTCTGCGTTGCGAGGTAGCAGAGCAGCACCTATGAGGATGACCAACTAAGAACCCCAGCACTTTGCGTCGACCCACATGTTCAAACGCCCTGATTTCCTCTTTTAAAAGCTCCCATTCTACTGCAATCTTCTTCCTATAAGCAACTCTATCCACGTCTGAGGGCCACCAAAGAAAAGAGAACACCCCCTTCGACCATCCTTCCATAGGGTCCACAAAGCATTCACTATAATTAAACCTGAATCCAATAAACACCCATTCTAACAGGGAACCCAAACCAACAATAAGCTCTTTTGGAAATAAGGATGTCACCACCCACTTCACTGAGTCCTCCTCCTTATCCAACTCCATTCCCCACGCCAAAACCATTGCAGCTATGTCTGTGTTTACCTTCCAATGGTGCGTAGCCTCCTAAAAAAGTGGCCCCAAAGTACACTGGACCGCCCTTATCACACCCATTGACGGGCATTGAAGCAAACGCTTCAAACATAAATCCACCACAGGACCAAAGAGTACTTTCTATTGTAGGCATGTTTTGAAAGTAAAGGTAGGCTCCATTGCCTACCCTTCGCAATCACTTCCAAATGAAAAAACCCCCTTGCATCACACCTTTTTAAAAAAAACTACACACGCTCCAAACATCACCATACCCTGTAAAAACATCATCCAACTACATCCACCACGCCGCCGATCATAAAAATGATCTCAACGATAGAACCACTTCATGACATCATTTGCTACTGACGTCATCCTCAACTCAACCCTCCCATGTCAACCGCCCTTTAGGCTAAATAAAACAATTTTTTAACAAGAGCTATTTCAAGAATCAAGTGGGGTCCATTCTTTTAAGAATTCCCAACGGTCACATAATTCAAAATTTTGACACCCAACAGGTTCCAAATTCACCACGCATTTTAAAAGAGAATCCGCCTCTCCATTAACCTCTCTTCTAATGTGGCTAATCTTAAAATCATCAAACTCCAATAACAAAACTTTTATGCGTTTCACATAGTTACTAAGATGCCAAGCCCCCACTTTACCCTGTCTAATTGCTTCCACAATAATTAATGAATCCCCCTCCAAATGTAACTTAGACACTCCAACAATCCTTGAGCATTCCACCGCCCATAAAGCTGCCTTTATTTCAGCCAGATTGTTCATTCCATCAGATACACGTTTAGAGCCAAAGGCAAAAATTGAACCCATATCATCCCTAATAATAACTCCTGCACTAGATGGACCAGGATTCCCTTTTGAGGCTCCATCAAAATTTTCCTTGGCGCATCCCCTATCTGGAGCCATCCAAAAAACTTTCTCCTTCTCCTTATGCTTACCCACCTTTCTAGAGCAAGTGTGGGCATACCTTAGCTTAATCCCTGGCCATCTATCTAAAAGTCTTCCATCATCTTTAGTAAAGAGTAGATTCCTAGAGGATCTTCTTAGAAGAGCAGTGTTCATTACCTCTGAGATTGCTTGCTCAATTCTCCAAAGAAGCCTATCCAAAGGCTCTGTAGTATCCTAAAAAATTTGCCTATTCCTCTCCTTCCAAATCTCCCACACCACCAAAGAAGGACTGATCACCCATAAACTAGACAGAAGATATTTCATCTTAACCCGAGGCCAACTGCCAAAGAAGTCCTTTAAATTGGACCTACAGGGACCCAACCAATTAAGTTTCTACTGGACCATCAGCCAGCATTGTTCCGCTATAGAACAGCTCAAGAAAAGGTGATCAAATGACTCTTCCTGACAATCACACAACACATTTAGTTGGGCCATAAAAACCCAACCTCTTCCTCCTTTCCACAGTCAAAACTCTATTTTGGACTACTAACCAACAAAACACCCCTACTTTTGGAAGGCAATCATTATTCCAACATAAGTCAGCCACCTCGAATCTATCTCCCCCTTCCAAAGAGAGAAATTTAAACCCCAATTTAACAGAGTACTCCCCGATGGAAGACCCACACCAAAAAACTGAGTCTTCCTCATCCACAACACACACTTCTCTCTTCAAAAATAAATCCCTTGGTAAACACTGTTGGGCCTTTGTGAGACCATTCACCTTAAAATCTTTCCAAATCCAGCATCCCCCACCAAGATTATTCTGCCACCTCAAATAATCCCTAACCCTACACCCCTAACTAACACACAGAACATTCACCAAATCTCTATATCTAACATCCTCTCTCAACGTAGGATATCCATTCCATGAGTCATCCCAAAAAAGAGCTTTAGCACCATTCCCAATCTGCCAAGAGATGTGATTTGTGATAACATGCCTACAAGAGACGATAAAATTCCAAATAGCTGAACCACTAATTAGATTCCTGATTGTGAAAATCCTCTCATGACACCCATTACCTAAATACTTTTCTTTAAGGATCTTCACCCATAATTGATTGGGGCACTTATAAATATGCCAACAGAGCTTTGCACCCAGAGCTATGTTTATAACATTCCAATCTCTCAACCCAGACCCCCCCCCCATATGCTTTAGGATGAAAAATATTCCTCCATGCTAGCAGAGATAATTTCCTAGTTGTATAAGAACCACTCCAGAAGAATTTTCTCAATTTTTGTTCAATCATACCTATCACTTTTTTGGGGATATTCAGACATAACATAGAGAAAATAAGCATTGCTAACACAATAGTTTTAAGCATAAGGATGCATCCATCAACAGTAAGCCATCTGCCCTTCCAGCCATCCAAACTCTGCAAGCATTTAGATAATAAATCCTTCCACAACATAGCTTTATTCATGCCTTGAAACATGGGTATACCCAAATATTTCCCAGGTAGAGACCCTATCTTGATATTAAGAATTATGCAGATCAATCTCTGTGTACAAAGAGGAGTATGAAAGAAGAAAATCTCATATTTATGCCAAATTATAACATGGCCTGAGACCAAACCATAATATTCCAAGGTCTTTTTCATGACTCTAGCCTCTCTTTCTAAAGCATCACCAGCTAAAAAGGTGTGATCCACAAATTGAAGATGAGTAACAACCTCCACTCCTGCAGCTGCCAACACCCCCTTCCAAGTGCCAGCTCTTCTTTTAGAAGAGATCAATCTCCCTAGAACCTCAGCCAAAATTCTGAAGAGGAAGAGGGAGAGGGGATCCCCCTGACGTATGCCCTTTTCCAAGGAGAAAAAACCTTGAGGACTATTGTTCACCAACACCGAGAAGCGAGGTGTGCAAATACAACTTTTCACCCAAGAAACCCAATGCTGATCAAAACCAAACTTTAGCAATACCTTGATCAAAAAGTCCCTATCAACTTCATCATAAGCTCTCTTAATATCCAACTTCACCATCATCTTCTCCAATTTGTTCACTCTTATTGAATGAATCAACTCATGAGCAATAATTACACCTTCATAAATAAATCACCTCAAAGAAAAACCACTCTACTCTAAAGAAATGAGTGCCTCTAACACCTTCTTCAGTCAATTAGCTATCACCTTAGAAATCACCTTATAAATAGTGTTGCAGAGGGCAATAGGCCAAAGATCATCAAAGGAAACCACCTTATCCTGCTTGGGAATAAGGGCGATAAAAGTGTTATTAAAATCTTTAAGAATAAATCCTCCTTTCTGGGACTCCTCAACCATTGCCCAAATATCCTTCCCAATCAAGTCCCAGAACTCCTAAAAAAATAGGGTTAGGAAACCATCAGGCCCAGGCACCTTATCTCTGCCTAACCCCCATAAAGCCCTTTTTTCCTCTGCCAAGGAAACAGGATCCATCAACATTTTATTCTGGTTAACAGACACCTTGCATGGAATACAGTTTAAAAGCTCCTCCTCCACCAAAGGAGGACAAGGGAGATGGTGTCCCTGATCATTAAAAAAATCTACTACCACGTTATTAATGTCATTAGGATCCTCCCTCACAATCCCATCCTTATTAGCAATAGAGAAAATGTTATTTCATGTCCTTCGCACCTTAACCGAATTGTGAAAAAACTTGGTGTTCCTGTCCCCCTCAGCTAATCACGTTTCCCTCGAATTCTACCTCCAAAACACTTCCTCCATTGCAAGGACCTCCACATACTTCTGACTAAGTTTTTTCTCCTCCTCAAAATCCACATCCCCCATCCCCTAGCTAATTAACTTTTCATTTAAAGCCTTCAAAGCCTCCTCCACCCAAAACTTTCTTGAAAACATATTTTGAAAGTGAACCCTATTCCAAATCTTAAGCTGCTCTTTAACAAACTATAATTTTTTTAAAAAGGAGAAAGCCAAATTACCTTCACACCCCAGAGAATGAAGCCACCACTGCCGCATTAAATCCTTAAAACCTTCAAATCTAAACCACATAGCCTCAAATTTAAAGGGGCAGTGATTTGGGGTTGATTATGCCTGCATATTCAAGGCAATTGGGAAATGATCTGAACCATGAATGGGCAGAATGACCGCATCCATGACCAAATTAAATTTGGATAAATCCCCAGAGATCAAAAATCTATCCAGCTTCTCAGCAATATGAACAAAACCAGCTCTTCTATTAGTCCATGTAAACTCCCCTTTCTTGAAGGGAACATCAAAAAGACCATTATCTACCACAAATTTATTGAAATCAACCTGACTTGGAAGCATCCATCCCTTGCCCCCTTTCTTCTCCGCTGGGCATAGAACCGCATTGAAATCCCCTCCAAGCACCACCAATTCATCAGTTAGCAATCCCAACAAATCTGTGAGCTCTCTCCACACCACCTACTTCTCTCTATCCTAAGTAGGTCCGTAAACATTAATGAGATTGAAAGACACATGGAGTTGTTTTGAAGTCACCTTGCACCACTGCCAGTGTGGGTTATTCTACATCATAACTAACATCACCACTTCTTCTTTCCACAAAACACCCAAACCTCCAGAAGCCCCAACCGCAGGGACCCAAGAGCATTTCCACCTGTGAAAACAATGACTACACCAATCTAGACTCTCTTGCTTAAACTTAGATTCTTGAAACATCACCACATCAGGCCTTGCTTGATCCAACCCATGCTTGATCAAGTGAAGCTTGTTAGAGGCATTGCAGCCTCTAACATTCCATGAAAGCAACCTCATTGCTTCCAGGAAGAGACATACTCTCTTCCTGATCTCAGTTTTCTTTGACCAGCTGCACTCCTAGCCATTTGGATCAAAGACTTGGTGGACTTATGCCCTTTTTTCCTCTGTTCACCAATCCTAACTTTTGAAATTGTGGCCTTCGATTGAGAAAGCGTTCTGATCTTTGAGAGTCCTTGCAGCCCATCTAAACCAAGAAGGTCTTCCTCCTATTCCAATCCTAACTCATTCTCCATCTCAGAATTTGACTCATCCTCACTTGAGTCTTGGCCAAAATCAAGGTTGCGGATAGGGGAGATTTGGATGTCTTTAAAAACCTTCTCCTTAGGGACACCAGTACCCTCAACCACCAAATAAGGGAGATCAAGATCATCTTGTGGAATACCATCACGACGACCCTCATGCTCCTCTCGCAGGACACACCCTTCCACCGTAGAGGATAGTCCAACTTCCTCATTTCGTAAGAATGGCCTTAAATCCTTTGTGCTCTTTTTTGGAGCTTCAGAAATACCCAAGAATGCATCCAAGGATAAAGGCACTAGTTCCTGAATATGGCTCTGAGTATTATCTAGAACAAGATGGTCATTCTCGGCCAAATCTTCAATCCCATCCTCAGCTACCCCAGGGTTCACCATTTCATTAACCCGAAGGCCAGGAATACTTTGACATTCCCAAGCTGCTACCAAAGCTAATAAATCAGTGCATGTCTGTTCCTGAGCTATCTCCCACTTCTCTGATAACCTCAAAGCCCGATTTAATAACTTAGCCTCCTCCAGGCCCTTCCCTTTGCTTTTAGCCATATCCTGACATCCTGAGGATTCATGATCTTCACTAAGACACACTTCGCAAAACAAAAGCTCCTCCTCATAAGACAGAGGTTGTCGCAAAACCCCTTATGTAGTGACTAACTCTACCATTTCTAGTAGCAGGTGACAACTATTCCAAATGATGCATAATCTTGGAAACATCTGAAGAGAATCCCTATCAATCGTTTCCACTGCCTTAACATAGGTTCCCAGCTTGTTCCCTATGCATTGATAGGTCTCAGCATTCCAATATTCCTGAGGGAGGTTTCTAAGACCTACCCAGATTGGAAAAGTAAAGATGGTTTCCTTTGTCAGATCAAAATTTGGAACCCATTGCTTAAGATAAAAACTTTTCCCTTCCAAGAAATAAGGCCCATTACTTAAAATCCAATCTCTATCATGGGAGCTATCCACCACCACAACCAAAAACCCATTATCTAACAATTTAAGGTCTTTAATAAAACCCCACTGACTCTCACACTCGGACTTAATCTTGCTAACTATAGGCCACGCTCCTCCCCATTGTAAGAAAAAAGCATGGTCTTTAAAAAAACTTACCATTTCCAAGACCATCGGATTTAAAATATTCAAACCCACCACTCTATAGTGTTGAATCGTCAGTTCCACATCTTTATTTTTTTCCTGGTCCACTGCAATCTTCGGTCTCCAAAACTTTTACACCACCTGACTAAAATCCACTTGTCCCCCCAGGGTCGTAGAAGTGAAGTGTCTTACTGAGTGACTGCTGAAGCCATTTCCTTTGCTCCTATGCCCAAAAGACCTATCCACCTTGAAATATTTTTGATCACGCCAGGATCTATCCTGCATTCTGCCCTTGGAGTCCTTCGCATACCTTTGCTAATCAAAAGGATGAGACTGATGCCTGACATCTCTATACTCCATACCCACATGTCTCCGAAAAGGGGCCCTTCCATTGTAAGCTTTCTGGTTCCAGAAACCCCCCTGAAAGCAATCTGAACCACCTGACTAGCGTGCGGGCCAGCCCTAGTTTCCAACGGTCCATTTTTTGGTGATAGTTGAAACTAATGAAAAAATTCTTAAAAAGATAAATTGTTGGTTGAAATGTTTAGTTGATAATTGATTTTGTATATTCTATAAATCTGTTTCATAAATTAAATTTCCTGCAAATGTATATGATGGTTGAAATTAGAGAATTATTACTATATTATTTAACTTCAAATCTTGTGTAAAAATATGTAATTATAATTGTAGTTTAAATGTTTATTTATTCATTCAAAGATTTCTTGTTTTACTTTATTAAAATGGACATTAGATTATGTTAAACTGTTTAAGTATGTTGTGTAATGCCCAGTAGATTTTGGGCATTACAGTACTCTCCCATGCCATAGCTCATATGATTTTTTCCATATTTCTTTTGATATAAACTCTATTCAAAGTATACACAATAGTATGTACTACTTCTCTCCAGTAGATTTTTGGTAAACTCACTTCCTTCAACATGGTTTTTGTTGCCTCTTGAATTGTTTGATTCATCCTTTCCACTACACCATTCTATTGTGGTGTTTTAGCTGCTAAAAATTGTCTCTTAATCCCATGTTTTTTACAATAAATCTCAAACACGTCATAAACTCTCCTCCTTTGTCAAATCTTAAGCATTTAATCCTTTTACCACATTCATTTTCAACTCTAGCCTTGAATATTTTAAACTTCTCAAATGCTTTTGATTTTTCTCTAAGAAATGGCACCCAAGTCAATCTTGAATAGTCATCAATGAAAAGTATAAGGTATCTCTCACCTTGAAAACTTTTGGTTCCAATAGGACCAAAAATATTAGTGTGCCCTAACTCTAGTAAACCTAAATATGAATAGTATTTTGCTTTGAATGATTCTCTTCTTTATTATCCTTCTTAACATCCTTTACAGATCACATTATATGGATCTCACAATCTAGGTAAGTCTCTCACTGCTCAAGCTGAACTTATTCTTTCCAAATTATCAAATTTGATGGGACACATCCTCTAGTGCCAAATCTAATTGTCATGGGTCTATGATATAAAAAAAAATCCTTCCAAAGCACCTTCAAGATAGTACATGTTCCTTCCTGTCCTTTTTTCAACTGCAATCACATCTCCAAGTCTCTTTTGAATCTCACATCCTTCATTTTCAAAAATAACATCATATCCATTCTCACACATTTGCCCAACACTCAATAGATTATGATATAAACCTTTCACATAATAGACATTGTCAGTGTTATTCTTTCCATCAAAAGTAATAGATCCTCTACTGATAATGTAATCAACCTTATCATCACCAAATCTAATATGACCACCATCATATTTGTCAAGTGAAACAAAATTACTCTTATCTCCATTCATATGATGAGAACAACCACTATCAATTAACCATTAATTTTTATCTCTTCTAACATATAAAGAAGTTTCAACATCATCAGCCTCAACAAAAATGTTAGAAATATCAATTTCATATTTCTTATCTTCTTCAGCATAAAACAAACAATGTTCTGCTTCCGATTCATCATCTGAAATACTAGCATTTCATTCACATAGCAAGCCTTCTTATTGAACTTCTTAAATTTTTTTTGTCTAGGACCCTTCTCTAGAAATCTAGTAGCCAAATGACCAACTTTACCACATCTAAAGCATTTCAAAGCTAACATATCTTTGTACTTGTCGGTACATTTCTTCAATCTTCATACAAAGTTCAATTCAAACTCTTCTTCATCATCACTGCTAGGAACTTCATCTAATTTAGTTTCCTTGAAAGTTGTCTTTGATCTGCTCTTTTCTCTCCCAAGCTTCCTTAGCTCAAATGCAATCAAGGTGCCAAATAATTATTCTTTGGTGAACTTATTCAGATTATACACCTCCTCAATCATTGACATCTTATCACTGTAACTATTTGGTAATATGATCAAGATCTTTTCCATGAAATCTTCATTCATAATAGTGCCTCCTTTGCTCTTTACTTCATTCACAACACTCTCAACTCTCTAAAAATAACTTTTAATACCCTCACCATCTTCCATTCTCATATTCTCGTAGTGTCTCTTAGTTGTAAGCTTCTTAGATAACGTAACCCTATCATTTTCTTAATAGATCTCTTTCAACTTTTCCCGAACTTCATAAGTAGTCTTCAAAGAAATAACTTTACTGAATTCAATATTTGATAAAGTATTGGTGATAACATACCTTACTTTTTCATTTTTCTCATAAGCCTCTATTTCAACCTAAGTATTTAAGCCATTTTGAGGAAATACATACTTTGTCTCCACATGCTTCCAGGTTTTGTAACCAACCAAAACCAAATACCCTTTCATTTGATCTTTCCATGAGTTATACTTTGATCTATCAAACATGGGAATGTTCAATTTATGTGCCATCAAATCTACCTCAAGCGGTTAATATCTTCACCGAGGAACCAAGTGCTAATACCAATTGTTGAACATGTTGAATAATTGAGAGGATGGGTGAATTATTTATTCCCACACACTTTACAAAACTTTTGGTCTATGAGTAAACTATTAAACAACAACAATAAAATTTTTTGATTTATCAGTTAAGCACATAAACATCCACAAAAAATGTAAACATATAAACACAAGAACATCGACACAGAGAACACCAAGATTTACGTGGAAAAACCCAAACTGGGAAAAACCATAGAGAACCTAATTCTCATGAAATGAAAACATTTGTCAAGGTGACACCAGTTAAGGTGATTTGTACAAAGTTCCACTGTCGGTTGTGCTCACTGCAAGTAAGGCTCAGTGCCAGTCGACCTAACTATCCTTAAATATGAATAGGCTCACTTCCAATATAGAAAGGCTCACTACCAATACAAGAGGCTCACTACCAAAGTATTTGAAATAAAATTGAATCTACCACTAATATCATTCTCACTAACACTCTGCCACACACACAGTCAACAACACATAGATCTCCATAAACATATTCATAATCACTTCACATACAAGCAAAAACATAAGTCACACAAGAAACAAGAATCATTTCCCTTCTTATATTGATTGATGCCATCAACCATTTTAGCCAAACACAATTTGAAATAGGTCACACCAAGACAATCCCGTAGTGGTAAGGAATGAAATGTGGACCACCTCGACTAATACAACTTTCCTTGCATATTCCAACACACAACACCATCTCCAAAGACATCAGTTCCAACAAATATGAAGAACACATTACATAACAAAAGTAGGGATCAAAACACAAATGAACACACTCTAAAAAGGATTGACCTCAAACAACCGATCCACCATATGTTGCACATAATGTAGAACCAACACCGAAAAGAACAAGGATAAACATATGAGACTCATCTTTTGGTGAACACTTCTACAAAGACACACAAACTATCGGTACAACTACTAATACTACCAAGCTTATCGGTACGCATCAAATGATACAACCAAAACAAGAAAATGCATAGTATATGTTGGTGTTAATGACAACCATTAATGACAAAAACATGAATAACATCAACTTCACATTCTCACACTAATACCTTTCAACTAGCTTGTGTGTGTGTGTGTGTGTGTGTGTGTGTGAGAGAGAGAGAGAGAGAGAGAGAGAGAGAGAGAGAGAGAGAGAGAGAGAGAGAGAGAGAGAGAGAGAGAGAGAGAGAGAGAGAGAGAGTGTGTACACACGTAGACACATAAAATACACAGAAAGATTTATTGTTGAGGTGCCTATTATACCTTAAGGTGAATATGGTTAAAAATAGGCACATCAAGAAGGATATCTCTCAACATATTTTATATATATTATAAAATGTATATAAGCTAGTAGCAGTCGTAATGCAATATGAAAGAAATTAAAAATAATAATAAATAATTATATTCTATTAGGATTATGGTTAGGGCTAGGGTTAGGATTAGGGTTTTGACAAGGATTAGGGGTGGGATAGGGTTAGGGTTAGGATAGGGTTTGGGTTTGGGTTTGGGTTAAGACAGGGTTAAGGTGTAGGATTAGGT
Organism: Chamaecyparis obtusa; assembly: GCA_027943335.1. NCBI lineage: Eukaryota > Viridiplantae > Streptophyta > Pinopsida > Cupressales > Cupressaceae > Chamaecyparis > Chamaecyparis obtusa. The sequence goes on from BSBK01007625.1 coordinate 411,074, forward strand.
TTGAGGTTTAGGATTAGGATCGGGATTAGGGTTGGGTTTAGGGTTTGGGTTGTGATCTTGTTTAGGATTAGGTTTATGGTTAGGGTTAATATCTGGGTTAGGATTTAGAGTTAAGATTAGGTTACAATTTAGGGTTGGGATTTTAGTTGAGGTATGGGTTTATATTTTGTATTGGGATTAGGGTTAGGGTTAGGATTAGGGTTATGATTAGGGTTTATGACTAAGATTATGATTTAGGATTAGGATTAGAGTTAGGATTTGGTTTAGGGTTTGGGTTATGATCTTACTCAGAACTAGGTTTATGGTTAGGATTTAATGTCCAAGTTAGCCTTGTTTAGAGAAAGGGTTGGGATTACAACTAGGGTTTAGGATTTTATTATGATTTAAATTTAGGGTTTGAGTTATGATTAGTCTTATGGTTAGGGTTAGGGTTTATATCATGACTAGTATTATGGTTAGGGACAAGGTTTTGATTATGGTTAGGGATTAGGATTAAGACTTAGAGTTAGGACTTGGATTAGGGTTAGAATTATGATTAGAATTATGGTCAAGGTTACAATTTAGGATTAGGGTTAGGATTAGATTTAGTGTTAGGATTATCGTTAGGAATATAATTTTGATTAGGGTTATGGTTTACAATTAGGATTAGGTTTAGGGTTTAAGATTTTGAGTTAGGATTGCGATTAGGGTTAGGATTTAAAAAATGGTTATTATTATAGCTAGGGTTAGTGTTTTGATTAGGGTTAGAGTTTTGGATCAAGGTTAGGATAATGGTCAAGGTAAGGGTTTACATCATTTTAGTATGATTAGGGTTGGAATCTGTATTAGAGTTAGGATTTATGATTATTGTTAGGATTAATATTTAAAGTTGGGTTTAGGGTTTAGGATTAGGTTTATGGTTTGCATTTAATGTCTAGGTCAAGGATTAGGGTTAGGTTTAGGATTATGATTTAGGGTTTAGGGTTAGGGTTAGTATAAGGTTTAGGATTAGGATTAGGGTTAGAGTTAGGATTATGGTTAGGATTAGGATCAAGGTTTAAGGCCTATGATTAGGATTACGGTGAAGGTTATTATTGGGTTTAACATATTTATCATGGTTGCAATTATAATTAGATTTAGGGATTTGATTAGGGTCAATATTGGGTTTAGGGTTTGGGTTATGATCTTATTTAGGATTAGGTTTATGGTTATAATTTAATGTTATGGTTAGGATTTAGGGTCAGGGTCAGGGTTAGAGTTAGGATTAGGATTAGGATTAGTGTTTAGGGTTTAGGGTTTAGTATTAAGATCATAGATATAATTTTCCTTAAGTTAAGGGTTTATATTATTATTTGTGCTATAGAGCTCATACATATCAATGTCAATAATATAGAAGCTGAAATCTATCTTAGATTTTTTTGTCAATGTCATTATATAGATATTTTTTATTAACATATAAAGTCATCTTTAATAAGTTACAAAGAGTTTTAGATTTTCATCATGAAATAATAAAATGTGTTCCTAATTTAAGGTTTTAAAAATATGTATCAAATTACTTAATGTTTTTATAAATTTACTATTAATATGTATTTGTGGTGCCTTGTAGAACATTTACACTTGATATACCAAGTATAGTCAACAATGTCTATGAGAATACCACTCTTGCTCCTACTGGTGTGGCCCCCTCTAGTCATGATGATGACCCTTTTTCATATTGCGTGTATTGTGCCCCAATCTCCAATTGAAAATGTGTAACTTTCTTAACACTTCAACCCTGGTGTTGACAATTGTCCAAGTAGTTTTTCATTAGTTTCTTCCCCTTGTGGTGGGGATCCTAAGGAAAAAATTGTATGGATAATTGTCTAATGGAACATGAAAATAGTTCTTTAAATTCACATTCTTCTCCACAAGTGGTAAGAGAGTTTTCCTCCCACTCTTGAGGAGGGCTATTAGCCTTTTATTCTAGTGTGTTGTTTATATTTTGTATTTTGTATTTGCCAACACCTTAACTTATTGTGTGTTATTAGTGAGTTGTTGATGGACTTAACTTGTAAAATATAGCACCCTTTCTAATGTACTATTGTTCTCTTTGACACCTTCGAGTTGTGATTATGTAAGGATCGTCCCCCTTTTTAAGATGTTGATTTTAATCAAAACAATGTTGTGGATCCATTCGGCATTATCATTGTTATGAGAGAATATCCTGGGAGAATGGCTATATTGTTGAGAAATTATTTTTTCTTTTGATACCACTTTTCTTTATTTTCACTTGTACCTAACTAAGACTAAAAATCCTTTTGAAGCATTTTTGAGGATTCCATAATCCACCATAGAGAAATACATTGTCATTATGCTTAGTAGTATGAATAGATCTATTTTTGATGATATTATAAATTAGTGCTAGAATTTTAATTATGTTCACTCTATGAAAATATATAAGAAAAATGATCACAACGATTATATAGACTATAATATTTTCTTCCATCAAGTAATCCAAAGTCTCTACAATTCGAAAAGGTTATCCAAGTCTTCTCTTGCATGACTATGAATGGAGAAATTTAATAGAGTTGTTTACTTTTGAAGTGATTGTGAGTGGAGAGATATAATTTTTTTGAAATGTCTCATCTTTAATTACAACAAAGACCATTTAAACCCTCACTGCACCCAGGATATGCCATTCTAGTTACACTCTACCCAACACACCTTTGATTTGTTTGTGCACTATCTTTGCCACATTTTTAGATGATCAAAATCATCACTCATTCCAACACAAATGTTTTTGTCTCAACACCAATCATGAAAATATTTTGAAAAATAACCCTTCATTATCGATATGTCCTCTATAACTATCATGAAATTAAATTTAAGGGAGGTCAAGACCAAATACAAAGTGTATGTGTGGGTGTGTTGCAAAAATGAGAAATTTTGGGCATTCCTACAAGATGATTAATAGATGAAGCCTTTGCCATTATTTTCTAATGGCATATGCCTCTCCACTATCTACATTGTGTTTTATATTCACCACTTCATGTGTTTCATATTACCTAGGCTTTATCATATACATATTTAATGATAAGTTTCAATAATATTATATTTGAAAATTTATCCAGCATAATTTTAAAAAAAATTACAAAGCATAAGGCCTAAGGCTAGCCCAAGAATACCCATCAATCACAAAGAAGAGGGTCCAAAAGGTAGACCGTTGAAAAAATAACCACCCAATTTTGTCCTCTATAATTAACTTTTCCTTGGTCTTTGAAAATTCCAGGCTCAAAAGGCACCAATCATTCACATCCCACATATCTAGGGTTCTCTAAAGCCCATTTTGCCAAATAATCAACCACTCTATTCCATTCATAGGGAATATGGCAGAAGGAGACATGATCTAATGAAGAATATATATTCAAGATTTACTTTACCACAAAGGAAAAATGCTAATTAACTCCATTTAGATGTTTCTCATTCATCGTATCCATAAAAATATAAGAGTCATATTTGCAAATAATCTTTTTCCAACCAAGATATCATCTTCTTTCAATAGCATTAAGAACAAGTATAGCCTTCATAAGGTTATTAGAGTGATACCCCTTGTAAAGTATAGAAGAAGAGAAAAACACCACCATTTCTAACTCTATTGATCCTACCAATTCCTACACGAACAATATTTCCCCTAGAATAACCATCAATTAAAACTCCCTCAAAGGGAGGGATTCACCTATCCTCTCTATGATTTTTTTTGTTTTGCCTGCCTTGATCTCCTCTTGATAGTGGGGACTACTCCTTTTAAAACTAGATTTAAATTCTTTATCATAACCAAATCAGTATAGCCTACAGATACAAATATATCACATTTTGCAAAAATAGTTTCCTGGAGCCTACATACAATCTTTCTCCACACAAGAAAATCCCCCATTTTTAAATCATGTAAGATCCTTTTATTCCTTTCTAACCATGAGTTCTAGATTATGAAAGTTGGACCAATAAACTAAATAATCTGTAAGAAAGATGTATTATCTAGAGGATAATCCAAACTCTCCCAAATTTCTATTAAAGAAGTGGCATGAATACATGCATGATTCCATGCTCCACACTATAGGTGCCAAATTTATCTAGAGTGAGAAAAGTAAAAGAATAGATGAGAAACATATCCTTCACTACTATTCAAACTACTTTTAAAACACATAATTAATTTTGATTGTTCTTCTCACATATTTCTTAAAAATCATTTATTTTTACCGACCACATTACAACCAACTCTGATTCTATGCATTAAAATTTATTTGGTGATGTCAATACAATTTTCTTGAAAATTTGTATTATTTAGTACATTTTTTTTATGTGAGGAATGAAATAGTAGAGACAATTACTTTAAAATAAGCTAAGATGAAAGAAATAGGCATACAAAGCACACGAAGTAAACAAAAGTTGAATTAGAACATAAAATAGGAGCATCCAAATGATAGCAATTATAAATACAACTCAACATATTATATTACAAATTATTTTCTTTATAAAAGAAAAATTGCTCAACAAATGCTTTAAGAAGTCGTACACACACAAAATGGCCAATAGCCAATTATTACAGAGCATAACATAAAATTTTCTTAAATCAAAAGACCAATATTCAAAACTTAATTCTATTATGGTGATATTCACTTTCCTCTAATATATTCTTGAGCTAGGGTGTAAATCAGAGCACAAATAGGCTTTGATAGTATGAGTATTAGTAAAGTAGATCTTAAAGAGTCACTCCCCACTAAAAGGTGATACATGTCAGGTGTTTCCACTGTGAACCTAGGTGAGAAATCCATGGACATCATTGTCTATGGAAGAATGTGTCTCATATTTTTCAAAAATAATTTCTTACCTAGTACTCCTCCATTCAAATCCCGTGTAATGAATTTATCATAATGAAAAAAAAATTTAGGATTTCAACTTTGATGCAGGGGCATCTAGGATCCTTGGAGGTTGGAGTAAATTCCTTGTGGTTTTGTGGAGTTCCTTGTTGTTGTGGGCAGTTTCCTGAGATTATGTATGCGGTCAAGTTGTGGCGATATTTGGTGTATGGAGTGAAAAGGGTTTGTTCCTTTGTGTATGTGGAGGCTATGTCTGTGATCACACCTCTTTGGGTGATGTGGTTCATGATATCTGGCTTGATCTTTATTGGCTAGTTATGTTCTTCATATCACCATTTTAGTTGTGTTCACTGGTTGATTGTTGGGGATTGTGATGGAGATTATCGTGCAGTTGGTGATCGTTGGGTTTTAGCAGGTGAGGTCGAGGATCATGGTTGTTGGAACTCATGTGGACCTATTTCTTAGATCACACATCCTTATGTTTCTTATGTGATTGACAATTCACATTTTGGGACTGGTCCTATTTTGGGTACCTTTTCTAATAGTCAAGGTGGTGAGATTCAACTTATGGTGGAATATTTTGAGTGGTGGAAATGGATGGCATGGATTTTGAGGTGGACATATGTGTGGCTGATGTGGTGGTTGGATTGTGCCTAATAAAATAATTATTTTTTGTAATTATTTGGGATCTAGGCCAACTACGTGTATTCTATTCATCTAAGGATATGTGATATCTTGAATGCTGACCTATGGTGACTAATGGGTATAAATTTAGGTTTTATGGTTGTAATTGGGGAGGATGGAGTAGTCCTAAGAGAGTGAAGTGTAGCAGAGGGCTGAGAGAGGATAACTCTAGGGTTTTATAGATCAGTTGAGGATTTGAACATTATTTATCATTGTATGTGGTCGTAACCGGGAAGACTTTACAACCCAACATGTTTGACATAATTAGGTATTTTCCTAATAATAAAAGAGTTTTTATTTGGTTGCATCTTTCTATGTTACTTAGTATTTTCCATGTGTTATCTCTTGCTACAATATTGGACATCTCCTTTGGATGTCTCTTCGGTCCTAACTGCATCATATGGTATCAGATCATGGTTTGATCTTGCCGTGGTGTAAATCCTTGTGTCTGAACTTGCGAAGTTGCAGATTTTCTATTTGTAGGGTGGCAAAACTGATGATCTAACCTACATCATCAAATAACTTGCACAAGGTGGTTAGAAGGGATTCATTGTTGGAAGGATTTGTTGTTGGTTATCGATTGTGGTGGATGAACTAAGATTTTAGATTGTTGTTCATGAGCTTGTGATCTTGTGAGTGGTTTTTTGTAGAGTGGAAGAGTGTGGATATGACCTATGACTATAGAGGTTTTTCTCAAGGATGGATCAGTGGAAATTTGTTTCTAGTTACGAACCTAGGAGGGAGGTGAAACCCTTGAGGAATCCCTTTGTTGGTGAACTGATCAGCGAATCGAGATAGTTTGTGAAGATGTTCGGTAGATCATTGAATGTGAGGAAACTAGAATCTTGTAATCAAATTGTCGATCAAAGGCAGTTGCACCTTGGGAGAGAAGGGAAGAACTTGATGAGGAAGGTTGACCAGTTGGTGGAGGATAATGTCTTTAGCCGATTTGAGAGGATGAAGTGGTTGAATTGTTGTTGGCATCTACTAGTTCATAATAGGATTGTTTGGTCAATTAAGAGGTTTGTTTTGAGGAGGAGAACACATATAGGAAACCTAAGATGTAATCAGGGAAATGTCATCACATATGTCAACCCCTTGGGATGATCTCACTGGACTCTGACTCCCAAGTGTGAACATATGCAGAACCTGAAATAATCTCATGTAGACAAAGATAACTGATCATGTTAGAACTCACTGTCACTTCTAGATGGGAAAGCATCTTCTCCCACTCTCATCCTTAGCCTATACTAGCACTCAAGGCATGGGCGAGAAACACATTATCTTATTAATTCATTTTAAAACCCCATTTAATGTATTATATTATCACTTATTAAGTAACTTACTAAGGATACCCAAGTAGCCACTTCTAGGCTCTCACACCTCCAAAGCAAGTCACTTCCCCTCTAACACCTAGATAACCTACCCAAAGCTCAAATCTCAATAACATATCATAGATCATCATAAATTTTAAAAGTCAAGTTCTCATTCCATAATGCCATAGGAACACACAACCAACTTCCATCTCATATACATCATAAACCTTTCACATAGAAAAAAAAACATAATCAAGAGCTTCCATAAGGTTGGGTTATAACAAAATCAAACCTCATACAAGTATGCAAGATAAATGACCATAACACAATTTCCCTAACTCTGCCTCTGGTAACAATCCTAAAAGGATGACGTAAAAAGATTCCCTCTAACCCACAATCACAGAAGGAAAAACATTCATAATAATTTATTAATAATAAACTAATTTGTAAAACACCCTTATAGAAATTAATTTATTAAAATAATAACTTAACACAACTATAATTACATCTCCAAAATAAATTCCATTAATAAGAAAATCAATTTATAATGTCATTTAAAATAAATTGATTCCAAAATTAATAATTACCGAAACAATATAATTTCATAATAAAAATCCTCAATTTAAAACTTAATCCTAAAATAATAAAATATTATTCTTTTTATTTAAAACATATTATTTTGAAATATTTTATAAATTAAAATATTATATATATATATATATATATATATATATATATATATATATATATATATATATATATATATATATATATATATATATATATATATATATATATATATATATATATATATATATATATATAAATAAAAAATAAAATAAAAAATAAAACAAAGAAAAGTCCTTTTGGGGAGGGGGGACGTACCTGTGCACTCCTGTCACACTGTGCGGCTCCTAAAGGCTGTCGCTGGCAGCACAGACTGTCATCGACAGTCCTGCTGTTATGCAACACAAGCTATCGTGCGGTAGTACGGGCTATCGATGACAACTCGTGAGACTGCCTCAGGGTTCGGGGAGGTAAAACCCTCCTACCCCTATAATATATATGTATGTGTGTGTGTGTGTATAATGAAATCTTTAAAATAATAATATATTGTTAGAAATAGGAAATACTGAGAGGAGGGGGGTGAATCAGTATTCCACAAACTTTTGCCCAACTATGGATACTTTTAAAAATATTTAAACATGCATATATGATTAAGCTAAAAAGTAAACACAACCATAAAGTGATGTAACTCATGACACCATTATTTGTTAACTAGGGAAACCTTGGCCAAGGGAAAACCCCGGTGGGGATGTACCCACAAAATGAGATCCACTAAAATAATGTATCTGGTTAAAGATATTAGACCCTGTTAGGAGTTTTGTTACAAGTCTATAGAGAATCAATCCTTGTTAGAGGACTAGGCTTTGTTAGAAGCCTCAACCATGTTAGGATTTGTAATACAATTATGCAAGATGAACCCACTGCCCAAACATGCAATATACAATAGTATTCTGTATAGAAAAGTATAGATACAAAAACCTTTGACAATATTGATATCTTCTATATCTAATTTGTCCTTTGAAGCTCATTGTACAATAATCACATACTCTACCTTTTTACTGCTATCAACATCAAGTTATCATCACAAAACAATAGCATAGTTATCATAATAGCCACACAACTTCACATTCTGAAAGTTGTCCTTTATACCATATTATTTTGTTATGTTGACCTTCATGCTTTCACACGTGCCCCAAAATACAAAATTAAAATTTGCTCACTTAGGGTTAACATATAGGATGTCATCCCTAATTGGTTAAGTAATTATTTTGGCAAACAAAATAATTCCTTAACTTAAAATATCCAATTCCTTAACTCTATCATGTTCTAACTGTACAATACTGCAATTGGTAAATTAGTAATATCTTTATCTGTACTAATTAAAATGACTTTCCACTTATAGGTATGTAGTAAAATGTCCATTCTACCTTCCTTGAACTTCGCATGTGCCAATAATGTCTCTGTGAAGTTCACCAATCAAAATAGTGCATGTTGTGCCAGTTAAACTCTATGACACTAGATAATTTTCTAAGTCTTCAATCCAAAATGTGATCTTCATGATTTGCTGACTTAATATGGCTAACATGTTTCCATAAATGAAAACCTCAATGAATTTCCATACACAGCTCTTAGTCAAATTGCTAACAATCTCCCCCTTTGGCATTGATGGCAACAAGTGGGAAAATTGGCCAAGACAAAAACTTCAAAATTGTGACATACATCACATGGCCATATAGAAAAATATGGATCATTTATATATATTTATATCTTTTACATTGTACTCCTCCTTCGATTATACCTTATGACTCCTTTTACATTATATAGCATATCTACTACTCTTCTTTTTACAATTTTCACATGTTATTACTTCCCCGTTCATATCAATGACAAAGGTGAGTAAAAAAAAGAAGTTATGTACAAGTCAAAATTTGAGTCTACCTTTATTCCTTCATGTTGAAGAACTAGATAATAGTGCAATGCAATCTGAAAAACTATTCTTCAGGCTGATTAGCCCTTTGTTCCATGCATCTGTAACTGAATTTGTTACTATAAGCAGTGCGCATAGTCCATAGGATTCTAGCTCAGTTGCTTGAAAATATGGATAGCTGAACTATTCATATGATGTTTCTGCCTTCAAACAGTGTTCAAGTTGTCTCTAAACTATGTCAATTTTTAAAGATAAATGTTCTCTTAACAAAGAGAAACTTTGCAATAACTGCTCTATGTTGCTCTCCAAAATTCTCCTCTCATCATGAATTTTATTGATCTCTTGCTCCAAGTCAATAACTTGAGCATCTGCATTTTTTATCTCACTAACTACATTCTTCAATTCATCTTTGTTATTCTTGATTTGTGAATTGAATGTGTACATGTTTCATGTGCTAACACACATTTTCCATGAACACATTTTCTCAACTCCTTAATTACAGTATCCAAGTTTGTTAAATCATTCCTAACATTCTTGCATACATTGCTAAAAAGATTTGCATCATGCTATGCTTGTGCTTTTGTTGTAGCAACCTCTACTAATGTTTTGAAATGACTATCAAATTCTTCTAACACTTTATCTGCCTTCCTTTGAGTATCAATTTCACTAATCTGAACTGGAATTAAACTTTGAAGTTTACTTGTTATCTTGACAAGAATATTTTGAGTTCTTTTAGCTACTTTTCTCTTCTCAATTATTCTATTGATGGAATATGTAGAAATTAATCCTAATTGCTCAATATTTGTTACTTATGTGCTTCTTGAGTTGCCCATCATCCTAGCTAGAAGTGATTCCAAGGGTGTCTTCATCGTGCCTGTGCTAGGAATTTTTGTAGTTTGTGTCTTTGTAGGTGTGACAAGATGAAGAGCTTGATTAGTCACTTGATTCTTTTTTTTTCTCTCTTGTTACTGATTTTTTTGCCACTTTTTCTTTTCCTTTAACTTCTCTTATGATCTGCAGTTCTTCTATAGGACTGACTAAAGGTTCTTCTTCAACCTTAGCGTGCTTGAGCTACTACACGAAGTGAGATACCTCTTGTACAACCATTTTCCAATCAGTTTGCAACTTCACATCAATATTTTCTTCTTCAAAGGTGGGATAATCAACTATGTTTTCTTTGGCCAAGTTGTCAACAATATAATCAACTATGTTTTCTTTGGCCACTTTTTCTTTTCCTTTAACTTCTCTTATGATCTGCAGTTCTTCTATAGGACTGACTAAAGGTTCTTCTTCAACCTTAGCGTGCTTGAGCTACTACACAGAGTGAGATACCTCATGTACAACCATTTTCCAATCAATTTGCAACTTCACATCAATATTTTCTTCTTCAAAGGTGGGATAATCAACTATGTTTTCTTTGGCCAAATTGTCAACAATGTTGATTCCTTGGTCTTGATTCTTGAATGGATCCTCTGTTACATCAACAATGATATGAGTACTATCAATGTTCATTGTGTCAACATCAATAGTGATTTGTGGTTCAGTAATTTTCCCCTCAACTTTTTCTTTTTCCAATGTAGCTTCTATTGTGGTGATTATAGGAGATGTTCCCCCTAACACCTTGCTTCCTTCTTCTCTGCTAGGCTTAGATATATCAAACATTATTTTGTCTTCTAAATTCTTCTCTTCTTCAGTTAATGTGACCTCAAATTTTTTCATAAGCTTTGTTACTACTTCATCTGTTTCCTTATTAACTTGTTCATAATTGCCTCTCATGATCAAGATTTCTCGTCTTCTTTCTCAATAGCGGCTCTAGACTTTTCATAATCTTTTTGAAATGGTCTTCACTTTTAATTTCACAAAGCTTTCTTACTATTTTATCTCTAATTGCTTTGTCTTATTCTTTCACTCTTTTATATTTGTTCATTAGTTTTCTATATAAATCATCAGGTATTTGTCTATGAATATTGATAAATTTTTGATTGAACAAAATCATGTATTTGGCAACTATATTTTCTATTTGTAACTTCTCAAAGTTGTTATACAAGTGATAAAAAATTTCTAGCTTTGTCAAATTGCCTTCATTAATGATTAAAACTATTCATGTTCTCGATTTAAGGCTTCCATTTCTTTCTTCCCGCACTTGTATCAATTTGTTTGTCTTTCTCTATTTCTTCTTCTGATCCAATTTCTTGTTCTTGTTGTTTCTTTCTTTCAATGTTTGATACTATTGTCTTTTACCATGTCATGTAGTTGTTTCCTTTACTCTTTTCTTCTTGGGAGTCTTTGCTTTTTCTTTCTTTATATCAACTTGTGTTGCTATTGTGGTACTTCTAGTAGATCTCCTTTGAGATGTAGGTGTCTGCACTTCAATTATACTCACCTCATCTTCTTGACCAATGGGTGCTACTGTTGCATATGACTATGGATGGTATTGTTGATTGTTCTGCAATTGTAACTCCTATAGAAGTTCCACCTTCTACTGCAAGTGGTTTTACACTTAAAATTTATGTTTGTCCACTACTGTGCATTTCTCTTGCTGCACTCATTGCCTCTTTAAATTCTTCTCTACTCATCCCAGATTCGTTTAGTATTTCATCAATCTTTTTTTCCACTCTATTCTTTGATTCTTTACTATATAGCTATCCTTGTACTTCTCTTAGTTTCTCTTCAAGGTGCCCCATATAGGACACTCCTTATCCCTTTCTGACTCTAGAATTATTTTCGCAAAACCTTCAATCAACTCTTCACTCATCTCATATCCTAAAGGGTCAACAAATATAACTCTTGGTTCTACTGCTTCCCTACATGTCATATCTATTTCAACCATAAAAAAATATTTCATCTTTGTATTTTTCAACAATGGTAGGTGGAATTATATACCTTTGTTTCATTTCTGATTGAAAATTCTTCATCATCCTAGAAATATCTGATGTAATCTTTTCTGATGGTTGCTTTGTATAGTAGTAAGTAATCAGTTCCATTGTGCTTTTGTTTGTATCCCATTCATAATTAGGCATACTAGGAAATTTTCTCATCACTTAAAAGAATAGATATGTTATCAAAGACTCAAATCTAAATGTTGCATTCTTTCTTTTCTTGATTCTGTCTATGTTGTCTATCAATTGTTGTCTAAGAATTTCACACATGTTTACTTTCTCATTTCCTACAGTCATCATGTAAGCTACATGGATAAATCTAGTAGGTATAGAGTTTACTCTTGAGCTATAATTCATTTTGTAACCAATTATCTTTCTTATTAATTGCACATGAAATTGCTTGATTCTGTCCAGTTTCATATTCCTTCCATCAGATACTAACTCAGTGTTTGTTTTAACTAGCTTCTTTACATTCTTTTCATTCACATGTTTTCTTCCCTCATTGCTAAACCAGTCAATTTGTGAATCATTTCATTATCAATCATCATAGGAATGCCTCCTACCCAAAACATGTTATTATGAATTCTACTCAAAATTATCCTCATCCATTCATGTTGATCAAATTCCTCAAAGAACATATACTTGGTGATTTTCAAGTTTTCTAAGTGCTCAAACCCTTGTTTGAAAGTAAGATCATTGTTTTATACAAGGATCATGTCCTTATGAATCTCATTATCTCCTATTGACTCAAATTTGTAGTGTGTATATGCTCAGATGTCTTCTACATGTAAAACTCTACCTGGAACTTCTGAAAATACTCTAGATGGATCATCCTCAAGATAAATATAAGGGTGCTTCTTAAACTTATACCTAGGCCTCTCACTGATGTCACAAATAGTTGGTGTATCCATTCTTTCAAATTCAATTCTTTACTTTTCTTGGAAAAACAAATGCGCAAGTGATAAATACCTTTGAAATTGTGAAACTAGGGCTTGCTGAAATTCGCTTCCAAATTGCTTCAAGACATTTCAAATTTTCACTTTCAAGGGCTTCTTAACTCTTTGCACGATCAAATGGTGATCACTTAGCAATTTCAACCATTAAATCCTTTTCATTTTGCTTCTGCATTAATTGTGCAAGTATGCATGCTTCAAAAGTTGTTTCCATTAACCAAATAACTTTTTTTTGTTTGCACTTTCAAATATGAACTCTGAATTGCATGCGCTCTTAGATATAGGTTCCTTTTGTTCATTTCTACCTAATATTAACTATGAAAGTCTTAGTTTGATCATACAGGAGTTTGAATGACTTTCTGATGCTAATTCCCCTTTATTTTCATAATATATATTACTCAGATTGATAAGGGTTGGTCATAAATTATTACAAACTGCAACTTATTCTTAAATGTGTCACTTGTCTTCTTTTCTATCCAAATTTGTGAACCTTCAAGTATCTTTTCCTTGGCAAACATTTCTTTGAATTTTTTTACATGTTCTTTCACATTGCTTGCATTCTTTCTATAGTTCATGTCTTGTAGTTTTCTGTTTGGTGTCCTCATATTGTTCATTCTGAAAAATCTTGTTGTATGTCCTAAATTGTTCCAAATCTGACATTGTACCACATTGTTTCCATATCTTGATCCTGATTGATTAACTTGTAATCTGCAATCTCTAGCAATATGTCAAAAGTTGTTGTACTTATAACCCATAACTCCATTCCTTATGACATCAGTTGATCCAATAGGTCTATTTTCTACAGGGTTGGTACTTCTATACATTTTATCATCATTATTATATCTAGGTTTCCTACATTCAATAGATTTATGACCATAAGCATAACAATTATAGCAATACCCAAAGAGAGAGTTAGTATACTTACCGATATAGTCCTTCTTCCTATGACCAATTTCATTGCATACAAAGCATCTTCCTTTGAATTGATTCTTCACTTCTTTGGGTTGTTCAACAAGATTAGGTACATCATTGATTAGATCTTCTTGATGTGATTCAGATTATTGATTCGCTAGATCTGGCTCCTTTGTGGCCTTAGATCCTTTAGATGATTCACCTTCATTATATCCAATACCACTCATGTCACCTTTGTGTCATTGTGCCATGATTTGCTCATCAAGTTTTTCAGTTCCAGAGTACAGCTTCTCAAGATGTTGCTTTGTTTGTGTAAGCTCTCCTTTCACAATGGTATCATTGGCAAAATGTTTAGTACTCCCCTCGGGATTCGTGACATGGATTAATCACCTCTTGTGTCTTCTATAAGTCTAGTGGTTGCATCGGGCATTAACAGGTTGATCTTTTGGTGCAACGATAACCACTACTTGTAACAAGTGGTATCAGAGCTTGGTCACAGGTTTGAATTCCCTCGAGTTATGTTGAGGGGGAAATTGTTGGCAAAATCTTCAGTGCTCCTCTCAGGATTCGTGACATGGCTTAACTGCCTCCTGTGTCTTCTATAAGTGTAGTGGTTGTATTGGAAATTAACAAGTCGATCTTTTGGTGCAATGAAAACCACTACTTGTAATAGGTATTGTATTTTTCAAGTTTTGAATAGTGTAACTTTGTAGTCTCAAGTTTAGATGTTACCTTGCTAAGTTTGGATTTCAGATCTGCATTCTCAGATCTCAAATCTAATTGACTTTTCTTTTCATCTTCCACAAGTCTTCTTTTAAGATTTGTAATCTCAAGCTCATGATTCAATATTTCATTCTCTTTCTTAAGCTTAGAAACTTCATCACTATCCTTGATTTGATCATTTGACTCTTTCTTGGATTTGGTAGATTTAATTTTGTCTTTTAGCTTCTGAATGTAATCTTGTGCTTCTCTAATTTTGATCTTTAGATATTCTTTTTCTTCAGTGATTACATCAAGTTCCTCAAGGGCTTCACCAAAGTTCTTCTGTAATTGATCCATATCCATAGAGATCTCACTCTGGTTGTTAGGCCTTCTCTGAGTAAATGTGCTTTGATACCAATTGTTAGAAATAGGAAATACCAAGAGGGGGGTGAATCAGTATTCCACAAACTTTTGCCTAAGTATAGATACTTTTAATAATATTTAAACATGCATATATGATTAAGCTAAAAATTAAACACAACCATAAAGTGATGAAACTCATAACACCATTATTTGTTAACTAGAGAAACCCTGGCCAAGGGAAAACCTCGATGGGGATGGTACCCACAAAATGATCCACTAAAATAATGTATCTGGTTAGAGATATTAGACCTTGTTAGGAGTCTTATTACAAGTGTATAGAGAATCAGTCCTTGTTAGAGGCCTGAGCTTTGTTAGAAGCCTCAACCCTGTTAGGAGTTGTAATACAATTATGCAAGATGAGCACACTACCCAAACATGCAATATACAATAGTATTATGTATACAAAAGTATAGATACAAAAACCCTTGACAATTTTGATATCTTCTATATCTGATTTGTCCTTGGAAGCTCACTATACAATCTTCACATGCTCTACCTTTTTACTACTATCAACATCAAGTTTGCATTACAAAAAAATAGCATAGTTATGATAATAACCACACACAACTCCGCATTCTGAAAGTTGTCCTTTATACCATATTATTCTGCTATGGCGGCCTTCATGCTTTCACACATGTCCCAAAATACAAAATTAAACTTTTCTCACTTAGGGTTAACATCTAAGATGTCATCCCTAATTGGTTAAGTAATTATTTTGGCAAATAAAATAATTCCTTAACTTAAAATATCCAATTCCTTAACTCTATCTTGTTATGATTGTTTAATACTGCAATTGGTAAATCCATAATATCTTTGTATGTACTAATTCAAATGACTCATGCATTTATGGGTATGTATTAAAATGTCCATTCTACCTTCCTCTAACTTTGCACATGCCAATAATTGTTGGAAATTGCAATTGAAGCAATTTTTTTATTGTCATTGATGTCAAACCTTAATTGGTAAGACTATTGCTATCTAAGAAAGTACTATATCTATTTGATTGTTGAGAAGGATTAGGGCAAGGTTGATAAAAATAGCACCTAAGGAAAGGTTGAGTTATCTTGATACTTCAATGGGTTCTTGATTATGTGGCACAATGATAAGATAATGTATTGCTTATCTAAGTAAGAAGTAAGACTAAACAAGTAGGCTTAATCGAGCAAAAGTGAAGAAATCTAGTTTAAGCCGAGTGATGTTAGTGTCGACTGAGCCAGTATATGCTGAGTAAATTTAGTGTTAACCGAACATCAATTTATTGTTGAGGAAGACAATATTAGCCATCGGGCTACCCAGTGATGACTGAGGAGTTGAACACAGTATTTACCAAGTGTCAGTATTTTACATTTGAGGAAGAATTTAGATTTCTAGCCAACATAGTTGAATTCTTGGATTATGTAAATCATGTTGAATTTATTTATTGATTGTATGGAAGCATTTAATGCACTATAAACCATTTTATTATAATTTCATAAAGAGATTTGAGATGTTTCTAGAAGGATGGATGAAGAACATAAAGTTGGAAGGATTCGATGAATCTGACCTAACCCTAAGATCTACAGAGGAGATTAAGTGGCAAAAGTTGGATCGACCTAAACGAAGAGGTATTAAGGAAACCTAAGTGTGAGGTTGATTGAGAGAGGGATGCTGGAGTTGTTGTTATTGACTGTATAAGTAGAAAAGGATGAAGGAGAGGGAGTTGTGATTGCTTGAAGGGATTTCTAAGAAGATCAATGATGGAAATGGAAATGGATCACAGTCAGTAAGCCAACATGTGTGTACGGAATTGGATCTATTATTTGCAAAGTGAGTTGTATGTTTTCAAATCAAACAATGTTGTGACTTTCTAATCATTGTATCAGTTCTAAATCCTTTAATCAAGGTTGACCTAACAATCATTTATATAAATCCTTTGAACAATGTTGCATTCTAATGGAATGTATGTAAGTCCTTTAACAAGGTGCACTCCTAATAGGGTGGTTGAAATCCTTTAACCGGGTCACACCTGACAGTGTGTTTGTAAACCTTTGACAGGGTTGGCTTTTCATAGAGCTCACTTCAGAAGAGTGAAAATATCAGTAACATGTTACAAAGTGGTTTTTCCCAAATTGGGTTTCCACTATAAATCATGGTGTTAATGCTTGTGTGAATGTTTTGGTTTGAACATTTATGTGTTTGGCAAGTTAAATACTATTGGATAGTGGACTGTACTATTATATGTTTCTGATATGCATTTAGTAATGACTGAGTAGCTATTGGTTGTTAGATCTGAGTTGTTGAAGAGTTTTGAAAGTTTATTTATACATCTGGACCTAAGAACAACTAATTCACCCCCCCTCTTTGTCAGGGATAACTTTAAGGAACCCCCCCTCCCGAAAAGTATAAAATTGTGGTGAATCACATGTGATTTGGGTGAAAAAAATTTAATAGTGTTGGCGAATTATGCGTCAATCTATGGATATTTGGTGGTGAATTTTTTAATAGTTTACACAATTTTTATAAAAAAAATGGCGATTAAATTTTTTTTTAAAAATAAATTTATTAATATTGATGGCAAATTATGTTTTGAAATATGGGTATTGGTTGGCGAATATTTTAATAAATGATACCATTTTTATAAAAAAATGGTGAATTTATTTTCCAAATAGTTGAATTAATTTATTTGTTATTGGAAGTTTGAATACTGACACATTGCATCGGGTCCCACAGTCCCAGTCCCATCACCCATGACTATGATAATGACGTCAAACTCAAACGACAAACGTCTGTTGGATTTAATACGTATCAACGGCCAAAGATGAATTTTGGGCATATTGCTAGTCCTTATAACATTTACTGAAAACTATCGGCGGAAACATGACACGTGTCATTTTTCCGCCGATAATTTTTAGTAAATGTTATAAGGACCAGCAATATGCCCGCAAAGTATCATTCTTAATTTGGCATTTATTAGATAGAAATAAAGTAAAGTTTTAAGTAATGTACTGAGTATATTACCATTTACCATAGGCGATGTGTAGAATTAAAGCAATGTACTAAGTATATTTATTATCATATCGATTTGAAATTTGAATTAATTTTAGAATTAAAGCAATGTACTGACAGATACATGTAATCTATTCATTACCTCAATAGAATAATTGGTTAGAGTTAAGGCTTGAATGAAAAGTAAAACGTCATCTCATCTTAGAGTTAAGGCTTGAACAATTGGCGCATGATCGCATAGCCAGGAAATGGGCTATGCAAACATGCGACATACCTCCACATCACCCTTCTACCTTGTCGTATGACCGCCACCACCAAAACATAGGGTTTGTCACATGATCGCAAAGCATGAAATTGGTTCATGCGAACATGCGACAAACTGTCACGCCAGCTGTAAATCTTGAAACATGCTGGCCAACCCACAAGCCCCTCTGACCACGACCCCATCGATAATTTCCATGTCTCCACCACATCGACTAATCGGAAAATGCCGCATCACCATCTACCACTGGGCTGAGGAACAGGTGTCAACCAGTCACATGATCGCATGTCAGAAAACTCTGACATGCGATCATGTGACAGCCACCCACAGGATGCCACATAACCGCTAGTGGGACCACTGCCCTCCCCTCCAACGGACCTAGCACAAGAAGTAACCTGTCACTTGGTCGCATGTTAGAAATTTCTGACATGCGATCATGTGACAACTGAACATTTTACCAGCTCAGCCAATCACAACCTAACACCTTGACGATGAATCATCACGTGGTCCCATTGCAGACAAACCAACGACATCTAATCGGACGGTGGGTGCATGATCACATGGGGAAAGAATATTCCATGTGATCACACACCGATCGTTGATCAAAATCTCTAGCCCAAGCCCCACTGACCACACTCCATCTCTTTATTTCCTTCAACCAATAGGGGAGCACCATTTGTGCATACATGTCACCATGGCCCATAGTTTGAAACCCTACACCGTAAAGAAGAATCAACGGCCGGTGTGATTTTTCATATCTCTGGCAACTCCCTCACACTTTAGCGACCACCGTTGATGCTCTGACATGACAAGACCATCTGACTCATCCAAAAACCAAGCCCCACCATTGAGATTTAGCAATAAAGGCAAACTCCCATTCGCTGGAGACTTTCTCCATTCCCTAACCTAGCGACGACTAACATGATGAAGAATTGGGCCCCTCACAATCGCAGTAGCACACATACTCAATGATGAATCATCACGTGGTCCCACTGCATACAAACCAATGGCATCTAATCAGACGGTGGGTGCATGATCGCATGGGGTGAGAATATTCCATGCGATCACACACTGCCCATCGATCAAAATCTCTAGCCCAAGCCAATCATGACAATCGTTAGATTAGGATAGATGAACAACTGAAGTTGTATTTTGGAAGTTCTATGGGTTTCAAAAAGCTTTTCTGAAAACTAGCTTCGGAAATGTGACACGTTGAAAGTTGACGTGTAATGTTTTAGAAAGATTACGAACATTTATGTTACACGTGTATGATGTAGAAAGATTACTTTACCATTTAACGAAAGGTTTTTAACATTTACTTTTTTAAAACCTATCGACTCGTACTTGTAGTAGTAGAGTTAAAAAGAACTGTTGAACGGGAACCATCACCGGAGATTTGGAAATCGAGATTGTAATTTGTGAGAGCCTTAGCCGTTCGAACTTATATCTATCCTGATTTCAAAATTCAAAGTTTAATTTCGGGTAAGTACTAAGTTTAACTTGATTTTGAAATTTTAATTCTTGCATGTTCTATTGGGGTTTTCTTAAATTGGAGTTTTCTTAATTAGTTAGTTAATATCTGTGATATTATTACTATTAGTAAATATCTGTGAATCTTTATTTTTTAATTTTTTCGAAGAACAATGGGGAAAGTGAAAACTCAAGGCCTAGGGCAAGCAGAAGGGAAAACTGTAATGGACTTCAGAAAACTAGTACAAATCCCTGGTTTCACTGATGAGTATCACGATGTTTATGATCCTGTTATCGAAGGTGAAAAGAGAGTTATAGCAATTAAACATACATTGTGCAGTAAGGCAACTGGGCCAAGGAGGTCTAAATTTATAAAATTTAACACAGCGGTAGGTGCAATAACCAATAAAGTTGCTTCCTGGGATGTTGGTCTGGGTAACATGCTGTTACCCGAAGTTTTCCCTTGCCCAGAAATTGTCAAGATTTGTGTAGAAAATTATGATGAAGAAAAAAAAAAATTGTGAATAAACAAACTCAGGAAGAAATTTTAACAATAACCCAAGAAGAATTTGTCAGTTTGCTAGACCTAGGGTTTGACCCACAAAACTGTAATGCCAAAATCGACCTGGGAGTGCTGGCAGAGCAATATGAGGCAGTCCCGCAAGATGAAAAAAAATCATGTGTAAAGGGTCTAATAGTTGCAGAGGCAAAGGCTTCATTGGGTGAGAACCATAAGCCTCCTTATGATTTTAAGGTTTTTGTGCCATGGGTTCAGGATACTATATCCTCGCTATCATTTTGCCTGGGACTGGAAAACAATAGGGAAGTGAGTGCCAGCATTCTTCAATTCATTTGGGATATCCATTGTCTGAATGAACCAGTAAGATATAATTTTGTTGGACACATGGTTGAATCGATGCAAGAGCAATTAGCATTGATTAAAAGAGGCAATTCTAAGACATTTAGGTTCACAACCTACTTGTGCTATCTTCTGCTAGCCAAGAATGCTGCAATATTAATGAGCAACGGCAACAAGCTTGAAATTCAGAGGGGGACAGGTACTCCAAATCCAATATATAACTGGACACCTCAGATAAGATTGTATGATAACATAAGGAATTACAGTAATTTTGTAGACTTCTTTTTGGCCCCATTGTACAAAGAAATAACAAGCACTCCAATGCCCAAATTGTCTGCTTCATGTAGGGATTGCATCCAACTTGGAAGCACAACTCAATTGGCTGACTGGTACTTAATGGAAGATTACACTGTGCTAAGGTTTTACGGATCAAAACTACAACCCCACAAACTTCCAATGCATGTGACAGACAGGGTGTTTGCAGTAGAATATGTAGTACAACTAGAGAGTACAAATAGACTCTTCTCTGGCCAATCGAAGAAGAGCATATTCCCTTCCTTACCTTTCTCAATTGGAGGGTTAACATTTGAGAGAAAGGCTTTCCAAGTGGCACAATTTTTTATAGATATTTTTCAATTTGATTTAGAGTGGTACTGGAAGTATGATCCACTCAACGTCATTCAAGAAAGGCTTGTTGCTAATAAGAACTCTGCAAACTTATTTCAACATGAAAGTAAACCATTGTTAGAGAAGTTCAAAAACAAGGATAACTAGGATGACGTTAGAAAAGAGATGGAGAAAGTTTCCATTGAGGAAAACATTTCAGTTGAATAGTTGTCATCACAAATTATGACAACAATAGATCAGGGCATTATATAGCCTAGGATGTCCTTCAATTTTAATGACAAAGCTGCTCAGCCATCAAACATAAAAATAACAAAGAGAATAGCAGAAGCTTGTAAGGATAGAAAATGGACTAGAATGAAAATGGATGATTTTTGGAGTATGAGAAAGGCTCTTGGTGAACCAAAGACCAGTGCAGATCTGGATGACATAGACGAGGATATAGAGTTTAGCAAATTATGGAATATGGAGCATCCTAACTCCACATACGACACTGACAGTAGTGATCTAGATGATCATGATATTGATAATGCATGTACTCCACAAACTGGGAGTCACTGTGCAATCTCTGAGGACCGAAAAAATGTATATAGAAAAGGAGCAGTCATTCTTGAAAAAATGGGTTATAAAGGTGGTGGTTTGGGTCCCACAGGAGAAGGCGTCTGGAATACAATTTAGACAGAAAAAATTGCTTATGATCGTGGTGCAGGACTTGGCTCTGATAGTGGACCTAGTGGTAGTACTAGTGGCATTTGTGGGACTAGCATTGGTAGGAGTGGGCACCTTATAGAACAAGTTCCCTCTCTAAAGAGGCCACTAGAATCTACACAGAATCCCATACAAGAAGATAGTGTCAAGAAGCAAAAGTTTTCCATTTCCATTTCCAGTTCCAGAACAATGACATTAGATCATAAAGAAGTGTTGCCAATTTCAAGTTCAGAAAAACCCTCTAGAAGTTCAAATCCTCAAAGAGCATTAGTTAGATCAAAAACCATTGCAAGCTCTGTCTCTTCTTCACCTTTCAAACATTAAAATCCTTCTGCAACACCAGATTTTCACTACAGGGATTTCTATAATAATTTTGCAAAAACAAAAACAAAGAATAAGGAATCAAAGAAGGCATTGGAGTCTGGTGCCCTTACTGTAGCTGCACAGGAACAACCTGCATCCAATAGGGTTTTTCCAACATATGACCCAAAGAGAGACATGATGGAGTTCATGGTTGTTATTCCACCAAACAAAGATGGAAACCCACCAGAGAGTCAGATAGATCACTTTGAATTTGAAGTTAACACTCTCCAAATGGATTTTTCCAAAGTAAAAAATGTGGACAAAATCAATGTCTCAAAGTCTACAAACCAAGTGGTCTACAGTGCACTGCTAAAGGTGGAAAGAGAGAAAAGAAAGCTTGAGAAAAATATAGAAAAGTTACAGGCAGACATTGGCAATGAAAAAGCAAAGAGGAAAGCTTCAGAGAACAGTTTGAAAGAATTGCAAAAAAAGATTAAAAAATAGCAAATATAGAGCAAGGACATGCTGAGGCGGTAGTGAAGGAACAGGAGCAGGAGCAAGTGAAACTGAAGGAACAGGAGCTGAAGGAATTGAGGGGAAAATTGGCACAGGAGCAGGTGAAGGAACAGGAACTGAGGGGAAAATTGGCAGAAATGATAAAAAAACTTGACGAAGAAAGAGGCAGTTCAGAAAAGTTATTTAAAAATCTGGAGAGTAATGCTGCCTCTCAAGCAGATAAAGCCAATCATTGGGAACAAAAAGCAGTAGAAGAGAAAAACAATTGTGAAAAAATGGCAGAAGAACTAAAGAAGGCCAATTGTACAATTAAGACTTTAACAGATACTAGTCATAATTTAGTGAAGATTACAAAAGAACACATTTGGGGCCAAATATTGGCGATGTCTAATAGCTTGTATGACTGGTTTGAAATGCTTCAAAGTATGAGAGTATGTTACTTGAAGCTCCAAAACAACATTCAACAGAACATGGATGTTGTCAACAAAGAAAAGACAGCAAAAGATATTATGCAACAACTCTACAGTAAGAGTGATAGTTATCTATCAAATAAGGGAATTAGCAACCACCTTGATGCATTAGTAAAGGTATCAAGTATCATTCGCAAATGTGAGAAGCTACGGGAAGCACATGAATTGGATGACTAAGCTAAGAAGAAGATCACAAAGATGGAACAAAGGAAAGTGAAAATGGAAAGTCTTGGTTTGCCTAAGGGATTTGAAGCAAATCAGTTCATTGGATGAGAAAATTACAAAACAAGGTTGCAAGACAAAATAAATACTAATGTACGCTTTCTCCCTGCAGACATATCTTGTGATGCATTCTTGGATTTCATCAAACCAGTGAGAACTTTGAATGGACTTTTAGAATCAACAGTGTTGTCAAGTCACACTTCCAAATATGAATTGCTAACGAAGTTGCAGGAGTGTGACTATACTATGAACCAAATTGTTCTGCCATCAGAGGATGTTTGGAGTGGCCTACAAAGATTGCTCTGAATTTTGAACTACTTTAAATTGTAATATATTGCAAATGAATACAAAACAAATTGTGCTCTATGATTCTATCTAATTTTCATATTTTCCAATTCAATGTATGTTGAGTTACTCTATTTTATTCATTTATTCTTAGTTGAGTTTAACTAAGAATACAAAATTACTCTGTTATATGCTATTGGAATACAAAATTTCATTCAGGAATTTCAAATTCAAATATGAATGATCATTGATGACATGATATAAACTACACTCTACAGTAATAATACTCTTTGTTCTCAAATTTTAATGATGAAACATAATACATTCTTGCTTTTCTAAAATGAAAATTGAATGATAGGATATCATATAGTAGTTAATAAGTTCAAAAAATACCTATTGGTTGCCACTGCTAATTTAACAGAAATTTCCTAAATTTGCCAATTCATCTCTGTGTCATCATCATCATCCAATTCTGGTATTGCAGTTGCTTCATTGTTCTCTTCATTTTCATTTGTGTCTTCTTCAAGTTCACTCTGACCTCTGCTTCTATGACGCCCAATCCCATCACCAGTGCCACTACCAACTATACTTGTCCCACTTGGAGTCATTGTAGGAGATTGGTTAATGGTGTTGCCCACCCCTCTTCTTTTGCATCTTTTCTTCCAAATTTCCATTGCTTTTTGATAAGGAAAAGTATTGACATCATACCTAGATGTGTATACCCTCGAGCATGATTCCAAATTCTTGTCTAGTTTGTTTCCTAGCTTTGATTTTAGTAAGCCCAAAGCACTGAAAACTCTCTCATCCTCCACTGAACCCAATATCATGGTTTGACATAGATCAGCAAGCTTGAAGTACTCTGAAATTTCTTCATGCAACATTGTGCTTTGTTTTAGTTCTGTCCAAAGCTTTGTTGCCGAGCCCTCTTCATGTGGTTTATGCATTAATTGATATTGATGCTTCATAGTCCTTGCAAAGGTGCCTGATTGCTATCTAAGAAGACCCTAATCTAATATTCCTTTGATAGTCACTCCATTGAATTCTACAAATTTGCAAAATTCCTTTATCAAAGTCAATAGCCTTTTACGATAATCTTCCTTAGAGTTGAAGGACCAATATTGAGGAAACACAATTGCCATGGCCTCAAGCAGTTGATCATATGGGAATCATGATCTTATTTCAGAGGAAACTCTATAGGCTATGTCCCTTGCATTAGCTATTATAGACTCGACAATCTTGGTAAACTCTTCCCTTGTAACTCTTGTAGCTCGCTTCTTTGGGGCACTGTAGTACATTGGTATCTGAAATCCCCTTACACAAACACATAAATCTCCATTTTCAACGATCTTTAAATAATTATCAGGATCATCCAAATCTATTAGTTTCTGCTAGTGATTAAATCTATCATCGGATAAATTTAGGTCAGTACGATAGAGACTATCGAGGGCTTGGCATGACATTTTACGCAAGTGAGCATATTCTACAATATACATGGCTCTTTGCTGGGCTTTTTTCATAAGTAACATCATTTCTTCTAGCATGGGAAGAAGAGATGCCAAAGTCAAAAATGTCTCTAAATTGCTCAACCTCCGAAGCAGGTCACCACATCTTTGATTTTCTGCATTGTCCCAATTTTTGTACATCAGTCCAATCAAAGATTGATATTCGAAAAATACTCGATGCGTTGGTCCATCCAAAGAGATCCATCTAGTATCAACATATTTAAGAAGCTTGTTTCCATCGGTAATTCCATCAGCAAAGTGTTGAAATTCCCTAAAACATTTGGGACTTTGACAAAAATATGCGTACACCTCTCTTACTAAATCTTCAACCTTGTTTACTGAAGGAAACTTCTTCACAACTCTAAAAGCAAGATTCATCTTGTGGGCCATACAGTGAATGCCAACAACATATGGTGAACAAGAAGCTTGCATCTTTGTGCAAAGACCATTCCTTTGACCTTGCATTACTGAAGCTCCATCTGTTCCAACGCAGATCAACTTCTTCGCTATTGTCAATTCATCCATAGCTCCATATTCAATTAAATGGCTCTTTACTAACTGAAATAAAGTTTCTGCTGTCGCATTGTCTCTCAATTTAGCAACAGTTAGTAGATGTGGTTGGCGGACATTATTCTGTATAGTATAAACATGCATGCATACCCATGACGTATTATCTATTACCGTAACTTCATCTAAGGACAATGCAATAAAGGTTGACTCTTTTATTTTTCTTTGTACATCCTCTATTTCAACCTGCGTAATACAACTTGCCCATTCCCATCCACTGTTTATCGACTAATGACTGACAGGATAGTTAGGAACTTTCAGAAAGTGTAGCAAACCACTCATTTCTGGATGGTCTGTCATTGGACGCCCTCTGCTCAAAATATGGAAAACATTACTTAATTGAACAGCTTTTTCGCATTCTTCTACTTCACTTGCTTTTGCAAAAATAGCATTAATAGAACCTTGAACTTCACCAGGCTTCGTCTTAAATTTCTGAAACAAATAATATTCCTCAGCATTCCTTTTATGTTGACATTGCTCCTTTGTTTTATATCTTACCACTTTTATTTCCCTTCCATCTACTGTTGAGGTTTCGTAAATCTTACCAACATGTTTCTCTATGGTGTCTAGTTTAAGCTGCAACCGCTTTTCCTTTTTATACTTCCAACTACAAATCGTACATTTACATTCTACTGGCGGCTCACCTACAATTGGATTGTCCACGGGCTCAATGAATGGATACTTTTCTGCCCAATCAAATTTAAATCTCCTGGCCATCTCCCATTGACGATCAGTTTTTTCTTTTGATTTTCCTCTCCCTTTAGTGTTAATGTTAATTGCACCATCATCATCACTGAAGTCGATTGATTCATCCTAGTACTAGTTATTTATTGGATATTCTTCGTCAAGGTCATCTTCATTAGAGATATCAGGTTCTGCAACTTCGTCACCAGATTTATTAGGCTCCCCAATTTGTTGAATAGACTCCTGTGTAGGTTGAGATTGTACAAGTTCCTCTGATGATGTACCTTCCTCACTTTGACCAACACTGTTGCGTCTACCCCCACCAAAGTATGAAGATATATTTCTGCATTTCATTGGCCTCTCTTGGACATCTCCACCTTCATTAGTCCTCTTCCTGTTTAAATTTGACTGTGACATCTCCATCAAATTAAGGCTGCAATAAAATACTACGAACTCGTAGTCGTAGTCGTTCCGGTTCAGTACTGATCACAATTGTGAGCTCTAAGCTTAGAATCAACTGAATTATTATGCTACTAAGTACTAAATGAAAATCTCTCGAAGGCTCCTTCTTTCTGGCATGTTTCAATAATGAAACTCATATATCTTAAATAGACAACTACAAATAAACCATTTTCATATCAGCCATCAGATTTTGCCTCATAATCGGCATCGTCCATTTTAGCGAATGGGCTGACCGTTACATATGATAAGAACTAATATTTGGTGAACCCTGCGTAATTTCAAGTAATCGAGTGGGCGAATAGAGTGGGAACTTGGGACCCCATTGCGTGTGATGCATGGCGAATTAGGTCCTAGGACAAATAAAAATTTCACATAGGAAAATGGGAATTTGGCGAATGATGATCCTCGAAAGAGACACTCAATTTAATCCATGGTGAATAAGAGTAAACAGTAAAGAGAAATATGGGCGAAGAACCCGACTACCAAACTGAAATTACGTAATAATAGTGGCGAACATTCCGACCACTATATGACCATTTTATAAAATCTGGGCGAATGATCTGACCTGTATTTGATTATTTTATTCGCCAATTTCTATCACCTGATCGTGACATATTCACCAATTGGTGAATATTCGCCACTAAAAAAATCCCTGCTCTTTGTTGTTCTAAATCATATTAACAAATAGTGCCTCTTTGAAGTTCACCAATCAAAATAGTGTCTGTCTTGCTAGTTAAACTTTGTTTGATCTTCATGATCTGCTGACTTAATATGACTAACATGTTGCCATAAATGAAAACCTCAATGAATTTCCATATACACCTCTTAGCCAAATTGCTATATATATATAGACACACACACACACACACACAAGAAATTTCACATGAAAAATTACAAGAAAAATTACTAGGGTTTCAACAATTGATAAAGATAACCATATATCATTTTCTTGAATACAAAAGGTAAAGGGTGATATTGAAACCCTCAAATACGAATACTAGAATTTATGAACGAATCCAAGAATGAAATAAACACAAAAATACGTCTATTATCAAACCCTTGCACATAGAAGATACAACACAAACAATCTTTTTAAAAAATAAAGAATACATATAATTCAAACCCTACCTTAATAACACTGATCGATCTGGAAACAATAAAAATTTGAGCAATTCGAAAATAATCCAAGATTTCAACAAAAGGAATTTACTCCAAAACCCAGACCAAATTCTTGAAACCTGTATTTGAAGAATAATGGCCAAATCCTCCTAATAAAGGAAGAGAACCTGGAACTAGAACTCAACCATGCAAACATGGAACTCAACTTAACTCCTAAAACTTTATTATTATCAATTTCCTTTTGCACGATTTTCAATTTAATAATTAATAACTTAATGTACTTTCACTCAATTCAAATTAAATTAATGTTTCTTATTTTTATCAATTCACTTAACTATTAAAAGTTACTTTATTCTTTTATTTATTTTAATCGATTGTGCAACATAGTTGCATATCAATTATAACTAAAAGAATATTATTTTAATCATAATATTATTTATCCAATTGATACTTTATTATCAATTAATAGATTTTATCTTTAATTAAAATGTTAAATTTAATAATTAATTAGAACTTTTATTTCCACAATTAGACTTTTAATGAAGTCTTTTGGTTAATAAGTATATTTTAATTAATTTCCATTAATTAAATACCCTCACATTTAATTTTCTATATTTCATAAGATTTAATTATCAAACCACATAATTAATCTCAGTAAATCATTCAACCATTTCACAACAATCACATCAACCACATAACCAACCAAAGAACAAAAAAATCAACATAACCTAATAAAACAACAATCATGCTCAAAGAAAAAGGCTCATGAATCTATGTCACCTGGACGAATTCAGAGAGATAATAAATCATAAAATTGTCCACTATTTCAGGACAATAAAATAGTTTAGGTTGGGATTCAAACTTGAATGTTATCTACCCCTCTTACCACTGAGACATTGTGATAGGGAACACTCACCCTTATTATTCAAGGAAGTCAATGTTTGGTGTTTGCAAACCTACATAAAAGACAAGCATGTACATCCATATATATATATATATATATATATATATATATATATATATATATATATATATATATATATATATATATATATATATATATATATATATATATATATATATATATATAATTTTAGTTACTTTGATGATTATTATTTATATATTTAAAATGTCAGTTATCGAGACATCGTGTGGATCCCATAAGCATGTAACTACGACTTCGTCCCTCAACCACATCAAACACGTTAAATAGAAAGGTAAAACATACATGATAGCCATACACGTGCAAGTATAAGGTAAGTAAAACCATGAAGATAACTGACATTTTAAACATATAAATAATAATCATCAAAGTAACTAAAATTATGTAATTGTAAACATATGACATCTCATGACTATCCAATATCAAATAACCATGTAATGTCATACATCCATAACCTCATAATAAAGTTGAAATAATCAATGCATACATGAAAGTGGCCTAAAAGAGTTTGGAAATATAAAACTGAAAAAGTAAACTATGGGTGGGCACTACATTCACCTCCCCTAGTATTAGGCTTACTCTTGGAATCCTACAAACAAATAGGGATATAAATTTTGTAATCTTGCTCCCTCCTCCCAAGTCATTGATGACTCATCAGTAGGGTCCCATTAGACCCTTACCTCCTTGATGGCGTGATCCCTGAGGATAAACTCCTGCTGCTAAAGTATGTGAACGGGTTCTAAAGCTAGCTGTGTGTCCTCTACTTGTAATGCATTCTACTCAAGAACATATGGAATATACTGTCTAAGTACTAAAACATTGAAAACAACATGAATGCAAGATAAGTTGGTCGACAAAGAAATATGGTGAGCAACTGGTCCTATCCTATCAAGAATCTCAAATGGGCCAACAAAATGAGGTGCCAACTTTGAACCCTTTCCATAACAGATTAGAATCTTCTATGAACACACTCTCAAAAACACCTTAACACCAACTGTAAACTATATATCCATCATATGAGCAATTTCCTACTTCTTCTATCTATCCTGGGTTGTCGTCACATGCTCACAGATGCACTCCACCTACTATTCCATGTCTCAAAGCATCTTAGGACCTAAAAAAATATTATCCTCTAGCCTATCCCAACTCAAAGGTGTATGAGAAGGATGACCATACAAATCCTGAAAAGGTGACATACCAATTGAGCCATGATAACCATTGTTATAAGAAAAATCAACCAAATATGAATAGTCCTTCCAATGAGTTTGTATATCCATGATATACATCCTTAATATGTCCTCTAACACTTGATTAAACCACTTTGTCTGTCCATCGATCTGAAGGTGATATGTCAAACTAAAATTCAGCTGTGCTCCATGATCATGCTGCAAAGAAGTCCTAAATGCAGAAGTGAATGTTGGATCCCTATTTGATATAATCTTGTGGGGAATACCATGTAGTCTCACAATATCATGCATAAAGACTCTAGATACTAAAGTTGTTGTATAGGATGCTCTCATAGGAGAAAAGTGTTTCGTCAATCAGTCAAAAGTGACCATGATGGTATCATGTCTACAAGGAGTCATAGGCGAACCCACGATGAAATCCATCAAGACAATATCCCATTTCTATGATGGAACAAGATTATGTTGTAAAAGTCATGTTGTATGTTGATAGTATACCTTAACCCTCTAACACTCTAGACATATTGCCACAAAATCAGCAATGTTATGCTTCATACTTAACCAATCATATAGTCGTTGAAGGTATGCATGCATCTTCTTGACACCTCGATGTTCTGAGTAAGGTGCACGATGAGCCTCAAATAAAATCAAGGTACAAATGTCATTTGATGGTGGTACTTGTATTTGGCTCATGTAACCCAAAAGACTATCTGACTCCAAAACATAACCTGAAAACTTGCCTTACAAAGATCTCCCTGACTCAATCTCAGTTCTCACTTCCTTGTACCAAGTATCTCTAGGAAGTTCCTGGAGTATATGACTCTGCAATTCTACACCAAGAGTCAAAGTTGAAATATCATGCCTACTACAACTCAAGGGGTTAGAAACCACATTATCCTTACTTTGGATGTACTTGACCTCAAAGTCACACTCACAAAGAAACTCCATCCATCACCTTTGCCTAGCATTCAGATTAGGTTGGGTAAAGATATACTGCAAATTGTGATGATTACTATGAAGCTCAAATCAATGTCCCAATAGAAAAAATCTCCATCAGAATAATGCATGAACTAATGTGGCTAACTCAAGATCATGTGTAGGATAGTTCAATTCTTGATCCTTGAGTTTGCGAGATTCATAAGAAATCACACGCCCTTCTTGCATAAGGATTGCTCCAAGACCTTCCAAAGAAGAATCAACACACACCATGAAATCACCCAAAGGGTCAGGTATTTCTAGAATAGGTTCAATAGTCAAATGATCCTTGAGGTT
Organism: Chamaecyparis obtusa; assembly: GCA_027943335.1. Lineage (NCBI taxonomy): Eukaryota > Viridiplantae > Streptophyta > Pinopsida > Cupressales > Cupressaceae > Chamaecyparis > Chamaecyparis obtusa. The sequence continues at coordinate 442,709 of BSBK01007625.1, forward strand.
CTGAAAATCCTTTTCACACTTCTCTATCCAAACATACTTCTTCCCTTTCCTTTGAAGATAAGTATTATGATATGCAACTCTAGAGAAGTCCTTAACAAACCTGTGATAATATCTCACCAAGCCCATGAAACTATGAACCTTAGACACATTAGTGGGGCTTGGCCAATCTACCATATCCTAAATCTTTGAGGAATCTATTAAAATACCCCCACCTATGATCACATGTCCCAAATATTGAACCTCAGACTGAAAGAAGTCACACTTTTTCTTATTGGTATACAACTAATTGTCACGAAGACACTTCAAAACCAGTCATAGATGTTCCTCATGCTCTTTTATGGATTTAGAATATATTAATATGTCATCCAAGAAGGTGAGAAAAAAATGGTCAAGGTAAGAATGGAATTCTTCATTCGTTAGGCACATGAAAACATATGGAGCATTTGTCAAACCAATGTGAACTCATAATGTCCATAGCGAGTGCAGAATGCAGTCTTGTGAATATATGCATAAATATGTAACTGATGGTATCTTGATTTGAGATCAATCTTTGAGAATACCTTGGCCCCTTTTATTTGGTCAAAGATATCATCAATCTTTGGCAAAGGATACCTATTCTTGATCATTACCTTGTTCAATTGTCTATAGTCGATGCACAAGTGTAAAGATCCATCTTTCTTTTTAATGAAGAGTATAGGTGCTCCCCATGGAGAAACACTTGGATGAATACTAAGCTTCACCAAAAGATCATGTAAGTGGATCTTAATCACACTCAACTCTTGTGTGGTCATCTGGTAAGGAGCTATGGATATAGGTTGTACTCCCGAAATAAGATCGATGCAAAAATCTATGTCACGCTTTGGTGGCATACCCAAAATCTCACTAGGAAAGACATCAATGGATTATTGAAGAGTGGGATGATCAAGAGTATTCTCCTTAGTTTCAAATTCAGCCAGTTCATTCATAGTTATAATAAAAACCTGACAACCCTTTCACATGCTTCACTTAAGTTGCATAGAGGAAATCATACGAAGAGATATAGGACACTAAGCTCCCACAATCTTAAAACAAATAGGAGATAATAAAATGTGATATAATCACAAAATAATAGTCTAAAATACAAGAGTGTTATATGTCTAAGTTTTATTTCAAGTTTTAACTACTAGACATCTAATGGGTGTATAAAAATTCTTAGAGTTCCTAGTGTAGAAACACGGGCTCTAATACCAAGTGTAATGCCCTATTAGGGAACCCAGGAGAAATTAACCTAAAATCTGTTACTAAGTTTACAAAATAATTTTTTTCTTAAGAGTTTAAAAACAATATTGAATAAAAAAGTGGAAGCAATAACATAAATTCAATACATACTCATATATACAATCTCATTTACAAATTACAAATCTCAAGGGTTCCTTGACGTAGAAAAATGTAAATACAATTTAATTTATTAAGTATAGTAATCATGTAAATCTTCCACATAATGAAACTAAAGTACATCATCTCATAAAGAATAAATAAATACATATGAACCATAAGGTATACATGATAACCCACATCCATTGCACAAGTCGCAAGGTATGTAAATATATTCTAAGTACAAAGATCAAATACAATAAAAAGGAAGAATGGGAACCAATCTTCAAGGATGAAAGAATAAGGAACAACTATGCAATAAGGATCATCCAACACTGGTACAAGAATGTTAGAGTCTCAAATGGTAAGAGAATCACTACCTCTTGACCTTGTGAAAACATGAGGTTCCATTCCCACCGTGCCGAGGAGATAATATTAGACCCCACTCGGATAACAATTCCAAAATCAATCATCAGGTAAAACTAAGCAAGGGATATTGAAAGCTTCCTATTTCAAAGGTACAACTCAAAAATACAAAGGTACACATACTAATCTAGAGGAAACCAACACAAGTAGGATACCTAAGATGAAATTAGGGAAGTGTAATCAGTTATGTCAACCCCTTGGGACGATCTCATTGGACTTTGACTCCCAAGTGTAAACATATGTGGAACCTGAAATCCTCTCATGTAGACAAGGATAACTGATCACGTCAAAACTCACCCTCACTACTAGATGGGCAAGCATCTTCTCCCACTCTCATCCTTCGCCTATACTATCACTCAAGGCATGGACGAGGAACACAATATCTTATTAATTTGTTTTAAAACCCCATTTAATGTATTATATTATCACTTTTTAAGTAGCTTACTAAGGATACCTAGGTAGCCACTTCTAGGCTCCAATGCCTCCAAAGCAAGACACTTCCCCTCTAACACCTAGACAACCTACCCTAAGCTCATAAGTCTCAATAACATCTCATATATCATCGTAAATAATAAAAGTCAAGATCTCATTCCATAATTCCATAAGAACACACATAACCAAGTTCCATCACATATACATCATAAAAATTTCACATAGGAAAAAATATAATCAAGAGCTTCCATAAGGTTGGGTTATAACAAAATCAAATGTCATACAAGTATGCAAGACAAACAACATAACACAATTTCCATAATCCCGCCTATGTTAACAATCCTAAAAGGATGACGTAAAAAGATTCCCTCTTAACCCACAATCACATAAGGAAAAATATTCATAAGAATTTATTAATAATAAACTAATTTGTAAAACACCCTTATAGAAATTAATTTATTAAAATAATCACTTAACACAACTATAATTACATCTCCAAAATAAATTCCATTAATAAGAAAATCAATTTATAATGTCATTTAAAATAAATTGATTCCAAAATAAATAATTACTAAAACAATATAATTTCATAATAAAATCCTCGATTTAAAACTTAATCCTAAAATAATAAAATATTATTCTTTTTATTTAAAACATATATTTTTAAAGATAATAAAAATAATTTTTAAAATATTTTATAAATTATAATATATATATATATATATATATATATATATATATATATATATATATATATATATATATATATATATATATATATATATATATATATATATATATATATATATATATATATATATATATATATATATATATATATATATATATATATATATATATATATATATATATAATACACACACACACACACACACACACACACACAAACATATAAATAAAATATAAATCAAAACAAAAATAAAATAAAGAAAAGTCCTTTTGGGGGGAAGGGGGAGACGTACCCGCACCCTCCTATCACACTGCGCGACTCCCAAAGGCTATCGTCAACAATTTTGTTGTTGTGCGGTAACACAAGCTATTTTGTGATAGAATGGGCTACCGCTGGCAACTTGTGAGATTGCTACAAGGGTCGGGGGAGGGAGGGGTAAAACCCTCCCACCCCTATCTGTCTCTCTCTCTCACACAAACACAAGAAATTTCACATGAAAATTTACAGGAAAAATTACTAGGGTTTCAACAATTGATTAAGATAACCATGCATCATTTTCTTGAAAACAAAAGCTAAAGGGTAATATTACCCTCAAATATGAATACCATAACTTAAAAATGAATCCAAGAATGAAATAAACATAAAATACATCTATTATCAAACCCTTACACATAGAAGACATAATGCAAACAATCTGTGAAGGAATCTTCGGAAGAAGATAATGTTCTTACCCCTCACTCTCTTCAAAAGGAGACAGTTCAGGGCCTAAGAGAATCAAAGGTGGTAAGAAAAGAGGTAGGAAATTAGTCCAAAAACTATGGGAAGAAGTGGGCAACATGAAAGGATAGAGGAAATTAAGATATGGGAGGGACCTTTTCCCTCGTGGCAAACAATGCATCTCCTTACATGGAATGTTAGGGGCTGTAACACCCCTGATAAAAGACATTTGATCAATGGTGTTTTGATCAAAATAAACCAGATATAGTTTGTTTATAGGAAACCAAAGTGAGCAAGGAGGTGGTTTCTAGATTATTAGGGGTTAGATTTAGGTGGTCTAGTTGTTTTGTGGATTCAGATGGTGCTTTAGGGGGTTTGGGATTTTTATGGAACCCTAGATCAGTAAAAGTGGAAGTGGTTGATCAAGGGAAAAAATGGATGATGATTTATGTTCATCTCCTTCTTTAGAATGTTTGTTTCTACATGGTTAATGTGTACGACCCAACCAGCTCTGAGGCCAAAAAGGAAATATGGGATAAATTGACAGAGGTTTGTAGTACTATTCAGCATGAAAGTGTTGTTATGGTTGGAGATTTCAATGCTACTCTTGAACTGGAAGATAAAAGAGGTGGCATGGGTAGATTGGGGAGAGTCCAAATAGATTTCCATGATTTTGTTTCTAACAACGAGCTTTGGGAAATCAGGCCAAAGAAAGGAAAATTTATATGATCTAATCGCAGAGCAAACTTCTCTAGTATCAAAGAGATATTAGATCATTTTTTTATTGGGGGAGCTTGGGTTAACATGTTAGTGGTGTTTGAAGCTAAGATCCTCCCTTTTTCTACCTTTGATCATTTCCCAGTGCTAGTCAAGATCGTCAAAGATGGTACACCTTGTCAGAACTCTTTCAAGTTTGAACAAATGTGGATGAGGGAGGAAGGTTCTTTTGAGATGGTTTAGGATTGGTGTCTCTTGACTCCTGCTATTGAAGGTAATTAGAGTTTTAATTTTTTTTAAAAGCTCCAACATATTAAGAATTTTCTTAGACTTTGGAACAAAGATCATTTTAAAAACATCTTCAAAGAGAAAGAGATTATTGAAGGCCAGCTTACGACACTAAATTACAAGGTTATCGAAGATGGTATGGACGAGGTTGATTTTGAGACTGAAAAATATTTGACAAGGAAGTATGGGGAAATTTCAGCTCATGAGGAGGTCTTCTAGAAACATAAATCTAGAGAAGCTTGGCTACGTGTTGGAGACAAAAATACTAAATTCTTCCTTTGCTCTTCTAAAACTAGAAGATCCATCGATAGAATCTTAAACTTCAATCCCCCCAAGGAAGAGATATTTTTGACCCCTAGGAGATCAATACTCAGATTGTGGATTATTTCTCTCAGCTTTGGAGTGCAGAGGATTCTGCTAACATTGTGCATAGGGCCAATATTCTGGATGCTATCGAACCATTCCTTTTAGAGATGAACAATAACATGTTGATAGCAAAAGTTAGTATGAAAGAGTTAAGAGTTGTTTTTGGGTTGGCGGGTGATAAGGCTCCGGGCCTTGATGGATTTCAGGCCTTCTTTTACCAAAAATTATGGGCTATCATTTGTAAGGAGCTTCTTGGTGTGGTTGAGGAATCTAGATATTGTGGTTTTTCTTTGAAGGACTTTAACAATACTCTGGCCACTCTTATTCCAACAAAGATAAGGCCGAAAGGCTTGAGGATTTTTGACTAATCTCCCTGTGTAATACCACCTATAAGATTATCTAAAAAATTCTTGCAAACAGGTTGAAAAAAGTTCTTGATAAGCTGATTTCTCCAAAATAGAGTGGCTTCACCCCAGGTGTAATACCCCTCTAACCCTAATATAAGTTTTGTGTTTTTGAAAGAATTAAGATCCTTCGATATTTTCTTACAGCTTAAGTTGTACATGATACTTGTTTGATCTATTCCTATAGTTGTTTATAATAATTTCATAAGCTAGTACTCAATGATTCTAATATCAGACATACTATCTAAAGGTATCATTTTTGTATGTATTTATCTCCATGTATGTATTGAGTACCTACAAGACCTTTATGAACATAGTTAGGATGTTATATGATATGTACTTGATAGATATATATAAGTGGTTATTTATATTTTCTTCTATTAAGGTTACTTTGGATGAATCTTGTATCTCACTTGATGATTTGATTATGTTGATTTATTATTCGTATTGATAAGAGACTAACACAATGCTTGAGATTCTAACCTTCGTTATGATGATGCTACATGCTTTGAGTATATATATACATGATGTGTTTTCATGATTCAGGACGAAGTCGTAGTTACTCACATAGCTGAGGTCCACACGATGTATCGATCCTGGTCATCTGTCTGCAATGTTTTCTTTTATATGTATATTCGTGCATATGTATTTCTTCTTTGTGATGCAGGCTTGCAGGTACCGGGCATCGACTTCGCCTGGCTTCACAGGTCTGAGCATGCCCTCAAATCCTCGATGGTTATTGTTATGGAGATAGTACTAAGGCCCCTACATGAGTCTTCCTTTGTCATTATTCCAATTTTGGAATATTAGGGTTCCTTCTTTGTCAGTCAACCGTTGGGTCAAAAACCCAGATCCAATGCACCCGGTTGGGCATGGTTGTAGTTAGTGCCTTGTGGCCACTTGAATTCATTTGGTTGTATGATTTGTTTACTCATTTTATTTATTTCTCCTTCTTGGTATGATTCTTAGTTAATCTTTCTATGTTGTGTTTCAGGAGTTTGGCTTGACTTTCCTTGTTGACTTTGGTTGACCTTGTTTGATCTTATGGTTTTCTCAATATGTTTCATAGTTGATTTTTATGGCCTCTTTCGATGATTAGATTTATTTTGAGGCATGCGATTTTATTCTACCTCAGTGTTATATCCTATAGTAATTATAAATAGGCAATAATATTGTGATCTATTACTTCATAATCTTATAGATTATAGTGTTTGGTATTTGGCATGTATCTATATAAATATAAATATAAATATATATATATATATATATATATATATATATATATATATATATATATATATATATATATATATATATATATATATATATATATATATATATATATATATATATGGAAATATATATATGGGTGCACACATATATGTATTTATATATATATAATTTATATGTGATTATATGTTAATTATTGTAGATATTGTTGATGGTGTATATTTTGGGATTAATGTAAATTATAATATTATTAATAATTAAATATTAAATAATGCGAGGTATATTATTCTCAATTGTTAATTATTAATAATGATGATAGGTTATATATATAGATATTGATGTAATTAATGATGGCATATGCATATATGTTAGGATAATATTACATTAGTGTATGAATGAATACAAATAATCTTTTATTGTATATTTGAGTAATATAGTTGTATGATATTAAGTTATTTTATAATACCCTTTAGTTAAGAGTTAGTTGGGAGTTGGTTACTTTTCCTCTCAACCTTTGGAAATCTATTTATATGCACTACTTTCTCATTTGAAGAGAGGGGATTTTGGGGCTGAAGCATTGAGGAGAGGATGGCCTTAATTTTCATGGTGATTTTGGAGAGAAAACTTGGAGATGTGAGGGAGATTTTGTAAGCATATGTCTTTAAGAATTTTTGGTTATCTTTGCTTTTGGGAGAGAGACATTTTTGTGAGAATTTCAGTAGTTGAGAGAGAGATTCTTTACTGTGGAATTATTTCTTTCTTTCATGGAGATTTCTGAAAGTGGATAGGGTTTGAAGGATGCATCTCAAGTTTGGATTTGTCTTCTCTTTTGTTTCCTTCCTTCTTCGATTCAACCTTCGTAGGACATGAGGTATGGATTGAATATTTTAGTTACTTGATGTATCTGATAGATTATAGATCTATTTATATATTATTATTATTTATTATATCTGTACTTTTCATTTGTATGGTTATTTTAAAGTTTTGAGTTTTTGTTTGTAAGAATTGGCATGTGTTTTCCTAGGGTTTTTAGCAACCCATTTTTTGATATCTATTATTATAACAATTTAAATTTCATCTGAGGTTTTACTAAATTGATTTTATAGAAGTAAAATTCACAGATTTAAAATGGGTATCTCTCTGATTTTATTTTTAGGGTCGAATTAATGCCTTATTTTTGACATTTTGGCAGACTATGCCTGTCCATTCTCGATTCCAAATTTTCTGTCAAATGTATTCATATGCTACAGGCTGATATGATTATATAAAAGTTTGAATTTGATATAAAAGATTCTCCTAAGTCTTATCTTTCATTTCCAATTGGTTTGGAGAATTTTTATTATGTTTTGTGAAAATTACAACCGTTTTAGTGAAGGCAGGTCTGAACCCTAACCAGAGTTTTCTGTTTTAAACCAGAAGTCATAACTTTCTTTCCCACCATTGGATCTTCCTAAAAATAAAATTGAAATTCCATAACTATGTTATCTAAATCTCCACCGAAAAGATTGCCTTTATTATTTGTTTTGTGGAAGATATGGATGATTGTTCTATGATGACTATTCTTTGCATTCAATCCTTGCTTGAAATAATTCAGTTTAAGAACATCATTAAGTTTTAAGGTTTCGTATGGTTACCAGAGGCTATTAGAATTTGATTTTGGTTAATTGGATCTATGTATACTCTGAATATGTTTATAATATCACTTGGATGTCTTCTTATATGTTTGGAACATTTTGAATGCCATATTGGGTTTAGGGTTGTCAAGTGGACTAGGGACAACATATGTTTTCCTAAACTCAATCAAATGTTGTTATGGAATTGATATGAATTCTTGATGATGAATCTATTATGTTCTTATGATTTTTATATATATGTTAGGGAACCTAAGTACACTAGGTGAGTGGCTCATAGTGAGGGGCCGGGGCCCTAAGTGGCTAGTACCAGGATAACCTACTATGAGTTATTTAATCAAGTGATAACCTAAATAAATGAATTGGGAATGGGAGATTATTGGAATGGGAAATTACACACTAATCAAGATTAATTGTGCCTCTCCCATTCCTTTAGTGCTATTAAAGACTAAGGATGGGAGTGGGAGAAGGTACCTATGCGTAGGTACGATTGGATGACCTTGTCTGTACGAGAGGCATTCGGTTCCACATGTGCCTACTTGGGGGCCGGGGCCAAGAGTGGCTAGTATCAAGACAACCCAAGGGGTGAGGGCTATGCGATGAAACTCACCTAGCTTGTAGCTTAGAGTCTCTATCAAATTTGATCATGCCTCTGGTATTCCTTGTGGTCTTCTTGTCTTTTCTTTTTTTGTTGTGACTTTGGGGAACTTTTATCACCACCTTAGGAATTTCCTAGTTGTTACCTCTTGTATGGGCCTTTGGTTCTATCTCCTAGCTCGGGGGAGTGGGCCTATTGGTTCCACATGGTTGGGTGGTTAATATTTATATCGAGGTATTGATCGTGATTCTTTGGATGATCCTAGCACATATTCCATTCCAGATCTGCAGTTGAAGATTTCTTATTGGATATTTTAATATGAGATGTACTTATGTATTTGTATTCATGTAATTTTAATCTCCTAAAAGGAGTCTTGTAGTATTGATGTAATCTCAATTCAAAGCAATGCATAAGGGAATGGGTAGTTCTAGGTAAAAGAAAGGGAAAAGAATGTGGAATATTGGACATGTTACTAGCATTAAAAGAAAGTGTTTATGTTATTTATCCTATCCTCTTATGTTGTCCATGTGTAAAGGAAATAATCTTAAATATAATTATATATAATGATGTATCACAACAATAATGTATTCTCTCTTGATGAAAGAATTCAAGGAAATTATTGAGAAATGATAGATTAGTGATTGGAATTATTAACAATGAATGGTTATGAAACAATGCAATAGATAGTAATTTGATTTTAATGTTAATACTTGGTTCATGTTAATGAAGTACCTAGGATAATGCCTACCTTAATGAATATTAATCTCTTACCTAAATTATTAGAGAAAAAGTGATATAAAGGATAGTAGATGTAGATGAAATCAATATGAATTTATGGAATGAGTTGGTAAAAGGAATAATGATGTTGGATGATTAACTTATGTTTAATAAAAGAAATAAGTTAGGGACATTTAACTTGATGCATTAAAATGAACGTAGATCTTTTAAGCTCATGATTCCATGAATATCTTATGCATGTAAATGGTTTATATGATGTTTCTTTAGTAGCGATGTTGGGGAACCCGTGAGGACTTAAGTTGTATAAATATTACATTCAAGTAGTAGAAAATTATTTCTTCTTTTAGAAATATGAAGTGTAATGATGAATATTATTCTAGTTAAAATTAAAAAAAAAAAAGAAATTTACTACTTACATTTTATAGAGGTTTATGTCTTGTCCTCTTGGGTTTCCTGGTGGGGCGTTACACCAGGGAGACAAATTGATGATGGCATCATTATGGCGCATGAGATGATTCACTCTATCACCAGTAGCAAGAAGAGTGCTATGTTGTTGAAATTGGATATTGGGAAAGTGTATGATAGGGTGGACATACCCTTTCTGTTCAAAGTCTTACAAAGATTTGGCTTCTACAACAAATGGGTGTCATGGATCAAAAGTATGATAGGAGATTACATAATGTCTCTTCTAGTCAATGGTAGCCCACAAGGGTTTTTTTCTACTTCTCGGGGGTTGTGCCAGACAGATCCTATTGCCCCCTTCCTTTTCATTTTTCTTGTGGAGGTCCTAGGTAGGAGTATTATAAAACAAAGAGATCAGGGATGCTGGTTTGGTTTGAGGTTGGCTGCAGATTGTACTCCAACCACCCATTTGTGGTTTGTGGATGCCACCTTTTTAGCTGGTGAAGCATCTCTTAGAGAATCTAGAGTGATGAAATCTATGTTGGCCTCTTATAGGATGGCATCGGGTCACTATCAAATCAGATAAATTAGAGATTTTCTTCTTCAATATCGGTGTCAATGTTCAGTAGGAGATTAATGATGTCTTTGGTGTTTGCAAAGGTAAGCTTCCCAGTAAACTTTTGGGTGTCCCCCTTTTTGCAGGTGTAGGTAGGACATCCCTATGGGATCATTTGGTCGACAAATGTGGTAAAGCTATGGAAGGATGGAAATCCTGGTGGCTTACCTTTGCCAAAAGAATTACACTTCTCAAATCAATGGTGTCGGCCATCCCAGTTTATTCTATGTCTTGCAACTAGATTCTAGTTAAGGTGATCAAATAGATTGCAAATGAGAAAGTTCCTTTGGAATGACAACAACGAGCATGATAAATTCCCTCTCCTTACATGGGATAATGGGTGTAAACCAAAATATTTTGGTGGTGTTGGTTTGAGAAATTAGAGACTCATGAATGAAGCCTTAGGTGCCAAGCTATTGTGGGACATGTATAATAAGCTGAACCTGAGATGGGTCCAATTACTCAATAATAAATATCTAGATGGGGATAGCATGGAATCTATTTTAAAGGTTGCCAATCCACCTCGTGGCTTGACCCTTTGGAACTTCTTTGTTAGTTGTCGGCTAGTCATCGTGGATCATGTGTCGTGGCTGATTGAAAATGGTAGGAATGTAGATTTTTGGCATGACTCATGGGATGGTTTAGATCCCATGGAGTCTTTCTTGAATAATGATCAAGCTATGCTCACTACAAAGATGAGATGGGAGTCTAAAGTGAGGGACTATGTGCATTTGAACTACAGTGTTGTGGGGGTTGGGATGCGTTGTAAAGACCCTACTACCCTAGGCTTGGAGCCTAATATTTCAAGGATATTTAAGAAATTGCTAGACCAAAGAGTGGTTGTGCTTAGTGAAGAGGATGACATGATCATTTGGTGTTGTGCTAGTAGTGGTTACTATGTGGCAAGCTTGGGTTATAAAGTATTAACTCATGAAGTTTCAAGGGAGAAGTGGGCCCTCAAAATTTGTTGGCATCAAGCGTGTCTCCCTAAGGCAAGGGATTTCATGTGGTTAGCAAGGAATTAGGGGTGAATCCTTATAGGAGATAGGCTGCAAAAAATGGGTTTTGCAAGTCCATTTAAGTTTTTTTTTTGTCATGAGTCCGAGGAGAACGTCGATCATCTACTCCTCAACTGCAAATCTTTACAGAATGCTAGGAGGTTATGTTAGATAAGTGAGGGTGGGTTGGCCCACTTCCTAAAAAATTTCAAGATATCTTGGAATATTGGCCAGATATTAGACATCTATCAACCTTTGCTTCTATTTAGACAATTAGTCCTTGGACAATGGCATGGGAGATTTGGAAAGATGAAAATTATAAAATCTTTCAAGATAAGGAGGAAAATTGGTCTCGCTTCTCTTAGAGATTGGAAAGTGCAATCTCAGAATTAGTAAGTAATGTAGCTACTTAGATCAATGTGACAAAGATGCATTTCACTAGGAATGATTCAAAGCTACAGTTGAATTGGCCCTCAATTTGTTTTAGGCATGTTCATGGGTAGTTTAGGGTTGATCCTTCACCTTTGGGGCTTGCTATAGTTCAAGATGAGAAGAAGCTTGATGAAGGTTGGGTGAAAGTGTAGTTTGATGGTACTTCTAAAGGTAACCCAGGTAAGAGTGGTGCAGGATGGTGAAAGGTACTAACAACATAGCAGAATGCTCAACTACCATTTTTGCTCTCCAACTAGCCAAAAGAAAGGGTTTAAAAAAATCCACCTCCAATGAGACTCAAAAATCATAATTAATGGGATTTACAAAGGGAGAATGGAATCTTGGTTCCTTGATCGACATATTAGATACATTAGGAGGATGTTAGAAAGTTATGAAGACTTTGCAGTCTCACATACTCTGCATCAAGGTAATCAAATTGTAGATAAATTAGCAAATGTGGGAGTGAATTTGGATGACAAGTTAGAGTTGGTCGAGGATTTTGATCACTTGCCTTTGTCCACCCATGATTTTTTTGGATGACTTGTAATGATAATTAGGTACCCCCAAATCTCACCCTTAGGCAAATATCAGTGGTGGTGCATGAGAGGCTTATAGCCAAGTAAGTCGAAGGGATAAATGCAATAAATGCACTCATTTTTGGGTAGAGAGCCAGGAACTCTCTCGATGATCAAAGAACTATATTTTGTTTCAATAGATTTGTAAGGTGCATTCTAAGTGCAGAGCAATTGTGTAGAGGGCACCATGGAGGCAAATTTCTTCTTGAATACTCCAAAAGAAAAAAAAACACCCAGGTTTAGATCGGCTATAACTCCACGCAGGTTGGAGATGGTTTTCAAAATTGATGATGAATGTGTTCACATCTTGGAAAAACTATTTGGTAAAGAGTTCCTTGAAGGAAATTTTCGCCCTTGCACTAATGTGGATATCTCATCTATATTTTGTGCTTGGGCTTTTCAGCTTGCCAAAGACAAACAAGAGGCCCCTCACATGATTGAACTTTGCATCAAGCCTATATGGCAGGTGGGTGTTGAGCACTGGTTGAATATGACAGAGATTGGTGTTGGTTTCCTTGTTTCTGAGAGTTGCTGCCATTGCGTTAGTGGTGCAAGAGCATATTTCCAACCCTTTATGGTTTTTGGGGTGGCAACGCCTTCCATCCAATGCGTGGGTGAAGCAAGGACTGCTTGGATGGATTCACTGGCCTTTGTGAACCAATGGGAGGTTGACCATCGAAGACTTATAGAGGAAAGAAAGTGCAAGAGGAAGCACACTACAAGAATTGTCTGTGAGTGTGAGGGGAAGATCTCCAAGGTGGTGTCAAAACCTATTCTTGGAAAGACCAAATCCAAGGTGGATACAGCTGGTGGGATCATGTTGAATGAGTCCCGTGAAGAGATGCTGGCAAAATGGGATTTTTCAGGGTAGTGACCCAATATATGCTTGTATGGAATGCATGCCCATTTGTCTAGTAGGGCTATGTCTATATTTTGAGGGTTATTTCAGGTGGATGAAGTGTTTTGAAATTTCTAGAGGAATGATGTGTCAATTGGTCTTTAGTGAAGCATCCATGCTTATGGCCTTTTTGAATGTAAACTCTTACTTTTAAGCAATAAAATTATCACTTATCAAAAAGAAAAAAACACCGATCTATCTAGAAATAGTAACAATTTGAGAAATTCCAAAATACTCAAGGCTTTCAAAAAATTTCTTTTATTCTCAATCCCAAACCAAATTCTTGAAACTTGTGTGGGAAGAATAATGACCAAATCCTGCTAATAAAGGAAGACAACCTGGAACTAGAACTCAACCATGCAAACCTGAAACTCAACTTAACTCCTAAAACTTTGTTATTATCAATTTATTTTTGCATGATTTTTAATTTAATAATTAATAACTTAATGCACTTTCACTCAATTCAAATTAAATTAATGTTTCTTATTTTTATCAATTCACTTAGCTATAAAAAAATACTTTATTCTTTTATTTATTTTAATCGATTGTGTAACTTAATTGCATATCAATCGTAACTAAAAGAATATTATTTTAATTATATTATTATTTATCCAATTGATAATTTATTATCAATTAATAAATTTTATCTTTATTTAAAATTTAAAATTTAATAATTAATTAAATCTTTTATTTCTACAACTAGATTTTTTAATTAAGTCTTTTGGTTAATAAGTGCATTTTAATTAATTTTCATTAATTAAATACCCTCACATTAATTTTCTATATTTAATAATATTTAATTATCAAACCACATAATAAATCTCAATAAATCACTCAACCATTTCACAATAATCACACGAACCACATAACCAACCAAAGAAAAGAAAAACCAACTAAACCTAATAAAACAAAAATCATGCTCAAGGAAAAAGGCTCATGAATTCATGTCACCTGTACAATCTTGGAGAGGCAATAAATCAGAAACTTGTCCACTATTTTAGGATAATAAAATGGCTTAGGTTGGGATTTGGACCTGAATGTTATCTCCCCTCTCTTACCATTGAGACATTGCAATAGAGCACACTCATCCTGATAATTTAGGGAAGCTAATGCCTAGTCCTGCAAACCTACATCCAAGACAAGCATGTACATCCACACACACACACACACACACACACACACACACACACACACACACACACACACACACACACACACACATATATATATATATATATATAAACAAGCAATAACAAGGGTTAGGACATCATGTGGAAGCCACAAGCAATTAATAATGACTACATCCCTCAACCACATCAAACACATCAAATAGAAAGGTAAAACATACATGATAGACATGCAAATGCAAGTATGTGGTAAGTAAAATCATGAATATATGACATTTTAAACATATAAATAATCATCACCAAATTAACTAAAATCATCTAACTATAAACATATGATATCTCATGACTATCCAATATTAAATCACAGTGTAATGTCATACATCCATAACCTCATAATAAAGTTGAAATAATCAATGCACAGATGAAAGAGAGAGAGAGAGAGGAATACAATATTATCATTTAAAGAAATCTATTATTGTAGTTATAGACAAAATGACTACACTTCCACTATCATTTACAATTACAAATGAAATGACTACACAAATGTTCTTCTACTATCTAATTATACAATCTTCCACTTCTACTTTGCAAATCGTAGTGTTGGAATAATTTTGTAACTCCTTGATTTCTTTTTTATGTACATGAAATCTCCAATTCGTGTTGGCACTATATAGAATGCCTCTTAATGTAATTACACTAAGAGGCATAAACCTACAATGGCATCAATCCCTTCTATAGGAGGTCATCCAAAAAAATGGTGTAAGAAAAAAAAACATTTTGTATTCCACTGCCAACTCACAATTCCAAAAATATAGCCATCGGATTCTGTGAAAAATGCAAGAAAAATAACAAAAAGAAAAAATTCATCCATAGTGTCACCATTGCATGTTAAAAATTTGAAAACCTTGTTAGCTAATATGGGCGACGAATGGAAGATGAAACTATGTCCATTGCATGTAAATAATAGTTCAATTTAGATAAATATGGACGACAGTGAATCAATGTCTGCCTCAATCATTCTCAAACCTTAATTTAAAATTTAAATTTTTGCTTCATATTATTTCTAGTTTTATAGCACATTTGCATGCAAAACAATTAGAGGCGACACAAGGCCAAGAAGAGCCATGATGTAGATGAATTTTTTGCTTTGATCCAGTGAATTAGGGAAATAGGAAAGCAATTTCCTACACTTTGAGAGCCAAATACTACCAACGATCTAACCATTCAGAAAGGAGAGCTTGATTCTTTCTTTTCTCAAGCGTCTCATAAAACCACTAGTAATGAATTGCGATTCTAAAACCCCTGCTTTCTTTTCTCAATCATCTGACTACATGCATGTCTACCATGTCCCATTGAATTTATTTTGAGCATATTCTACAACTAATGCATTTCATGAGAATGCATCTCTTAGAGGCATTTTGTCAAACAAATCACGTGCCTATTGATTGAATTCATAGCTTGCAAGAGAAAAAGGCAATTGGAATTATTTTTTGCATACCCTGCAACCATTGTGATTTTGAAAACCCATTTATTTGTGGATTTTTTCCAAACAATTGTGTGCCTTCCCCATGCTCTCATTTTTGGCATGCATCTCAAATAAATATAATTTCTTAAAAAGGATCTAAAGCTTTCTCATCAAATCCATTTTGCATCTCATGTAGACCACATTTCTTTGGATTATCCTTGCTAAAAAATTGCAATCTTTCCTCCATATTTTTGTGTTCCAAAGCTCCCATTTTTTCTCTGTAGTAAGGAAGATAAAATAGATTATATTAAATGGATAAAATGGAAAAGATAATATGGATTAAAAGAGATAAAATGGAAAAAGATAATATGGATTAGATTTATGAGCAATTATAAATTTAAAATAATTAGACCTTTTAGTTGAACAATTTGGGTGTACATTCTTCATATTAGATTCTAGATTCTAGATATTTATGGAGCTACGATCTTCAACTTTTTAATGTTTGCAACATTCTATTTGTTGTGATCTTTTTATCCCCTATCTAATTTTTATGACTATATCTTTCTTTCTTTATTTTTAAAGAATAAAAATGAAAAAATGATATTCCCACAACTATCATGTTACATTAAATAATTATTCCTCTTAAATTATAATAGCTAATAGAATATGAATTAAAGATTTCATTATTTTATGTTATACAAAAATTAATTAAATTGTAATAAAATAGTTGGACTTTTTTAAAATAGAAACTTTAATATTTATATTAATAAAACAAGTTAAAAAAGGGCACCCAAATAAAATAACCAGTAAAGAAAAACTCCAATCATTACCCATCATAATACAAAGTGCAGGAAAGTATCATCTGCATCAAAAGACCTATAATCTACCCACAAAAGAGCACAATAAAACATGTGTGTTGATCTACCAAGATCATACCCTGTGCAAAGATCTCGAAGCCCAAATACATAAGGACCCATACAAAGAAAACCATACCCATACATAAGACCCCAAATCCCATACATAAATGGATCATGCCCATATACAATATATACCCCAAGAGGGTGTCTTCAAAAAACCCTTTACATTAAATTACATTTAACAAAAGCATAATGCCTGAGCTCATGGAAAAGCATAGAGAGCCACCATCCCAAATGAAAATGTCAGCACATACATGTTGAGACCACATAGAAGCCATCATAAGACTCGAACAATACTACCAACCGATACCATTAGATACATTGTGCCAAGATAAGAAATCTTCAAATGATACTATCGAATGAAGAGACCAATCAAGTGCCGTGTCAAAAAAAATTGAATGCTGGATACCAAAAGTTTTAGCCAAAGACCAAATGATGCTATTGTGTAGATAAATAAGTTGAAAACTAGTGTCAAGTTCATGGCTTCAAATAAAAAACATATCATAACACAACTTGGAAACATAAGGCCCAATCCTTTATTGGGGTGCGAAAAAAGCCAATAACTCAAAAGGTCATGATTACTTCCAATGCAAAAATTTATCACAAAAAAGAGGAATAATCAAGGTTAATCAACATTCATATCCTCTAAATTATGTTCAGATGAATTCATAAAATTATCAATATCAACATCATCAAATGAGAGAGTGGGGGGAGGAACCATAGCTAGCAAAGCCTCCCAGGAGGAATTTTCATTGAGGGATAAAAACCTCATTATTCATTCACCAATGAGTTTGAATCTTGTCAAAGAAATCATCTGAGAGGGATGGAGAAGACACAATATGTTCATGATTCATTATTTCTATAAGAGCATTATCCTTGGACAAGGCTCTTCCCCTCATAACACCATCAAACCTGAAGTTCAAAACCCTTAGCAGAGGCATAGTATTGCCAATTTCACAAGATAATTTTATTCCATCAAATAGTTCGACAAAGTCGGCCCTATGAAAAAGAAAGTGTCTTGGGAATATGCCCCCAATATGAGCATCTCTAGACCAAAAATTGTAGCATTGGACAACCCTCAGCAAAGCGTAGTGAGGGAGAAAATGGGGTAAAATCACTTTGCCAGAAATAACCTAAATTTCTAGAGGCACACGAAAGTTATAAGGCCAGAATTCCAGAGTCTACAACCTTGAGAAGCTCGAGATATCACCAGAAACTTAATTTGATGGGTAAGCCATGAATATATGGACACGAAATAAAAAACCATAGTGAAGCTAACTATAACTATAGGATTTAAAGTAAAGTTAAACAAGTCTGCGTGTGCGAGCTGATAGCCAAACATTATAACATTAAGGTGCCATATTAAATCATCATTAATTATAGAGTGATATAAATCAAATCAATATAATCCACAGGCACACATATCACATGGATATGGCTAAGTTCTGATTGTGCATAAGCTGAAAAAACCTAAGGCTGTACTTCGGTGATAAAAGAGTCATAATTAAACAAAAAAACTTGCTATCTAAAAGAAGTACACACGATAATAGATATGAATGATAAAATGGGATGCCTGCAAATAGTACAACACAATCATTATTCATGAAACATTAATATGAAAATGAGTCATGAGATGAAATATAAGCTAGATACTCTCCTTATGAATGATGTTAAAAAGGCTAGGAAAATCATGAGGGTTGATGGGGGAAATTAAAGAATCAATACTAACATCGTCAGCACCCAAATTTGCAAGACAGTCTATGAGAAAAGTGCCCTCTCTATAAGTGTGTGATATATAACATTCTAGAGTTGAATCAAACAAAGCCCATATTTGATGCAAGATATATTGAATCGACCAATTATACACTTTTCGATTAATGCATGCGTTAATAATAACTGTCGAGTCTCTTTCCAGATGTAAATGAGAGATTGATAGAGATTTTACAAGTTCAAGCCCATAAATAAAAGCTAAAGCTTCTTCTTAATTATTGGTACCAAGAAGAAGAGGGGAATATTTAGCTGCAATAATGGACCCCAAATGATTTCTAATGACAATGCCATAACTAGACTTCCTCTGGTTTCTTCTAGAGGCTCCATCAAAGTTCAACTTATATTGACCAACACTGGGAGGAATCCATCTAGTTGTGATCTAATTAAAGCTATTTTAGAAGGGCATAAGGGTGCATGAAGGGAAGGGAATATCAAGCCCTTCCATTGTTGAATAATGAAATTATTCCAGGATGTAAAAACATGATTGCCCTTTTATTTGCAAATATTAGAATTAGCAATTTCTACAATAGCTCGCTCCAACCCATTCAATACCATGGATATTGGAGAAGGGGAGTGTCTAAATATCCTCTTATTCTGTTCCCACCAAATAGCCCATGATACTAAATAGTTGGACGTTATAATTAAATAATTTCAATATTAAAAAGTATAGTTATTTAATAGAATATGAAATAAAATATTTCCTTCATTTATTATTTAATAAAATATGGAAGGGAAGTTTCCTTATTTTATTGGATGCAATATTGGGAGATTATAATAAAACAATTTCATATTAGAAAGTAAATTGGTTGAATTATATAAAATATTAGATTATTTTATAAAAAGTTGCAAGTGATAAAAAAATAATTTAGAAAGTATATTTGTTCAATATAATATGAAATCTTATTTTATTGTTTAATAGAATATAGAAGGAAAGTTTCTTTATTTTATTGGATACAATAGTGAGTCATGATAATAAAATAATTTTCATATTAGAAAGTCATTTTTTTTAATAGAATCTAGAATGAAATTTTCCTTATTTTATAAAATAGTTGAAAGTGATAATAAATTTTTTTTCAAATTAGAGAGCATTTTGTTTAAAAGAATATGGAATGAAAGTTTTCTTATTTTATCTTATAAAATAGCTCAACATGATAATGAAATAATTTTTATATTAAAAACATAATTTCATTTTGTAGAGTATCTCCTTATTTATTAAGCCGATAGACTTAGTGTTGGAGCTTTGCTCTCGAAAATGACTTTTTTCTCCGAGATAGTTGTCAACCCTCTTCTTGGATAGTTTTTGTTTTCCAACAATAGAAAATAATAACTTACCTTTTTCTTCCTCAAAATTCTTGAACATTTTTGGAATATGTTGGAAACTTTCCTTATTTATGATGTTGCATGTCTTTATAATTTTGATGTTTTATTGATGATTTTCTTAGCTTAACATGTCTTGTTGAAGGAAACTTTGGTTCGTTTCTTATTTTTACAGTGCTTTGTTATTTTTTTGGAGAGGGATATTATGTATGAATATGTAGTTTCTGGTTATTTAGGGGCTAAATTTTGTAGTTTTTTTCATCCAATTTTTTTTTATTATGTTAGGATTTAGTTTGGGCTCATATTTTTTGTTGCCTTTACAATCCCGAGCCAAATAAAATTTAATTCTCTCTGTGTCTTTTTTCCCTTCAGTTTAGATTGCATAAAATATTATTTTTGACTATGATTTTCAAAGAAAATGTCATCCATTTGATGCATTATTTGAAGAAATGCATGAATCCATTGCTTTATTTTGTAGTGCTAACAATTAGTTCTTTAAAGAGACTTCAATTTTCCTTTCTTTGAAGATTGAAATAGGTTAAATTGTTTTGGATGGATTGCTTAAATTAGTGTTAGGTGAGCGAATAAAAGTATGAATTATGGTCAAATGAATCTAAAATATAGGGGTGAGAAAATAAGAACTTAAATCATAAATGATAGTAAAGATAGGCCTTGTTGTTAGCTTGTCCAGTGAAGTTTATGTTTTGGCTCAGGTTAGAAATAAGTCCACCAGTCGATTCAATCCTACAAGAAGTAAATACATGTTCTTCCTTTTATTGCTGCTTCTTCCTTCAACTTGTCACATAATGTTTTTTGGGCTTTTTGGGTTTCTAGAAAAGCTTATATGTTGATATTTAAGGGTTCAATTTTTAAATGTATTCCCTAGATTGTATGAGTAATCTTGAATACAAAATCGTGACATTTAATACAAGGAAGAGAAGAAAACAATATCAAAATCAATAAACAAATATGTTCAAACTCAAAAGATGATTCAACATAGAAAAATGATGTATGTGAATCTGTATCAATTCTTTGTTTGGTAATAGGTAAAAAACCATAAATCTTATCATTATAAATGTAACTGATAAAGAAATCATTATGTTTCTATCTGTACAAATTTTTACAAATGACTTTATGGAAATGAAAGGCAAACAATATGGCTTTTCCCTTTGATTGCTCCATGCCACAATAGAAACTTCCATATTGCCTAAGGCATGCAAAGATTCCTATAAATTGTCATTTTAATTTACAATTTTTAATGTTAGTTTTATTTTTACTTTGGGTATTTAAAAAAAAAGGTTCCATTTGTTTTCTAACATTCAATAGTTATTTATTGAAGATTGTTGGTTTCTTTGATAATTAGAATCTTGAAGATATAACGCATACATTATTTTTTTATTCTTTAACAATTATCTACTTTATTTTAATTTTTTATGTGTAATTGTTTTCCTTCTAATCATATCTTAAAATATTTTTGAATTAAGGTATAAATTTAATTTATATTTTATCTTAATTTGAATTTGTTGGAGTCGATGAGAAAACAACCCACAACTCCCAAGAGCACATACATGCAAACACCTATCACAAAAGGAGAGAAGAAGCAAACAACTATGGAGGCTTGAACACATTGATCTACGAGAGAGGAGAAATAATTTATGTGCAAAAATAAAAGTTGAAATTCAATAATGAATAATCTATTGAATTTACAAGAGAGATGAATCCTTATAAAATGAGATCAAAACCCTAAAAGGAAACCTAGGTTGCATAATAATAATAATTAATTATTATATGCCTAAAGTTTAGCTTAAGTAGAAAGAGATAATAAGTGACTCAATAATTAAATCAATATGATTCAATTAATAAACAAACAACTTATTACTCTAACACCCCCCTTTAAGATAAACTTTGGGAGAAGCTAAAAACCTAGAAAGAATAACTAAAAGCAAATGGGTCCTGACAATAAAGGCCTGGTCAGGTACCCAAGTACAAAAGAGAGTCTCTATAAAGTGGAGAAATAGAGAAAACCATATAGGAAAAACTCTACTCCAAAAATAAACAAAGACTAGTTTGAAGGACTAAAGAAGCCTCCAAAACTAGGGAATGTTCCAGAAAATAGGAACATGGATGAACATGTAGAACATCACTAAAGTAAGAAGCTACAAATTCTGTTAAGAAGTAACTGTTGATCTGAAGATCCTCCAATAAAATAAAACATGACCAGGTAGAAAAGACTGTAATCTACATGAGTGTCATCAAAAGACACTGCTCAAATCAGGAGGCAAACAAGGTAAATAACTAAACTTGAAGATACAAAAGACTGTAATCTGCATGAGTACCATCAAAAGATACTGCTCAAATCAGGAGGCAAATAAAGGAAAACACCTGTACTTTAAGATCCAGATGGCATAAAAGACCAAAGTCTGAAGAGATGATCAATCAAGGATGAAAGAGTGCCTCCAAAAAATAGGAAATAAAGAGTGTACATATGGTAAATGATCCATCTCATCGGAATGCTTAGGCACCCAACCACTGCATCTACCTAGTACATAGGAACAAATACTAAATACATAGCTCACTCCATCGAACCAAGGAAGTAGAACAATGATCAGTAGAAACCCCCCATAATGTTGACAAGGGAGAAATGATAGGTACACTAAAAAGAACATCCAATATGAATTGCATGATGAACCAGGAACATCGAAGGTGCAGAGAAAGTATAAACACATATAAAGAAATCCTGAGGCTAATATTGTGGAGGAACACTCTCTTGACAAAGGTAGATGACAAACAAAGACAAACATCAAACCTCCCATGGTACTTTATAATGGAGTGTGAGTACAAAAGACACATAGATGTGAAAGATCCCAATCATGCAATAGAATGACAATTTATCTTAGTGCGTTTGCATAAAAGAATGCTTACAAAATGAAGTATACACTACTAAAAAAAAGAGCAAAATGCTTCTGAAACAAAAGAACAACCAAAGAAGAGTCATCCCCTACAGGGAAGAGATCCCAAGACCTAAAACATCCAAGATATCCATGAAAGTGCAAAAATGCAAAAAATTGAATAAAATATACCTAGAGAAGAATCTAGAAAAATGACTCATAGCATTGGAAATTTCACAGAACAAGATTTCCAATGATATATTATTTTCCCAAAATGGAGTCTGAATGCACAAGATATGGCTCTCAAAGTGAAAAAAGGAACTTCTATATTTGTCAGAAAAAACACCATCAAAAAAGAAAAATAAGAAACTAAAACCTCCATATCTAGATAAATCTCAAAAATATTTTTTCAACAATATCTCATTTGCCCGATTTTGACATTGTATGCTCAAGTTATGAGCAAAAAACCACAAGTTGCTCTAGAGGGCCCAAAATGGTGTCCAAATGTGTTGACATGTGCTAATGTCAGCACTTCACGAGCATAAATGTGATGGCCAAATGACCATCACTACAAAAAAATAATAGGCCCCTAGGGCCAAAATTTTTTGTACCTTGGTCATCTAGGTGACCAGGGGCTAGGTGGCTGGTGTTGGGTGGAAGCTCCTAGTCATCTGCAAGTCTCCATGTGACATGTTTCTTTTTACAGAGGGGGCTAGCTAAACTGGTGGTTAGCCGTGGTAGTTATGGTGATCGCTGGTCCCATTGGCGATTACCCTGATAGTTACTACGGTGGTCACTATGGCCCACTTAGTGGTAATGCCGACGGTGACTGTGGTGTCACTGCGATTGATCGACGGTCACGCCAATGATGATCATGATATAACTATGGCCTACTAGGCGGTGGTCATTGAGTGGCCAACAGGTGGTGCTCGGGTGGCCCCCACTCTTTACAAATTTTTATTTTTATTTACACGCACCTCAGGATGCGTGTCAGGGCTGTATGACCTTAGTATGCAAAAAAAATTGCCTCAATGGTCAATTTGTCCAAATTTGACAAATTTTGTATTGAAATAGGGGTTCTTGGATGCTACAAGCTCAACGGTGAGGTCCATTTGAGCCCAAAGTGATCCAAAAAATAGTGACTACCTCGGGATGTGTGTCAGGGTCGAACGACCCTAGTGCAAATTATTTTTGCCACAAAATGCAACTTTGTCCAAATTGGACAAATTTTATATGGAAATATGGGTTATTGGGTGCTCTGAATGCAATGGTGAGGTCCGTTTAAGTCGAAAGTGACCAGAAAAAGAGGTCCCCCCATATCCAATAGAAAATCCTCTGAAAATATAGATCTGATGAACAAGGCCAAACCTCTCAAGAAGAAGACGGGGGAAAATAGATTTGAAGCTCTGATACCATGTTAGAGGTGATGTGAAAACAACCCACAACTCCCAAGAACACCTGCATGCAAACACCTGTCACAGAAAGAAGAGAGAAGCAACTAGCTATGGAGGCCTGAACGCATTGATCCACGAGAGAGGAGAAATCATTAATGTGCAAAAATAAAAGTTGCAATTCAATAAGGAATAATATGTTTAATTTACAAGAGAGATCAATCCTTATAAAAGGAGATTAAAACCCTAAAAGGAAACCTAGGTTGCATAATAATAATTAATAAAATAATTAATTATTATATGCCTAAAGTTTAGCTTAAGTAGAAAGAGATAATAAGTGACTTAATAATTAAATCAATATGATTCAATTAATAAGCAAACAACTTATTACTCTAACAAATTTTTTATTACATTTCTCAAAATTTAGAAAGTGGGGTGAAAAATTGAATTTAGTATATCCATAAATAATATTAAGTTTTGAGATTGATTTTTTAATTTTAATTTATACTAGAAAAATCTTTACAAAAGTAAAAAAAAAGTCTATTGCAGAGAGAAAATATATTATCTAAATGAGAAAGATGCAACAAAAATTAGTTTTGCTCCAAAAAAAAAGAAAAAAAATTTGCTTTCATTTTTTACTACCTTTTCTTTTCTAAAAAAAAAAAGGTAAAACCACCTTAATTCAATTCAATCCAAAAAAATTATCTAAAAAAGCTCTTAAGTTAATAAATATTAAATATTCTTTACATTTGATTTATAATCTATTTTTAAAAATGTTATTTTTTTAATTTATTAATTTTTTAATATATGTATTGATCATTTTGATTGTAATATATGCATTGGAATACCATATATATTGTAGATATAAACTTGTGAAATTTATATTTTAAGCAACCTCCTTTTTCTTCTTTTTTTCTTATGTAAGTCTTATACAAAATTTGTTGAATTATTTCAACTAAATTCATTATATATTTACTTTAGAAAATATTGTCAGTTTCTAATTATTTTATAGAATTAATTAAGAGAAACTTGCATTCTTAAAATATAATAAAACATAAAATCATATTCTATTATGAAAAATTGCATTCTATTTTCCTCTTGTAGTATAAAATAGTCAATGCCCAACCTAAGGCTTTTCCATCTAATGGTAAGATCTTATTATATCCACTATCCATTTTAATTTTCTATTAAAATGAATTCAAACTCTGAGTATTGTTATGTATGATGGGAATTTGTAGTTGATCTACTTCAACATATCAAAAGGATTTTTTAAATCTTAAATTTGGTATCTAACTCCTGATCTGGGAATCAAGATGCAAAGAAAGTTATCTCATTAGAGTGCGGGAAATATAAGTTTCCATGACTTTTAATGTTCTCTTTGTTTTTAACATTTATAAATGCTCTCCCTAGTTAAAAAAACTCAAAAGACTTGTAACATTCCTCAATGGCTGATTGTTATCAGTCTCTCGATGTATTACAACACTCAACAATTTTTGAACAGGTGGGTATTTGGGGACAATTTTTGTTTTTAAATGCTTTGTTTTTTAATTGTTCTTAGATGTTGTTTTGTTTAGCATGCCAAGCCTACTCATCCTCACAGAAAGATTGTTGTTTTTAGAAATTAAATATGTATACGTATAAAACATATACTTTATTGAAAACCTGTATAGGTTGTTTTTGTTTTCAAATGATATTTTCTCTATAATTTTTGATGAATTTTTAACACAATTAATGAGTTCATTCATTGCATATAAGGGTGGAATTAAATTTACTATCTATTGATGAATATCCTCTTAATTGAGGGTTTGTCACAAGCAAAACATTGTGGAAAAGATAAGTATCATTAAGAATTTTTCTTATTGATGATTTTTTTTTCTCACATTTAAAGGACCTCTTCTATCTATTGATGAATATCCTCTTAATTGAGGGTTTGTCACAAGCAAAACATTGTGGAAAAGATAAGTATCATTAAGAATTTTTCTTATTGATGATTATTTTTTTCTCACATTTAAAGGACCTCTTCAATTATTCTTCTCTACCTTATCTCCATCTTACATGCCCTAAAAACACATTTTAAGATGCTTATTTTTAATTTATATTATCATTTCATGAATTCCTTTTACATACCATTAATGATCTACATTGAGCATTGTACAAAACATTTCACTTTCCTGAAAATAAAAACACCCATTGACTTATCGTTGCACATACAAAAGCAACAACTACTAGTTTTATAATATTATGTAAAACAATTAGGAAGTGGTAATAAAATCATTATCTATTAGAATGTAATTATTATTTTTTAAATAGTATAAAATTTTATTTTATTTTACTTTAATTTATCCTATAAAATAGTTGACAAACATAATAGAATCATTCTCATATTATTCTATAATCTCTCTTACTATATTATTTTTTCTAATTTTTAATATAATGTAAAATTATAATTATCAAGACTAATATAATTTATTGATCTAAAATATAACATTACTCCTTCACAATAATCTAAACTAATATATAATATATTGATTTAAAATTTAATGTTACTCTTTCAAAATTAAGAATTTAAATAGATAAAAAAGGTAATTTTAGTATTGGGTCGATTAGTTATGAGTTAAATAAATTCAAAATTAAATGGTTGCCTTATTTTATTTAATGGCCAAGGTTGTTAAAAATTATTTTCATGCTTATAAAAATAAGTTAAATTTTTTATTTTGGTCATGATTTCCAACTCATTTATGCTCTCTTTATCTCTCTCCTATGTTGATGATGGATCACAAAGAGTGATTATGTTATTGCTGCAAAATACATAATCTAATACAAAAACCCATAACTTGATATTACAACTATCCTAATCCTAAATGCTATACCTTAATCCTAAATTCTAAACCCTAAATCCTAAATCCTAAGCTAAACCATAAACCTAAATAGTAAACCCTAATCCAAAATGTTGAACAATAATCATAAATATTATACTCTAAATGCTAAAATCTAATCCTAAATGTCAAACCATTATCTTATTTATGTTAAACCCTAATCCTAAATACAACCTTAACCATGACATGAACCTAAACCTTTATCCTAACCTTAACCCAAACCAAAATACTATCTCAAATCATAATATTAATCATGATGTAAAGCCTAACCCTATGATAATCCTAATCCTAAAACCGGAGCCCTAATCCTAACAATAATCAAAATCCCAACCCTAACCATAATACTAACTATGATGTAAACCCTTACTCTTGTGTAATCAAAAGTGTGACACACTTCTATGAACCATTTACACTTGAGAGAATCTATGGAAGAGGAGATCTCAAGAAGCGGCTCATAGTTTCCTAGTTGAAGCGAGTTTAATCCTTCTCATGATGCTCATCAAATTGGCATAGAGGATAAGTGATTTGACTACTCCAAAATGGAAGATTCAAAACTAAGAATGAAGCTAAGATGCAAGATTTAAACTAGAATGATATATTAAGCTAAGATGAATGCAAGAAACTATATTATAGAATGAAGATGCAAGAGATATACTATTAAAGCAATGAAAGAAAGAAACTAGATTAACAATGCAAGATTAAGCTATAAATGAAGCTAAGCTAAGCATGGGAGCAACTAAGACCTAAGAATTCAAATTAGCAAGATTATTCTAAAAATGTAAGAAAGATAGAATGCAAGATTTTAAGACAACAAGATGGTGATACTCCTAAAGAGAATTAATGGTTGTCATTAGTATCATTCAGTCATATAGTTGGTAAAGAAGACAAGACATGACAGTCGGTCAATACACAGAGCCTAGACATTGAGTAGAACACAAGGCAGATCACTATGATAACCAAATACAATTTTGACCGAGCACTCTTACCGAGCTAGATGATTACCGAGTACCGAGCATCGAGCACCGTAGTCACTGAGCATTCATATGAACCAAGCACTAGTTAATTGCCAAGTGATGAATGCAGTGTACACCAAGTGAAATATGAAATGATATAGCAATGCAGAATGTCACAAACTACAAGGCAAATGGTTTACATTGATTAGAAAATGATTTACCAAGATCGAGATGAAATTTAATATGGATGTAATAATTTAATTACTCATGATTCCTATGTAAAGATGATCTAGGTTTTTCATTTCTATCGTTGATCTTAGGTTTTCTAAGATAGTTTTTAAACCCTAATTAGGTCAAATAAGTTTGATATAAATATTGTATAGATGTCATTTCAACATGTATCACACATGTAGTAACTACCATTGGAAGACATTTGAAGATCAGATAGGGTTATGATTGACAAGCATTGATAGAGCATACAATTTATCTGAAGTAGAAGGCTACCGAGCAGAATTCAGAGAAGAGATCAATCACATCAAGGTAATAATAGATAAGTACATAACAGATATGATATCAAGAAAGATAGGTTACTATTTATAGATCAATCTTACAGTTACTTTTTAACCATTGTATTAGACCTTAAATCTCTTAATAGAGTGGACTTAACAGTTCTTTGTAAAATCTCTTAACCGAGTGCACACTTAATTGTGTTGCTAAAATCCTCTAACTAGGTAGATCTAGCTGATCTTATTGTTACTCCTAATAGGGTAAGATCACCATAAGTGATCAAATCTTTGTAGCCTTAACTGAAAACTTTGTTACTATAGTAGTGAAGCTTTGTGGGTGTCATCCCCACCCTAGTTTTTACCTTCTAACAAGGGTTTCTGCGATACCAAAATACATGTGTTATGTGTATGAAGTTTCATGTTTGCATATTTGATTAGATTACATGTATTTACATTTCAGTTATGTTTTGGATATATGTTGAATGCAAATGATATAGTTGGTTATTGATATACATGTTTACAAGGATTAGTCTGAAAGTTTTTAAGGGTACTGATTGACCCCTCCCCTCTCAGTACACACCTTTCCACAATTGCAACAATTGGTATCAGAGTGAGTTCTCTTGTTGAGGAAGTTTAATCACTGAAGAGAAAACATCTAAGCATGGAAATGTATATACTTGATAAGACTAATGAAAATCATAAATTGTAGTTGTAGATCTACATTGAACAATTCAAGGAAGCCAAATAAAATTGAGAGAGTTACTGGTCAAAAGGAAGGAAATAACATTTCAGTATAATCAGACTGATTATCATGAAAAGAAATAGATGATCCATTTGAAGGATTTGGATCTAGATCTGGTAGCATATCTGATGTATCTGAAGGAACCATATCAGATCTATCTAAAAAGAATCAACATCTTACTGATCAAGTGAAAGCACTACAAATCGGTTAAGAGACTCAAATGGTTAGAATGATTGATGTCATGAACAATGCAAGACAAGATGAACAAGAAAGGAACTTGGCTATTGAAGATAGAAGACAAATGACTGATAAGATGAAAGAAAAGGAATCTACTAAGACTCACTGAGCATTATTTTGAAATTTCCAGTCAGATGCTTGTCATGAGTCAAGAAGTCAACCAAGTAAACAATGAGCTTACTAATAAATTGGAAGACATCGGTGAATTAAGAGAAGAAAATGAAAGATTGAAGAATGAAGTAAAGATTCAACAACAACATAATGAGATGATTAAGAAAGTTGAAGAAGAACCAAAAGGATGGGTAAATTCCTAAGCAGTCAAAGAAGACTTGACAACACTATTGGTTTAGGCTATATCGAGCAGGGAGAGTCATCAAGACAAGTTGATCAAAAAAATTCCTATGCGCAACTAAGGCCAAAGAAGCTCTCATGCTATCACTATGGGAAACTAGGTCACACATCAAATGTTTGCAGAAGAAAAGTAAAATGTATTCCTAAATCCACTCCTAAATTTGATGGTTATTATTATAACTGCAATAAGTATGGACATCAAGCACATGAGAATAGATCAAAACTAAATAAGTCACCTAAGAAATAGTACATGGAAAATAACTATCACACTTGCAACATGCATGGACACATCTCATAGGAATGAAGGACAAAGATGAAGTAAGTCTAGAAACCAACAGGGAAAAACAAGACATAAACCAAGAAGGAAAGGTAATACATATACTTGGGATTACAACACTTGGACTAGTTGCACATCATATGGCAGATTTGGACATAGTACAACAAATTGCATGAGAATGCATTGGAGAGGAAGATCTTGAAATTGGAAAAATTATAGAATGGCATGTTTGCACTATCATAAGGTCGGTCATTTAAGCAAAGATTGTAGAGACCGAGCACTAGAGGTGAATGTTAATACAAATGGAAACATCATTGAATAAATTATAAGGATAAGAAATCAAATGTGGAGGAGAGAAACAAATGATAATGGTGGATCAAGCACAACAATCGATGACACCTCATCCTTTGGATCAGGTGATCTCACCACTTCCACCTAAGCAATTCAAGTAAGTATGGAACTAAATTTCAATCGGTTATATCTTACAACAGTCCCTTATATCTATTGAATGAACACCAAATCAATATGAAATAAGATGCACTAGGGTATTATATGTTTTGAGAATAAAGTGTGTATAGTCGATAAAATCATGACAAAGTAAAAAATTGTTAGTCGGTGAAAGTGTCAAGGTTAACCGAGTTGGGGTATCAACCAAGCAATATTTAGTGTTAACCAAGCTAACATTTGAAAGTGGTAATCAAATGTCTTGGTACTTACTGAGCTATGGTAGGTAAAGAATTTAATGCAAAACTTTGAGTGAGAAAAGGAATTATAGGTATAAATATACATCGATGCAAATCATTTTGACACACAGTGATCAAGTGCAGAACCAGAGTGATTCGAGTGAATTTGTGTAAAGAGTTTTTTGAGCATTTCAACAGAGATTTGAGTAGATCCTGAGCTGTTTGTTATCATGTCTCAAGTAAGTTCTTTGCAACTGAGTTATTTCCCTAAAGATTTTGTGAAGCCCTAAATTTGTTAGAACTATGGAATCTTCATCCAATTCTGTGAAATCCAAGAATGAAAGTGACAAGAAGGTCACACTAATTAAGTTCACAACATATGAAGAACCCAAATACAAATTGCACCCTGAGATTTCTTCACAAGTTGATCAATCAGGCGTATTTTTAAGCATGCCACCTAGGGTTTTACTAGTACAGGATATACATGCTTATATTCACTGCAAAATAAGTTAAATTAGAGACTTTGAATTGCAATCAACGTACCAAGAACTAAGTGAGAACATAAAGCTCAAGGATGAGCATAAATACCTAGAAGCTAAAAGATTGACAAATGCCCTATATTTCCTAAGGAAGTTCAAGTCAGAATGGATTAGGGTTGTGTTAAGCTGTGTTCATGAAGGCAAAATGTGGTTGGATGAACTAGTTAAAATATCTAAGGATGTTATTCATGTGGTTACTAGATACCCAACAAGTGATAAGGCAAAGGCCATAAGGAACCCACTGAGGGAAGAGACTGAGAAGCTAACATGAGTTGAGTGGGATGGTAGAGGAATGAGGATCAACATGATAACCAATTTGGAAACAAGATTTGGAGCCTGTATTATTGGCTATAAGATCTTTCAATATAGCAAGCCCAACAACATCCCATGCAGAGTAGTAGACATAGCTTATAAGATTGTCAAGAAAGGTTTATAGTTATACCTCGCCGAGATACTGTTGAAACAATTAGAGGAGAATATGAGGACCATCTGGGTAGTAAAGACCAACACTTGTAAGTTTGGTTCATTACTTGTGTGTACATTTTTCTACTTGAAAAACTATTTCCTATCCGTCGATAATGTTGAGTGGGATGTCAACCGACCGGTCATCATCTAAATCAGTGAGTTTATTAAGAACTTAGGTCAAAATTTTGAGGTAGTGATGGATGACTATTTTGGAAAGTTTAAGGACAAAATGCACAAAAGGAGCAGAATACCTGGACAATTAGTTGAAAAGCATAAGGAGGATATTTGTTTTCTAGTGGACACCGACACCACATTGATTAAGGCAGTTGAGCCAAGAACTACATGGCTACCTCCAATGGTCTATGAACTTGATATTGACCAAGCCTCTAGGTCAATAAAGGCACTACTGGCCAAGCCCAAAGATCCAAAAGCTACTAGGTTTGGAACCTATGAGGAAGAAAAACTAAGAATAAAAATGGATTTAGTCAGAGTGAAGGTTAGTAGATAATCAAAGAAAATTATGGAAACACTAGCTAAGAAATTTGGTGAAGAAGAAGAGGAAGTAGCAGATAATCCGATTGAAGAAGTAACCAAAGAACAACTTTTGATTGATAATAGTGAACGTGAAGAGAAAACTGTGTCAGATAAAGAACTCCAAGCTACATCAGTAAAGGCTACATGGAAGAGAAAACAAGTAGAGACCCCTACTTGAGTGAGGAAAAGATCATCTACAGTTGTTTCTCCATCCTTGAAGTGAGAAAATGAAAATATTACAAGGCCTACTCCTACCAAAATATATCAGAAGAAAAGAGGTGCACAAGTCACCACCAAACAACCAAAGAAAAGGAGAAGACTGATAAGGGGTAAGGATGATGTTGAGTATGGAGAATAAGATGATCAGAGTCAATTTAAAGTTATTGTAAATAAAAATCAATCAGTTGATGAGCTAATTGAGAACATAAAGGAAATGAGTAGACTAAGTCACCCTAAGATGAATCAGTATGTACATATGTCAACCAAGGATCAAGAAAAATTTGAAGAGGCAATCATCCACATGATGATTAAATTCAGAAGATTAACTATTAAATTTGTAAAATATATTCCTAAGGAGCTTTATGACAAGGTATCGGCAAGGTGGACCTATGCCTTACATATTGAGAAAAAAATGAGGAAATGTTCATTAATGTTGGTAATGCCTAATCTTTCTGAGATAAAAATTGAAGAATTCATGAAACAATATGCAAATAGATTTTTGATGAAAGGAAAAGAACTAAGCATATTGCAAGGAAAAATTGAAGAAGTAGATGCAGATAACAAAGTTTTGTGGTTAAATTTTTTGGATTCTAAGGCTGAAGCAGATAAAACTGTACTGGAAATAATCCCCGAGTGGAAGGTAAAAGGTAAAGGAAAAGGGGTACATTCAGATGATGCTGATATAGCTACTAAAGAACAATTTATATATCAAATACTGAGATACAAGATGATACATATGCCAAGGATTTTGATCTGGTAGGATATATTGAAGAGGACAAACATGATACTCCTGAGCAATTAGTAACAACCAAGACTGATGAAGTCACAATAGAAGATATTACCAATGGAGATCCTGATGATGAAGCTAGGGCTGATGAAGATATCACAATGGCTGTAGGAAATAATGAAGAAGATCAACCTCTTGAGGTAACAAAAGTAAACATACCAGGTAATTTGTCGATATTGGTACAAGCAATTGATATTGCAACTCAAAGGCAACCCGAGGAACAAGCACCCGAGTAAAAAAAGGACACCACCAAAGGATAGGGTGAAGGAGGACCAAAGGAGACAAATGAGCCTAAAAACAAAGAGGCAAAAAATAAAGAACCTACAACTAAAATAAGTGTAGATACATCTACAACTAACATAAGGAAAGAAGCCCAAGGAAATCAAACTGAGGCAACAATCAAAGGGAAGGATAAGGAAGAAAGTGTGTGAACCGAGTAAGAAAATTCTAATCCATAGAATAAAGCTCTAGTACCATATGAGAAATATCCCACATCTAGAACTCAAGAAAAGAAGAAAAAGAAGAAACATGGTAAGGGTCCAGTCACTCTAGATGTGATCATTGAAATTCCCACATGTGACCCGAGAACCCTAGACTCAAAAGCACTATGAAGATATGGAGAAATATGCACAAGGAAGGTTGCACAAGAGAAACTAAGACAAGAATCAAGCATAAGAAGGTCTTAGAGGATGTTAGAGAAATTTTGATGCAAGTAGTCCCCGATATCAATGTTGATGGGGAAACTCCCATCATTGATCAACTTGCTACCCTAATTGGCCACATAAATTCTCCAAATATAGATGTTGAGAAAAGAATAGAAGAAAGAGTGGAGGCTAAGATTTAGTTAAAGCTAGCCGAGCAAATCAACCAGGAAGTGGTAGTAAATAAAGTAAAATTATCTGAGGTAATAACCGAGCGCAATGTTATTATTCAAAGAGTTATTAAAATTTTGCACAAGATATGCACTATAGATCATTTCACTACCAAGATTAGTGAGAAGATACATAAATTAGATGAAGAATTAAAGGTTAGTAAAAATAGTCTTTTAACCGATCCTAATGCATTTTATGAGCATTATACTAACGTTTGACAACTCTAGCAGTTAAGACTAGAACTAAGGAAGGAAGATGATAAAATTAGAGAACAAGTAACTGGGCTACCAACAAAGTTACTTTCACACCTCAAGGTGATGCAAAAGCATGTAAATAAGGAAAAAGAGTTAGTTTCCACCCCTGATATATCTGTTATAGAGAATATTTTTGATATGCATGCACAAGTCAGATTAGAGAAAATTTCTCTTGAGAATCTCAAAGAGGAATGAGAAAACCTCATGGCTACTTTGCATAAAACCCATCTGAACATATTTGACAAGTTGTAAGTACCTTTTTTTGGAATTAATTTCAAAAAAGGGGAAAAAATATGTATATATATATTCTTGCATGTACTTCACACCGAGAGCATGTACAAAGGGGGAGTTCACATAGATTCACATTTTTTTTGGCTAAGTTCAAATTTTGTAGTCAGTACACATATACATAAAGTTTTTTATTCTAATTCCAAAGGGGGAGAATGTTACTCCTAAAGAGAATTAATGGTTTTCATTAGTATCATTTAGTCATACAGTTGGTAAAGGAGACAAGATAAGAGAGTCGGTCAATACACAAAGCCTAGACACCGAGCATAGCACAAGGTAGATCACTATGATAACCGAATATAGTTTTCACCGAGCACTCTTACTAAGCTAGATGATTACCGAGTACCGAGCACCGTAGTTACCAAACATTCATATGAACCGAGCATTAGTTAATTATTGAGTGATGAATGCAATGTACACTGAGTGAAACATGAAACAACATAGCAGTTTGGAATGACACAAACTACATGGCAAACAGTTTACACCAATTAGAAAATAGTTTACCAAGATCGAGATGAAATTAAATATGGATGTAATCATTTAATTACTGAAGATTCCTATGTAAAGATGATCTAGGTTATTCATTTCTATCGTTGATCTTATGTTTTCTAAGATAGTGTCTAAACCCTAATTAGGCAAAATCTGTTTGATATAAATATTGTATAGATGTCATTTCGACATCTATCACACATGTAGTAGATGCCATTGGAAGAATCTAAAGATCAGACATGGACCTTATGATTGACAAGCATTGACAAAGCATACAGTTTATCAAAAATAGAACGCTACCAAGCATAATTCAGAGAAGAGATCAATCACATTAAGGTGATAACAGATAAGTAAATAACATATATGATATCATGCAAGATAGGTTTCTATTTACAGATCAATCTTACTGTTACTTTTTAACCATTATAGAAGACCTTAAATCTCTTAATAGGGTGGACTTAACAATTCTTTGTAACATCTCTTAACTGAGTGCACACTTAATTGTGTTTCTAAAATCCTCTAACTAGGTAGATCTAGTTGATCTTATTATTACTCCTAACAGGATAAGGTCACAAGAAGTGATCAAATCTTTGTAGCCTTAACCGACAACTTTGTTACTACAATAGTGAAGATTTGTGGGTGTCATCCCCACTATAGTTTTGACCTTCTAACAAGGGTTTCTGTGATACCAAAATACATGTGTTATGTGTATGAAGTTTCATGTTTGCATATTTGATTAGATTACATGCATTTACATTTTAGTTATGTTTTGGATGTATATTGAATGCAAATGATACAGATGGTTATTGATATACATGTTTACAAGGATTAGTTTGAAATTTTTTAAGGGTATTGATTCATCCCTCCTCTCTTAGTAAACACCTTTCCATAACTTCAACAGATGGAACCCTTGAGCCAAGGAAAAGATTCCTTTTAAAGGAGTTTCCTTAGGAATGAAGGGTAGTGATTAAGAGGAAAAAGAATGAGTGATTGAGATGAAGAGGCAAATAGAGATGCAAGGAGATACAAGGTTAGGTAGATATGAGTGGTGAGGATTAAGAGGCAAAAGGGAGATGTTAGGTAGAATAAGACAAAATAGCAATTTTGAAAGCACAAATCCCCTTTTAATTGCTAATTATTCAAGATTAAGTATGTGCACACATGTGAATGTTTTCTTTTAATAAAAGTGTAGGAACTTTATATTAAAAGAAAGGTTATATTAATTAAATAAATATGCAAGCTCTAGAAATTAGACCATAGCATAAGCTTGATATAAGATTTTTTATTTAATTATGCAAAGGGGATTTAAGGGTTACTTTGCACAATGATGTCTAGCAAAGGGGCAATTTGATAAAAAAAGGGGGTTGAAGTTATACTAGACCAATTTTAGGTGATTACAACTCTAACCATAATCCTAAACCTAATCATAATATTAAACCTAACCCTAACCATAAATCCTAACCATAATCAAAATCCTTACCAAATAATAATACTATCAAGATGTAAACCCTTACCTTGACCATAATCCTAACCTACAACTCTAAACCCTAATCCTCACCTTGAATCCAAATCCAAACATTAAACCCAAACCCAAAACTCTAATCCTAATCCTAGTCCTAATCCTAAAACCTAATCCTAATCCTTATCCTAAACCTAAATCCAAGTCATAATATTAACTCTAACCCTAATCCTATGTTAGAATAATTGAGAGGGGGGTGAATCAGTTATCCACAGTCCCAAATCAAAATGTATAATCCAAAACAATTTACTCAAACTTCTGCAACTCGGTAACATAACATACTATACTGTCTGTGCTTTTACCGATTACCAGTCAATAACATATAATGATTACCGATCAAATCCAACATGCAATATGTAAAGTATGATAACAAATAATCACCACAATGAACACATAACACAAAAGATTTAACATGGAAACCCTGTGAAGGGAAAAACCACCTAGGACTGGCAACCCAAAAATTGTTCACTCTTTTGAAGTGAGGTCGGTGAAGACCCAACCCTGTTAAAGGTTAAAAACACATTGTGAGGTGTGACCTTGTTAGAGGATTTTAGACCAACTGTTATCATCCAACCAACATTCACTATGGGGTTGACAGGATAAAAAATTTACATTCTATGAATGACATTACAAGACTTTTAAGTCCACTTGGTTAAGAGATTTATCTATTTACAATGGTTAAAATGTAACAGTAGGTGATCTGATTACAATACAACTTCAATTGCAGATTATCAGATCTATGTTAAGCTCATTCAAATCCTCTGATCAATATATCAATTCTATATCAACAATAATCAATAACTTACTGTCGCTCGGTAATATCTTTCTGACGCTCGATAAACTCTGTAGTTCAGTTCTCCTTAACTAGTTTGATCAGGAATACGTGAATCTTGTTCATGTGATAATTCTATAGTCTCCTTCTTTCGGCATGAGTTTCATAAAGAAACCCTAGTCTCTTAAATAGACAAGTAAACTATTTTCTTCTCCTCCACAAGATTTTGCCACTCATTCTCCTTCATCTATTTTACCACTTAAACCTTTCTCAGCTGATGTGCTAGTAACACATTTTAATTCCATCCTTTATATCTTCCTTGAATTATGCTAGCCTTTGATCTTCATAACAAACATTATCTCCATCTCTGATTTCAAGGTACTTTACAGCTCATCAATCCTTGTCGGCTAAAATAATCATTTAGTTCCTTTCTCCTGCTCAGTTAATAAAAAAATGTGTCAGTGAACACAAGCTCAGTTTATACTGTGCTCAGTATACACTACACTTCTCAGTGTACACTGTGATGCTTTATCAACCGACCACACTGCCTTGTGTCTTTCAACTCTTTTTCTCATCATAGATGAATGAAACATAATCAAGTCAATAACATAGGGTCATAGACTCATCAACAAGTTACCCAATGTATTCCTTATCCTCATCTATCATATACATCTTCCTCATGTAGATATTTATGTTCTTCATCTCTTTTACTCCTTTTCTACAGATGTTTAGGTATTGACAAGATAAGTGTTGTCAAACTAGTTGACATCAATGACAACATATTACTAATTTAATCATATTACATGTCTAATCAACAACTTGGTGATCTCTAATCACATATCTTCAATTAGGTTCTAAATCAGTTGTAGTTCATCAATCTCTCCCTTTGGCATTGATGGCAACTCAAGTAATATGAAATATACCACACACATACCAAACATGTATTCTACAACTCTGTGAACAAATGAAGTACAAGCTCTCCTTAGCTTAATATGTTTAATCAATATGTTACTCAACAACATTACCAATGTAGCTTTGACATTATGTAGATATGATCTTTTCAACTCTTGGATTCCTTCTTCTGTTCTCAGTATCTGATCTTCAGTGCTCTCCCTTTCTTTCAGTTTGTCTCTCCCTTAGATAGATGTTTCAGTTTTCTCATCGGTGCATATTATTTCATATTATTTATCTCTCCCTTTGACAACAATGCCAAAGAAACAAATAAACATACAGCTCTGTGGTAGCCATGTAACTCTCTGTTGTCCGGTGCATTCTCTGTATCTCAAAATACTGATATGCCAATCTGTTCTAGTTCTTCAAACTTTTCACAACCTTAGACATGATCTAAAGTGTGAACTATGCTTCATTAACATGAATGATATTCTGATAAGATTAGGTTGATGCAACCTCCAGATCACCTTAGTGACCGGTAGACAGGGGATGAACCCCAAGTCTAGTCCTCAAGTATTCAAATGTATCCTTCGGTAGAGGCTTTGTAAATATGTCTGCAAGTTGTTCTTTAGATGTAACAAATTCTAGCTTCACTTGCTTCTCCTGTACTTGTTCTCTTATGTAGTGATACTTAATAGATATATGCTTTGTTTTAGAGTGCATCACTGGATTCTTTGATATGTTTATTGCACTTGTGTTGTCACAATATATAATCACTGACTTAGTGATTATCTCATTCATACCTTCCAACACTTGTTTAATATATGTAATATTTGAAAAGTTTGTAGCAGCAACAACATACTCTGCTTTGGTTGTAGACTAAGAAATGCAAGCTTGCTTCTTACTTGTCCATGTAACAAGTCTTTCACCAAATAAAAATGCTCCTCCGGTGGTACTTTTTTTGTCATCCACATTTCCAGCCCAATTAGTGTTGGTAGACTTTGAGTTCAAATTTGCCTTCCTTAGGATAACATAATCCATAATCTTTTGTTTTCTTCAGGTATCTTAAGATTCTCTTTGTAGCAACCATGTGTGACTCTCTAGGATTTGTAGAAAATCTTGCAACAATTCCCACAACATGTGCTATGTTTGGTCTACTATGCACTACATACATTAATTTACCAATCATAGATCGGTACAGTGTCTAGTTCACCTCTGTAGTTTCATCTTCCTTAGTTAGTTTACATCCAGTAGCCATCGGTGTTCCCACAGTTTTAGCATCTTCCATGCCAAATGTCTTCAATACTTCCTTGATATATTTAGATTGTGTGATGAATATACCATCATTCTACTGAATCACTTGTAGTCCTAGAAAGAACTTAATCTCTCCAAACATAGACATTTCAAATTCACTTCTCATTTCATCAGAAAATGACTTAAATATTTGATCTTGTCCTCCAAATATTATGTCATCCACAAATATTTCAGTAATAAGAATAGTATCATCAGTATCTCCTTTCATATACAAATTTTTGTTCTCACTTGTTCTAACAAATCCAATACTTAACAAATAAGTATGCAGCCTCTCATACCAGGCTCTAGGTGCTTGCTTCAAACCATATAAAGCTTTATGTAATCTACATACCATATCTTTGTTTTATGCATCAACAAACCCTTCAGGTTGTTCTATGTAGACTTCTTCTTCAAGTATTCCATTCAAAAAAGCTGATTTGACATCCATTTGGTAAACTTTGAACTTTTTGTGAGCAGCATATGCAAGTAACATTCTGACTCCTTCTAATATAGCAATAGGTTCAAATGTCTCACCATAATCTATTCCTTCCTCCTATGCATATCCCTTGCATACTAATCTAGCTTTGTTCCTTGTTACCTCTTCATTCTCATTTTGCTTGTTTCTGAATATCCACTTAGTACTGATAACTTTCTTGTCCTTAGGTCTGGGTACTAAACTATAGGTTTTGTTCTTCTCTATTTTTTCTATTTCCTCTTTCATTGCATTAACCCATTCATCATTTTCCAATGCAACTTTTACATTCTTCGGTTCATATTCACAAACTAGACATGTACCTTGTCTTGTTTTACTCCTTGTTTTCATGCCAGCTTGTCTATCTCCAATGATTTGTGTCTTAGGATGATGTCTTTTGACAAATCTTGCCAGTATCTGATCTCTTCTTTCTTGTTCATCCTGTGCAAGTTCATTTTCTTGCTCGGTAGGTCCTTCCTGCTCGTTAGTTTCTCTTTCCTTTTCCTCGGTATCATTTTCCTGCTGACCGGTTGTCATAGTCTGCGACTTTGGTAGATACTCAGGTTATTCAATGTAAGTGAATTTACCGTAGTCTTCTGGTTCCTTTCTACTTTCCTATGTATTCTTATCATCAAACTCATCAACTTGAACATTAGTACTTTCAATCATTTTATTAGTTACTCTGTTCAGAGACTTGTATGCTTTACTTTTACTGGAATATCCTAGAAATATCCCTTCATCACCTTTTGAGTCAAACTTTCCATTTCTTTCATCTTTTAGAATAAAACATTTTCTTCCAAAAATCCTAAAATAACTTACAGTGGGTTTGTGTCCAAACCATAACTCATAGGGTGTCTTGTTATTGTCCTTCTTCAGTTGTACTCAGTTTAGCACATAAATAGCAGTGCTAACAGATTCTCTCCAGTATGTCTGAGCAACATTCTTTTCTATCATTAATGTCCTTGCGCAATCAACACTTGATCTATTCCTCCTTTCAGCAATGCCATTCTACTGAGGTGTCCTCAGTGCAGAGACCTATCTTTCAATACCATGCTCATTACAAAAATTAGTAAATTTATCAGAGATAAATTCACCTCCTCTATCGGATCTTAAGCATTTCAATTCTTTACCAGTCTCTTTTTCTACTTTTACTTTATACCACTTGAACATCTTGAATGCCTCAAATTTTTCTTTCAATAACATGACAGTCATCAACCTAGTATAATCATCAACAAAAAGAATAAAATATCTATCTCCATAGTAACTTTGAGTTCTCATAGGACCACATAGGTAGGTATGCACTAACTCAAGTATTTTCTTTGTTGAATAATCTTTACTTTTGAAACTAGATTTAGTCATTTTACCTTTTCTGATATTCATGACACATAACATGATCAGGCTTAGATAAGTTAGGCAGACCTCTAACTTTTTTCTTTTTACTGATCTTAATCATGTTATCAAAATTCACATGACATAACCTTTTATGCCACAACCATGCATCTTCATCTTTCATCATTAAACAAGAAGACTGATCATTATCAAGATAAAATAGATTACCTTTGGATTGTGTACCAGTTCCAACAAGTCTTCCTCCATCATCATATATCTTCACCTTTTTGCTCTCAAAAGAAACTTGGTGGCCTGAATTGTTCAACTGTGCCACACTTAGCAAATTATAGTTTAATCCTTTTACCCAATAAACATTTTCACATTTTAATCTATCATTTATCATTAGGGATCCTTTACCTCTTACCATATAGGGTGCATCATCACCCATTCTTACATATCCTCCATTGTATTCTTTAAGATAATCAAATTTTTCTTCATCACCAGTCATGTGATGTGTACAACCACTATCTATGATCCATGTATCATTTTTATTAACCTTAGAGATAAGTGTTGTCTCTACATACCTTTCATCTTCTTCTGAATCATCCTTCATTGCCACAAATACTACCTCCACACCATCATCAATGTCGGTATCGGTGATATCTTTTTCCTCAGCAATGTAGCATACCTTCTTGCCTTTATCATTATTGTCTCGATTGTCTCTGTTGTTTCTTCTCCCATAGCTTCCTTCAGATCGATCTTTGGTTCTTTCATCATCTTTCCTGAGTGGACATCTAGTAGCAATATGACCAACCTCTTTACAATTAAAGCATGCTAAAGGTAATTTGCCTTTATATCTTCCTTTTCCTTTAGGCAACCTCCTGGCCATAAGAGCTTCAAGTTCATCAAGCTCATCATCAGTATTGCTATCACTATCATCATTCTTATTTCTGCTACTAGACTTACCAATCTTCAGAGAAGACATAAAAGTGGATTCAACATTCGATACAACACTATTATCATAATTGTTAAGTTCAAATGTTGTAAGCTTTCCAATCAAATTATCAAGAGTGAGTGTGTTGTTACACGTTTTCCTATTTTCATGAATTGTAGATATTCTGATGGCATAGATAGGCAATAGGGTCCTTTGAATTTTGCTTACCACAATGTCTTCATCAATAAATCCATTCAATGCTCTAATAGCGTGAACTACCTCCTTTATCCTATTTGTGTACTGCATAATGTTTTCACCTTCTTTCATCTTCATGTCATCGAATCTTCCTCTTAAGCTTTCGGCTCTTGCTCTCTTGACATTCACATCACCATTATAAACTTGAGTAAGTTTATCCCACATCTGCTTAGCAGTAGTACAGTCCTTGATGTCTTCAAATTAGGCATCTGAACATGCAGTAGCAATCTCCATCATAGTAACATTATGTTCATGCATGTCTCTTAGTTGATCACGGGTCAAGGGACTAGTGGGCAGTGCAAGGTATCCATTCTCCATCAGATCTAGGGTAGAATTCCCAATTCCAGATATATGCAGCTTCATTTGACTTTGCCATATTGTGAAGTTATCTTTGTTTAGATTTGGCACTTCCCTCTTAAACATTTTGAGACCTTTGTGCTGAAGTCCTTAAAACTCTATTCCAAGCAACCAAATCTTTGATATCAATTATTAGAATAACTGAGAGGGGGTGAATCGGTTAACCACAATCCCAAATCAAAATGTATAATCCAAAACAATTTACTCAAACTTCTACAACTTAGTAACATAACATACTATATTGTCTGTGCTTTTATCGATTACCAGTCAATAACATATAATGATTACTGATCAAATCCAACATGCAATATGTAAAGTATGATAACAAATAATCACAACAATGAACACATAACACAAAATATTTAACGTGGAAACCCTGTGAAGGGAAAAACCACCTGGGACCAGCAACCCAAAAATTGTTCACTCTTCTGAAGTGAGGTCGGTGAAGACCCAACCCTGTTAAAGGTTACAAACACACTATGAGGTGTGACCTTGTTAGAGGATTTTAGACCAACCGTTATCGTCCAACCAACATTCACTATGGGTTTGATAGGATAACAAATGTACATTCTATGAATGACATTACAAGACTTTTAAGTCCACTCGGTTAAGAGATTTATTTGTTTACAATGGTTAAAATGTAAC
Organism: Chamaecyparis obtusa; assembly: GCA_027943335.1. Lineage (NCBI taxonomy): Eukaryota > Viridiplantae > Streptophyta > Pinopsida > Cupressales > Cupressaceae > Chamaecyparis > Chamaecyparis obtusa. The sequence goes on from BSBK01007625.1 coordinate 486,635, forward strand.
AGTAGGTGATTTGATTACAATACAACTTCAATTGTAGATTATCAGATCTATGTTAAGCTCATTCAAATCCTCTGATCAATTTATCAATTCTGTATCAACAATAATCAATGACTTATTGTTGCTCGGTAATAGCTTTCTAATGCTCGGTAAACTTTACAGTTTGGTTCTCCTTAACTAGTTTGATCAGGCATACATGAAGCTTGTTCATGTGATAATTCTGTAGTCTCCTTCTAGCATGAGTTTCATAAAGAAACCCTAGTCTCTTAAATAGACAAGTAAACTATTTTCTTCTCCTCCATAAGATTTTGCCACTTATTCTCCTTCGTCCATTTTTCCACTTAAACCTTTCTTGACTGATGTGCCAATAACACATTTTAATTCCATCCTTTAGATCTTCCTTGAATTATGCTATCCGTTGATCTTCATAACAAACATTATCTCCATCTCTGATTTTGAGGTACTTTATAGCTCATCAATCCTTGTCGGCTAAACTAATCATTTAGTTCCTTTCTCTTGCTCGGTTAACAAAGAAATGTGTTGATGAACACAAGCTCAGTTTATACTATGCTTGGTATACACTACACTGCTCGGTGTATACTGTGATGCTTCATCAACTGACCACACTACCTTGTGTCTTTCAACTCTTTTCCTCATCATAGATGAATGAAACATAATCAAGTCAATAACATAGGGTCATAAACTCATCAACAAGTTACCCAATGTATTCCTTATCCTCATCTATCATATACATCTTCCTCATGTAGATATTTATGTTCTTCATCTCTTTTACTCCTTTTCTATAGATGTTTAGGTATTGTAACTTACAAGATAAGTGCTATCAAACTAGTTGACATCAATGACAACATATTACTGATTTAATCATATTACATGTCTAATCAGAAACTCAGTGATCTCTAATCACAGATCTTCAATTAGGTTCTAAATCATTTTTAGTTCATCATCCTAACCTTAACCTTAACCTTAACCTTAACTATTTCCTAAACTAAGAATCATCCTAGCCATAATCCTAATGCTAAACCCTCAACCCTAACCTTAAACCCAAATCCTAATGCATAATTCTAAACCCTAGCGCCCTAACCATATAATCCTAATTGTAACCCTAAACCTTAACTATAATAATAATCCTAAACATAGTACTAATACTAACCCTAATTCTAATCCTAACCCTAATCCCTAAACTACTAATCCTAACTGTAATCAAAACCCTGACCCTAACCATGACCCTAACCTTTATCCTAGCCATAATCCTAATGCTAAACCCTAACCTGAAAACCTAATACAAACCCTTACCCTAACCCTAACATTCAACCTTTAAACCATTACCCTAACCATAATCCTAACAATAATCATTTAACTCTAACCCTAATTACTATACCTAACCCTAACCAAAACTATAATCCTAACCATAATAATAACCATGATGCAACTCTTAACCCTTACCATAATCCTAACCCTAAACCATGTTCCTAACCCAAATCTTAAAACCTAACCCAAACGACAAAACCTAACCCTAATCATAATCTTAATCCTAAACACAATCATAACCCAAACCATAAATACAACCCTAACTATTGCATAAACCTAAACCCTTATCCTAATCCTAATCAAAATCCCAATCCTCACCATAGTACTAACTATAATGTAAATCCTCACCATAAACATAATCCTAATCCTAATCCTAAACCTAACATTAATTTTAACCTTAACCATGATCAAAACCCTAAACTAACCATAATTAAAATTATAAACTAACCATAATATTATCTACAATGTAAACCCTTACCCTAACCTTAATTTCTAAACCCTAATCCTAATATAAACCCTAACCATAATCCTAAATAGTAAACCCTAATCCAAAATATTAAACCCTAGTCATAAATGCTATGCCCTAAATGTCAAACCCTAATATTAAATGGTAAACCCTAATCCTAACCCTAATTTCTAAACACTAATCCTAACTCTAATCCTAAATACAATCCTAACCATAGTACGAGCCTATACCTTTATCCTAACCCTAACCCTAATCAAAATACTATATAAAACTATAATACTAACCATTATGTAAAACCTAACCCTAATGATAATCCCAATCCTAAACCCTAAGTTGTAATCCTAATTGTGATAAAACCCCCACCCTAAACATAATACTAACTATGTTGTAAAGCCTTATACTAACCATAATCCAAAACCTAACTGCAAGCTTAACCACAACCCTAACCTTAAATCCTAGCCATAATAAAAAACCCCAACCAAATCATAATACTATCCATGATGAGAAAACCCTTACCCTAACCTTAATCCTAATATTAAACCCTAAACCCTAATCCTGAACCTAACCTTGAACCCTAATCCTAAACCTAACCTTGAACCCTAATCCAAACATTAAACCCTAACCCAAAACTCTATTCCTAATCCTAATCCTAACCCTGAATCCTAATCCTAATCCTTATCCTAACCCTAAACCCTAGTCATTATATTAACTCTAATCCTAACCATAACACAAACCTTAACCCTATCTATTTTCTAAAATAAGAATAACCCTAAACTTAACTATATCACTAATCCAAAACTAAAACCTAAACCTAATCCTAATTTTAAATACAAACCCTAACCCTAATTATAACCCTAACCATAAGCCTAAACCCTAATCATGACCATAATCATACTTAGTAAATGCTAAACCCTAATCATAAATACTAAAACTTGATTGTAAATGGTAAACCATAAACTTGATGCTATACCTAACCATGATATAAATACTAATCCCAACCCTAATTATATTCATTTATTCAACATATAACACTAAACCCTAACCCTAATATTAACCCTAACCATGTCTAAACCCTAACCCTAACCCTAATCATAAACCTAAACAAAAGCCTAACTCTAATACTAATATTAACCTTGACCCTAACTAAATCTAAATCTTCACCCTTAACCTAATTATAATTCCAATCCCAACCCTAATAGTAATTCCAATCCTTCCCTTAACACTGACCAAAACCCTATTCCTAACTTGAAACCTATAATAATTATAATCCAAAACCTAACCCTAACCATTATTCTACTCCTAACCATGACCATAAACCCAACCTTAACACTAACATCTAACCCTAATCATAATAAATCTAAACAAAACTTTAACCCTAATGCTAACCTTAACCATGAGATAAATTGTACCCCTAATAACCCTAACTATTATATATTTTGTAACCCTAAATACTAACCCTAATCATAATAATTTATTTAATGTGTTATGTGTGTTGCGACTGCTACAAGCAAATATATACTCTCTATAAAAAATACGTTGAGATGTATCGAGGCGTTGAATTTTTTCATCATTCAACTTTAATAAAAATTAACGTTGAAATAATTCAACGCCTCGATACATCTCGACATATTTTATATATAGAGCATATATTTGCTAGTTATTATTTGTAATTTTATAATAAGACATAACTAATTAAATTACAATTTTAACTTGATGAAAATTAATTTTAAAAGGAGAAAAATTATAATAAATTTAAAAATAAAATAAAATATCCTAATAAAAGAAGATAGCAATAGTATTCTTATCAAATAAAATAGAATATCCTAATAAATGTATTTCTCGAGCTCATTATACTTTGTAAAATTTATTGCTGGAGGTAGATTTTAGGTACTTTGATCACATTTTGTACATGGACTATGAATCAAAGTTTTCTTTCTAGTTCTTTCTGTAAGGAGTCCCCTCAACTAGTTATAAAATAATAAAATATAAGTGCTCCGTCACTTTTTGATTTTTTTAAAAAAAGTATTCTTATCAAAACAAGATAATAATAAAAGATTTTCAATTGAAAGAATTATCTCTTTATAAATGCTCAAAATCGGGTGCCTAATAGTTATCTTTTGGATTCAATTGGGTTGGGGATGCTAAAGAAAAAATAATGGCGGATACTGGGAAGTTCTTGAAGAATGTGATAGGTGACAATTGTGAGGCTCTCCAGAGCTTGTCAGATCACCTGCAGTGCATCCCAACTGTCTCACAAGGAGCTTTCTTGGATGGATCCCAGAGTGTTTACGCGGCAGGCAAAGGACTAGGGTTTGAGGGAGCTGGCAAGGGCTTCCCTTTAGTGTTCAAAGTGTCATCTAAATGGGTAGACGTCCCATTTGATGAAGAAGACCTAGCTCAGCTTCAAACCTCTGAACATGTTCCATAGTGGGTTCTCCAATAAGGTAAATGGAGGGATAGAGCAACCATCATTCCTCCTCCATAATTTCATCATTCAGCAGGCCATCATCGACAAAAGTTCTCTACTCATCCTCAGCATCCGGCCTTGTTTGCAGGTATCCTTGGCCCCCATCCTCTGGCAGTAGCAGACCATTTCATGCCACCTTTTTAGAAGAAAGTTCTTCACCGCCCTCCTTTCCAGTGTCGGTATCAGCAGAAACCCTCATCTCCTCAACCCATATTTGATATTTGTCGTCCTCCCTCCCCGACCCTTCCTGCACACTATTTCTCCTCTGCCTTTGGTTTCCCCCAGGCTGTTTCATCCCCTAATTACACTCCTCTTGCTCAACCTATTGTTCTTTCTACACCCAACAATATACCCATTCACCACAGAGGTCCTTCGATCCAAACCCTCATGCCCAGAAGAATGCTCTCAACCCGCCTTTCCACCACCAGTTTGCCCAACCTCCACGGCAGGAGCCTTGTCAACAGCCACCAATGGTTCCTCAATTTTTTATTCCTTTTCACATGATTGCATCTAGGGTGGATTTATTGAGCTCTTTGGAACTCATTGGTAAGTTGTAGACACCTATGGATTATGAATCTTTATCTTCTTGGGCAAGTCTTGTATGGGTAGGGCTCAAAGAGATATTTCAGTACAAGAAAGATTCATATTTCTTTGTTGCAATTTTTCACTCTAAAGAACATAAATCTTCCATTCATAAGTTTAAAGGTTGGTTCTGCTAGGGGATTTCTATTATTACATTAGCATGGACCCCCCATTTTGACCTAAACTCACCTGGCCTTCTTTTTTTATCCACGGTGGTTATCTCTTTCGAATCTTCCCCATGAATATAGAAACCCCACTCTTGTAAAAGCCCTTGCTAATAGGCTGGGCATCTTTATCAGGCATGATCTGGTGCCCTATGCCCACCTTCATCTTCCTATCAGTGTGTGTCTTCTTCTAAAGGCTAAGGATCCCCTTCTGTCAGATATTTCTATCCAATCAAGGTTTGGGATTTGGGTATAGCAGTTCGAGTTTCTTGATCCCTGTACCATTGCTTCAAAGATTGACTCTCTGGGACATTTTTCTTCTCAGTGCCATCGATCTCCTAAAAATTCTCAAGATATTTGTCATCATCTTTAATCTAATCCTTTGCTTTGCCCATCATTTACCATTATCCCACTTGTGGTACCCTCTAGTCAGCAAATGACCCCCCATAGTTGTCAAGCGTCTCCCCCTCCCAAGTCCTTGACCCTTTTAGTGTCAGCTCCTAGTCTGGGCTTGCACCCTTTTATGTGTTTGACTTCTCTGACCCATCTTTTTGTGTCTAGCTCTCCTACCTTTAAGCTAGATCTTCTTTCCTCTCTCATCTTGTCTTGTCTTGTGCTTCCCCCTCGCGCTATTCGCCTTAAACTTCCCCCTCTTCTATCTTTAACTTCTCTGTCTCTACCACCCTCTTTCATCACTTTTGTTAAGCATCAGTCTACATCCCCCCCTTTATTTCTACTCCCATAGATGTCTGACTTGTCTGATTGGGTCGATCGGCCTATGTTATGTCCCCCAAACCCTTTGCGGGGTGAGGAAGATATCATTTAGAATCTAATTTTCAATCACCTTCCCTTTGTTCATATTTCTTCTCCCTCGCATCCATCGGTCTTAGATGAGGAGATCCGATTAATGTCAAATAAGATTCTTATCTCGGTGGCCTCTCAAATAATTGATGAAATTGCAATTGAGGAAGGTATTCTTCCAAAACCTTTTGACAAGCACAATCAGTATTCTGAAGCTGATACCAATCTATCTGTGTCAGTAGACCTTGGTCCTCCCCCCATTTTTGACAATTTTGATTATTCACAAACTCTCTCGATCCATAAATCAGCTTCCACTCGGTCTTCTTTGTCATTGGATCCGGCTATGGTTACCCCAAAGAAGAAGGGCAGGAAGCCTCTAGAAGCCAAAATTAAAGATGAGATTGTTGTGGGTATCCAATCAACCCTCTTGGATTCATTTTCACCCATTATTCATACCAGGAGAGTAGCACACTCTCTTGGCCCCCAATGAAGATTCTCTTATGGAATGTCAGGGGCTTAAATGCCCCTGACAAAAGATGAAGGGTCAAAAAATATATTGATTCTTCCAAAGTAGACATTGTTCTTATCCAAGAATCCCAACTCTCTCAAACTTCATTTGATAAGACTGTTTGAAAGTGGTCCCCTTTGGATTTAGCTGGTGTCCCCTCTTCTAGGGCATCAGGCGGTCTTATTGTCCTCTAGAATTAGAAAAGCATTCAGGTGCAAATTCTAGCTATCAATCCTAATTGGATGCTCGCAAAAGTTTCCTGGTTTGATGTTAAATTTCATTTGTTCAATGTGTATGGACCGACCTATCCCAATGAAAAAATTCTACTATGGGAATCCCTCTCTGTTGAACTAGAGCTACTTGAGGATTTACCCTTCATGTTAGGTGGTGACTTTAATGCCATTGCTTCACTTGACAAAAAATCAGGAGGCAATGCCATGGCTCAAAGGGTAATTGATGAATTCTCAACCTTTATTCAGAATAATGCTTTGTGTGATATACTTTTCCTAAATGGAAATTTCACATGGACCAATCGTAGATCTGATACACCTATCTCATCTAGATTGGATAGATTTCTCATATCCTCCAACTTTAAGCTCTTAGAGGTTTTTTTTTCTTTGAATATACTGTCTTCCTCAGAGTCAGATCACTTCCCCATAGTGTTGGACATTAATATAGTGCCTTCCGCTAAGAAGAGTCCCACATTTAAATTTGAAAGCATGTGGTTCACACACCCCCACTTCCTGTCTCTCTTGCGTCAGTGGTGGGTTAGTGCACCTTATCGAAAAGGCACCAGGATGTATCAGTTCTCTAACAAACTAAAATTTGTGAGGTCCGAAATTGTCAAATGGAACAAGGAAGTTTTCAAAAACATCTTTCATGAGAAGTCACAGGTAGAGCAGGAGCTTGCTCAGATTTCAGAACACATTATGAATCAAGGGTTAACTAAAGAGCTAGCAGCAAATCAAAGATCTCTCCAATCCTATTGGGCTATTCTTTGCTCTAGAGAAGAAATCTATTGGCAACAGAAGTCTAGAGAACTCTGGTTGAAAGTGGGTGATAGGAATACCAAATTCTTTCATGCCTCAGCTAAAATGAGAAAAGTAGCCTCTTCCATATTCTCCATCAAAAGTGCATCCTCTAGGCAAGTCCTATCCTCACAACAACAAATTATTAATGAAGGAGTTTGTTTCTTTAAAAATCTGTTGGCACCAAACCTTCACCAGCTTGATATTAACCCTAACATGGAAGCTCTCCTTCAACATATCCTGACTATTGTATCACAACAAGATAATAGTAATTTGATGAGACTGTTTACTCTTGAAGATATTCACTCTGTTGTATTCTCAATGCCTCTTGATAAAGCCCCTGGCCCAAATGGGTTCACTATGACATTCTTCCAAAAATGCTGGGATGTGCTAAGTTTTGATCTTCTCATGGCCATAGAAGAATCCTGTAAGGGGGGCTACATACTCAATGAATTTAATAGGACCAACCTTGCTTTGATCCCAAAGTGCCAATCCCCCCAAACATTTGCAAATTTCAGACCTATTGCTCTCTGCAACTCAGTATATAAAATTTTCACCAAAGCAATCTATATTAGGCTCAAACCTCTCATTCCCTACATTATCTCACTGCAACAAGGAGGCTTTGTCCCTAGTCGGGATACTACAGACGGTGCCCTTGTTGCTATGGAAGTTCTCCATTCCATTGAATCATCTCAAATTCCCTCATTCATCTTGAAGTTAGACATGATGAAAGCCTATGATAAGGTATGCTGGTCCTTTCTGCTTAAGGTCCTTGCAAAATTTGGCTTCTCCTCAGATTGGTGTAAGTGGATTAGGCATTGTCTAGCTGGTGCATCTTTCTCGGTGCTTGTTAATGGTTCCCCCTCTAAATATTTTCATGCCACTCAAGGAGTCTGCCAAGGGGATCCTATCTCCCCCTTTCTTTTCATCATCTTGGCTGAGGCTCTCAGCAGATCCATTCTGGCACAAAATGCTCTCTCTAACTAGAAGGGCATATGTATTCCTAATTCAATGCTTTCCATCACTCATAATTTCTTTGCGGATGACACACTTCTCTTTGGTAGATCTTCTATCCATGAGGCTAGATGTGTAAAATGAATTTTGAATCTATACACTTCAGGTTCTAGTCAGGTGATCAATCCAATTAAATCTAAAGTCTTCATCCTCTTTACCCCTGATGTTTTCCAGGACAGAATTGCAAACATTCTTGGATTCCCCATTAGTGAGCTACCATCCATGTATCTAGGTATTCCCTTTTTCCTTGGTCTAGTAAAGATTTCTTTCTGGGAAAATGTGATCAATAGACTTAAGAGTAGAATTTCTACTTGGAAAGCGTGATGGCTATCCTTGTCAGGTAGAATTCTTTTAATTAAAACTATTCTGCTAGCTATACCTAACTATTATATATCTATACTGCAAGTGCCTGTCTCAGTTATTAAAAAAATTGAGAAAATTATCCAAGGTTTTCTTTGGTCATCCAATATGACCAATGCCAAGAAAGTCCCCCTTCTCTCATTGCAAAGACTCTCTTGTAGTAAGCGGTCTGGTGGAGTAGGTCTTCAGAATGTGTTTCTCAGAAACAAGGCGTTTGGAGGAAAACTTGTTTGGAATATGTAATTTAGATCTCAATCCCTTTGGTGTCAAATTATGCAGTCTAAATACCTAGACTCTCCTTCACCTCGTCGTATTTTCACTATCTCCAATCCTCCATCTGGCTCTCCTACATGGAACTTCATGATGACTTCTAGAGAAGTAGTTACTAAATATCTAACCTGGCAGATACATGAAGGCCTTCAAGTCCTTTTTTGGCAAGACTCTTGGAATGGACAGTCACCATTATGTGCCATAGGTTCTATGTCTAAAGTCATGAGGATTTCCTCTCTTCACTGGGGAGATCTCCTAGTAGATTATGTGGATCATGTAGACATAATCTCTCACAAGGTTTCTTGGAAGAACACTACAACCTTGCCTTTACTGAATAGCCTTGCAAAGGAATTTGCGATGCTCTTATCTAAGAGACTAGTTTTCCTGTCTAAAGGAAAGGATAGACTTGTATGGTGTCCTTCTAAGTAGGGGTCCTACTCTGTTAAGGCAGGATATGAGGCCCTTCTTCAATCTGAGGTACAACATTCTTCAGAGCGTGCCTTCAAATTTTGTTGGGACAATAGCATTCTTCCCAAAGCTGGTGTTTTTGCCTCTTTGGCCATTCAATACAGAATCCTGACCAGTGACAGGCTTGCTAAGTTGCATATAGCAGACCCTTTCTCTTGTGTCTTATGTGGGAATAAAGAGGAAACAACTGACCATCTTTTTGTACAGTGTCCATTCACTCATCAATGTTGGGGGTTTGTTATGAACAAATTATCTATTTCCTTTCCCCTTCCTAGATCTATTAGAGAGCTCTTCCAATCCTGGCCCTCTCTATTTTCATCCTCCATCTTTGCTTGCCTATGGAGAGTTATTCCCTCCTTGGTAATCTGGTCCATTTGGTGGGAATGAAACAAACTTATCTTTAGAAAAGAGGTCTTTGGTCTAAATGATGTTATCTCTTCAATTGAAAGGCTCATCTCCGAACAAGTTAATAATAGCTCATCTTGTCATTCTAGCCCTAATTCAATCTTTTCCTCATGGGATAGCCAGGTATTGAATAATTGGAAATATATTTCTCTGCCTTTGTGCCCGATTTTCCCTAGGATCATAAAAGTCCCCATAATGAGATCCTCAATCAAAAGGATCCCACCTAATTTTCCTATTATCAAGTTAAATTTTGATGGCTCATCTAGAGGGAATCCTGGGCAGTCTGGGATTGGTGCTTGTGTTAGAAATCATCTAGGTGGGCTTGTGGCATATGTGGCTTCCCCCATCAGCTCTGGCACTAACAATATGGTGAAAGCCATGGCATTACTGGAAGGCTTGACACTTGCTAAGAAAATGTCAATTTCTAATTTACACATTGAAGATGATTCAATGGTTGTTATTAATGCTTGCATCCATAGATCTATTCATAATTGGTAATTGAGGTATATTCTTCAGCAAATCTGGGACCTCATTGATTCCCTAGATTCATTTTCTATTTCCCATACTCTTAGAGAAGGTAATAAATTGGCAGATATACTTGCAAATTATGGTTGCAGTAAAATTTTCTTGGATTCTAGCTCACCATCTGATAGAATTGATAGTATTACATCTATCATGGAGATTGTGCGTAATGAATCTCTATGATAGATGGAAACAGTACTCAAAATAGTATAAGGTATTTTGTTGCAGCTTGGTATACCAAAGTCTATCAACTTTTTTGCCTCAAGTACTATTACATATTTCTTGTTAGCATTACTCGGGCACTTCATAATTTTTGCTTCAAGGGACTTGTTTCTATACCAATTAGTGAAGTGGTGGCCACTAATTGGTATAGAAATATTGTAATCATCTAAATAATTGCATGGCTGCACTTAATATCATGTTTGCATTATCATTATCATTTATAAACATGCCACTTCATCAATTATGATATGACTGCTTGTCGCATGATCGCATAGGCTATTTTCAAGCTATGAGATCATGCGACAAACTTGTTGTTCTAACAATCAAAGTTGTAGGGATTGCCGCCAGTGAGAGGACTGATATGACTGCTTGTCATATGATCACATAGGCCCTTTTCATGCTATGAGATCATGCAACAAATAGCTAGATGATATGCTAGTAAGGATCATCGATCAGTATTTAAACTGCCAGCTTTGTAGAAATTGTGAGCGCCTGAGATTGAACATGAACATCTCACTGCATCAAATCCCTTCTTTGTCTCCATTTTGTGAGAAGCCAACCTAGACATGACCTCAGCAGTAGTCTCCCGATCGAATCCCGCCACCAGTTCCTCTGTACTTGCATTTCCATCCATCAGGGCTTTCATTGCCGCATGATCGCATGGCACTTTTCTTACTCTTGCGATCATGCGACTAATCTATTTTTGGCAAGTCCGCACATCTTCCAAGAGGTTGTATTTCCCTGGTCAATTACAGTGTCTACACTGTTGGTGTACATGGGTCCTAGCAAAGCACATTTTGTATAGTCTCCTCTGCCTTTTCTCTGACTTCTCTCACCTACCCGGGCTTCATGGTCGCATGATTGCATGGCTTTTTTCTAACTCTTATGATCATGTGACCACTCTAAATGAATAATATTTAATAATTTAATCTCCACCTGACTGAGCCTTCATTGTCACATGATTGCATGGCTTTTTTCTATCTCTTGCGATCATGCGACCGCTCTATTTTATCAAGTCTGCACATCTTCCAAGAGGTTGTATTTCCCTAGTTAATTACAGTGTCTGCACTGTTGGCGTACGTGGGTCCTAGTAGAGCACATTTTGTTTAGTCTCCTCTATCTTTTCATTGACTTTTCTCACCTACCTGAGCTTCATTGTCGCATGATCGCATGGCACTTTTCTAACTCTTGCGATCATGCAACCGCTCCAACATGGTCAATTGATTATTGCCAGTGAGAGGACTGATATGATTGCTTAACATTTGATTGTGATAAATTATTTAATTCTGACGAATAACATTTCAATGGCCAGTCAATTACAGTGTCTGCACTGTTGGCGTACGTGGGTCCCAGCAGAGCACATTTTGTTTAGTCTCCTTTGCCTTTTCTCTGACTTCTCTTACCTACTTAGGCTTCATGGTCGCATGATCACATGGCTTTTTTCTAACTCTTGTGATCATGCGACCGCTCTAAATGAATAATATTTAATAATTTAATCTCCACCTGACTGGGCCTTCATTGTCACATGATCGCATGACATTTTTCTATCTCTTGTGATCATGCGACCGCTCTATTTTATCAAGTTACAAGGTATCTGTGGGTTTGAATTTGAGTTTCTTTCAAGGAGAGAATAAGTCTTGAGTTCAAGTTCTGAGAATTCTAGGTCTACATATGAATTTGATGTCCAGGTATTGAAATGAGAGAAATGGTTTGCAAGGCATTCCATTTGGGTTCTTGAATTAGAGTTAGGATTTTTTGGGAATGTATGTTTGTATAACTTTGTTGCCCAATGAACAAGGCACTGGTCTTGGTTTGCTTTGTAGTTTTCATCATCAACCTTAAAAATTCAATTCATCTTTAATTTCATGTTTCAGAGCATTCATGTTTGAAACTTGTGTTTCATGAATACAAGTATTGTTAGTGATTCTTTGAAGAAATGAATCTGTGGGTTAGCCTGCCTGAGCTCAAAGCTCGAAGAGGAGTGTATCCTTATTGTTATCTTGACCATTTCCCTAGTTCTTAGTAGATCATACAGGTGGGATCCTGTATAAGACTGCTTGAGATTGGAACTCCCATGTTTTATAAGTTTGAGAACTATCCATGGTCACATCGGCATAAAAGGGTTTTAGCTAGTGAGTTATATGTGTGCAAATCTTATCATGTTTTAGGTGCACCTGCCTGAGTGTGTGGATCTTGAAGTAGAAGGAGGATCAAATCCTCATCAATTAGTCTTTTCTTGCCCCTCAGTTTGCATGAACAAGTAGATTTGTGTTACTGGACAAAGATCCCTAGGTCTGATTTTCATATTTCTCTTTTAGAGTTGAGGGATACAAGAAAAATAGCTAACAAATTGGTGACTCTACTAGGGAAGAAATAAATGACAGTAAGTTTAAGATGTCTAATTCCTTGCTTTGTTGAATCATCCCAGGGTCTGGTCCAGTTTGACCATAGAGTCAAGTTATTTTCAAATATTGTTATATTATCTCAGTGAATGTGAGTGGCGACTCTGATTCTTTGTTTGATCAATGCTTTGTATTTTGAAGTTGTGATGTATTTTATGATCCTGACAAACAGTGTTACCTTGTGAAGTTGTTATGTTTGTTGGTTTTGAAAGAAGGTTCAGATCTGAGATAAAATCTCTCAGCTGGTTCCAAATTTGGTCCTTTGAAAAGAGGTGGCGGCTCTACGAAATTTTGGAAGGTGATTTACAGGAGACTTTAAATCAGAATTTTACAAACAACAGCAGCACTTCCAAGTAATCCTATTTTTTACCAAGCAAAAATGGTCCCTTAATAGGTGAACAAGTCACTAAGAAAAGGGAAAATAATTTTAAGAAGTTGGAGTCATATTTCTGAATTTGAAGACTTAGTTTTTGTAAAGAGTATAAAAAATATGCAGTGGTCCATGAAGTCAGTGGTTGCATGAAATTGGATAGAAATATTGTCATGAGAATAAGCTTTGTTATTTTGTCAGTATGTTAGAATGGAGTTTCCAGCTGTGATAGATCAAGAAGGTGCTGTTGGATCTGAAAGTTTTTAGTCAGATCTAGAAAGTTATAACGTTGAACTTCATTTGATAAATCAGAAAGTTCAGCATAACTACATAGTAATGTTAAGATGTGCAATAGGAGGAAGAAATGAGGAGTCTACATTGTCTTATTATAAGAAATTTCTTATTGCATGTAATGAACTTCCTATGGGATTAGATTTTCATGAATCCCAGTATGCTGAGATGTTCCTAGAACTTTCTATGACTGAATTGGTTAGTTGGACTGCATCCTTAAAAGATGAAGCACTAAAGAATGTTAAGGAATGGATAGACTCTTTTATGAATGTTGAATTCAATGATGTTGAGTCTAGTTCATTTGGGGATGTTGAGTCCTGTGCTGGTTATTGTGCCGATGATGAAGTTTATGAGTGTCAAGGAGGGGAACGTGAATATTCAATTGATAATGATTTCCTTGAGCCTGTGGATTTCCCCTTTTCTCAGCATGATGCTAATTTCTCCTTGTTTTAGTTTAAATGTGTTTTGTGTGAACATGAAGAACAAGGATATAATGCAGATGATAGTTTCTGAAGTCGCGACTTCACACAAGGTAATCATAGACAAGTAAATTCAGTCCCTATTGCAGATGGAGAAGAGATTTGTAGCATCAGTAGTGAGAATGGAGAAATAGAATGTAATGTCCAGTGCTTGCTAAGTTGTGAGCATATTTCAAGTCTCTTGGATGCTGATTTTCAGAGGTATGGTACTAAATTTGTTTCCAGATCTCCATGCCCGGTGAAAATAAGTTTTGATGAAAGTGATTCGGATAATGGCATGATGAGTAAAACATGTCTTGATGTCTCTTCTCCTATTTTAAATCAGCAAGATTCAAGTGCATTTCATTGTCATGGTTTTGATAATGTCATTTTTTATGAATACAATGATGAGTGTGTTAGTGCATGTTCAGATTTGCATGAGCTTGCTAACTATGGTTCTTGTGTACATTTTGATGCTGAAGAAAGTGGTGAATCTGAATATGTTTTTTCAGATTTGCTAATGACTAATAAGTCACTCACTGACAGAGCTTGTTCTCTTCTAAATGATGCTGATGTAGTTTGTGGTCAACAAGATGTTCCCAGATTTATGCAATCAGATTTTTGTTTTGAAAGGTTATGTGTTAGTTTTCAAAGTAATGAGATAGAAAAGGTTTATTCTATTTTGCAAACTAATGATTAGAAAATTGATGTTTCTAGCCGTGATGCTGAGTTACAATGTTGTCTTTTTCAACATGGTAGTGACAATGAAGAGTGTGATGGTTTAATATCACACAGTGATCAGTACTCATGGCATCCTGATAGCTTTCCTTTGCCAGATAATGGTGAGTGTATTGATCACTTTTCTTATGATATGCTGAAAGTGAATCATGATGTTTCTAACCAGCTAGATGAAACATATGATCTCA
Organism: Chamaecyparis obtusa; assembly: GCA_027943335.1. Lineage (NCBI taxonomy): Eukaryota > Viridiplantae > Streptophyta > Pinopsida > Cupressales > Cupressaceae > Chamaecyparis > Chamaecyparis obtusa. The sequence goes on from BSBK01007625.1 coordinate 501,685, forward strand.
GTTTTCCTCCATTGTATGGAGATGAGAATTATTTATTTGATCGGGGTAAGGATTGATTTCAGTTTTGGGGCTTTGAGCCTTTGTAAATAAGCTTCATGTTTGTACAGTTTCTTTATTTCCCTTCAGTTGTGTGTTGTCCCTGCTTTCAATAAAGGGTTTCCAGATTTTGAAGTAAGAGAGAGGTTCCTGGTTCGAAGGGTTGTGCAGTTAAAGAGAAAGTAAAAAGAGATAAAAGTTTGATTCATAGTCTTTGGTTGGTCTGCTTCTTCCTAAGATTCTAAGGTTCTCTATGTGCCCGCATGGGGCACGCGTCCACAGTCGGAGCCACTGTTGGGACTAAAAATGCAGCATGGGTTTTGAGTACCATATTAATAATTTTGCAGTTTTGGCCCTTTAAATGCTTTTCATGCATATGTACCCGACTATCATTTTGAAGCCTATGAGGTGTTCCAAGTGTTTTACACACTCCATTCAGTATGTGCATGGATTCCATGATGATATTTTATCATCCTAAATCATTTGGTGAAGTCCCATTTTGAGCAAGTGTCAAACTACACAATTTTGCATGTGTCAAACAGAGTACAGTAGCCCAATTTGCCTTTGAATATCTTGCGTCCAGAAATGTTTCATGACCTATCACTTTGAGGATGTTTAGTATGCATATCAAAGAACCTATGTTCCAATTTTCAAATCATTTCGAATCCTTTTGATTAGGTTTAGAACCCCTCAAAGTTGGTAGTTTGCTATTGTCATGCACTTGTGTAAATGTTCAAAATTCTGGAAGGGCCTGTTTGACTATTCATATCTTTGACCCAGTTGACCCTATTAAGAAATTTCCTTTGGCATCATATTCCAGGGGTCAAATACTTCCAATATTTCAATTTTGAGGTCATGATGAATCCGTTTGCTCAGTTTGCAAGTGTGATTCCAAATACAACTGTTATTTTACAAGTTGTGAATTGTGTAGTTTGATTTGTACCCCTGTTCGGGATGTTGTAACTTTTGATTCATGATTGATGAGCCTAAATGGGTTGTACCCCTATGTTCTACTCCAAAAATAATACAAGTATGCCAAGTTAGAGGTCTTGACGAATCTTTTGGCATACTTTCCTAGGGTCATTCCGTATGCACAAATCACTGATTTGCTATGTTTCCCAATCTGCAACTCTGAGAGTCTGTCTTTGCTTGATTTCCAAATGCACCCTGTTATTTGTCATGAGCCCTAATTGTGGATTTATACTCTCTGTATGACAAAGAATAAATGCCCCTAATTCTGGTTCCTGAAAGTTTCAACCGGTCAGTTTTCAAAGCCAGTTCCAGAAGCAACTTTAGTGATTCTGGCAGTGCAGACATGATTGATTTCTAGGTGAGCCTGTTTGATCATTAATAACTTGGGGCTCAAATTTTCTAGGAGGTTCTTCTTTGATTGATGTTTTATAATGTTGGAAGTCAGCATGTGTGCTTGGTGGCACTCTCTTGTCAGGCTGTTCAATCAATTTTTGAAGCCGCTCCCGGGGGCCAGCTGGTGTTATTTGGTCAGTTTTGCAGAGACTGGCAAGTTAGATGATTGTGCATGCCCCAAAAAAATAAAAGAAGTAGCCAAAATGGAGCACAAGATTTGGGGTTCCAAGTATCATGTGTATTTTAGTGAATAAAGAGGATCATGTTACTGGCCATGACTCAAAATACAATTGTCACTTGATTGAGAAAATGGAGTTGGACAACCTTTTGCATTCATCTTTCAGTGTCTTTTTGTTTAACACAAACTATGAATTGCTCCTTCAACAATGTTTTGCCACAAATGTGACATTCCCTTTAGTATGGATGAATACTTGTTATAGTCATCCTCTTTACTGGGAGTCTGAGCTCATCAAGGAGAACTCTCTAGGAGTAAAAAATGTTGCTAAGTGGAAGCTCTATGATGAACTAGGAATTGCGGCAATAGATGTTCCTGTTGACCAATTTGTGCCTCTTGGCCATATGCTTTACAAGGGCCTTTCTGATGACAACTAATTGTGTATGAATGGGATCATCTTCTTATTATCGTTGGGGATGTTACCCTACATCCCAATCTAGAAGAGGGTGCTGATATTAAAGATGTGAACAAAGAGCAGAGAAGAAGGGGCCTCACTTAAGAGACAAGGAGGTTTGCGTAGGTCTCTATGATATGCTAAGCCAACACACATGTTAAGAATGAAAGTTACACATGCACCGTTTTCATTATTGTCCAAGGTTTCTAGTGTTAAGCAAAGGAGGCCCTGCGCAAGTGCAAAGGGGCTCACGTTTTGGAGTGGGCAAGCTATCATACATGAACCCACGCATTACTATGGAGGCCCATATGTATACCAATGCAACAAAAAGTGGGAGGTTGACAGCAAATTAAAATGTATTGGCTTTTAATATGTTGAGGACTCCAGCGCAATACTAAGGGGCTTGTGTATTGAAGGCTTTGCAATGAGGATGCCTCACGCTAAGACAAAAGGATCTTGCGCAAGTGGAATACTGCTAGCTTAGCACAAATGGAACAGAGGCCAGCATGAAGCATCAAAGAGATGCCAATGTTGACATTAGAGGTTTGCACAAACACTAAGGCTTTTGCAACACACAAACACAATGAAATATGTGCAACAGTATAACTAGGATGCTTTGCATGTTAAGTTAGAGGACTTGCACAAGGAGAACAGTCACCAGTCCACAAAAGGGAGGGCCAGACATTAACAAAATGAGTGTTGGCGTTGTTTTGAAACTGCCAAATTAAGGCTCAAACATGAAATTGGAAGATGCTAGGTGAGAGGAGCTGCTCACACATTGTTCAAAGTAGACTTGCGCAAAACATATGGAGGCTTTATGCTAATGAGTGGATGCCAGTGTACAAAAACAACGCAAACCCCTGGATTTGCATGAAAGAGTGGAGCTCACCAATTTCTTTATGAAGCTACCAGTCAGCAAAGTTTCTTGCATGAGAACCAACAGGGCATGTGCTAAAGGAAATGGATATAGGCCAGCATGAATTTAGAAAGAAGCCTATGTAAGAAGAAGAAACTCATGCACTATGTTGGAGGGGACTGCCTTGCACAAACAAAGATGGCTTGCGCAAGCATACAAACCCTGCACCAAATCAAAATGGAATGGAACAAAATAGTTAAAGTATTGGGGTGCTGGTACTATTTTGAAGAATGTCAAATGGAGGTCTTGCACAATGCACATGTGGGTGCTGGAGATGGCAGTGCGTAGGAAGAGATTGTAAAAGTTTAACAGATAAAATGTTTGTCCCACATGCAGTGTGATGAGTTTTTTGTGACATTTAATTACACCAGCACTCACTTTTCTTTGTAAATCAAGAGCCACGGAGGCTCTTGGTGGGCCCGGTTGACTGGTAGCTTCTGTATGGTGGTGGGCCCAATATTTTGAAATGCAAAGTGTAGGGAATGCTTTAAAAACCCAAAACTAATTGTCCCACATTGTTCCTACTGGGCGTACATCAAGAGTTTATATACAACAAGACACACAACATAAGGTAGATCAAATAGTGGAAGCTATGCACGCGATGCCCAGGCCGCTCGCCTTGATTTCTATGTCGACGAGCCCGAGAGACAATTTTGCAGACTTGGTCGCGGATTCGCTAAATGCAACTAGTGGTTAGACAAACATCTGACAACTTAGAGATGACAGTGGTCGCATGTTCGCATAATGGTGATGGTTAAGGCTAAGTAATTTAGAGATTTGGAGATAGCTAGTTGCAAATTCTCCAAATAAGGTGACGGTTTAGGCAAGCATCCCGCGATCAGTGACTCACCCCATTCGCCAGTTCTCCAAGTGCTTGGCAATTAACAGAAATAATTCAAAGAACATGAGATAACCCTGTTCACTAGTTCTCTAGACCCTGACGATTAGCAAAGATGCATTTAGAGAATTGGAGAATGGGCTTAGTCGCCCATTCTCCAGATGTCAAGCAGTCAGAGGATTTCATTTGAAGAATTGGAGATTGAAGAGGTCGCTAGTTCTCTAGAAGTTAACCTGAGTTAAGAATTGATTCTGAGAATTGGAGAATTGATTTATTCATTGAATTGCCAGTGTTAACCGTGGTTAGTGAATTGATTAAGAGACCTAGAGAATGCATATGGTCGCTTGATCTCCAAATGAGGATGGTTAAGCTATGGTTTGTCTGTGCACCCAGTGAGAGCTTGACAAGTGGCATTTTCTGGTACATTCTGTGGCTAGTAATTTAAAAATGATTAAAATTGCAGGCTATAAAAGATTTAGAAAAGTGGTATAGTTTAGACTATAGGCTAATATTCAAAAATTTAAATGACCAAGCCTGTGCACGGATTAATGGCCTGAGAATTCATTTTTTGGCCAAACATATAAGTATTATATGTTGCCAGAAAGGTCTCGGAATGAGGATTCTAATGGTGATGAGTATTTTCAGTTTCAGTCAAGTGTGAAAGAGCAGTTTGGGTTCAAATTCTGAGGACAAGAATCAGATCAATTTGTTGAAGACATGATTGCAGGAATCAAATCATTTTTGAGAATCAGTTTTAGGTCATAGTGAGAGGAATGTTGAAGATATTTTGTGCCAAGGATAGACAACTGTCAATTTTTTTTCAACTGACCCATGTTTGCTATATCTCAAGTTTTCTCTCAATTGTAAAGAGGATGTTGAAATTTATGCTGCAAGGCAGCTTCCAGGCTTGGGAGTCTTATTTTCTGTGTGTCTTTGTCTTGTAAATGTACAATTGCAGAGAAATGCTAATGAAAACAATGGAATCCTTGTTTAGTTCTTGTCTGATGTCTTTGTATGTATGGTTTTGATTCTTGTGTATTAACTTGTAAAGCATTTTAATATACTAGTTACAAGGTATCTGTGGGTTTGAATTTGAGTTTCTTTCAAGGAGAGAATAAGCCTTGAGTTCAAGTTCTGAGAATTCTAGGTTTGCATATGAATTTGATGTCCAGGTATTGAAATGAGAGAAATGGTTTGCAAGGCATTCCATTTGGGTTCTTGAATTAGAGTTAGGATTTTCTGGGAATGTATGTTTGTATAACTCTATTTCCCAATGAACATGGCATTGGTCCTGGTTTGCTTTGTAGTTTTCATCATCAACCTTAAAAATTCAATTCATCTTTAATTTCATGTTTCAGAGCATTCATGTTTGAAACTTGTGTTTCATGAATACAAGTATTGTTAGTGATTCTTTGAAGAAATGAATATGTGGGTTAGCCTGCCTGAGCTCAAAGCTCGAAGAGAAGGAGTGCATCCTTAGTGTTATCTTGACCATTTCCCTAGTTCTTAGCAGATCATACAGGTGGGATTCTGTATAAGACTGGTTGAGATTAGAACTCCCATGTTTTATAAGTCTGAGAACTATCCACGGTCACATCTGCATAAAGGGTTTTAGCTAGTGAGTTATATGTATGTAGATCTTATCATGTTTTAGGTGCACTCGCCTGAGTGTGTGGAACTTGAAGCAGAAGGAGGATCAATTCCTCATCAATTAGTCTTTTCTTGCCCCTTAGTTTTCATGAACAAGTAGATTTGTGTTACTGGACAAAGATCCCCAGGTCTGATTTCCATATTTCTCTTTTAGAGTTGAGGGATACAAGAAAAATAGCTAATAGGTGTCACCAAGGTTCAAATCCCCACTGGGCTAATTGTGAACTGTTATAACATTTAGGCTGGTTGTTGTGCCAAACCCTCTTTAGGCTAGTGTGCTTGCAGACTCTATGCTCCTGTTGGGCTTCCATGCTCGTGAGTCTTGGCTTAGGGATGAGATCCCTCGCTTGTGACCTCAAATTATCAATCAATTATGCTTATGCATATGTGTGTGTATACATACATAAATACATACATAAATACTTATTTACTTACTTACATGCATACATGCATAGATACATACACATATATATACTTATATATATATACATACATATATATAGATATGTATATATATGTATATATAAATATACATACATATATATATATACACATATATACATACATATACATATATATATGCATATATAGATATACATATATATATACATAGACATATATGTGTGTATCTATACATACATATATATAGTGTATAATAAGAAATGGTAAACAATGCTAAGATGTAGATTACTTACCAAGTCCTACATACATTGGAATACAAAACCACCACAAAGGAAATCTGATTAGCACAAACAAAATGAGGAAAGGTGCTAAAGAAAGATCTATGTCCAAGGGGGTTTTGAATTCCTAAGGGGATGAATGTGATATGATTGTATATAAAGGAAAGGTCTGATATAATAAATTAAGTGAAAAGGAAAAGAAGGGAGAATAAGTGCACATGGAAACAAGATGAAGAAGGTAGGGCTTTGAATATAAATATGATTGTCATCAAAATCTTAGTTTTTGTTGTAACTTCAGATCTAGAAGGCAGGGACTTGAATCTTTTTGTCATAAAATTTTCACTGAAAAATGGCAGGGACAAGTTGAGTTTTTGGGAACAAGTCAAATTTTGAGGGACATGTCAACTAGTTGACTTGTTCTTGGCAAAAAATGATGAAACTTTCCTAGAACCTATAACTGTATCTGCACTGCCTAGATCCAGAATCATAGCTACATAATTTGTTCCTACACATAGAAAAATGGGAAAAATGTTTTGAAAATGAGTTTTCCTTGGTCGAACCCCTATTTAGGAATCAACCTTGAAATTGATTTGACATTGCATAAGGAAAGATGAAATGCAAGCTAGATCTGAAACATAAATCACCTTATACCTTGATGATGCAATGCCTCTTCGGATGTGGTCACAAGTGTTGATGCAATATCTTGAACTCTAGAAAAATCTAATAGGAAACCATGAAACCAAAGCCTTGAATGATGGATGTTGTAGTTTTCCACAAATGCTAGATGAAGAGGAAGAATAATGTCTTCAAGATATCGAGGATTTATTTGATTGCTTGTGTGTAATGATGTATGATTATGTATATCTCACACTTGATTGAGATACCATGTTATGCTAAATGAGGGGAGAGGATGTCCTTTTATACTAAACTCCCTCCATTCAGGGTTCAAATTTCATCAAGGGTGACCACAAATCTAAATCTCAGAGGAAAACCTCATCATTGAACCTCGGGCAAAATTTGGGCCCAAAAGCCCAGGGACAAGTCAGCCAATCGACATGTCCTAGGCAAAATGAGCTCAAATTTCATAGGGATATTGGGGAAGGTTAAAATAAGCAAGCAAAGAAAATGCAGGTTGATGTGAGGTCAAAAAGGATCCCAAAAGATGAAAACACGTGAATAGGTCCTAGGTGAGGAAATGAATTATTTTATTAGAGGGAAAATGGAGGAACACACTTAGGAATAAGGGCTAACCTCAAGTTTTGAACAAATTAAGTCAATATAAGATGCATAATGTTAATTTGAAGGTCCAATAAATGCTAGAAGAACGCGAAATCAATGTGGGAACCTATACATACTAAAATGGGGCTAAAAATGAGCACCTAGTAAGGGTGCTTACTTTTTAGGATGATATAAATAGATAGATATAGATATGTACATATATGTACATACATACATACATATATACATATATATATACACACACACACATATATATATATATATATATATATATGTATATATACATATATATACATATATATATATACATATATATACATATATATATATACATATATATACATATATATATATACATATATATACATATATATACATATATATATATATATATATATACATATATATATATATATATATATACATATATATATATATATATATATATATATATATATATATATATATATATATATATATATATATATATATACATATATATATATATATATATATATATATACATATGTATATGCATATATAGATATAGATATACATATGCATATGAATATCTATATCCATATCTATACACATACACATACACATACACATACACATACACATACACATACACATACACATACACATACACATGCACATGCACATGCACATGCATGTGCACATCCACATCTACATCCACACACACACACACACACACATTAAAAAATAAATTTTTAACTTAATTGATAATGTGTCTATCATTTTTTAAAAAAAAAATCTTTTAAATATCTTTATAATTTGGAAAGGGTGATCTATTCAAAGTAGTGGTTGAAACACTTCATTGAAGAGGTTGCCACCAAGATTCAAACCATTGTTGAGCCATTGTGCTTGCAGGCATTGCACCTACATTAGGTCGTAGTGCTTGTGGATTTGAATTTGTGGAGTGTTTGGCAACTTAAAAAGTTATCATTTATTGATAAAATAAATTTAAAAAAACTTATAATTTTGATGAGGATATATCTTTATTTTTTTGGTAATTTATTTTAGAAATATTATATTTATAATTTTATAATATTTTTACATGTAGATGATATTCAAATTTATGTAAGAGTTTGTGTTAACATTAACACACTCACACTATTACATTCCACCCCTTGCTGCCATTATAGAATGCGTTTCAACATTAATAAAAATCTAAATTCAAATTAATTTAGGAATAATGAATCTTGATTATTAGGTGTGTGATTTCTCAATAATAATGAGCTTCACTAGTTGATTAGGCTTTGTAGCAAGGCTGGGAATAAAATTAATGGATGGTTTTTGGATGGGTGTTAAGCTTCTTAGCTAGAAATATGTGGATTAAGATTTATTTGTATTTGAATGAATTGATTTAGGATATTCCTTTACATGTGATTATTGACAAGGGAAAACTAAATCTAAGGAAATTGATGAATGGATAGATTGAGGGATCGTAGCTTGTGGATGACATATATGCAATGAATGGAGTGATTGAGGGAGATAGTGGGTGGAATGGATGCAATATTTAGGATATTGTTACAAGTGTGATTGTTGTTGCACCAAAAGATCAACCTATCAATGCCTAGTATAACCTATGGACTTATAGAATCCATAGGAGGTGATTAAGCCATGTCACAAACTTGAGTGCTACACTGCACAACACAAGGAGAACAAGGACGCACACCTTACAAAATTCCCCCCTAGTGCAAGCAAGGGGATTGAACCTATGACCAAGCTCTGATACCACTTGTTACAAGTGTAATTTTTGCTTCACCAAAAGATTGACCTATCAAAGCATGATACAATCACTACACTTATAGAATCCATAGGAGGCAATTAAGCCATGTCACAAACCTAAGCCTTGCACTGCACAATACAAGGAGACCAAGGGCACACACCTTGCAATAGATATGTGCTTTGGATGATTCGAGAGAAGATGGATGGAGGATGTATTTGTAAAGGTATGAAAATATGATTTCCAATGATGATATCATGCAAAATAATATGCCTCACTCAATATATACTATTTTTGGTTATGTATTGCATAGTTTATTGAAACAATTCAACTTTATTTGTGAGTGATGGGTACAAACAAATGGATATATGGATATGATATATATGTACAAGTCTAATAATTCTCCTCATTTTCATAACTTGCATGTGTATGATAAGTATATTAGTGAATGCAATGAGTAGATTAGTGAATACTTCATTGTACCTCACCATGTACATTAAACTTGAACATTATATTATGAGCACATAATAGTAAATAAATTGTACAAATGTGCATGTATGAAATCATTTCTATACTTAGATAGATTAGGAATAAATATCTTGTTGAGCCTACGATCAAATTCAAAGATTATATAATTCCAAGATTATATTTTAATATCCATTTATAAATCTACAATATTTTGACTCATTTTATTTAAATCCTTAATATTTTCAATAATTGCATGTGTATGATGATAGCATTCACCTTTATTTATTAGCTTCTCATGTACATATATCCTTTATCAATACCTCATTATACAACTTACCTTACACTATACATGAATACATCATATTAAAAAAAGTCTTAAAGGGAATAAATTTTACACTATGATTATGATGGTTTTGCATATACTTCTTTGTGTGTATGTGCAATAATTTCTACTTTAGATATTTACATGAATACATTGATAGATCAAGACTTTTTTTTAAAGAGGGGTAAACGCTTTGACCCGAAGCTATGAACCGATGAGGCCACAAATGGGGGACCTCATCCCCAATGGGATTTGAACCTTGATGGAAAGAAAAAAAATGCAACAACTTAACCATCACAACATGCCACTGTTGGCCTCGATAGACTTGGACTTTATATCTTGTTGATTTTAAGATTATATTTTAGTATCTATTTATAAATTTGAAATCATTTGACTCATCTTATTTAAATTTTTAATATTTCCATAACTTGCATGCGTATATGATGTTAGCATCATTTATCAATACCTCATTGTACTCCTTACTTAACATTAAACATGAACAAAGTTTGTGATGTCACGGGTTGTGGATGTAAAGGACTTGAATCCCACTTCCCGCCCTACCATTTCAAAAGCCAGGGTGCCCGCATTGGGTTCTACAACCTCGGTGGTCTTCCATCCTTTGACACCTATGTGCAGGAGCATTCCTCCTGTGGGTGTCATCCTAGGTCCCTTTGGCTCACGGGCTCCTTTGGTCTTTCATGTTGTTGTTCATGACGCCTCTTTCATTTTTTCTGCCTCTGATCCGTCTGCCTCTGCTAGAGACCATATAGTGGAGGTTTCTTATGCTAAGGCTACTTCCAAATCTCGAGGGTTATTCTCATAGGGTGCCTTCTACTGATCTGATTACTATAAGTGGTTCTCTTTCTATCAAGCTCTCTATTGTTGCCAAAGGGGAATTGGATAGTAGATTTGAGGTCTTTAAGGAATAGGCTTTGATATGTCATTTTTGGGGATTCTGGCCTAGTCTCCCCCAAATGCATGATTGGGTGTCCCGAAGATGGGAACCAATAATATCATATAATATTCACATTTTTCCTTTAACTAAAGGATTATTTGTAGCCAAATTAAATAGATCTAAGGATAGATCTAAGATTTTATGTGAAAATTTCTTTAGCTGGGAGGAGGAAATTTTTTTGCTTATGGTAAAACCTTGGAACCCAAATTTCAATCCCTCCACTAAATTCTTCAAAAAGATACCTATTTGGGTTAGGCTCCCCAATCTCCCTCTTCATCTTTGGCATGATTCCATCTTGGAGGAAGTGGGGGAGGATTTGGGGGATTTTTTGATAGTTGATCATGACTCTTCTAATATTTTCCATTCTACACTTGCCCACATTCTAGTAGACATTGATACTTCGTTGGGTCTTCCAACTAAAATTAAAATTGAATCATCTAAAGGTTCTTGGATGCAACAACTAGACTATGAGGGTATCCCTTTTTGGTGCATAAAATGTTTTAAGATAGGTCATACTGCTACTCATTGTAGCACTAAATTTAAAAAGAATAAATTATCTAATACTTGGTGGAAGGGTGCTTCCATCTAGCATTATACAATTTTAAAAAGTTCTTCTCAGGTTTTGAAGGAGTTTGATCCTGTTTTGGGTTCTCAGATGCATATTATTGAGGTAGACGGCTTACTCCCTATTTTGTCTCTTATTGATCCTATTGGGATTATTGATGATGTTGTTTATGATCATTATGTTGATCATGGACCTACTCTTTTTCTGTTGGCTGATGCCATCTCTCTGCTGGTGGTTATGTGGTTGTTGTTTCTACCGGCTCTAATGGTGTGTTGGTTGTTGAGGGTTCTAGAGATCATATCCCACTTGTTGGGATTAATTTTGGCCTTGTGCTAGAATTCATGCTGGTAAGTCCAACACCTTTGATGGGTGTTAGTTCTTCTATCTTGAATTCATTGTGCTGGCCTGAAGAGGCTGCAAGATTTGAAGATGGTTGGATCACTATTAAAGGTAAACAATCTAAGAAGTCCTCCTCTTCTTTTGACATGACCCTTTGATCCCATAAAAAGGGGACTAATGGACAGTGTTGTTGCTATCTTCTTTAGACTATTGTTTCTCATGGTTTTATTTTCCCAGTGTTCTTGGTTTTATGTAAGGGCTTATTTCCTTTTGTTTTGGCTGGTCCATTTTGTTTTGGGAGCTTTTGATGTTCTATCGTAAGTTTTTATTTGTTAAAGGGTTTTGGGGTTCCTTCAAAACCTATTGTTACCTAAATAAAAAATATTAAACATGAACATTATATTTGGAGTCCTAGTGAATAAATCTTGCTTGGTAGTTTGATGCTTCTACAAGTTTCTTTGCATGCATATGAAATCATTTATAATTTCTATTTACCTAAATACTTAGATAAATCATGAATTAAAATATATTTTTATTTTATAATTAAGTTATATTCTAGTGTCCCTTGGTGAATTTTTAATCATCCAAGACTTGTCTTATTTAAATCCTTACAAGTTTAAATACTAAAAGACTTGGTTTTTGTCTTTATTAGATCCATTTTTTTTAGTCCTAACACACATGATGATATAAAAAACTAAGTAATGTCTTCTCATAATTTATCTACCACATGGAAAAATATTGATGAACTAAATCACCTCTAGAAACATTATTTTAATTAAAATCATCATTAACATGTACCTGACATGAGGGATCATTAAATTTATATTTTTTCTTTAAACTACAATCTTGAATATATGTGTATATATAGATGATTTGTAAAAATAACATATATATAACATAAGCTCTTAAATATAAACATAACATATGAATAAACATAAATATTTGAAAAATATCCACATGAAACATAAACATAAATATAATATGCATCCATATGATCTAAATTTGGTAGTGAATTCATTAAACAATACAAGTTATGTAGAAACCTACAAGAATTATGAAAGGAAAATAGCAAAACTTGAAACAAGAGTTAAAATCATCAAAAGTCTCTCATTAGCTCATTCAAAATGATTTTTATACATATATTTGGAATCCCAAAAATCTCAAGATTCCAAGCAATTCGAATTGAAGAGGTTTGGAGAATAAAATAATAAACAAACTTACAAATTTTTAAAAAGCTATGAAGTTGGATACCCCAACTTGGTGAGGTCATAGCTTGAAAATCGCTTACATCATTGGGAAGGTATCGAACAGATCTAATTTTAGTCCCTTAAAATGATGACTTTTGAAATTTATTAAGGGATTGATGACACTTCTTACCCTATAATATGCTCTGAAGAGCTCCAAAAATGTCGATTAGAAAAAAGTAAAAAATACTAACAAATTAGGGTTTCTCTTTTTCTTGTTCCTGCTCATTTTGTTAGATCTAGATGGTTATATATCACCGTTAAAATATGTTGGATTATCCTAAAACCAATCTTCTAAACTACCCCCAGACACCTCCTAATCATCACCATATGGCTCATCATTCCTCCCCTCTTCAGAGGCAATTGGCTCCATTTCACCAACACATTGTAACAAATGAGGAAAACATTTGTAAGTTTTTTCTCCAGTAAATCATTTGTTGTGGTAAGGGGGTTAAATCACTTGATAGAAGGAATTTTTTATTGTCTTATTGTTGTCACCTAATAATTCACCATTTCTAAGTAAGACTCGACTTACTGGTGAAACATGGGAACATCTCCAGGTTTTGGGTAGCTTGTAATGGAGATGAACCTCTAGAGATGGTCAACTTCCTACTTATGGCATTCACCTAATCTACTATTTTCTAGGAAAAGGGTAGAAGGATTACTAGAAATGAAATTCTTAATGAAAGGTGGTACACCTGAATGTCTTAAATTTTTGGAATTCCTAATATCTAATTTAACTCACAATTAAATTCAACAAGGCCTACACTTGTTCACAACTTGATTCAATCCATATAATGCATTGGTTGAATTTATGAAGATTTTGATTTTGAAGTTTCTGTGAAGGAAACTAAGGTTTCACGACTGTAACTTGCTGAAATTAAATAAACAAAACATTTAATTTCTATTCTAATGGATTTCTTATTTTCAAATTTGCTTGGATGAAAGAGGAAAATTAATGATTCAACAAGAAACCACAATATTTACACAAAACACACTCACAAAAAGATAAACCATAATATCTTGAAGCAACCAATTTTCTTTTATTGAAATCAATGGAAGGTTTGCACATTACAATTTGAAACTTTTAATAAAACATGATCTCCTTACATTTTTTTGCCTTTTCTAATGCAAATTTCTTGAAAAGAAAGAAATAGGAAGAAAAGAGAAAGAGGAAAGACTTATAGAAAAAATATAAAATATTCAACCAACTCCAAAAAGAACTAAAGAATAGACTAGAATAAAATAGAATATAGCTCCCTTAAGTTACACTTGAACTAGATCTCCATCTTTGATCTCTTCTTCAAGATGAAAAAATATTTCTTCAGGTTGTACATAAAAAAAAACCTTTAAAAATGGGTCATAACTAAACCAAACTAGAGTATGGTGGGCTCAAAATACTTTCCAACTGATGTGTGACCCAAGAGGGTCTCTAACTGATGTTGAACTACTAGAAAAATTCCACTGACTTCTCTTTTCATGCCTTAAACTATCCTTGAATTACTTTGTTACTATTGATATTATTTTAATCTCCATTATAACTGTGTACAAGTGCATGGTGTTCTCTGATTATCATATACGTGTCTACAATAATAATTTTCTCTTTGTGCCTACTATGTATCTTATTTTCCTTATATCCTAAAAGTAGTAGTATCACTTTTCATATGCCTCATTATATATATGCGCTTCTCCTTTATTCCAACTCCCTAAGTATGTTGTATTTTGATCCTTTGATAACACTAAGCTCCTATAGAAACACTACTATTTGACATTATCACACATAGATTTATTGGTCCATAGTTTATCTCAATCATTATTTTCATGATATTCTATTGTTGTCCATTTTACTAGTTTTCACCAATCATGTCATGATTGTCTTCATTTTTTTGTGTGTCAACATTATCCTTGATCTTACAACACTGCTACCAATGCTTAGGGACATTGGTCTATGATCATTTGTACCTTTTTTTGTGCTTATTTTATATTCACTGTTCAACTACATAGACTTTAATGATTGTCATCGCTATTATCCTGGCCATTTGACTATGATTCTTCTATGACTAAATTTGATCTTTAATTCATTTTTACTAAGACACCTCAAGCAAGTGTCATAAAAATTAGCTAACATTTTTATGTTGTCTTAGCTTTGTATGATCTTCACATGAACATAGCACTATTATTTGACAAATTTCTCTCATTATATTAATAGTGTCGATCATTTTATTCCAATGCTTTTTCTCCAAAGTCTACCACCATTTTTTTTTTATCATCATCATTTCCATAGTCGCTCTTGTAAGACAAACTACTACTTTTAACAAAGCTCTCTTTGTAGTTGTTTCTATCTCCCTTCTTCATGACACTTTATCTTTGTCAGAACTTGTTGTAATAATGTCCATTAGCTATCATGAACATTGTTTGTAACCACGGTTTTGTTTCTACAACAAGGAAACTTCATTTTTATTTTAACATGATCACACCACCTTGTTAATGCATTGACATTGTCCTTTAAACCTGATTTGAAAATATCTTTTTGTCATTGGGCTCCCCA
Source organism: Chamaecyparis obtusa (assembly GCA_027943335.1). Taxonomy (NCBI): domain Eukaryota; kingdom Viridiplantae; phylum Streptophyta; class Pinopsida; order Cupressales; family Cupressaceae; genus Chamaecyparis; species Chamaecyparis obtusa. Next base: position 517,232 of record BSBK01007625.1, read on the forward strand.
TGAAAATTAAGTCTTGTTCTTGTGCATATAACATAGTCATCATAGATATTCCTTGTTAATGTCATTGCTTTAACAATTTAGGAATGTCCTCCTTTGTGTTCAACACAATTTCTTTCTCTGTTCATTATTGATATTAAATTTCACAGGTCCTAAAATCATTCAACCTTAATACACTATAATTGCCTCCTTATAATTGTCTTCTAATCTTAACAACATCATTAACACTCTCTTAATGAATGACATTGTCTTTATACATCAACATTGTCTTCTATGCATTGTAGTGTTGGAAATCTAATATGAGAAAGTGAGATACTGAGAGGGGGGGGGGGGGGGGGTTGAATCAGATATCCACTACTAATTTCACTTTGACATAAATTCAACTTACTTATCATAAACATGATATTAAATACTAAAATAGATCTAACCAATCTGAAGGAGTCCATCAAGAATATGCAGAATCAGATGGAGGAATATGAGGAATTCCTCAAAATTATGAAGTGACCCTATTGCTGGGAGATCTCCAGCCCTATTTTGCTAGTAGTTTTTTGTTTTAGTATCTTGAAATTTTTTTGCTTGATCTGATTTATGAAAACCAGATTACAATACCTAGTGTGATACCTGCAGTATTGTTAAATTCAACATAAAAACTGAGAAGATTAACAACAAGATTGCAAGCCAAAAATTGATCCATTCTATTTGAATATTGGAGTTTATACAAATCTGATGGATCCCAAGGGTCACAAGAATCCCTTGGAAATGAAATGAAGAGTCATCAGAATGTCTACTACAAATAAACTATTCGAACTATCAAAATTATCAAAAAATTATATATAAAAATTAGGTCCACTTGGAGAAGGCATAAATTTCTAGTCTGAGCTCCGAATTGTGAACCGTTTACTTTGTTGGAAAGGTATTCAAGAAATATCGAATCAAATTTTGATAGTGACACTATGTTGACACCTTCGGGCACCATCCAATTCCAAGCCCAAAAATGCTCTGAAGACCCTTAAAAATGAAGTTTACTGAAACATAGACAAATTTGAAAAAAAAAGAAGATTTCAGTACTTTCCCAATTTAATCCTGATCATTCCTCCCCCCTTGAAGAGGCAATGGGCCCCATTGCACTAATCTGCTGCAACAGATGAGGAAATTGTTCTTCAATTTGCTCCTTAGTAAACCACTTGCCTTGATGAGAATGCTGACTAGCTCGAACCACCCGATATAGAGGAATATTCTAATTTCTCAAAGTCTTTAAAATGACTTTAGTAACATGGTCACACTGGATTGGAGTAGTAGTAGATGGATTTAACTCTGCAGATTGAATGTATTCAGTAGCTTGGGAAATGTCCAACAAAGGAGGAAAATAGGGTCTCAATAATTCCACATTGAAAATTGGATGCAGTCCCAAAAAGGATGGCAAATTAAGTTCAAAAGCATTCTCACCAACTTGTTTCACAATAGTATATGGGTCATAAAGAAGAGGATGAATCTTCCTATTTGGTACATGCAGGCGCTCTTTCTGAAGATGTAACCATACCTTGTCATCAATTTTAAACTGATGATGAGTTCTATGTTTATCATGCCTTTCCTTATACTTCTAATTACTCCGCTCCAAGATCTCATAAACTTGTTGTTGTAGGTGTCTAATGTTATCAATGAATTTTTCTGCTTTATCTACCTCCTTGTCACCATTCAATGGACTATTAGATTGTAGAGATGGTATTACTACATCCATAGGTACCAATGGCTGGTACCCAAGGGAAACCTCAAATGGATTGTGCCCTATAGTACTATGGAGTGCACGGTTGTAACTGTGTTGCACATAGGGTAAGCTTTCATCCCATGTGCGAGGATGTTTGGAATGATACATCCACAAAATATGAATAATCATTCGATTCACCACTTTTGTCTACCCATCTGTTTGGGGATGGAAAGTTGTGGACTTTGTCAACTTGGTGTCCATTTTAGCCCATATTGCAGACCAAAATTTGTTGATGAACTTGCTATCCCTATCAGAAATAATGGTTTTTGGTAGACCAAAATGAGCCCAAACATGTTCAAAAAATAGCTTGGTAGTATCTTCTTCATAAATCATCTTTTTACATGCCACCATGATAGCCATTTTAGAAAACCTATCTACCACAACATATACACAATCATGCCCCCGCCTGGTAGTTGGAAGCCCAAACATAAAATCCATTGAAATAGACTACCATGACTTATCAGGAATAGGTAATGGTAAGTATAGACCCAACTCACAATTTGTTGGCTTTGCACAGGGTGCACAAGCTTGTATATGTGAAATGATATCCTTCTTCATTTTTGGCCAATAAAAATACTTTTGAAGGATAACAGTAGTCTTATCAATACCAAAATGTCCTGCAATACGACTGTAGTGAGCTTCCCATATCATTTTCTTTTGTTCCTCGCTGGGTACACATATATGACCAATATGGAAAAGCAACCCATCCTGTAAATGAAAATTAGAGATAGACTTTCCTTCTACCAAATTACTATAAATGTTAGCAAAATCAGGGTCAGTACCATATAGTTATTCCCAAGTGGATGATTGATGACCACATGAATCCAACACTATTGTAAAACCTGCAATTGGAGGCATAATCAAATAATCTACTACCTTGTTACTACTTCCTTTTTTGTGATGAATGTTAAGGTGAAATTGTTGTAGATAAGCTATCCACCTTTGATGTATATGATTTTGTAGCTTCTCTTGTGTTTGCAAGAATTAAAGTGGTTTATGGTCTATATGTATAACAATTTCCTTTCCCAATATATAATGTTTCCATTGTTTGCAAGCTTGAACAATGGCATACAACTCCTTATCATAGGTGGGGTACCTATGTACTATATCAGAAAAAGTTTCACTGTGATAGACAACACGATGCCCATGTTGCATGAGTACTGCACCAAGAGCATAATTGAATGCATCTGTTTCTATCTCAAATGATTTTTGTAGATCTGGGAGTACCAATACTGGTGCTGAACATAATCTTTTCTTTAACTCCTCAAATGCTCATTGCTTTGCCTCTATCCACTAAAATTTTTCTTGTGCTCCACCCCTTAGTGATTGATTAAGAGGCCATGATATATGTGAGAAACCAAACACAAATCTGTGATAGAAGTTGGCTAAGCCCAAGAAGCTGTGAAGCTCTATTAAATTTTTAGGGGATGGCCAATCTATGATTATTTGAATCTTTGTTGGATCAACATGAACACCCTCAATATCAATGATATACCCTAAGTATTGAATACTCTGCATACCAAAAGATCACTTCTCAATGTTGGCATAAAGTTTGTGTTTTTGCAGAGTTGAAAGCACTTGTTCAACATGCTGCACATGCTCAGACCAAGTTCTGCTAAAGATGAGTATGTCATCCAAATAAACAACCACAAAATAATCAATGAACTATCTAAGAACATCATTCATCAACCTCATAAAAAGTGGTTGGGGCATTTGTTAGGCCAAATGCATGACCAACCATTCAAACAAACCTTCCTTAGATTTAAATGCAGTCTTCCACACATATGTTGGATCAATTGGTACTTGGTGGTATCCAGACTTCAAGTCAATTTTTGTAAAGAAATTAGCCCCCCTAAGTTGGTCCAACAAATCATCAATTCAAGGGATTGGATATCTATTCTTAACAGAGATTTTGTTCAATGCCCCATAATCAATACAAAGTCTCCATGTCCCATCTTTCTTTTTAGCAAGGAAAATTGGACTACCACAAGGTGAAGCACTTGGATGAATGTGTACTTTCTCTTAAATTTGTCTCTTAATCTCATCATTTTCCAAAACTAACCTCCTATATATTGTCTCATGTGGTAGTGGTGTGCTTGGGATTAAATCAATATATTGCTTGACTTGATAGTGTGTTGGTACTCCCACTAGTGGTTTAAACACACTATGATATTCTTTCAAAATTTTATACATATGATTTTGTTGATTTTATGTTATGGTTACCTTAGCATGTGTATTAAGAAAAATTGATTTTGTTTGTTCAGGGCAAATCATGAGTAGAACAAAAGCTCCAATTTTAGCAATCAAGTGTTTACATTGTTTAACACTAATTAAAGAATCAGTTTGTGTTGGACATACCTCTGGTATTCAATACCTCTTCCCACCAAGCTTGATTGTAACACTACGTGACCTGGGCTCATACACCCCATGCCTCTAATACATGTATGGTTGCTCCAATAAGACATCACATACATCCAGCAGTGCTACATCACATATCACTTCATCCTTGAAAGGCTTGATTGAATATGGAAGACGAAACTATTGATTTATTTGAATATCTTGTCCCTCATTTACCCATCCCATAGAGTATGGTTGTGGGTGTCTTGTCACTTTCAAATTTAATCTTTTGACTATGTCCCTAGAGATCAAATTCTTTTGACTCCCACTGTAAAAAATAAAATGCAAAGGCTTTCCATCAACCCACATCTGTGAATCAAAAAGTCTCTCTTCATCTTCAAGGGGCAATACTTTCATAGTGTTCCAACTATGACATATGGGTTTGCTTCTATGATGGAATCATTATCCTCTTTCTTAAGTTATCTATTGGTGATGATTCAGGTTCAGCTTCCTCTCCTCGTATTTCTGTCATCAAATTTTCAATACTTCCGCAATCCTTTGTATTATGGGTTGGGGACTTATGCATCTCACACCACATGCCTGTATTTATTTATGTCTTTTTAGTAACCAACCATGTGGTCTTGGGTGAATTTGAATGAGGTTCCTTGGTCACCTATTTTCCTACAAATTTATTGCCACCTTCAACCCTTGGCTTATTGTTTGCAAAGTAGTCCCTCTTCCCTTTCTGCTTGAATTTATCTTCAATTTTTGTAGCATATTTATAGGCAGTTGCAAATGTCTCAATATTCAAAAATCCCATCTCTATTTGAATATACCCATGAAGTCCACTCCGATATTTCAAAATTTGATGCTTCTTTGAATCCTCAATACCAAGTTTTATTCAAAGTGAATGGAATGTATTGGTGTAATCTTGCACAGACTGATCCCTCTTTTGTCGAAGAAGCTGCCATTCTATGTATTTTTGTTCATATACATCCTCAGTAAAGTAAGTTTCTTTTATGTATTCCACAAATTCTCCCCATGTGGGCTTCTTATCAAGAGATATTTCAAAACCGTCTTTAGTAGGTAATTCTCATTCTTTATTTTCTACTTTAGTGTCCCATGCTAATTTTACATGGGTTTCAGCTTTGAGGAGAGAAAATGTTTTTTTCCTTATCTAAGAAATCATTTATAGAAAAGTATCTATCCAACTTCGATAACCAGTTATCAACAACTTCAGACTTGACTTTTCCTTCAAAAGTCGAGATGTCAAAATTGACCTACACTTTGAAAGGGGTATTTCCATGAAATGATGTTCCTGATCTAGAGGGTTTTTGATTCTGTAGAAGGTGTGAAAATTGACTCATCATCTCCTCTCATTTCTTATTTAAAGCTTCCTCCACCAACTTCTTAATAGCATTGTCTAACATCTTCGATCATGTGCATCTCAAAGGTGGATATTTTAACAAATCTTGTATCCAATCCTAATCTTCGGTAGGAATACCTTGTGTAAATTGGCATAAAGGAGTGTTCCCACTCTGATACCATTGATCCGATTTATGAAAACTAGATTACAATACCTAGTATTGTTAACAACAAGATTAATTGTTAAATTCAACATAAAACTGAGAAGATTAACAACAAAATTGCAAGCCAAAAATTGATCCATTCTATTCAAATATAATACCATTCTATTTTAACTATCAAAATTTATCAAAAAACTATATATAAAAAATATGTCCACTTGGAGAAGGCATAACTTTCTAGTCCTAGCTCCGAATTGCAAACCATTTACTTCGTTGGAAAGGTATTCAAGAAATCTCGAATCAATTTTGGTAGTGACACTTCCTTGACACCTTTGGGCACCATCCAAGCCCAGAAATGCTCCGAAGACCCTCAAAAATGCAATTTATTGAAACATAGACAAATTTGAAAAAAAAAAGATTTTAGTATTTTCCCAATTTAATCCTGATCAGTGCTAGTGCTTTATTGTATTATTTGGGATATGTCCCTCTTGGTTTCTATCCTTGGCTAGGGTAGATTTTTATCTTTTAGTTCTTCTATGCTTATCTTCTTTTTTCCTTGTTAAAGGGTTTCAGGGTCCCTTCAAAACCTATAGTTACCTTAATAAAAAATAATCTAAATTCATCCATGAAATGAAACACAAAGATTTTGGTTACCCAGAAACCCTTGAAAGGTAAAACTGGGGTGGGGATGACACCCACAAATCTTCACTACTGTAGTATTAAAGTTTTCCTATTAGGGCTACAAAATTTGATCATTTACTGATGATCTACCCTATGAGGGGTCTGCCCTATTAAGATCTTATAGACTTATACAATCTACCTTGATTAAAGGATTTAAAACTTACAACTAAGTAAGCACTCGGTTAAGAGATTTACATATGGCTATGAGGACCACTCTATTAAGAGATTTACCCTGATTCACTTGCTAAAATGTATCAGTACTTGATCCTTTAGTTTGCACTATGATGTTGATAATAGATCTTCTCCTTCCAATACTTGTTTGATCTCCTCAATCAAATATAGCTTTGTTATGCCCTTTACTGCTTTGCTCGGTCACTATGACTGATCTCTGCTTATATAAAAAATACTTCTTTGTTCTATGTACATGAGATCTTCTTCATTACATCCATTCACATACGTCATTTTAGGGTTAAGATCTCATCTTATATAGACATCAAATCAACCTCCTAGATCAAGATCAACGATCTAGATTATCTACTTATGCCACTTAAGCATTCCCTTTTTTTTATAGGTTGCATGAATTACATAGAGATTAATGATTAGAAATACAAGGCATAATCAACTCCTTGATTCCCTCAACAAACATTGAATATTTTATAGATGTTGGCCAAAATAGTTTACCTAAGTGTTTGTGCCATTACAAAAATATATATCAAAACTGGCTTGCTTGACATATGAAGTCTCTGATGCTCGACATTTATTATTCTTCATATACTGGTGCTCGACACTAACTCTTCTATACAACTCAGCATATATTGCTCGATGACTACTGAAGTACTCGGTGACCTCTGACTTGCTTGATAGTAACTACTGCTTGGTAACTATACAAAATACAAGTCTAGACATAACTCAACCTTTACAAGATGGCTTGGTCGCAATGATGACCGACCAACATTGCCTAGAAAATGACTAAGTGTTGGATACTAATGGACAACAAAACTTAGGGATCAACAATCTCCCCCTTTGACATTAGTGGCAAAAACACTTTGTCATGAATTTTACATTACAAAATAGTACTTAGTAGTTTGAGTACTCCCCATAAGACTTTGACTCAGTCTTCAAAAGATTCTACATATATATACATAAGAATCTTTCACATACAACTAAATATATACATTACAAAATAGTATGTCATACCTTTCTATTTTTCTCACAGTATTTTCTCCATGCAATACTCATGTCATTCTCATTTCCCCCTTTATGTTATTCTTGTCATGGAATGTCATTTCCCCCTTGTTTTTGTCACTTGAAGTTGTTGGGGTGTAGGGGTGAGAAAATACTTATCCAAAAATGGTTTATGGAGCTGCATTATCATACCTAAGGCATTGTCCCATCCTGACTTGACAGACTCCAAAATCTGTATCTTTATTTCTAGCTTGGCAGCTAGATCAACTAAACTCTCGACAATAGAGAGATGAGGATCTCTCTATAATAACTCCTTTGTCATTGCTAATTTATTCTGCATAACTTCCAGATGAGGTGTTAACATTGTCTATATAGAAATTAGCTTAGCTTTATTCTCCCATCATTAGCCATCAACTTGGCTAATCTCCCTTGTGCATGAAGTAACCTTGTAAAATGAATGGAGCTGGAGCTTGCATCCATGCTCAGTGAATGACCAGTAGACTTCAAGTCTAGTTGTACTTTGTCAATCATTTATTGGTTGTCCTTAGTGAAATCTTTTACATTACATAGCTTCTTATATAGAGAATGAACATTTTGTACAACCTCTTCTAAATTGGTTACTAAGGCAAAAAGTTCTACCTATTTTACTGCTATCTCAATTGAGACCTTTTCAATTACCTTAGTCTCAAACTTTCTTTCAGACCACTGCATAAGTTTTTCATTTGCTTCACTGTCATCACTATTCACCTTCTTAACAATTTGAACTAGTTGCTCCAAAATAGGTGTAGTATCATTCACATCATCCATTTCAAAGGCTTCTATAAATATACCTTTGATTTCATGCAAAACTTGTTTCAGCTGATGTTCTCTCCTTAACTCTTCTTACTTGCTTTTCTTCTTCAAAAGATCTTGCAAGATTTGCATCTGCTCATAAGTTAAGTTATCAGTGTCCCACTTTGGAATCACTATAACTTCATCAAGTGTAACCTGTGTTCCTAGAGATTTATTCTTTTTCTTCTGACTTTTCTTCTTAGGTGTATTTCCACTTGGCATTTGTATTAGATTTTTAATAGCCTCTTGTTCCTTAGGCTCTGGATTTTCCTCAGTTGTTTCTTCTACACTCTTCTTCTTGTCCTCCACATGCAGACATGTCATTACTAATGTATACTTATCTGCTTTATCTTTTAGGCTCTCCTCTCCTTGTTCTTTCTTATCCTCATCGGTAGGTGCATTCTCAATTGTTATTGTCGGCTTGTCTTGTTTCTCGGCACTTGTACTAAGTAACATTTTCTACTCAACTGTGACTATGTGAGAGCTTGAAGGTGCATTGTCTATAGTTTAAGCACCTTCAATCCATGTATAATTATGTACCTGTATAAGAAAAAGATTGGTATTCGGTAGAGGGTGACCAGAAGTTGCCTCAATAAGAAATTGACTCTTTATCTCTTCCTCGGTCAATACATTAGTTATCACTGGTGTATCCTCAGGGATATCCTCTATTGTGATCACATCCTATGATCCACTTATCTCTACCTTATTTCTTTCCTCTTCCTCAAGATTATGAGGTTCATCAATGTCTTCCTTATTATCTAGCTCCACTTGGCTGGATGTACCTTCACTCGGTTGTGGACTCTTCTCAATTAACAGTCCAAAAATAATCTTCCACAACCTTGTGCTTTGCTAAACAACTCCTTCAACCTTGTGTCGCAAAATGGAATAGGCTCAGAGCTTGGTACAAACTTATTTTTGTACTGCTCCATATATGTTTTTATTTGTTGTGGTGAGAGATCCGACATGATTTGAGCTAGTGTACTTTCCCTTATCTATTTTTCTATCATGATGGCATACTGCCATTTTTTATCAATTCTATTATACAATTTTTCAGGGATGAGATTCCCAATCTGTAGAGGCATCATCTTGAAAGTGCACAACATCTCTAGCATTGCCTCTTCAAATTTTTCTTTGTCATCATTGTTTAGTTTATCAACTTTTATTTTCTTGAAACCTGCTAATCCAACAATGATTTTGATATAATTGTGGCATATTTCATCCCTAGTCATTTGACATTGACATCTATGTGATGCCATTTTTCAGCTTTGTATTGTCATCTGTATCTTTCTCTTCATCATCATCATCCTTCTCCAAGACTAATTTCCTTCTCGGTTTCTTCCTGGGATGACTCGGCACAACTTTGGTTTGAACTGGTTTTCTTTTACCTGATGTTGGTGTCTTTCTCTGGGGCTCGATATTTGTGGTAGTAGAAGCTACCCTGGTTCTCGGTCTAAGTACTGCAGGAGGAGTGGGATTTTTCTTTTGTACCTTCTTTCTACTTGGCTCGACAACTGATACCTCCTTTCCCTTCTTTAGAATTCTAGTTTCCTCCTCATCACTCCCTTCAGACTCACTAGATTTATCTTCTCCTAGCCCTCATGTTAGTTCAAGAGGTGCATTTTCCTCTTCACTTTCTCCTAGCATATTCTCTAGGTTCTTAACTATTTTATTCATTTTCCTCTCCATGGTTGCAGACTTTAACCCCATAGTTATCTTAGACTCAGCCTCTTCATAAGTCCCAAAGGGTTTTGCCTTCCTATCAATCTCCTCAACTAGTAAAGTAGTTATGGCTACTGCTATCTCATCTACATTAACCTCATAAGGTAATGGCCTAAGCCATTCTATTCTTGGTATAACAGCCTGAGCATAAGTATAGTCGGTATCCACTAGGAAGCATATGTCATTGTAGTGCTTCTCCACTAGGGATACATGGATTCTAATCCTCTTTCTCATTTTCATTTTTAATTCTACAAAGTAGCTATCCATAAAACTCTCAAAATTCTCTCCTAAATAATCAACAAACTCATTTATCTACTGGGTGACTGGTTGGTCCTTACTCCATACAACATCTCTAATTGTAGGAAAACTATTATGAACATAGAAGAGAAAACAAGTGAGTAGAGAACCAAACTTACACATTGAATTCTTGGGCTTTCTGATTGAAGTAAGGTTCTCAAAAATTTGGGTCAACTGTAGCTTGACAAGATCATAAGTGTTATCTTTCTTCACCATCTTCCATGCTTGATCGACTACAATACAAGGAACACTTTCTAACTTGCTTGACTGATAGAATTTGTGAGAAATCACTCTTACTGCAAAATCTATTTATGGATCTGTGATTGTGGATATTGTCATTCCTCTTTTGTTCCACACTGCCTGATTGTTTGTTTAAATTATCTCTTTACTTTGGCATCTCATTATTTTCTTCCTGATTAGTCTAGGATAGCTTATGACCCAGTGAATCATATCCTTGGCGATCTTAATTGGTCCACTCTCCAACCATATCTTCATATCATGAACTCTGCTTAATACAATCTTGATCCATTCAACCTTAAAATTTCATGGGAAATCTAGGGCACACACTGACCCTTTCTCAGTAATTTGCTAATGTTCAGTCTTCAACACTCCATTGATACATAACTTGTTGTATGCCTCCCTTAGTTCATAATCTCTGATTTCTCTAATTTTACACATATATCATGAGTGCACATCATGAATCATTAAGACCTTAGGTGGAATTGATGATAGGGCACCTATGAGATCTCCCTTCACTGCAATTTTCAGAATGACTTAAAATTTATGTGGTTTTCACACATCATTCCTCACAAGTTGAACATTCAAAACTTCTTTTCCTTGCTTCTTAGCCACTGCAGATGAAGTAGATGCCATATCTCTAAATTTAGGGTTCTAAGAATAGATTCAAGTGCCTCGGTAGTACCTTGATTCAACAGTCCTTCATGCTATTTACCGACGACACGCTGTAGAGATCTTCTCAATTTTCACTTAGCACAGATAGCTCTTGTTAATCACCTTAAAATTGCTCTGCAAATACTCAAATCACTAGATAAAATAAAAAAGAACGGTAATAATTTTCTTTATAGACCCCAAACGGTCGGATTAGGGCTTCATTAAATGATTTGTACATTAGGTAGGTGAATATAGCTATCTTGGCCTTCTCATGTTGACTCAATTATCTTATACTCAGTCAATACTACCATTTATTTTTTTCTCGGTAGATATCACATCTCAGCTATTTCAGGAGCTTAGCACACACTAAGTAACTCAGTCATTGTGTACTTAAATACTGATGCTCGACATCAAATGTGCAATTTTACTATTTTCTCAAATTTTTCCTAATGCATCTTAATCATGCAGATATGGACTTTAATCATCTCAAATGTCAGGAACTGATGTAAAATATGAAACTAGAGAATTCAGTTCCTCACATACCTTCTTTTCTTAGTTTGAAGTAGTGTGAACACCTGATCCATTGGATTAGGTGAGCTTAAGTTCACTGGCTCCAATACTGCTTGCTTAATCTTTCTTTTTCCATGTCTTATTCATCTAGTCTTATAGCCATTTGTCTTTTGTCTTCTTCTGTCATTGTCTTGTCTTCTTCGACTTTCTTTTTTTGTTCAGTTACTTCACATAGTCTTATTGATTGAATTTCCTGTTCTCTCTTCAAATTTCTGATATCTCCATTTAGTATGTTGTTTCTTTCTAATAATTTTGTTATAGCTTTATCACTTTCAGTAGAATTACCATTGTCAAATAGACCTTTAGTATCCTCTTCTTCATATTATGTGTCATTTAGTTGGATTTCCAACTCTTTCCTTCTGCTTATGGATTTCTTCAATTCTCCTTTGACTGCTTCAAGCTAGTGTAGTGCAATATGAATGTCAATCCTCTGATTGTCTATGATATTTCCCAACTTATAAACCTCTATCTCCAAGATCTTAACTCACAAGTGATTAGACTTCTTTGAGAGACTTAGCTCTGATACCAATTGTTGGAAATCTAATATGGGAAAGTGAGATACTGAGAGGGGGGTGAATGAGATATCCACTACTAATTCCACTTTGACATAAATTCAACTTACTTATCATAAACATAAAATTCAATACTGAAATAGATCTAACAATCTAACTTCATCCATGAAATGAAACACATAACACAAAGATTTTGGTTACCCAGAAACCCTTAAAAGGTAAAACTGGGGTGGGGATGACACGCAAAAATCTTCACTACTGTAGTATTAAAGTTTTGTTGTTAGGGATACAAAATTTGATCATTTACTAATGATCTACCCTGTAAGGGGTCTGCCCTGTTAAGAGCTTACATACTTATATTTGATCTACCTTGATTAAAGGATTTAAAACTTAAAACTAAGTAAGCACTCGATTAAGAGATTTACATAGGCCTGTGAGGACCACTCTGTTAAGAGATTTACCCTGATTCACCTGCTAAAATGTATCAATACCCGATCCTTTAGTTTTCACTATGATGCTGATAACATATCTTCTCCTTCCAATACTTGTTTGATCTCCTCAATCAAATATAGCTTTGTTCTTCCCTTTACTACTTTGCTCGGTCACTATGACTGATCTCTGCTTATATAAAAAATACTTCTATGTTATGTTTACATGAGATCTCCTTCATTACATCCATTCACATACATCATTTTAGGGTTAATATCTCATCTTTTATAGACATAAAATCAACCTCCTATATCAAGATTGACGATCTAGCTTATCTACTTATGTCGCTTAAGCATTCCCTTTTTATGATAGGTTTCATGACTTACATAAGGATTAATGATTAGAAATACAAGGCATGCTCGGTCACTATGACTTACAAGAGAAACATCCTTTGATACTTTTATTAGTGCTATGTTTTCCTCCTTCAATGAAACTTGAAATATTAATGATAGTGCTTCTTTTCACAAGGTCATTGCCTTTAAACTTTAATGATCACTTACTTGACAATGAAAATGACTATATTTCATCCTTAAATCACCACATTTTATCCTTTATATCATTTTATTTCCAAAATTGCATTGATATTTACAATAATACTATCATCGTTGCATTGTATTTATTGTCTTCATTACATGTTCTCTATATTCTCTACACTGAGAATCTCCACAATCGATGATAATCATTATCTTCTTATTTATTCATCTTCTTTGGAGGCTTATGAATATGAATACCCCTCATATAAAAACATCATCACCTCTTTATTTTATTAAGTTCTTCCTTTAATTGTCATAATTATCACTAGATCTTTTTTTTGGTCCTTGGATGACCGTGTTTTATGCATTTTTAATCAATATCCAAGCCTTTGAATATTACTTGGATTGTCTTTCCTATGAAAATATTATAACAATATTAGCTCATAAATTATAGGACTATTTTCTCTGAGTGTATATGAATCTATCTTACATCATTTATCTCCATTGCCCTATAATAATAATGAAACTCTATTTTTTCTCATAAATGAAACCCTAAGACCATTTTATACCCCTTTGTGAAATAATGCATGGAGAACAACCTCATTAACTTAATGAAAATGATGAATTCCTCTTAATAAATGTGACATTCTTTTTGAAGAAACAATGAATCTAAATGCAAAACATCTATAGTAATAGGGTTTATGGTGGAGGTTTCAAACTCTACCTTATCACATGTCTTTCTCTTGTATATTGGTCTCCTTGTGAGTTTGGTTTCTCTTCTATGACTTCTTGAAGCCTATGTTCACTTGAGCATGAAATATGTTGATCTTAACCTTGATTTTCTCTATTTCTTAATCAAGGATGTCTTCATTCTCTTGCATTTTTTTTTAATCATGACAATTCGATGTTAAAACACTTGAAAACTGCCCTCTTTTCCCTAATTTTCTTTTTTTCCTCATAAAGATGATTTCTCTATTCATGCATTTACAAAGTACTCAAAACTTAATACTTTTGTTGAATCTTATGTTTCCCTCAAGAAATAGAGCCTCTTATTTTCTATCTACACTCAACTTTGGTATTTTCTGGCATTGAAACTACTTTCTCATTAAATCTTGTCTTATTTTATTGAAGAATTATGTCCCTTAAAATATCCACAATCTTTCATCATAAAAACCTTCTCTCTTTCCTAAGAATATTTTGTTTCTTTTAAGGATCTACTTATTGAATCTTCTATGGCCACTATTTTTTTGTAACAAGCTCTTAAGAAGAGCACATGCATGATTTATGGTTCATTGCATGTAACTACACCTTGACTTTGAGTTTGGAATCCAACTATACCTTGAGATTAATTTGAACAAAAGATCTTTACTTGCATTCCCTCCTAAATAAAATAAAAAAAGGAACTTTAACTTTGCATATTTATGTTGAAGACCTTATTGAAAGACTCAAGAGCCTTTTAATCAAAGACATAATTTGTTCTTAAATTTACTTTGACAACCAAAAATTGAAGGCCTCTAAAGTGACATTTTCATGTCTTTCAACATTTTTAACACCTTCAACATCTTACCAAGAGGCAAAAGACCTTATGCAAGACATTTTTTCCCAAAAGGGGAAAAATGATAACATTTATTTCCTTTTCTTGCTTACTCAAAAAAGGGTTTACAACAATATCAATTTGCTCAGATTTTTTATCCTTGTCTCAAAAACCATGTTTATTTGTGTAATGCACAATTTCATGACCTAGCTATGGTACATTAAATTTTTTGTCAATTGAACCTTTGATTGCGCAATATAGTGAAAACCTTACAAGCGATGTGAGAACTTTCTATTATTTCATATGTAGTTGCTTGTGATGGTTCTACTAAATACTGGTGGTGTTTGTCTCATAATGATAACTATCTACAAATGGTTCACCCCTTTATAATGAATACAAGTTACAATTTGTATAGACAAATTCTTATTAGTTAGAGATCTTGAATTTTTAGAGCTTACCTCAAACATTCAACATTATTTTTCCCCAATTTAATAGTAACACTACGTAGTCTTGAATCATAGACACCATGGCGTTGATACATATATGGCTGCCCCAACAATAATAACACACATCTAAGACTACTACATTGTAGAGAACCTCATTTTTGAATGGCTTGATAGATTAAGATAAGCAACACTGTCTACTTACTTGATATCCTTCTCTTGACAAGCCCATCCCATGGAATATGGTTGTGGGTGAGATTTGGTCTGCAAGATCAATCTCTCAAAAGCTTTAACAGAGATTAAATTCTTCTAACTTCCACTATCAACTATGAAATGTAATGGTTTTTCATTCACCCACATCTTTGAATTAAAAAGTATTTCTAGATCTTCTTGATGAATGATTCTTGTAGTAGCTACCATGGCATAATAATTTACTTTAATGATATGTTCACCTTCTTTTTGATGAAAAGGGTCTATTGGCAACAAACACTAACTCATTTGACTACAAAATATGATGAAACTTTCCAACAAAATTCCAATAATTAATTATATCATCGGGTCCCTCTGTATTTAATGTAAAATTTTCAAATTTTTTTAAAAAAATTCTACCAGATGTTCATTGTAATTGTGACACTTTTCAATTTTCGTTGCTATTTCGATGAACGTCAGGTATAATTTTTTTTTTTTAAAGAAAAACCAAGACCTTAATACTCTCGCGAGCATTAGTTTAATGAAAAATTTAGTCTAAACTTAAAGAAAAAATTCCCCTTTTAGAATACCACTTTTAGGGTAAGAACCCTAACCCAACACCACCACATGCTCATTCACAATTCTTTTTCATTTCATTTATGATGTTGTGAGGAGCCACCATGGAGAGGGTTTGAAGGAATTCGACCGTGAGATTCTTTCGTTGCAGGAGAAGGAGCAGTATGGGAACACATGCCTAAGTTTATTGGTTAGTCAAATAAAATACCTTAGCACCAACAATATTATTTAGCATCAAAATATGATTTTTTCATTTCATTTAAATAACTCTTGTTAGTAGTGCATGACTAATAAGGATATTTAGAAACCCATGTTTCCTCTTTTATATGACATTGACTGTAGTTTATTCTATGTGTAGTATGTAGGAGCTTAAGCTTGTGAAAGATTTGAAAATGATAACAAAACATTATTTTCCCAACTATCTCTAGAAAGAAAAAAAATGTGCAGAACTGAATAAGATATTCCAGAGTCAGGTAAATATTATTCCTACAAACCACTTTGTTTCAGATCTAATTTCTTTGCAGGAAGATAGTTTCATGATACTTTTGGATTAAACACAACAAAAATAATTATCCAAAAACGTTGTGAAAAATACTTTATTGATAGAAAATCAAAATGAATAATTCTTTTCAACATTTATATGCCAAACATGTGTGGTCTAAAGGCAATATTTTTCAGATTTTCAATTGTAAGTTTAAATTCCATTCTTGCTATCCTGGACTATTGTGATAATGTACCATCCTAAGATTCTAATTATATTAAGTTACTAGGAGGATAAATTTGTGAAATGTTAATCATACTATGTAGAGAAATTTGCATAATACTGATTGGTTACATTGGAAACGAGCTCAAAATTATTGAACATTTAAAAATGGGTACCACTTTATCATTTGTAGTTCAAAGAAGTGATTTTCCTATACATCATATAATTGAAAATCTCTAATTTCATTAATTTTCCTTCTCTTTTATATACCAAGAACCATTTTCAATCAATACTAATCAGAAATTTATTATTTGGAACTCAAACCTTATTATATGCTAGGTGCAAAAATGTTACATAACCTTTGATGGACTTCTAAGTTGAAACTCATTCTCTTCCAAAGTTACATAAAGAAATTACTTGAACTAGTCCTCATCTTACTATTTTGACATTTTGTTAGTGTTATTAAATTTACAACATATCCAAATTCAAATTATACTCAAGGCTCATCTTATTCTTTTGCTTGCTAT
This sequence comes from Chamaecyparis obtusa, assembly GCA_027943335.1. NCBI lineage: Eukaryota > Viridiplantae > Streptophyta > Pinopsida > Cupressales > Cupressaceae > Chamaecyparis > Chamaecyparis obtusa. The sequence continues at coordinate 534,477 of BSBK01007625.1, forward strand.
GTTTCTTTTAATTTTGATTCTATTAGATGGATCGATGTTTTTTCTTGCTTTGTTTCCAAACTTTTATGTATTCATCATTATCCATTTTTTCTCTCTCTCTCTCTCTCTCTCTCTCTCTCTCTCTCTCTCTCTCTCTCTCTCTCTCTCTCTCTCTCTCTCTCTCTCTCTCTCTCTCTCTCTCTCTATTTTATCTTTTCTTTTCTCTAACCGCTTATATTTAGTGAAGTCTGTTTGAATTCCAGTTGTAACTAGTGTGGTCTCTTGTTCATTAGGATTCACTAATTTTGATTGGTTTTAATATTTTTATCACATCCAGGTTTCCTTACCACATTCATTATCTATTTTTCCTAGTTTTAGTCCCCAATAGCTTCATAGAGAGGAGCAATCCTTTAATTGGATTAAAATAATCTACTCCTTGCGCTCTATTTTCTTATCACATTCGTTTCCTTATTTTTTTGAATTTGTGTTGTCGATGGGTTCAATAGAGAAAGATGGGTCCAAAGGTATTTTTGACCTACTTTGGACTTAATCATATATCTTTATGGTATCCAAATTTCATTTTGATTAGACTTCATTTCATGAATTTGTTGCATCTGGGTTCTTTCTTGGATGATTTTACTTTTTTGATATACCATTTCCTCTAATAAGTTTGTGGAGCTGGAGAATGGATATAAATTTTGGCATAAGTTGGCAATACAAGTATTATAGAGAATCATGTATGTTAACAACAAAAAATAATATAAAATGAAGCAGAAACAAGGTATTTAAATCATAGATAATCCAATAAACACTTTCACTATTATTATCATTCTTGTACATTGTTAAACTTTTCTACAACAAACTTTTTTACATGATAATATTTATCTTATTTGGTAGACATATTTTGTATTTATGTACACAAGTATTTTTGAGGATTATGGGGCCTTACTGTTATGATTTTACCGTGTTTATTAAATAGCTAGGAACTATTATATGTGTCAAGGGTAAATGAGAGTTGATAATTTTTTTGTATAATCAAATGGTATCATTGAAAAGTATTTGAAGGGTTTGGTTGTTGTTTTAATTTTAAAGTTAATTGTAGGAGCTTGAATGAAATCAACTTTAGCATCTTGTTTATGACATTATGTGGTTTTTACATGTTATATCAAAATGTTGACCATAGCATCTATTTTTTATTTTCAAGAAATTTGAAGTTAAGAGGTATTTTGTTTTAAATTTGAAGTGGATCTATCATGAACAAAATTTTTTGGGATGCCTCTTTTCCATGCTAAATTATCCTTATGTATCAGGAAACCACATATTTTATTCAAAACATAATTTCTATGTTCTTATTGAAGAATTTCTTAGTGTTTAATGACATATTGTATCCACTTTCATTATTTTATTCAATAGTTTCTCATGATTACAAACTTACAACTTTCCAAATCTGTCTGGCAACATGCCATTTTTATTTGTTGGGATGTGATCCAAAATTTTAGTGGTTAAATAAGGATTTCCTACTGTTTACATCATACTAGTAAATTTGTGATTTGACAAAACTTGACAGACCCAATTCTAACTCAAACATGGAAGCTTGGTAATTTAAAAGAACCTAAATTCGTCAACTCATTAAAGCACCATTAAACTTGGTAAAGATTGTCAAAACTTGGAAAATCTTTGTGTAGGCAATCTTCTTGGCTATGCTATATTATTTTGAGCACCTATGAGGTACTTGAATGCTTGGTGATTTTTCAATCAATGGTATATATGCTAGGTTGATTTATTTTTAAGTGACATAAGATCCAATATCATCCCTTAATAATAATTTTTAGGAGGGGAAAATTTTTTTTGTAGAGGCATAGAGGTTCTTTTATTGTTGACATACAAAAGAAGGTTTTTTGTTGCCTTGTACCCCACTACTGTCATTTGTGGTTGGATAATTTTCCTAGTTGACCTGATGACATCCATAGCATTGAGAGCCTCTCTGGTGGTCAAGGATTGAATCCAAATGTTAAATAAATAGGTGCAATGTTAGAGCCCTCGATGTGATAACTCAATTTTTTTTTAAAAGGTACATTGAAGTAGTTGATTAGATATATTGAAAATAGGTTTTCTGTAGATAGGAAGTTTGTTAGAATAATTGAGAGGGGGTGAATCAGTTATCCATTGTCCCAAATACAAAATGTATCACTTAAACAAATTTAGCTAGTTCTGCAGCTCGGTAAACATAAAATACTAACTGTCTATGTAATTACCGATTACCAGTTAATTTCTCATAGTGATTATTGACCAAATCAAATATGCAACATGTAAAGTATGATATCCAAACAATCACCACATAAATACATAACACAAAAGATTTAACGTGGAAACCCTGCAAAGGGGAAAACCACCTGGGACCGGTAACCCAAAAAAATTTCACTCTTTTGAAGTGAGCTCGGTGAAGAGCCAACCTTGTTAAAGGTTACAAAACACATTGTAAGGTGTGACCTTGTTAGAGGATTTAACACTAACAGTTATTGTCCAACCAATATTCACTATGGGGTTGACAGGATAACAATGTATATTCTATGAATGACATATAAAACTTTCAAGTCCACTCGGTTAAGAGATTTTATCTATTTACAATAGTTAAACTGAAACAGTAGGTGATCTGATTACAATACAACTTGATTTGTAGATATTCAGATCTATTCTAAGTCCATACAATCCTTTGATCAATATTTCTTATTCAGTTCATCAACATTGAATAACTTACTATCCCTTGGTAAAGCTCTTTGACACTCGGTACTATTCTATAGTTAGGTTCTTCTTCAACCAGTTTGATCAGGCATGCATGAAGCTTATTCACGTGATATCTCTGTAGTCTCCTTCTGGCATAAGTTTCACTGTGAAACCCTAGTCTCTTAAATAGACAAGTAAACCATTTTCTTTTCATCCATCAGATTTTGCCGCTTAATTTCCTTCATTGATTTGGCCACTTAAACCTTCCTCGGCTGATGTGTCAGTAACACATTTTGTTTCTACCCTTTAGATCTTCTTCAAATTTTGTTAGTCATAGATCTCGTAACAAACTTTATCTTTCACCTCAAAATCATACACTTTACAACTCATCAATTTATGTCAGCTAAACTAATCATTTAGTTCTTTTGTCCATACTCGGTTAACAAAGAAATGCATCGGTGAACACAAGCTTAGTTGATACTGTCACTCGGTATACACTACACTGGCTCGGTGTATACTGGAATGCTTCATTAACTGACCACACTGCTTTGTAACATCTTGCTTCTATCTTCATAACAGATTAATGCAACATAATCAAGTCAACAATATGAGGTCATAAACTCATCAATAAGTTACCAAGAGTATTCCTTATCCTCATCTGTCATATCCATCTTCCTCCATGTAGATATCTCAATTCTTCATATTTTCTCTCCTTTCTTTACAGATGTCTAGATATTTACAACTACCATGATAAGTACTGTCAAGACTAGTTGACATCAATGACAACATAATGACTGATTCAACTATCTTGCATAACATTTTAGTGCTCGGTGATCTCTAATCACTTTTAGTTCATCAATCAGGTTCTTAATCAGTTTTAGTTCATCAAAGTTACCTTCCCTGTAGAGTATATAAGATATTAAGTCACTCTTGACATTCCTTTGTGGCTATTAAAAGTGGGGACTGAGTCAACACTTTTCAAGGTAGGATTGATTAATATTGTTTATTTTTTCCTAATTTTTTTTGAAGACCACTTGTGCTAAGATTAAAATTCCGCACTATAATATCCATGGTTGAAAAAGCTTCAAGTAAAGATAAAATTAGTGACATTGACGTGTGTTAGAGACTGCTAGTAATTTTCATTGTCAATGAGGGATTGGCACCTTTAATGACTTCTACTGGGCTTGAAAGCTCCTTATAGAGTGTATCATTTGGAAGTAGTTTCTTAAAGGTGAAGGGTTAAACACACCTGAGGAAAGTACACCCTTGGCCATGTCATATTTTTCATATTTAAAAAATTTAAAAGAGAATTTATTTCCCTTGAATAGATTTTGGACACCAATCAATAAATAAAAGATAAATGTTTCATGTTGAAAAAAATAATTTCAAACAAGATGTGGCAGTTTCAAGATCTTATTGAATATTCAAGAGGATATTCTTGGATTATTATTCATATTGTCTCCTAAATTACTCATTCGCAATAGTGCATTAGAAATTTCTTATTTTCAATAAAGTGGATAGTTATTTAATAAGAAAACAAAAGTATATGCAGAGGTCATACAAAAGATGCTTGCAAATAAAGACATTGGAAAAAATGTCATCTATTTTTTTTCTCTTAAAACTTGAGGTGGACATTGCATATAGTCCAAAAATGATTTGTGGGTGCTTTTCACAATCAAGGCCATGCAAGTGCATAAACCTTCCGACTAGGATTTAGGGGGTTCATCTAGATAATCTTGTTGAGATAAAGGAGCTTGGGTCTATTGTACACCTACCTTGAAGATTCTTGCAAATAAAGACATTGGGCAAAATGTCATATCTTTGTTTTTCTAGAAACTTGAGGTAGAAATTGTATACAATTCAAAATGATTTGTGAGTGTTTTTACAATCAAGGTCATTTAAGTGCATAAACTTTCCAACTAGGATATAGGGGGTTCATCTAAATAATCTTGTTGAGAGAAAGGAGCTTGGGTCTATTGTATGCCTACCTTATTTTTTAAATGGAGTCTTGTTAGTACCCATATGAAACTCAACGTTGGTACTACTTTTTGGCTATTTAACTATCCTAATTAATCATCATTTGTGTGCCAATCAAAGTTAGTTGTTGTCTTCTCCATTAGTTTGCAAGGTGGTTGTATCATGGTCTTCTTATTTTAGTAATGACTCTTGCAGGTTGATTGAGATTGTTATAATTTCCCCTTCCTGAGTACTATCAACATGGTGAACATTATCCTATCCAATAGGTTCTTGTAGGCTAATGTCATGGTGACTATTCAATCCAATTTATTTGGTGCTGACAGATGTTGCATTGAGCTCAGTCGGTTGAGATTTTCATTATGACCTTTTATCAAGTGGATTTGGGCAATTTGTTTTTTTTTTACTATTTTTAGTAAGTGTTAGGCTAGACACCAACATGATTTGTTGACCATAGTATTTCTATTTTGGGAATGTTAGTAAATATTTGGGAATGTTAGTAAATATATTTGATATTGATATTTTGGCCATTAATGTGGTCTAGAGAATTTAATTAATAATGTTAAAATACTAAAGATAAGTTAAAGGTTTTAGTTTAGCATTATTTAATTTAAATAAAGTGAACTTCTGATTAAGTGGGTGCCTAAGGGAAATTAAGTTTTTATTTAATAGAACGGTTCTAGACGTGGGCACCTAAAAAGGGAGTCATAAGGTCATGTTTAGTTTAATTAAAATATTACAACCCTAAAGTGGGTGTGGGAATTGGGAGGCCTTTATATAGGCATTTGGAGCTCATTTTTAAATTTTTATTAGGTTGGAGTTTGATATTTGAATATTGAATTTTCTGTATATGCAACATCAGTATTTGGAGTATGATATTTGAATATGGTAAAGAAGATTGCCCAAAATCTAAGAACGAGCATGAAAGAGTGTCTAGAAGCCTCAAAAGTGCAACTCTACCACTTTTGTAATGTTGACAAAAGTGGTAGAGTCAATAGCAATTGTAATGCCCTAGCGACCACTTGCCTTCTACAAATTTGGAGGTTGAGTGTGTGTCGTGTGGATATCTCAAGCGTGCACACATTGTGAGCCAAACAAGCAATGTGGTCAAGAATTCAAATAGGAAAGTAACAAAACAAATGGAAGGACATGGAGGCTTATGTGAAATTTTGGTTTTCGGCTAAGGTAGAGGCACTATGTAATGAGAAATTACACAAGGCGTAATTTATGACACTATAATAACATGCAAGCTATAGAGAATCAAATTTTTAATTCTAGTAGAATTAACATTAAATGACATGTAATTGAGGAATTCAATCTTTAATAGTTGTCCTCTTGTATTCTCGTTTGGGCAATTGCCACCAACAAATTTACATACTAAAGATATCAAATTTTCACAATCCATATTATTAACTTTGAAAGCTTCTAGATTTTAAATCATAATCTATGATCTGTTATTAGAATAATAAACTAGAGAAGAGAATGAATGAATAGTTAGTAGATCACACCCGCTAAATAATGAAGAAAATGAGGTGACATAAAGACACAACTCGACAATTAGAAGAGAAGAACTTATTTTAAATTCAGATTATGAAAAGTAAAAAATAAAAATATAACCCAAAACAGCTAAACATGAAAGTGAAAAAAAAATCTACTTAAAAATCCAAAACTAGCAAATGCAATTAAATTAGCAAATCCATGTTTGCACACACACATAGGGAGAGACATATTTGTAGTTTAAAATGATAGATTCCTTAATATTACCAAAAACTATAGCTGGTTGTCGTTTTTGTTTCTCTTTTCCTAGAAAGACCAACGTCGTGTCTTGCCATAAACTCAACTGCATGCCTAATTATCATAAATTATTCATATTTTGAATGCACTGTTGCTAGTTGTATTGATATGTTTAAGCCATGTTTAAAAAGGAAGATACAAACTGTGTTATTCCCTGTTTAGTTGTCCTTATCGAAGCCATTCATCTCAATAGCCACAGAACATTGTAGATATTCCAAAATCTCTTGTTAATGCAGTTTAAGTCAATGCATTAATACTTGATTTATACAAAGATAATATTTTTGGGTCTTCTATCCTGTAATTTCAGCATTGTTCAAGAAATAAATTAAACAAAGTCAATGCATTAAATACTTGAACTCTCCAACAACCTTCCAGATTGATATATTTTTAGCAAGAAAAAATGTCCTTATATGTTGTCTTGTATTTTAAGCTCAATTATTTCGTGATAAACAACCAAGCAGAGAAGAAATTAGATAACTGTTCTTCTTGTTTAATGATTTCTAGTTGGGTACAACTTGCAGAATAAAAAAAGAATCAGCTTAGCTGTTTACAGTGTCCACGTGGACTGTGTTTCTGTGGGTGGCGGGTAGAAATCAATGGATGACCACAAGATGAGTGGAAACCACCACCATAATCTTCGGTTTATATAAAGCTCATCCACGTCATGAAATGACAGTAATGGGGTATATGGAATCTAAAATTTTGAAAATGACATGACCCAATTGCTATTAATGATGACAAGAAAGTAATGTGGGCAGAGGTCAAGTTTGCAGAGAAACTAACTTTAGTGATACCCAATAAGGAGGAAAGAAAATTTTAGAAAAAATCTTGCAGTAAAACCTGTCACGCCCAAAAATCTGATATTTTGGGCATCTCTACTTCAATATTGATTATATCCAGTGCATTTTTCTAATTTTAAATATAATCGGATATTTGTAAGAGCATCAAATTTCAGTTTTTGAATTGTAAAGGAGGACCTGATTTGTGATGTGACTTGAATGTAATCTCTAATGCCCAGTCCAAAAAATAGCTGTGTTTTGAGTATAATCAATGAATGAATGAAATTTCTTTATGTTGTGACTTTATAAATTTGTATTGGCCATTATGGTAAAAGACCAAGAGAGATTTCTTTAGTGTTCAGGGAGGAAATGCATGCAAGGATGAAATTTTAGACTAAAACAGAACTTGGGAAGCTGCCAATTTATAAAATTAAAATTCAATTGTTCACTGTCTTATAAAATTAGTTAAATCTATTATAGCTATTGTAGACATATGATTTCCGCAGTCTATGATTGTATATAGGTTTTAGTCAAACTACATAATCCATCATAAGAAAGAAGTTTTCAAGGAAAGAATACAGAATAGATTAATTTTGTTCTAGTCTTGTTCACTTCTTCCTGATGATGGATCATGTAGTTTGATCCAAACCGTCCAGAAAAAATGCAGTGATTACCACGAATTATACACAATAATATTATAGAAATTATTACTATTAATGAACTATTTACAATAGATTATATAAAATTTGTCATGAACATTTTAAATCACATTTTATAATCCATCATAAAAGTGAAATAGCATAAAGCTATACTGAAACATTAAAAAAATAACTATACAACATTTTAACTCATGGCTAGGTATGTCCATCACAGAACTGTCATTCTGTGTAGTGGAATATTTCAATTTTATTCTGTAATAATCTATCTCATATATCTTTTTTCCATGCTATCCTTAATTCAATCATAACTGCTTTATATCTACAAACCAATTAATTCATTCATAACTGCTTTATATCTACAAACCAATTAATTTTACTTTTTCATGCAGTGCGCCTTAAAAAAAAAAAATTACTTTTTCATGCAGTGTGCCTAAAAAAAACTTTATTCATACTGCTTTATATCTACAAACCAATTAATTTTTCTTTTTCTTTTTCATGCAGTGTGCCTCAGAAAACTTTATGAAATGCACATGAAGTGCAAAGAAAAAAAGCTTCCTACCAAATACACAGGACTCGTTCTATTTTTATATAAGTGAATACCCATAAGGGTAAACAAGGTTGTTACACAGCATCTCAGACAACTAATGATCGGTCTGACAATATTGCTGCCTCGTCAGTAATCATCCACCCTCAGAGGGTCTAAAGAAAATATTATTATTACAAAACAGTATCTAATAATACTACTCTGTCATATCTAAGATAAAACGCATGCCTCAATGAAAGTAAAGCAGCCAAACAAAATCCCAAAGTCCTCCTCAGCAAGCATAAAAATCCACCAGCTCTTCTAAAGAATCAGTCTGTGAAAGGAGAGGGTCCTCATTTTTCAGCATCCACAGCAGGTGATCAAAAAGAACAACCTCACATGCAACTCTGTATCCATCATGGTGATCCTCCTCTGATCTCTTGATGAGAATCCTCAAAAGAGGATGATTTAGATTCTTAGAAGAGATTACATAGCGCCTCCTGGTCCTTCCAACATAGACAGGAACAAAATCATTGGGCCCTGAATCCTCCCTTGGAATAACTACTTCCTCTAAATTTTCTCCTCTATCCTCACATGGAGAAACAGGAGGATCAGTAGGGGCATGATGATGGGTATCACAAGTTCCCTTAGAACAAGCAAACTTTCTCCATTTCTTCACAATGGCTCTGATTTTTTCCATGCTTTTGTTTGACACCATCATCTTGATCTTCACAGATCTTAAATCTTCACAGAAATCCCAATGAATTGGATGTAAGAGGGAACAAATAAGGATTGGATGTGTAAACCCAATCTTAAAGATGGTTGAGAATATGGAAAGAGAAAGAAGATGCAGGCTAGCCAGCCAACCAAGGGGCCCAGAAGCCAGCTAAGGCTTTCTTTAACCTAAATCCGGATATAAACAACCACCTTCTACACAGCTGAGACTCAAAAATCTGATTTTCAGCGGATCCTATGGCAAATACAGCTAATACTAAATTCAAGCCTTTTTCACAGGTGGAAGTGTTTTTTTCAATGATAAGCAACTGCTCAAGGTGGATCTATGGCTGGTAATAATCGCATATTGTGTAGATAAACACCTCATTATTAAAAATACCTCCTTGCATTGGTTTCAAGGCAAAAGTTTCATAACTATGGGCCGCTGCTCCAATGAAAAGTTGTCTGACATCACTAGTTTTGTCTTGAGCGGTAGAGTTTGGATTGAGGTTTATCATTGGGAAAAACTTGTGAAATAGACAAATATTGTTTAAAATTATATATAGTTATTGTTGAGATTATCATTTTTCTTGGTTTCAATGTACATTGGATAATATATGAGTTGTTGTCCTATGTGATGAAAAGATATTTCTTCATACGGAGACTAGGTTGTTGTACGGTTTGAGATTATTATGCCCTTTGCATGACCAACCCTTCGAGGACAATGGAAAACTTGCAAATTCTCTCGTAGCCTCTTGAAAGGCTAGTTTTTGTCTTTTAAACCTTGATTAGAATGGAATTATATAAAAGGAGGTAGGTGTGAAGGTTAGAAAAGAATTATTTAAATAAAAAATAGTAAATAATTTTAATAATATAATAATGTGCAAAATCTATTACAATAATTAGTCAATATGATTTTTGGTCTAATAGTGAAGTTGAAAGGTTCTTAAAAAATTCATTGATGATCAAGTCTTGTTGAGTGCAAGATTTCAATATCATAAGGGATGAGGTTGGGATTGTGCCCTAGGGGGATTTGGCAAAATGGATACCTCTCAGTCCTTGGCTCTTAGTCGAAGAGGTTCAACTTAAGCCTTGTGCTCTCATATTGGGTAGCTAAAATGACTTTGTGGATGAAAAATCCTCCATATAATAATAATAATAATAATAAGAGATGAATGCAAAATTATATAGTAAAATATACTAGTCCAGAGGAGGTAAGCATCTTGTTGGTAAATAGTAAAATGGATTACTCTAGAGGAAGGCAAGCATCTTGTTGGTCACTTGCATCACCACCAATGATAGAGGTTCAATGCAAGGCTCGTGCTCTTGTATTGGGTAGCTAAAATGACTAGGTGGATGAAAAATCCTCCATAAAACAAATAAATTAATTAATTAATTAATATAAAGATACAAATATAAAATTATATAGTAAAAAAGATTATTCTATAGGGGTAAGCATCTTGTTGGCAAGAGTAAAATAAATTACTCTAGAGGAAGGCAAACATCTTGTTGGTCACTTGCATCGCCACTGAGGATAGTGATAGGAACAACATCAATAACAAAGAAGACAATGACAATCATGACAATGCAAGCTTTCTACGCATGTAAGTGAACTGAATTTGTTAATGAAATTATTTTGTATTTTTGTGTTAGTTAATCTGGGGATGACTGATTTAAAAATTGATTTATTTTAAATAATAGACAATCCTCTTTTTATTTTTCAGTAGTACCTATTATTACTTGGAAAAAAATGAAACAATCTAGAACAAAATGTTAAAGTAAAGCCTTGAAATTATAAATTCCTAAAATAAAAGAATCAAAAGCATAACTCAACATATTGGAATCTCCATATATGTAAAATGATAACCCAAGAGATAATTCCTTCAAGAGCCAAAGGGTTTTCATCCTTTTTTGATGAATAGAGGTCTTTTCTATTAATAAAAATAAAAGTATAGTATTCACAAAAAAGGGCTCGGGGGAAGAATCACCCCGCAAGTCCCTCGGCAACTAGGTTAGAATCATACAACTATTCATCAAAAAAGCATATAAAAATAGAAGCCCTCAAGCTGCAAGAGCAATAGCAGAAGGAGGAGGATCTCTGTCATCAGGATTGCCCCAAACATTGGGCCCAGGAGTCTGATCAGGAATGGCCCAGCCATCCTCAGGATCATCTTTTTCTAGTTCCCCTTCCTCCCGCCTGGGCAAAATAACAAGCGTCAAGCGAGGGAATTTGTCTTGATTAGCAAGAGCAGAGGTCGAGGGCCGAGCAACAGCAGCAGTAGTAGAAACAAGCACAGGAGGCCAGCCAAAACCCGTATCCCTCTGAGGAGGATGAGAGGCAGAGTGGCGATGCCACTAGTGTGGAGTCCTGGAGTGTCTGGCAAAGGAACTCTAGCTACGACGGTGGCCCCTAGGCGGTGTGTGGTCAGCCGAGAGAGAATATGGAGGAACTCGAGCCACAGTACAAGGGGCATTGCCCCAGTGCTGGAGCAGCTCCTGTAAATGGGCGACCTCTAAGGTCACCTTATCTTCTTGTACCTGAATCTGCATCGTGACATTATTACAAATACATGCCTTAGCATAAAGAGAGACATGAATATCCAGAGAACTATGAGAAAAAAGAACAGCATTTCATTCTTTCCACAAAGTAAATAATATCTCCATCCTGAAAGCATGCCATATATGGGTGTACTGGGATGAGATTCTGGGGGAATCACCAAGAGGCGCCATGTGCCACGGAAAAGGTTCAGGCCTAAAAGGAGCAAAGAGGTCGTGAATCTAAACCCAATAATTTTGGGCACGATGACAAAACTAGAAAATGTGCATGAGCATCTCAGAATGACCACAAAAAGGGCATTTAGGATTAGGAACACCCAAATGCCTGAGTCTAGCTCCCAAAGGCAAGCCCTGGTACAAGAAACACCAGGAAAAATGATCAATCTTAGGCTCAGTGACAGAATCCCAAATGGTACGAAAATGCTAGCTCCAACTCTTCTGAGAAGAAGAGATATGCCATCGTTGGTTGAGAGAATCAATCATGGGCAAATGGGGCACAAGCCAAGAATACCCAAGTTTGGGCTTGTAACTGGTGAAGGGCGTAGCAGGGTACCATTTCCAGTCCTTCCACCAAAGTCTAACAGATTGAATTCCCAACTTGTCCAGGAGATGAGGTGGGATGGCCGAAACCAGCAAGTCAAAAGTCTGATGATCTGGGTGGATGAGCCAGAATTGAACCCGGAGATCATCCCAAGAGCGGAGATTCATGGTGGCTCTGGAGAAAAGATCTTTGGAGGTTTGAATGCACCACATTTGTGAAACCGCAAAGCACTAACCCCTTGAACTCTGGCAAGAGGAATCCCTTGTTGGGCAAATAAAGGGGACCACCAAATGTTCTGTTGGTTGAAAGAAAGACCATCCCGAAAACCATTTTCGGCCTAGCGAAGCCAGGGTTTGACAAACTCCCAGGCTCTCCAAATAATTTTGGCGATAAAATTACATTGGATTTGAACAGGTTCCTTCATAACCAGGAGGGTTTGAAACCCAATCCCCTTCTAGGTAGGCTTGTGAAGAGGGTATCCTGAGGAAATGTAGTGTCGAAGCAAAATTTTCCAAGCCTCATTGCCTGTGAGACACCGCACAACCCATTTGGCACAAAGGGCGTGACCTTGTTTCTGGGTATCAAGTAAACCAAGCCTGCCTGAGACCTTAGGAAGGCAACAAAAATCCTAGGCAACTCTATGAAAACCCTGATGGTCAATACTAGAAGCCCAAAGGAAATCCCGTAGTAATTTCTTGAGCTTCTTGTAGGAGGCTTTGGAAGGAGCCTAGCAAGAGGAGTAGTACACATGCATGTCCGCCAGGACCTTGGAGCAAATCTGGAACTTTCCAGCAAAGAGAGAGAAGCTTCGTAATCTAGTAAGTAAGCTTTTTTCAATTTTAGCAAGAACTGCATTCCATAGATCCATAGGGTGGGCTTGAAAAGCAATGGGAATGCCAAGAAAGTGAAAAATTTCCCCTTGCTAGATCCTGGTCCAACCAAACTGAGAAAACCAGGGGGGCTCAGGAAGAGCCGACTATCTGTAGCAGAGGGTTTTATGCCATTGAATGGTTGAACCAGAGGCCAAACAAAAGGTGTCTAAACACTGCAAGGCTGCCTTGATATTCTATTCATCCTCTTCTAGAGTGAGGAAGGAATCATCGGCAAAATGGCCATTGACCAACTATTGAGATGAATTTGGAAAGTAAATTCCCTGAACATTTCCCATAGAAATGGAGTGAGCAAGAAGGTAGCCGAAACCCTTAGTGGCAAGAATATACAAGGCCGGAGCCAGAGGGCAACCTTGCCGAATGGATCAAAAGAGCCCAAAGGTAGAGGACTGGTGGCCATTGATGGTAATGTAAGCAAAGGCATCATTGAAGAGCATCTACATAGATTGAAGGAATCTGGGTCCAAAACCCATAGCATGAAGCATAGCAAGGATAAAAGGCCATTCAATGCGATCATAAGCTTTAGCAAAATCAATCTTAAGAAAGAGGGCTTTCTGATGAGACTTACGAGCCCATTCCATACCTTCCCAAATGGAAATGATATTGTCAAGAATAAATCTTGACTTAATAAATCATGTTTGCTCAGGCCTAATAATCTACAGAAGAATGTGATGGAGCTTGAGAGCCAACGCCTTGGCAATGATCTTGTAGGAGACATTGAGAAAGGTAATAGGCCGCCAAGTTGTAGATGTCCTCTAGATCCCCAGACTTGGGAATAAACTTGATATTGCCCTAGTTAATAATACCCCCAAGAGATTAGGTATGATAAGCTTCCAGGTAAACCTGGTGAAGATCGGGACCGATGGAATCCCAGAGGGCTTTGTAAAAATCACAAGGGAAGCCATCACATCTAGGGGCTTTATCATCATCCATGGTGAACACTGCTTCACAAAGATCCTGCAAGGAAAGCAATTGATCACAGAAGACATGCTGAGCAGGGGAGACACACTGAGGAGCAACCGATGTGCACTCAGCAAGAGATTTCTCACTGACAGGAGAGTATCCCTGAGAAGCAAAGACTTGTTCATAATGGTGAAAAAAGGCTTGCAAAACATCAGGAAGCTCAGTGAGGAGGTTGAATTCATCTCTGATTCTTGTCAACAACTTGTTTCTGATGACGTAACTTGGCAAGGTTAAATTGCAGATCCTAATTGAAAGGGTCCTGGGCTAAGGCCTCGGTGGCAACACGTAAGGCTTTGGTGTTGACATCATAGGATCTACGATGACAATTGGCCATCTATTTGCCATAAATGTGCAAAAAATGAGTTGTACACCTAATGGCATCATTCCACCATTGAATCTAGCCTGTCGACGGAGTGGGCCTAGGCTCAAGGTTCCAAACCCGATGAATGTGGGCCACAGTGGACGGATGGTGAAGGATAGAAGTATTAAAGAAAAATTGTGTGGTGGGAGGCCTAGCCTTAGCTATTTTCCAAACAATATTAAATTGGATGGGGAAGTAATCTGACAAGGTCACATCAACAAGAGAAGTGACCAGTAAAACTTTCTTTTCAAAAAAAGAGAAAAAAGATTGTGCCGAGATCATAGCACGATCAAGCCTTTTATGAATTTTGTCAGAGGAGGCCTTGTAATTAGAACAAGTGTGCTAGACCCCATCAGGATGGTGGCGGCCAACATTGGGATCGAAAAGCCCTAATTTATTATGCATGTAGTACCGTGCTTCTCTTTCCCCAGCTATCCATCAAAAAGGCAAGAGGCCATCCTTGTTAGACGCCATCTCCACCATATTAAAATCACCACAAACAAGCCAAGTAGTAGGTGGCAGAGAATCTGCAAGCCAACACCAAAGGTGAGATCTCTCAACAACATCATTGGGAGCATATTATTAGCTATGCCAAAAGAATGATTCTCAATAATGAAAGTGGCCCAAACAACTCTCTACATGGGGTCAAAACCATGACTAACCAAAAAGGAATGCCAACGAGGAGAAAGGAGAGTAGCTACTCTACCTTGACTAGCCTCATGCTGAGAACAAAGAGCAAGGCTTGTGGGCCAAATAACTTTACAAGCAGCATCAAGCATGAAACCAGAAATCTTAACTTCCTAGAGGCATAAAACATCCAGATGACTAATACGACGATGCAAATCCCTGATAGAAAATTTTCTGGGTAGGTTTGTCAACCCATGAACATTCCATGAGATGTACTTCATGGAATAACAGTTTCATCCATTCCATCACCTTCCCCAAGGGCATCAAAACTATTAGATATATAACCTGGGGCAAAAGAAAACCCAGAAAACTCTATGAATATATTACACTATTTTTCTTGCATGCCTTCAAGCCTAGACTCAGCACACCCAAGAGGGCTATGAGAATGGTAGAAGAAGATAGACGAAGCAATCTATGTGGCCACCTCAGGCACTCAGGCTAGAGGAATGGTAACATGGGAGTCAATGACTCCTTTCCCCTGTGAAGCAGGGTTTGAAACCTTGATAGGCAGAGTTTCTGAAGAAACCACGCTAGTTGAAGGTGGCGGATGGGAAGCGAAAGCCAAAGTAGGTTGTTTTCTTGGCTTGTTATGGTGGCTAACTATGACCCATTCAACTTTCTTACCCTCTTCTTTTTTTCTAGCTTCAGCCGGCTAAGAACCAGAATCCTTGGGAGGAGACTTGGTACAAGGCACTGCGAGAGGGCAATCCTTAATCTTGTGCTCCGCAGATTGACAACAATAACAAGTTTTGGGAAGATTGAGATAAAGCACCTTCTGGGTGAAGTGGGTCTCACCAACCTAAATCTCAATAGTCTCTTTGAGGTCCCTAGAAAGGTCGACCTCAATGCAGAGCCTCTTTTGAGGCTGAGAATTAAGAAAATGGTCATGCTTGTGACATATAACCCTACCTAGCTTTTGCGCTATGGCATGCATGAATGGCCAACAGGGCAGGGCAAGACCAGGAAACTCTACCCACATTGGGACTTTCAGCTTCTTGTCATCTGAGACAAAGAAGTCATGAGTCTAGTGTTGGAAAATTAAAAGCTAGGCCCTAAGGTTCTAGGGACCTTTGGCAAAAATGGCATCCATATGGGAAGGATTGGAGAAGTGAAACAAAAAAAATATTTTGGTGAGGCTCTGGATGCCACCCAGGTGGATTCCATGAGGGGTCCAAGATTTGGCAACCCAATCCCTGATAACATGTTCAGGAGGGTTGCGACCTAGAAAATAGCCAATACAGGTATGCGTTTCAAGTCAAGTGCAAGCATCATTAAACTCATGAATGGGGAGAACAATATCAAGCTGAGACATACCTCGTGAAACACTTTGGGCACAAATTTGTGGGGACGTTTTCTTGGCGGTGCCATTGCTATCCGAAACCACACTAGAACCAGCATCAACTGGTTGGTGAGAAGTGGCCGGAGCCATAAATACTAAACTATTTCCCACAATAACTACAGAATCAGTGAAGGACAAGGGATGTAGAAATTCAACGCAAAGCAAAAACCCTAGCAGAGCACAGAGTGAGCATGACCAAGAAGTTAAGCATGACAAACTAATGGGTTTTTGTCCATTTATCATAACAATATAGTCTTATATGAATTTTCATCTATAAAAGAGTCTTGAAAAAAAAGCATACAAAAGATAAAATGACATAAAATGGATAATTACAATTGAAGGGTTTTCCTAGTTTTATATGCTCCCCACCCAAAAGATCAAACTATTGAATATAGTATTTTCATTGATGTCAAAGATGTTGTAGGTATTGTCATTAATGTCAAGGTATCAAGGAAATTGTTGAAGCATCAATTACTTTTGTCGTGCCATGCCAAAGCATTTGAAGGACATCTAGTCAAGTATTCTTATATAGTTCTCATCGTCAACTAGTATCAATTGTTCCTAATTTTCTAGAATATTTTTTGTTGCTTGGAATCGCCTACGGTAATTTTTTGAGGTTCTGAGGAAAAAGTTTCATAACTACAAGCTGGTGCTCCAATAAAAATTTGTGTGACATCATTAGTTTTGTCTTGAGAGATAGAGCTTGTATTCAGGTTTATCATTGGAAAAAACTTGTAAAATAGACAAATATTTATTTATTTAAAATTATATATAGTTATTGAGGTTATCATTCTTCTTATTTTGAATGTATAGTGGATAATACATTACTTACTTATTGTCCTATGTGATGAAAATATATTTCCTCATATGGAGACTAGGATGTCGTATGGGTTGGGAAGCTACAAATTCTCTCTTAGACACTTAAAAAATTAGATAAGTCTAGTTTTTATCTTTTAACATTCAATAGAATAGAAATATATAAAAGGAGGTAGTTGTGTATGTTAGAAAAGAATTATTTAAGATAAAAAAAATATTAAACAATCTTATAATATAGGAGTAAAAAATCTAGTAGAATAATGAGTCAATTATAAGGACTTTTGGTCTAGTAGTGAAGTTGAAAGGTTCTTTTAAAGAGACCATTGGGGATCAAGTATTGTTGAGTGCAATACTTTGACATCATAAGGGATGAGGTCTAGATTGTGCCCTGGGAGAATTTTGCAGAATGGATACCCCTCAGTCCTTGGCTCTTAGTTGAAGAGGTTCAGTCCTTGTGCTCCCATATCAGGTAGCTAAAACAACTTTGTGGATGAGAGATCCTCCATAAAAAAATTAATATATAAATAATTTTTAAGAATTATATAAAGATACAAATGCAAAAATATAGTAAAATAAATTATTCTAGAGGTAAGCATCTTGTTGGTAATTCGAAATGTATTACTCTAAAGGAAGGAAATCATCTTGTTGGTTACTTGCATCACCACCAATTATAGAGGTTCAGTGTAAGGCTCATGCTCCTGTATTGGGTAGGGGTAAGTGCACCAAGATGGTGCACAAAAAGGGGGTATAATTACCACTCTTTCTTTTTTTGAAATTAAGTAAACCTGAACTTGGAAGAGAAATTTGAGAGTTGTGCACTCAAAATTAGAAGATGTACAAAGAAAAATAATTGTAGTACTTTGAATATAGTTTCTAAAATACTAAATTTTTAAAAAAATAGATACAATTAAGAGGTTCAAATCCATTGCGCATGAAAAATTATTTTTGATTTTTTTAGGAAAACATAACATAGTGTCTAGCATGCTCATCAAAAAATATATAGTTAGATTTAGTATTTTGAAAAACCCTTTGGTAGAAATATAGATAAGAGTGAGAGCTAGAAGTTGTGTATTTTTTTTTTAGTTTTTTAGTTTTTTTTAATGATTTTTTGAAATGAGCGCATCCTGAAAATTAGGTGTTTGTTCCTGTGCTAGACATAACTTGCATCAAAATAATCAAAAATGTATTTTTTTAAAAAGTGTATAGAATCAAGTGTGAAACAATAATATTTAATTTTTAAAAAATTAGTCAATTAGATCAAAAGTTATTAATAAAATAGTACTCATATGTCTATGAGAACTATGGAGACACTGGTAAAGAAAATTAAACTTTAATATGGTAATGTTGTCCAAAAATAGAAACAATTAAATGGTTAGAAAGCTCAGAAGACATGTGAGATTATGGTGGTAATTTTACAAATACCTAATTGATGATGTGTAAATATGATGATGAGGAAGTTGAGAAACTAGCCTAGAAGAATAAAAGATGTCAAAAGGAGAGATGAATCTCTTGAGCCTCAAGGTCATTATCCAAGCCTATTACCTAAGTAAAATGAAATCAAGTTTTCAACTATTTAGAAACTCGATCAAGTTTTCTAAAACTTTAGTTATGTGGTTATAATTCTACAAAACTCGATCGGGGTTTTAAAAACTAAAAGCCCAATTGGACATATGTATGTAAACTCAATATGCACTACACATATGTATATAGTTATGTGTGTGTGTGTGTGTGTGTGTGTGTATACACATGTTGGAATTGTTTCCATTCAATTTTTTGTCATTGATGTCAACCTATATTCAGTTATGAAGATTGGGAATTGCATGACAATACAGATAGGTAGATTGTAGAGAGTGGTATGAACATTGTACGAATCATTAGATCTTGTGGGCTTAGACATATGGGTATGATGAATTTCGGTATGCATGCTTGGTAAATGTCATAAGAAATCATGAAGAAGATACATTGTGATTGTAGCATGTTCATGTGAATGCTGATGTCATCTATGGTGTGTTTGCTAACGTGGAAGTATTTGGGAGCCGACCAGGAAGAGTAACGTGTAGATGATTAATTTATGATTGAATTACTGATGGAGCTGACTTTGGGTGAATTATAATTGTTGTAACATGATTAAGGATGACTTGTGTGTCATCGCCTTAGATAATGTAATTATTTTCTATGTAACGAGGTCCTATAATGATCGACCTCTAGATGAATTATTATTTGTAACTAGTATATAAGGGAGGGTTTCTTCCTTGAGATGAAGTGTGGATTGAGATTGTAATATGCGAGATAGAAGGCTATGAGATCTTCTTCTAAAATAGCAGAAGCTTGTGTATCTGGGAACAAGGATTGAATTGTTCCAACAGGTAATTTAGGTATGATAAAGTATATTCTGTTAAGGGTTGAAGGTGGATGTAACCTTATAATTGTATTTGGGCTTGTGTCGAGTTGTAATACCCCTAACAAGATTTGAGACTCCTCACAGGATTTTTCCTTTAACAGGGACTTGCCTATTGTATTAATCAGCTCCTAACATGGCTAGAACTCCTAACATGGTTTCATTCATATAGTGCAAATATTTGTGGGTGTCATCCCCACCGAGGTTTTTCCCTTAACAAGATTTTCCTCGAGAACAAATCTTGGTGTCACTTGTGTTCATTAATGTGATGTGGTTTTGCATTTTGTTTTGCATAAGATTATATTTGGTGTTAAGTTTAATAAGTTTTTTAACAACTAATTCACCCTCCCCCCTCTCATTTGTTTGAGCATTGTTATTCTAACAATTGGTATCAGAGCTATTGGTCTTCAGAGAGAAAGCTTGACCGCTTGAGGAAAAGATCCAGGATGTCTTAATTCAAGAAAGAAAGTCCCAAGTTTGATGTAGAAAAATTTTGATGCATGGAAGGACAAGATGAAGACTCATTTGTTTTGTTTGGGCTTGGATTATTGGATGGTAACCAATAAATATGTAGCACTCAAGAATTAAGATGAGTTGGAAGACCCTGCCATGACTAAAAGAGGAAAAGAAGATTTTTCAATACAATATGATAGCCAGAGAAGCATTGATAAGTGCATTATCTGATGGTGAATTCTCTAATATCAGAGATTTGTACAAGGTACATGATATATGGGAAAGATTGTCAGTATTGTATGAAGGTGATACATACACTAAAGGAGCCAAACTTCAGAATTAGAGAGCAAGGATGGAGACACTTCAGATGAAAGAAGATGAATTAGTAAGGATATTTATTCAAATGGTTATAGAATGTGTAACAGGAATCAAGAACAATGGAGGAACCTACAATGAGGATGAGGTCATTGCAAAGATTCTAAGATCTTTGACACCAACTTACAAAACTAAAGTGTGTGCCATAGAGAATATCATACCATTGACCAAAGGTTTCACAAGGCAAATGTTAGTATCCAAACTAACTACATTTGATACTATTGAGCTTAAAGATTCCTTACCTAAGATGGAGACAACTTTTAAAGCAACAGTGCACAAAAATAGAGATGTGGGAACAAGTTTTGTAGGTGCTAGCAAATCAAGTAAGTATAGTGAAGATTTAGGATATTATGCTAATGAATGGGAAGAGATTGAAAAACTTGAAAATAATGTGGATGAGAAGGTCTTAGCCTTGATGAAAAGAAGAGAAAGAAAGGTCCAAGGTAAGTTTGAAGGAAATTTACCCATAAAAATGCTTTAATTGTAGTAAAGTTGGTCATTTCACTTCTAGATGTCCAACTAGACTTCCTAAGCATAAACCTAAATATGGGAAATACATCAAAGATAAAGAATGTTATTATTCTAATGATGGTGCATCTGATGATGATGATGATGATGATAAGATAAATGAGTTAATTGGATTTGTAGCAATTAAAGAAGATAAATCTATCAGAGAAGAAAAAACATTAGTGTCTCATGTTAACAAAAAGGATGATTGGATCATAAACAATGGTTGTTCACAACACATGACAAGAAATAAGGATATATTTATAAAGTTGAATATGTATAATGGTGGAGTTGGTAGACTAGGTGACAATACTCCTATAGATATTGTAGGGATTGGATCCATTACTTTGGATGGTAAGACTAATACAGATGATGTATGCCTTGTTGATGGTTTAATACACATTTTTTTTAGTATTGGTTAGTTTGTGAAAAAGGGTTATCAGTTGGAATTCAAGGATGAAAAGTGCTCAATCAGAAGTGCTAAAGGAGACCTAATTGCTAGAGGGATTCAGGTAGGAGGTAATGTATTTCATATGAGTTCAAGTGAAGTAAGTTAGTTTTTTGCAAAGGTTGATGATAGTTGGTTATGTCATAGGAGATTTTTTCATGTCAACTTGATAACATTGTAAGGGAAATTAATACTAATGCCATCAAAGACCTACCTAGAATTGTGAAGCATGCTAACACTACATGCAAAGAATGTGTGATGGGAAAGAAAATAAGGATCAATTTTCAAAGCAGAGCATTTTTAGCAAGAAACAAGTTGGATCTTGTTCATACAAATCTTTGTGGACCTACGCAGTCCAGGTCTTACTTTAGAGACAGGTACTTTATAATTTTCATTGATGATTACTCTAAAATGATGTGGGTTGGTTTTCTTGGAGAGAAATCAGTAGCTTTTGATAAATTCAGATACTTTAAGGCAACAGTAGAGAATGCGACTGGATTGAAGATAAAGTGCTTGAGATCAGATAGAAGTGCTAAGTTCACTTTAGGTGAATTCAATATTTTCTATGATGAACATGGAATTCTAAGACAAACATCTACACCTAGAACACCATAGCATAATGGTGTTGCTAAAAGAAGAAATAGATTAGTCCTTGATGTTGCAAGGACAATGTTGATTGAAGGGAAAGTAGCACACATGTATTGGAGAGAAGAAATGAACACTGCAGTATACATAATGAATAGAGTACAGGTCAGAGAAGGAACAAGCAAGACACCCTATGAATTATGGTATGGTGAAGCTCCTACTATTAGCTATGTTAGGACTTTTGGTAGTAAGTGTTTTATCAAAAGAGATGATGGCATAGAGAAATTTGATGCTAGAAGGGATGGAGTCTTCCTTGGGTATTCCACTAAAAGAAAAGCATATATATGTTACAATTTGAGAACTAATAAAATGATTGAGAGTGTGAATGTTAGAATTGATGAAAGGTTTTAGGTATAAGAAAGAACATGTGAATTTAATCCTTATGATCTAGATTGGGAAAGGTTTGAAAAGGAGATGTTTCAGAGAAATAAAAATCAGCTTCAACTAGGGCAAGGACATGAAGAATTACAAGAATAACCGCAAGAGGGTTTGTTACCAGGAAGTAACACAAATATAAATCTGATTGAATCAAAAGTGTTCAAGAAACTTAAGTATGTTGTGAAGAATCATCCATAGGATCATATCAATGGAGACAAGAGTACAGGTACTAGGACAAGGTCACAGTTTAGAAATGTTGTATGTTTGATCTTGCAAGTTGAGCCAATGAAACCTAATGAGGCTTGCAGTGATGAGTATTGGATTAAGGCAATGAGAGAAGAATTGGATCAAATTGAAAAAATAACACTTGGGAACTGGTCCCAAGACCTAAAGATAAGAATGTCATTGGAACAAAGTGGGTTTTTAGGAATAAAATGAATGAAGATGGGGTTTTTATTAGGAATAAATCTATATTAGTCTATACGGGATATTCACACCAAGAAGGAATTGATTTTGAGGAGACCTATGCACTAGTTGTGAGGATAGAGACAGTTGGGTTATTCTTGGCCTATGTTTCACACAAACATTTTAAGGTGTATCAAATGGATGTCAAGTCTACATTTATAAATGTTGATTTGGAAGAAGTTTACATTGAGAAGCCAAATGGTTTTCCTTTTACAGACGATAGAGATATGGTTTACAAATTGAAGAAATCATTGTATGGATTGAAGCAAGCTCCAAGGGCTTGGTTGGTGCAGGAGCACACCTAGGCTAACCTCCATTGCTTAGCTATTTTGGCTTGTACTTGACTCTAGCCAAGTCAAGAAGTTAGATTAGTTGTTTTAACAACTTAGAAGGTCATTTGAAAATGTAGGCTAAGTGAAATTCACTAGGACTAAGGTCACACAAATAGCCAATGTTAGTTGTTTATTCAATTTCTTAGTGCTAGGAGCTTAGTATGAGGTTAGAGTCTTAAATGTGTTCTAAACACATTTAGTTGTTGAAAAGATGCCAAAAGGTCATTAATGGCTTTAGATCCTTGAAATGGTGGAGGTTAAGAGTCCTAAGAAATAGGATAGAGGTATATGTGAAAATTGCCAAATGTTGTAAAATAGTTGTCATGACAACGTTTGCAATTGTTGCAAATGTTGCATGCAACTTAGTTAGCTTTGGATTCCCATAAGAATAGGAGTGGGGAATCGGCCAAAAAGCCCTAAAAATGTGGAGTTGGCATCTAATGCTACCTAAGGCTTGAATCTCGAAGTGTGGAAGGCATTGTAACAAGTTTGAAGTTTTGAATATAGAGCTCTACAACAGTATTCCTATGAATATCTCTAGTTTTGTGTTGACAGTCAGGTGAAATGGATTGAAAGACAAAATCTAATAGTTGATTAGCATTCTATAGATAGTTTGAAGACTTTTTCTTTTGACAAGCAAGTTGATTTTAATAGGTTTAGGGCATCGGTTAAAGTAGGTTTTGTTTTACAGTTTCACTAGTACTATTCTAACCAGACCGAACTTTCATGGCTCCCCCATGAAATCTAGCCATGGGAAACAACTCATGATAGATGGATATGTTAGGGGAGTCACCATTGTATATAATTTTAGGTTTAGGAGTCTGGGAAATGAGGAGAGCTATTTTTAATGCTAGGCCCTAGGTGAGCACACAGAGCCCGGTTAGAGGTCTAGAATGTGAAGAAATAGAGATTTCATAACATGGTTGAAGGTACAGTATGGATCCAGGACTTTTTCTGGTAGGTTTTCATCATAGAAAAATTTTCTATGCAAATTGAGATCATACCAATCACCAAGGTTTGGGTTTGAGCAAGATTTCTGTTAGGATTTAGACTATCCTAAAAACTAGGTCAATTAGCCTTGTTTGTCCTTGTTTGTAGGAAGGAGGTGTACGGAGAATTCCAAATCCAAAAATTTGTAGAATCCTTAAGAAGAGCCAAAAGGGTATCCAAATCCCCAATTGGTTTTTCAAGTTGTTTGAGAATTTTTAGAAAGGAAGAGGAAAAGCCTCTACAAAAGGCTACAAGGATTAGGCCTATTTTTAAGGTCTCAAATGGTGAACTTTTGAAGCTGATAGAAAGATGATTCAAGATCATTCCAAAATGGATCAATTTGATAAGATAGTGAAAGTTCTCATGATGGAGAATACCCCTACAATGAAGAATGGAGTTTGTGAAGATTGGGCACTTAGATATTTCTAGGTGAGGGTGAAGAGTTATACTATCAAAGGGTGTTTGTCATTCAAGGTTAAGCACAAGGGTTAAGAAGTCTTAGGGAAGAGTTAGCATTGGTCAAAGAGAAAATTAACCAAAAGGAAAGACTAGCTATGAAATCTCTAGCTTAAATTGAAAGACTTTCTTAGCCGTATTGTACCTTCAACCATGCTATGAAATCTCTATTTCTTCACATTCTAGACAAAGCAGATAAGGTCAAAGAGAAAATTGACCAAAAGGAAGAAAAAGAAGCAAGGGAGAAGGAATTATACTTGGAGGAGGAAGCTCCAACACCTGACCCTGTTATTCTTGAAGAGCCATTCTTAAAAGCATTGAAGGCATTGAGTGACAAAGCTTTGGAAGGTGTGCCACTATTTAGTGGACAAATGGATCCAGATTTAGTCATGGATTGGATAGATAGCATTGAGAACCATTTTGAATGTGATGGTATCTTAGAGGCACAAAAATTTATGGTGGCCAAGTCTAGACTAAGAGGTTTAGCTCTTACTTGGTGGAAGTTTGTGCAAGCCAAGAGGAAAAAGGATGGAAAAGGTCCTATAGTAACATCGAAGGGCATGGTGTCCAAAGTGAAGCAAACCTACCTTCCTGATGATTATGAAGTCCAACTTCATAGGAGGAGACACAATCTTAGGCAAAAAGATTTATTTTTCCAAGCATATATTGAGGAGTTTCAAAAATTGTGTTTGAGGTCCAAGGTAGTTGAAGATGAAAGCATTAAGCTTGCAAGATAATTCAATGGCCTCAAATGGTCTATTCAAGAAGAGATGAGCCTAGTGAAATTCAAAACCATTCACTAATGCTATCAAATAGCCTTGAAGATAGAAGAGAAAAGCAAAAGGAAACAAGAAACCTCTAAAGGCAAAGCTAAGAGTAAAGATAATAAAGGGAAAAGAGGTGGCTATGGTGGAAGAAGCTCTAATTCAAGGGCTCAAGGTGAGATAAAATTTAGTGAGCAGCAACAAGGAAGCTCTAGTAGAGGTGGTAGAGGAAGAAGCTCTAGCTCTACAAGAAGAAGTGGTGGATAAGGAGGAAGAGGCAACTATTTTTCCAATATGAAGTGCTACCATTGTAATCAAATGGGGTACCGTGCTTCTAGATGCCCAAAGAAAGGTGGTTCATCACAAGGAGGTGACAAGAGAACTAACTTAGTTCAAGATGAGTCTAATGTAGTAGAGAAGCATGCTAAGGTGCCATTGAATTCAAAAGAAGGAGAGAACCTCATGATGAGGAGAACTCTAATCAAGGAGTCGGTGAAGGAAGAGCCAAGCCAAAGGAGGTCTTTGCTTAGGATTAAGTGCAAGATAATGGGGAAAGTATGTAGGGTCATTATAGATTCAGGCTCTACTAACAATATTGTGTCAGAAGAAGCAATCAACAATTTGAAGTTGACAAGGATACCCCACACCAATTCTTACAAGGTCACTTGGCTCAATAAAGGCCAACATGTGTTAGTGAATGAGCAAGCATGGGTGGAGTTCTCCATTGGTAGATACAAAGACAAAGTTTTATGTGATGTGTTTCCTATGGATGCATGCCATTTTCTCCTAGGTAGAGCATGGAAATTTGACTGCCAAGCCATACATGATGGAGGAAAGAATTCTTATTCTTTCAAGAAATACAATGTGACCTTCAAGATTCAATCACTATTGGAAGATGTTGAAGTAAAGACAGCAGGTCCAAATGTACTCATGGTGGATGAAAAGGAGTTCTTACAAGCTATGGAAGAGAGTGAAGGAGTTGGTTTTGCATTGATGCTAAGACCAAAGGAGTTAGATGAAGACAAGGTGGCTAAGAAGGCAGAATTACCAAAAGAAATTCAAGGTATATTGCAGACCTACCAAGGTGTTGTAAGTGATGGTCAACCATCAGTCTTACCCCCTAAGAGAGTCATAATTCATAGGATAGACCTTATTCCAGGAGCTACCCTACCTAAAAAAGCAGCCTATAAGATGACTCCTCAACAAAATGAGGAAATAGCAAGGCAAATACAACAGCTTTTAAACCAAGGTTTAATTAGAAAGAGTATTAGTCCATGTCTTGTACCCATTATACTTGCACCTAAGAAACAAGGAACTTGGAAGCTATGTACTGATTCAAGGGCTATCAATAGGATAACTATAAGGTATAGGTTCCCTATCACTAGGATTGAAGACTTGATGGATTGTCTAGGTGAAGCTAAGTACTATAGTAAGATAGACTTGAAGAGTGGCTATCACCAAATAAGAATACATGAAGGAGATTAGTGGAAGATAGCCTTCAAGACCAATGAAGGGCTGTATGAATGGCTTGTCATGCCATTTGGATTGTCAAATGCCCCCTCCACATTCATGAGGCTCATGAATGAAGTCCTCAAAGACTACATAGGCAAGTTTGTAGTTGTATATCTAGATCATATACTAATTTTTAGCAAGACAAGGAGTGAGAATTTAGAGCATCTTGACATTGTTTTTAGGAAGCTACATGAGGAGAAATTGATGATCAACTTGGAGAAGAGTGAGTTCATCAAAATAGAGCTAGTGTACCTTGGATTTGTCCTATCACATGGTAATCTAAAAATGGACAAAAGAAAAGTGGAGGCTATCATGAATTGGCCTACTCTAAGGATAGCAATAGAGGTAAGTATTTTTCATGGCCTTGCACAATATTATAGGAAATTCATAAGACAATTTAGTGAAATTTGTGCTCCCATGTTGGATACTATCAAGGGAGAAATGAAAACCAAGTTTGTTTTGAATGAGCATGCTAACAAAAGCTTTGATTTTCTGAAGGAGAAGATAGCTACCCAACCTATTTTAGTGCTTTCAAGCTTTGAAAATATTTTCACCATTGAGTGTGATGCTAGCAATGTAGCAATTATGGCTGTTCTAAGCCAAGAAGGTGGACCGATGGCTTTCCATTTAGAGAAGTTAAGTGAAGCCAAGAAGAAGTAATATTCTTATGACCTTGAGATGTATGCATTGGTTTAGGCTTTGAGAAAATGGAGGCACTACTTTCTTTCCAAGGAGTTCATTGTGTATTCAAACAATCAAGCACTTAGTTTCCTAAATTCACAAGAAAAGTTGAGTCACAAGCACATGAAGTGGGTTGAGTACCTACAAGCTTATACCTTCAATATTAAACATAAGAAAGGTGTCCTCAATAAAGTGGTAGATGCATTGTCAAGAAGAGCTCTCACAATTTAGGAGATTCAGTTGAAGAGCATGGGAATAGATCATTTCAAGGATCTATATGGTGATGATGAGGATTTTGCTGACATATACAAGGTATGTATTGAATACAAGAATCATTTTCATAGTAGATATGTTGAGTATACTTTGCAAAGTGATCTCTTATTTAAAGGGAATCAATTATGTGTTCCTAGAGGCTTTATTAGAGATAATTTGATATGAGAAAAGCATAATGGTGCTTTGAGTGGTCATTTTGGGATCACCAAGACTCGAGAACTTGTTCAAAGGTTCTACTATTGGCCTATAATGAATCTTGATGTTAGAAGGTATGTGGAGAGTTGTGTTGTATGTCAAAAGGCCAAGGCCACTTCTACAAATGATGGTCTTTATCAACCACTACCTATTCCTACTAGGCCATAGGAATGCTTGAGTATGGATTTTGTAGTTGGGTTACCCAAGACAAGACAAGGTATGGACAGTTTTTATGTGGTTGTGGATAGGTTCAGCAAGATGGCTTACTTTGTGCCATGTAAGACCACTAATGATGCTAGTCAAATAGCCTCTCTTTTCTTCAAAGAAATTGTGAGAATCCATGGGTTACCTATCAGCATTGTGTCAGACAAAGACACTAAATTTATGAGTCATTTTTGGAAGACTCTTTGGCAAAGATTGGGAACTAACTTATCTTTTGGATCAGCCTACCATCCCCAAACTGATGGTCAAACCGAGGTTGTTAATAGAAGCCTTGGAAATCTTCTAAGATGCTTGACTAAGAAATATGGTCAACAATGGGATCAATTGATTGGGCAAGCTGAATATGCCTATAATGACACTATCAATAGATCAATAGGGAAGAGTCCATTTGAAATAGTATATGGACTACATCCTAGAGGTGTTTATGAGTTGAGAGATTTGAAAGATGGAGTAAAAGGAAGTGGATATGCAGATGACTTTGCATATGCTATGCAGGAGATACATGAGACAGTGAGGAAGACATTGACAGAGAACACCATGAAACACAAAGCAAAGGTGGATGAAAGTAGAAGGACAATTTAGTTTAATGTGGATGACTTAGTTATGATACATCTTAACAAGTCAAGACTTCACAAGGGAGTCCCTCACAATTTTTAGATGAGGAGGATAGGTCCCTGTCCTATCTTGGCAAGGTATGAAGATAATGCATTCAAGGTGAAGTTACCAAAGGGCAGTGGACTGTCTCCAATCTTCAACACTGCAGACTTAGTCCATTACAAGGGACCATAGCAAGACATAGACCAGAGTCTTCATGAAGTGATCAAAGATGTAGAGGATCTACAATTACCTATTGTTACAATCACAGGACCAGAAAACATACTAGACACAAGAGTCTATAAACATACTAGAACAAAAGTGTACAAGGAACATCTCATCAAGAAGTATGGATAGAGTGATGTTGATGTAGTATGGATAAAGGAATCATAGTTCAAGAAGATGGGACTTGATCCTAACATCATAAATCCAAGGGTGGATTGAACTTCTTATTTTGGGGAGGATGGTGTAGGAGCACACCTAGGCTAACCTCCATTGCTTAGCTATTTTGGCTTGTACTTGACTCTAGCCAAGTCAAGAAGTTAGATTAGTTGTTTTAAGACCTTAGAAGGTCATTTTCAAATGTAGGCTAAGTGAATTAGTCACTAGGCCTAAGGTCACACAAATAGCAAATGTTAGTTGTTTATTCAATTTATTAGTGCTAGGAGCTTAGTATAAGGTTAGAGTCTTAAATGTGTTCTAAACTCATTTAGTTGTTGAAAAGATGCCAAAAGGTCATTAATGGCCTTAGATCCTCAAAATGGTGGAGGTTAAGAGTCCTAAGAAATAGGATAGAGGTATATGTGAAAATTTCCAAATGTTGTAAAATAGTTGTCATGACAACATTTGCAATTATTGCAAATGTTGCATGCAACTCAGTTAGCTTTGGATTCCCATAAGAATAGGAGTGGGGAATGAGCCAAAAATCCCTAAAAACATGGATTTGGCATCTAATGCTACCTAAGGCTCGAATCTCAAAGTGTGGAAGGCATTGTAACAAGTTTGAAGTTTTGAATATAGAGCTCTACAACAGTATTCCTGTGAATATCTTGAGTTTTTTGTTGACAGTCAGGTGAAATGGATTGAAAGACAAAATATAATAGTTTATTAGCATTATATAAATAGTTTGAAGACTTTTTCTTTTGACAAGAAAGTTGATTTTAATAGGTTTAGGGCATCGGTTAAAGTAGGTTTTGTTTTAGATTTTCACTGGTACTATTCTGACCAGTCCAAAATTTCATGGCTCCCCCATGAAATCTAGCCATGGGAAACAACTCATGATAGAAGGATATGTTATGGGAGTCACCATTGTATATAATTTTAGGTTTAGGAGTCTGGGAAATGAGGAGAGCTATTTTTAATGCTAGGCCCTAGGTGAGCACACAAAGCCCAGTTAGAGGTCTAGACTATGAAGAAATAGAGATTTCATAGCAGGGTTGAAGGTACAGTATGGCTCCAGGACTTTTTTTGGTAGGTGTTCATCATAGACAAATGTTATATGTAGATTGAGATCATACCAATCACCAAGGTTTGGGTTTGAGCAAGATTTCTATTAGGATTTAGACTGTCCTAAAAACTAGGTCAATTAGCCCTGTTTATCCTTGTTTGTAGGAAGGAGGTGTACGGAGACTTCCAGATCCAAAAAGTTGTAGAATCCTTAAGAAGATCCAAAAGGGTATCCAAATCCCCAATTGGTTTTTCAAGTTGTTTGAGAATTTTTAGAAAGGAAGAGGAAAATCCTCTGCAAAAGGCTACAAGGATTAGGCCTATTTTTAAGGTCTCAAATGGTGAACTATTGAAGCTGATAGAAACATGATTCAAGATCCTTCCAGAATGGATCAATTTGACAAGATTGTGAAAGTTCTCATGATGGAGAACACCCCTGTAATGAATAATGGAGTTTGTGAAGATTGGGCACTTAGATCTTTCTAGGTGAGGGTGAAGAGTTATACTATCAAAGGGTTTTTGTCATTCAAGGTTAAGAAGTCTTAGGGAAGAGTTGGCATTGGTCTTATTTAATCATCTAAGCCAATTAAGACCTAGAGGAGACTAGGTTCCTTAGAGAGACAAGAGAGGTCTCTAGATAGTAGTGCAAGCAAACCTAGGATCACATGCATCATTGGTATGCAAGGTTGGATAGGTATTTACTACATCTTGATTTCAAGAAGGGTATTGCAGATAGTAACTTGTATCTAAGATGCAATAATGAAGGTACCTTGATAATAGAAGTGTTTGTTGATGACATTATCTTTGGGGGTAATGATTTTATGAGTAATAAGTTTGCATAAGAAATGAAAGGGTAATTTGAGGTGTCAATGATAGGGGAGATGAAATTCTTCCTAGGACTACAGATAAATCAAAACAAAGATGGGATTTTCATATCATAAACAAAGTATCTAAAAGAGTTGCTAAAAAATTTGGCATGGATGAGAGTAAACTAGTTGGAAATCCTATGGTGATAGGGAGTAAGTTATCCATTTCAAATGAGGCAAATAATGTACCTTAGTCACAGTACAGATCAATGATTAGAGGGCTTTAGTATCTAACAGATACTAGGTCTGATATTGCTAATGTATTTGGAATTGTTGCTAGATTCTAGGTAGATCCAAAG
Source organism: Chamaecyparis obtusa (assembly GCA_027943335.1). Taxonomy (NCBI): domain Eukaryota; kingdom Viridiplantae; phylum Streptophyta; class Pinopsida; order Cupressales; family Cupressaceae; genus Chamaecyparis; species Chamaecyparis obtusa. The sequence continues at coordinate 566,075 of BSBK01007625.1, forward strand.
GAGACACATTTTGCAGTAGTAAAAAGGATATTCAGATACTTGAAGGGTATAATTGACCTAAGATTTTGGTATGATAGGTCATATAACTTCATATTAAATGTTTACACTGATGCAGATTGGGTAGGATGTGTAGATGATAGGAAAAGCACTAGTGGAGGAGCCTTTTTCTGTGGGAAGATGTTGATCTCTCATCTTATCAAGAAGTAGGACTATTTATCATAGTCAACAACAAAATTAGAGTATGTTGCAACAAAAATCAATTGTACTTATGTCATTTAGATGAAGAAAGTATTGAAGGATATTGGTATACATTCAAGATAAATTGTTATCATACATTGTGATAACACAAGTGTAGTAAACATGTCAAAAAACCTAGTGATGAATTCAAAGAGTAAGCATATTGCAATCAAGTATCATTTTCTGAGAGATAAAGTGACAGATAAAGTGGTGAAGATTGAGTACATTAGTACAAAAGAGCATATAGAAGACATCTTAGCCAAACCATTGAGTAAAGATACCTTTGAATATCTCAAAGGTAATATTGGGTTCATATCCCCACCAACAGGTAACTAAGGAAGTGCACAAGTCCATCAACTATCAGAATATTTTCATTTTTGGACATGTTGCAAAGGTCTACTCCTCAGGGGGAGTAGTTGGTAGAGCATAATCGATTAGATCAGGGTGATTTTGCACCTATTAGTTGAAGGTTTATAGAAAGTGTTGGAGATTTTTCAGCAAGCCAGTGTTGACTGTATGTTTATCATTGATGACAACATATGGTAAGCAACATGCATGGAAGACTTATGTAGTAACCTTTGAGTATATATATCATGGACATGTTATCAACATGATATCATGGATGCAGAGGTTAATTGTTAGTACAGACAATTATGTAGCAGCTTGTGTCAACAGTGTTCCTTATAGAGTTACAGGGAGTGTTCTGTGAGTGATTGTCTATACCATTATCATGGAGCCTTGTGCGCTTGGATATTTGATGGAGATATGCTAGTGATGTTATATTCATGGACATAGAGTCTGGTGTACAATAGAAGTGAAATTATGCAGTCTCTATTCACTAGTTGCAGTTTCCTATGTTTATTCAGAAGAGCTGAAAAAGATTATATCAGTATAGGAGTTGCACCTATCATTTTGGTATGTGTGCTTGGAATAGTGATTGGAGAAGAGTTATGAATTTTTTTTAAGAGTGCATTATGTAATTCAGATTGAGGAGAAAGTTTCAGTAAATTTGGTTGAGCCAACAGTGTGTAGTGTGCGTCTACACTTTTGATTTGGATAGGTCCCAATTTGTGTTGCGTGCTTAGTAGAGGTGACAAAAATGTTATTGGAGAGTGTTATTATTTCTCTAATATGATTTCAAGTTAGTTCTAATAGGTTGACTTGATTATATCATTTAGAGAGAAGATATTTATAGGCACTCATTTGTGATTTCTAAGATATGGTTCAGAGTTGAAAGACAAGAGCAGAGTAGAGAGTGCGAAGTATTGAGCCATCAGCAGAAGGTCTATGTGACCAAGTAAAGAGTATATTCTATTCATTGGAACTGATCAAGATAGTAGGTCTACCTCGTAGTTCACCAAGATCCAAATATAGTGTGTATATGTTATTCAAAAGGTTTCATCCTTCACCCCTTTGAGCAGTGAGCTCTTGGATAGTGTGTCCTCACCCCTAACAAGGTCAATCATAAAATACTCCTAATAGGGTCCGACCTTTGACCAGGTTGTTTTACTTATTGCATTGTAAAGATCAACTCCTAACAGGGTTGTAAGATCTTCTAACAAGGATCATTATACACTAGTGCATTTTATTAGTGGGTGTCAATTCCCACCGGGTTTTTACCTATTTGGGTTTCCCCGTAACCAAAATATTGGTGTTGTGTTCAAGTTTTCTTTCATTGTGTTTATGCTTAATGTTTACGTATACTTAATTGGATAAAGAATTGAAACTTGTAGATAACTAATTCACCCCCCCCCCCCCTCTCAGTTATCTCTTAGGACTATTCCTAACAATTGGTATCAGAGCTAAGTGCCTCAGAGAGAAATTTTAATAGCTTGAGGTTGATCAGATGGAATTCTTTAGAAAAGACAATCCTAAGTTTGATGGAGAGAACTATCCTGATTAGAAGAACAAAATGGTGACACATTTGCAATGTGTTGCTTTTGAAGTTTTTGAAGTGGCTATCAAAGAAGTTAAGATCCCCTCTCTAGAAGATCTTGCAAAGGATGATGCTACTATCAAGTAAAAAGATTTGTTCCATCAAAATGCAATAGCCAAAGAAGCCCTCATCAGTGCCTTATCTGATAGTGAGTTTCAGAGATAAAGAAAGTAGACACAGCCTACAAGATATGGAAGCACCTAGAAGACATGTTTGAAGGAGTAACACAAGAAAAGAATACATGTAGAAAGACTTGGAAGAAAAGATACAATGCATTAGAGATGCTACCAGAAGAAGACATCAGAGCTTACAACCAAAGGATCAATGAAGAAGTTGCTAGAATTAGGAACAATGGTGGAGAGATCTCAGAGGAAGAGATTATGGATAAGTTGATGACTACTCTTAGAGTAGAGTATGAAAACAAGATCAACATCCTTGATGAGACCATGCAGCTTACAAAAAACTTTAAGAGAGAGACCTTGATCAAAAAAAATTCAGCTTTTGATATTTCAAGATTGAAAACAGAGCCTAAAAGTGACATGGCCTTCAAAGCATTAATCCATGGTAAGAAATCCTTAAACACTTCTGGTAATTTTGATGATGAAGATGAAGATAAAGAGATAGATGATATTATTGCCATGAATGCTAAGAAAGAAAGTAAAGGAAAAGGAAAGTATGAAGGTTAGTTAGCTTTCAAATGTTTCTCATGTAATAAGATTGGTCACTTTGCATCTAAGTGTCCTACAAGAGTTAAGAAATCCAGAACTAACTACAAGCCTAAGTATACAAAAGAATGTTACTATGTTGGTGATGGAGTTTCCGATGATGATTCAGTTGAAGATGAAATTGGATTCATTTCTATTGTGGAAAATATGTATTATGAGATGGATCGTGAAGATGAGAAAAAGGAACAAGAGCTAGCATTGATTTCACAAGTAGACATAAGGACAGATTGGATTATAGATAGTGGTTGTTCACATCACATGACAAGTGATAAAGATAGATTTGTTCATCTGGAAAAATACAATGGTGGCATGGTTAGATTTGGAGACAACACTCATAAACCTATCATTGGTAGAGGAGCTATCACATTAGATGGAAAGAACAACACTGATGATGTTCTTTATGTATATGGTTTGCAACATAACCTTCTTAGTGTTGGGTAGTTTCTTGAAAAAGGTTATAGATTGGAGTTCAAAGACAACAAGTGCATCATTAACAACAAGGATGGTGCAATGATTGCATCAGGTTCAAAGACTAAAGGTAATATTTTTCAGCTCAATTTAGAAGCAAGTTGTTTTGTTGCTAAAGTAGATGATAGTTAGCTATGGCATAAAAGACTATGTCATATCAATTTTGATAACATTGTAAAGATAAGCAATGTGAAGGCAATAAGAGATCTACCTAGCATAGAAAAGCTAGTTGATACTATTTGTAGGGAATGTGTGATGGAAAAGCATGTGAGGAATTTATTCAGAAGAAATCATAATTCAATAGAGAACAAGTTGGATCTGATTCATACAGACCAATGTAGACCAACTCAAACAAGATCATACTATGGTGAAAGGTATTTCATTTTGTTTTTTGATGATTATTCTAGAATGACGTGGGTTGCGTTCTTGAAAGATAAGTCAGAAGCATTTGAGAAATTCAAAATATTCAAAGCTAAGGTTGAGAATGAATCTGGACTAAAGGTAAAGTGTCTAAGATTAGATAGAGGAGGAGAATTCACCTCTAACAGATTCTATGAGTACTGCGAAGAACATGGCATAAAGAGACAGTTGAGTGCACCTAGAACCCCTCAATAGAATGGGATTGTAGAAAGAAGGAATAGGATCATTCTTGATATAGTGTGCATCATCATGATTGAAGGAAAATTTGCACACACCTATTGGAGAGATGTGGTCAATACAACAGTCTATACCATCAATAGAATACAATTGAGGCCTAGTGTAGACAAGACACCTTATGAGCTATGGTTTGGTAATGTTCCTACAATGACTTACTTCATAATCTTTGGAAGCAAGTTCCACATCAAGAGGGATGAAGCAATAGGCAAGTTTGATGCAAGAAGTGATGAAGGTATTTTCCTTGGTTACTCTACTAAAAGAAAAGCTTATAGATGTTTTAATTTGAGGTCAAAGAAGATCATTGAAAGTGCTCATGTTAAGATGATGAAAATTTTATGGTTCAAGAAAGATATCATGATTATGCACCTATGATTGAAGAAGAACCCATTCCTTCCACTAGTGAGATAGTTGTTAAAGAGATGTTTGACAGTATTGATGTATTATTCAATGACCCTGAAACATGTGAAGAAGAAAATCAGAAGGTAGATGAGACAGTATCACCTAAAGTTCCAAAGTTTACATATAGATATCACTCTAAGGATGACATCATTGGAGATCAGAGCAGCAAAGTCACAACAAGATCAAAACCAAAGAGTTCAGCAAGAAATGAGGTGGTATGTTTACTATCTTAGATTGAACCTTTAGGTGTTGAAGTTGCATGTAATGATTTAGATTGGCATGATTCTATGAAAGAAGAACTAGATCATATTATTAAGAATGATACTTGGGAACTGGTCCCCAGACCTAGTGATAAGAATGTGATTGGAACAAAGTGGATATTTAGAAACAAGATGAATGAAGATGGTACAGTGGTAAGGAATAAAGCAAGGTTAGAATGCAAGGGATATGCGCAAAGAGAAGGTATTGATTATTCAGACACATTTGCACATGTGAGAAAATTAGAAGCTATTAAGTTGTTTCAAGTTTATGCAACATTCAAAAACTTCAAACTTTATTAGATGGATGTTAAGTCAACATTCTTGAATGGAGAGTTAAAGGAAGAAGTATACATTGAGTAGCCAAAAGGATTCACCTTATTAGACAAACCTGATATGGTATGCAAATTGAAGAAAGCCTCGTATGGACTTAAGCAAGCCCCTAGAGCTTGGTACAAGAGACTTGATGGATATCTAACAAAAATTGGATTCAAGAAAGGAGAAACATATTGTAATCTATTTATCAGAGAGACATCTAAAGGTTTACTACTTGTAGCTATATTTTTTGATGACATTATCTTTGGGGGTAATGAAAAACTTAGTGCAAAATTTTCCAAGGAGATGCAGAGCGAGTTTGAGATGAGCATGATTGGACCTATCAAATACTTTTTGGGATTTAATGTACAGTAGATAGAGAAAGGTATTTTCATTAATTAGTCTAAGTATGTGAAAGAAATATTGAAGAAGTTCAAGATGGATGATTGCAAGCCAGTGGGTACACCTATGATAACAGGATGCAAACTTACAAAAGAAGATGATTCTCCAGTAGTAGATATAACATTGTACAAGTCTATGATTGGTAAACTCATATATCTTACTCAAACTAGACCTGATATTTCTAATGTAGTTGGCATACTTGGAAGGTTTGAAGCAAAGCCTAAACAAAGTCACCTCATGGCAGTAAAGAGAATATTCAGATATTTTAGATATCTGCAGGGCACTATAGATTATGGTCTATGGTATCCTAATTCAAAGAATGTTAAGCTTCATGTATATATAGATGCAGATTGGTCAGGATGCATGGATGATAGAAAGATTAGATCAAGAGGAGCAGTATTTCTTGGTGATAGACTTGTCACTTGGACAAGAAAGAAGCAGAATTGTATTTCTCAGTCAATAGCAGAAGCAGAGTATGTTGCAGTAGCCTTGAATTATTCTACAATTGTTTGGATCAAACAAATGATAAAGGATTTTGGAATTCAAATTGATTATCCTATTGTTATTCATTGTGATAACACTAGCACTATGAACATGTCAAAGAATCCTATGATGCATGCAAACACAAAGCACATAGATATTAAGTATCACTTCCTAAGAGAGAAAGTGGCATAGAAAGAAGTCAAATTGGATTATGTGACTACAAAGAAATAGTTAGTAGATATATTCACAAAGCCCTTACCAAAGGATACTTTTGAGTATCTCAGGGAGAAGCTAGGATTAATTCCCTTCCCTCATTCTACTTAGAAAAAGTGGAAAGAGCATCAGTCCTCAATGACTGATGGATGGTTAACTACTCTACTTCAGGAGTAGTACTGGACCTTAAATGTTTGGCACCCTTTGCCATTGATGTCAAAGTGGGAGTAGTATATAGTCATGAAAAACAACATTAAAGGGGGATTACATAAAGAATTAAGGAGGAGTAATATATAGCAGCAAGAGGGAGTAGTATTCAGTCATGGAAGCAGTTCAATTGAGGAAATGGAGAATATTAAAGAATATTGCAGCAGATGGAGGATTCATCCTTGGGGGAGTTTTGATGAGGAAATGGAGAATGTTATAAAAGAATTGGTCATTTGGATTGGTGGTGTTTTTCATTCCATATGTTTCCATCAATGCCAAAGGGGGAGATTGTTGGAGATTTGCCAACAAGCCAATGTTGACTGTATGTTTGTCATTGATGAAAACATATGCTAAAAAGCATGTGTGGAAGACTTATATAGTAATATTTGAGTATATATAGCATGGACATGTTGTTAGCATGATATCATGGATGCAGAGGTTAATTGTTAGTACAGATAATTATGTAGCAGCTTGTGTCAGCAGTGTTCCTGACAAAGTTACAGGCAGTGTTCTATGAGTGATTGTCTGTACCATTATTATGGAGCCTTGTGTACTTGGATATGTGATGGATACATGCTATTGATGTTATATTCATGGGCACAGAGTCTGGTGTGTAGTATAAGTGAATTTATGCAGTCGCTATTCACCAATTACAGTTTCCTGTGTTTATTCAGAAGAGCTAACATATCAGATTATATCAATACAGGAGTTGCACCTATCATTTCGATATGCATGCTTAGATTAGTGATTGGAGAAGAGTTATGAATTTTTTTAAGAGTGCATGATGTAGTTTAGCTTGAGGAGAAAGTTTCAATAAATTTGGTTGAGCCGATAGTGTGTAGCGTGCGTCTACACTTATTGATTTGGACAGGTCCCAGTTTGTGTTGTGCACTTAGTAGAGCCGACAGAAATATTATTGGAGAGTGTTATTATTTCTCTAATATGATTTCAAGGTGGTTCTAATAGGTCGACTTGATTATATCATTTACAGAGAAGATATTTATAGGCAATCATTTGTGATTGCTAAGATATGGTTCAGAGTTGAAAGACAAGAGCAGAGCAGAGAGTGCAAAGTATTGAGCCATCAGCAGAAGGTCTACATGACCAAGTAAAGAGTATATGCTATTCATTGGAACTGATCAAGATAATAGGTCTACCTCGTAGTTCACCAAGATCAAGATATAGTGTGTATTTTTTATTCAGAAGGTTGTAGCCTTCACCCCTTTGAGCAGTGAGCTCTTGGATAGCACATCCTCACCCCTAACAGGGTCAATCATAAAAGACTCCTAACAGGGTTTGACCTTTGACCAGGTCATTGTACTTATTGCATTGTAAAGATCAACTCCTAACAAGGTTGTAAGATCTAACAAGGATCATTATACACTAGTGTAGTTTATTAGTGGGTGTCAATCCCACCAGGGTTTTTACCTATTTGGGTTTCCCCATAACCAAAATATTGGTGTTGTGTTCAAGTTTTATTTCATTGTTTTTATGCTTAATGTTTAAGTATACTTAATTGGATAAAGAATTGAAACTTGTAGATAAGTAATTCACCCCCCCCCCCCCCCCCCTCAATTATCTCTTGGGACTATTCCTAACAGAAAGAAGAAAATATATTATTTTGGCACCCTTTTTCATTGATGTCAAAGGGGGAGAGATATTAGTGAAAAATCCCCACTAGTTTAGAGGGAGCTTTGAAGAGGATATTGAGAAGGTTGTATTAAGAAGGGTACTCTTGGGTTGATGTTTTTTCACATATGGTACCATCAATGCCAAAGGGGGAGATTGTTGGAATTTTTTCCATTCAATAGTTTTGTCATTGATGTCAACATATATTCAGTTATGAAGACCAAGAATTGCAAGATAGTACAGACAGGCAGATTGTAGAGAGTGGTATGGATTTTGTATGATTAATTATCTCTTGTGGGCTTAGACATATATTTCAAGATGTGTTTAGAGCTTATTACTATGGATGCAAATGTTTATATGATCATTGGATAGAGATATACTTGTTTTATTAAAGACTTGTTGTAGGACCAAAGACTGAGAGTTTTCATAGACCTAATTGTAGTGTTTGGAACAAAACTATTGTGTGATGATGAATTTTGGTATGTGCACTTGGGAAATGTCAGAAGACATCATGAAGAAGATACATTATGATCACAACACATTCATGTCAATGCTAACATCATCTATGGAGTGTTTTCTAGCGTGGAAGTATTTGGGAGCCGACCAAGAAGAGTAGCATGTAGATGATTGATTTATGATTGAATTAATAATTGAGCTAAATTAGGGTGAATTATAATTTTTGTAACATGATCAGGGATGAATTATGTTTCATTTCCTTGGATAATGTAATTATTTTCTATATAATGAGGTCTTATAATAACCGACCTCTAGATGAATTATTATTTGTAACTTATATATAAGGGAGGGTTTCTTCCTTGAGATGAAGTGTGGATTGAGGCGGTAATATGTGAGCTAGAAGGTTGTGAGTTCTACTTCTAACAAAGCATAAGGTTGTGCATTTAGGTACAAGGATTGGATTTTCCTAACATGCAATTCAAGTATGATAAAATATATTCAGTTAAGGGTTGAAGGTGGATGTAACATTTTGATTGTATTTGGGCCTGTGGAGAGTTGTAATACCCCTAATAGGGTTTGAGACTCCTAAAAGAGTTTTTCCTTTAACATGGACCTGCCTATTATATTAATCAACTCCTAACCGGACTAGAACTCCTAACAGGGTTTCATTCATATAGTGCAGATATTTGTGGGTGTCATCCCCACCGGGGTTTTTCCCTTAACAGGGTTTTCCTCAAGAACAGATCTTGGTGTCACTTGTGTTCATTTATGTGACGTGGTTTTGTAATCTATTTTTCATAAGATTATATTTAGTGTTAAGTTTAATAAGTTTTTCAACAACTGATTCACCCCCCCTCTTAGTTGTTTGAGACATTATTATTCTAACTATATATATGGATATATGTATATATGTATGTGTATGCATCTCTCTCTCTCTCTCTCAACTTGTTATGTTTGTCTACCTCATCTCCCTCACCTCTCCCCTATCTCCCTTTTCTCTCCTCACTTTATTTATTTTTTATTTAGGATTTGCCTTAGGGATAAATAACCTTTTCTATATAACTAAAACGCGTACAAGTTTTATAAGATTAAAACTCAAGTGTTTTATAAGACTATGAACTTGGTTCATTTAACACCAATATGAACATTGGGCATTTATCTCAATATAACCCAATCTTGTTTTTACTAAACATAACCCGCATGGATTCTATTGAGCTAAATTTCATTGTCAATGGCCAAAAAATAACTTTTTCAACTTGTTCAAGGCCCTACAACAGTTTCTCATAGTTTTCTAGGATAGTATCAGATAGTGTAAGACATTATTTTTTCATATATAGTTCAAATGCTTGATTTATTTTACTTTTTTTTGTTCTTGATGTTATTTTTATTGTTAATATTTTTTATTATAAAAAATGATGATAATTTGTAGTATTTTTGGTGATTGATTGTGTAAGTTTTTGTAACAAATATTTGCAAAATGATATTATTTAGGATAATCGATATTAACAATGGGAAAGAACAAAGAGAGGAACAATTAAAAAATGAGAGGCATAAAAGGAAAGATAAAGGGAGTGTATGAGGACATTGTGTTAACACAAAATAATGGAAGGAGAAGGTATTTCATCTACACTATCTCAATTTGATGAACCTAATGTAATTGAATTAGAAATCACATGAATAATCAATAAAATGACGAGCATACACCAATTCAAATTAATTTGATGAATGCACCTAATGAAAATGAAGTGCATGCATCGATCTTAACACCTCCTAGAATTATTTGTAAAAAACCAAAGTTTCTAATTAACACTGATGAGAATATTTTTGAAGACAATGGCTGATGAAATTTTTGAAAAAAGTTGTAGAAGAATGGTAAAAATAATATGGAATAACTATTTTGAAAGCTTAAATCAATATAGAAGATTCCAATTAGTTGTCAAAATGGTTAAAAATCTTAAATTTATAGAGACAATAAAAATTTAGGGTTAAGAACATCTGAAAAATAATAATAAAATAAATATTGTGAGAAATCGATATAATGCATATCAAGTAATTGGGTCAACATCACGGGCTAAAGATGCTAATGTTACTTGACATGTTATCACATTAACCATAATGGGAAAGGAAATGAAAAAGCTTATCTAATAAGAAAAACAAGTAAGTCATTAAAGATAACTAGAACAACATTATGAAATGCCTTAGGGAGGAAAGATAAAATTGAGGATCCTAAAAATAATTCTCTTTGGGCATTCTCAGGTAGACTCCCACATAAAGATAAGGTTTTTGTTGATCCATTAAGAACACTAATTAAATTTTTTTGGCATGCCAACACAAGGGATTCACCCAACCAAAGAGATGTTGTTAGAAGGTGAATCGAATATACAAATCATGAGCCACATCCAAAACACTTTTTAGATATGACTCAAGCACACTTTTAGGAAATATTCCTTGAAACCTTTCCTCAAATATGAATTATTCAAAGATTTTTTGAAATGACATAACCTTTTTATGTTAAGATTAATTTCATGCACATACTACATATTTTTGTAGGTCGCATATTGAATTTTTTATACATTATGATATTTATCATCATATTGTATCATCTTAAAATGGAAGCACTTCCATGATAAGAGCATTTAGCCCTCTGAGTGAGTGGTCTGGGGTCATGTTAAGCATCTTGATCAGGTCTTTGCATGTATCTACCTTTCTCCACCCATTTTGCTTCTCTCTCCACCCATTTTCACTTTATTTCTGCATTTCCTAGCATTCTGGATTGAGGTCCTGAGGTTTTTTACCTCAAGGTCAAAGACAACCTTGAGATTCAATGATGAACTCAACCCTGACCTAGGTTAGGTACGACCTTGACCCTAACCTAGGGTGGGGTCTACCTCATCCTTGACCCAGGGTTCAAATTTCAAGGGTCCATGATTTTCGAGTGTCGGGTTTCAAAAATATTTCTTTTCCCGCTTTCGGGTCGGCCATTTCAGGTTTCAGAATGGTAAATCCTTAAATTGAATTTAATATGGGTCCATTTCTAGGGGTTAAGGCTAATTGGGATTTAATTCCCCAATGTCAGCCTTCTCTAGAAGATTGTGCCCTAGATCACTATAAAAGGAAGCCTTCCTCTCTCATTTTCACATCCACCTTTTCATGATCAATTTCTTAAGTGCAAGCAAGAAGGAGAAGGAAAGAAAGCAAGGATTCATTCATCCTCAATCCTAGCATCCATTCAAGCATTCAAGTATTCCATCAAGGAGATCCATTGTTAGCCATTGAAGGATTCAATCTCTTTGGAGCCCCCTTGAAGATTTATCCATCCACATTCATTCAAGCCTCCTCATATGCAAAGATCCATTCAAGATTGGTGTTGAAGATAAAATTCCATTGATTTGAGACATCCTACATACTTCTACATTCATTTGGAGCATCCATACTTGTGGATTTGAGGATTCAAATCCTCTACAAGGACTTCAACATAAGCAAGGTGAATAGTTCCATTTACTTTGTTTATTTACATTACAATTTCAATTCAATTTCGAGGTTAATTCCTAAATTTGGGTTTGACCAAGGAAAACCCCCCATACAAACAACAAAAAACCTCTTTTTCTTGTAGGTACAGGTGCATGATTGCAGATTTGAGCTTGGATCTAGATACCCTTTTTGGTGAACTTTCGAGATTCGCGAACAAAATCAAATTCGACCTTCAAAATCTCAAAGTAGTCTTTGACCTTTTATTGGGGTCAAAGACTACCTGCTGTAGAAAAGATAAAAGTTTTATGGGTTTTCTTTGTCTCGACATTTCTAGTCTAAAACAGGTTGCAGAATTGCCTGAAACTGTACACAGACATTAGAAATTAGCATTTTCTAGTTTTTCCCTATTTTGAGGTTAGTATTTACCTTTCAATTATTTCAGATTTCAAGCATATACTATTCATATCAAAATATAAGGTTTCTTCTTCATTCATACTCTCCATAGATTGATTCTTTTGTGTATTGACCTTTTGGTTGATAAATTTGGATCTCTCCTTTGGGAATTTGGATTTAGAAGTAGATCTCATATTTCCCCCATTCAATTAGGTGATTCGTATTCATTTTGACATGCATACCATTTCATCTTATTGATTTTGGTGAACCCAACTAGCTTACTCTCTTTCTTTTTGGTGTTAGATATCCCTTTATCTTTTTGGTATTAGATTTCTCCTTTGTGTTAAATCTTGCATGCTAATTAGATTTCAAAAATACAAAAAAATTGCAAAATTTCTTTCAAAATACAAAAATATTCATGCTTTATGTTTTCTTAGTTTAGTTCATTTACATTGCATTGGTTTATGAGCTTTACTACTAGTAGTCCTACTTATAACATTCCGGTTAGAAGAAGTCATAGACTCGTGAGTGCCTTTGATCCTGAATCTTCCTCTCTTTTCCTTAGGATCCTGGATGATAATTTGATTCTTCATGATTCCAATCCTATTATAGAGAAGAACTCTTCTCACTCATCTCATGATGAGGATGATGCTTTAAGAGTTCCTCCTGAATAAGTCCAAAAACTTTCAACTAAACTTGATAAAATGGGTAATTGGCTTATTCAAGAAAACCATAATCAAGATTCTATTCAAGCTGTAGAGGCTCTTAAGAAAGTTCTTCATGATAGTGATCAAGGTGTTAACCTCTTGCATGGTATTACTCACCTTGTGCATTCAAATGTTAAACCTCTAGCTCAAGAAGCTCAAGACTTAGGGTTGATTCCTCCTATCACTAGTGTAGAACCCTCTTCTAATCCTTTACCTAGTGTTCCTACCTATACTCCTTCTTTCATGACTGTGAAAATTCCCTTGATTCCTATGAGTGACTCTCTTGTGTCCCTTCCTACATCACAACCTTCATATCATAATGTTCCTTTTACTTATTCCAATCTACTTCCAATTGTAGTTCCTAATGTTCCTCTAGTTGTATCTTCCATTCCTGCAACTTCTTACACTATACCTAGTCTTTCTAATGTTTCTATTCCTCCTATTTCCTCTAATGATTCAATAATCATCAGTTTGGCTCAAACTGTGTCTTCCTTACAACAACAACTTGCTTCCTTAACTCAAAACAAGTTTAGTGTTCCTACGTGTGACATGGGAAGTCCTTTGTCCCAAGACATTATTCGTACTCCTATTCCTCACCAAGTCGATATGTCTTGTCTTGAGAATTACAATGGAAAAGGAGATCATGTTCATCATGTTAAAACATTTCAAATCCTTTGTAGTGATTATGCTCATGACCATAGGATTTTAGCCAAACTGTTTGCTAGAACTTGTCATGACAAGGCCTTACAATGGTATTGTTCCTTGCCTCCTTATTCTATTGATTCCTTTCCACAACTTGCCAATGCTTTTATTCAACAATTTCAAAACAACATTGGCCCACAAGTGTCTTTGACTAATTTGATGCATTGTAAACAAAGTGCTAAGGAAAAATTAACTGAATTTATTGGTATATTTAAGCATTTGCATGCTCATATTTCCTATCATGTTCCTGATATTGATATTCAACGTATGTTTATTTCAAATTTGCAAAATGATATTAGAGATAAGATTCTGCTTACTGAATTTACCTCTTTCCAACAACTTTGTTCAGCACTTCATCATTATCAATTACAAGTGAGTCAATTTGAGAGAAACACTGCAATGGCTCCTGTTCCAGTTGATAAAAGTGATGTTGCTCCTAATCAAAAAAAAATTCAAAAATTCAACAACTATGTCAAGATAAACAAACAAGTGAATGCAGTTGCTGATCGAGTTGTTGTTGTATCTCACAATGCCACTTCTGCATCCACTGCTTTTCAATTAAATCATACATTTACTCCTCTTTCTAAATATTTACATTATGTTATGAATAGGTTGTTAACTACTAATATGATTACTTTACCTCCTATTCGACCTCTTTTACCTGCTACGATTGCATCTAAATATTTTGATCCTAAAGATTTTTGTCAATATCATCGTCAGAATGGTCATGATACTAAAAATTTTTATTCTTTAAAATATAAGGTTCAAGACTTAATTGATTCTAATGCCTTATATGTTGATAATCTTGATGTTAGTGGGAACAAATCTATCTCTCCTCCTAATCAAAACCTTCAAAACTATACGAATCCTTTACCCACACATGATACTAATACCATTTCTCAGCCATCTTCTATGGAGATTGTGTATAATTCAAAGATGGATGATCTCAATCATGTTGTTAATCAAGTGGAGCATGTTGGTCAATCTATAGCTCCACCTCAACCTCAACCTCAGCTTCAACCTCAATTTCAATCTCAACCTCAACCAAAACCTAAGCCTAAATTGAAAACTCAACCTAAACCTCGACAAAAACCTAAGAATAAAAGACCTCAGGAACTTTTTATTACCTTTGATGATTCTGAGACTATTAAAGCTATTGATGGTCCCCTTTACATTTATGCTAGGATTTCACAGAAACCTACTTGTGGTTGTCTTGTTGATCCTACATCCTTAGTCAGTGTTATTACTGAAGAAAATATTTTTATGAAAAGCTTGCAATGTGATTCTTATGATACATCAGATGTGTGGATTCAAACTTGTAATGGTTTTATTTATCCATCATTTGGTTCTATTAACTTTCTAGTTGAGCTTTGTGGAAAAATTGTAAACACTACCTTTGTTTGTTCCTACTTCTGATCAATTTCAAGTTAAGCTTGGTTTGTCGTGGTTAAATGCCATGCATGTTGTTGCTTCACCTATCCATAAATGTCTTAAATTTGTTCATGATGAAGAAGTGAAGATGGTTAGTCATATTTTATATCAACCTTCTAGGCCTAGAGATTGTGCTATTCTTGATTTCTTTTGGCCTTCATTACCTAATTCATGTCCTCCTCGACCTGATAATATTTTTTGTTCATATCAAGCCTATAAGCATTGTAAGATTCTCAAATTAAGTGTACCTCCTATGGATCTTAGTCATGGTCTTTTGCCTACACCTTCCATACCTCCTTTATCTATGACTTCTAGTTCTGTTAATCAAGTTCCTACTATTGTTGATAATCCGATTGATAGATTCCTAAAGAACCTGTGAAGGATCATGTGGTTGTTCCTCCTAGTTCTCAACCTATTTCAAGTAAAGAAAAGTGTAATCAATCTGCTAATGAACATCGTAAGAAGCATTGTGCTCATGCTAAAGCTCATAATTTTTCTCTTCAAATATCTCTACCTTCTTCAGATAAACCTATGCATGATGTGTTAGAAGAAGTTACTAATAATGATGTTAAGATGCATGATTATGATGATTCTATTTGTATCTTAGATCCTATTTTGATTAATCTAGATGAAGAAGATACTCTTGATGATACCAATGATGTTAATGATGAATATGAGACTATTGACATTGACATTGATTTACCTAATATGCTTTCATCACAATTAACTATTACATCTAGTATCGAACATGATGATTCTCAAGAGGATCCTTGTTTGGAAATGGCTATCATTCCTGCTGTGTTGGATGTAGTCCCTATTGTGAATTATCCACCTTCCCTAAATGATATACAATGAGATGGGGAGAGTAGGTGGCATGCTTGATCGACTTGTCCTTTGTGGTATCTTTTGATGTGTGTTTGCCTATTGTACTATGCTTCTCCCGTGATGTGTTTGCTAAATGTTGTTAGATTCTTTTATACGACCCTTGTTACTCAGTTGGTGCAGGGTGATAAAGGAATAGAACCTATTGTACAATTACTCTATATGTATCTCTATTCTCCTTTATGTTGTTTCATGTTATGTTGTAATTATGCTATTGTTTGTAAATGTTTCCTTTTGTAATCTGCTTGGATTTGAGATATGGTAGCACTGATTCTTTTGGTCTCCATGTCATGGTCTGAAAAGATTCTTCTTTGTATATCTTATGTGATCTTTCCTCCTTTGTAATTGTAGTTCTACTTTCTTTTGGGAATGATGTCAATTCATTTGCAATAATATCATATAGATATTATCTTATGATCATACTGACCCCATGGCAAGTAGATCCCTTCTATGTTCTCTTCATGTTTATGTGGTATTTCCCTTGATTTGTCTTCATTTGGGGGCATCTCATAGTGGAAACGTAATCAGTGGAGTTGTTTATGTTTCCGTTAAAGCCATTGCTCCTGTTTAAGTGTTAGCAATGACTTTAACATGGGGGCATATGCTCTACTCACCTATTGCACACACACTCTTTTCAATACACATATATTATTTTTCAAGATACCTTTTCTCCCTTTTTGGATTAGTGACTAATCCTTAAAGCATGGATTTATATTTCAGGATCTCTTGATCCCGCCAGTTTCAATTTTTTTTTATCCCTTAAGGTCAGAGGAGTCCTTAAGATTGGATCTCTTTTTCTTTTGGTTTTATTCTTGTGGAATAGAATATTCCTAAGGATGAATCCTTGATGGGTTGACTAGTGAGTAGCCACATTCACTAGGTGGTTCAATTCCATCCTTCCAGTTGTGTTGTTTCCTTGTGTTGTTCACAATGGGACATAAGTTCTCATTGGGCAAGATAATCACACTCTCTCTTTCTCTCTCTCTAGAGATGTCTCTTATTGTGATCTTGGAGTTGACAAAGAATTGAGTCCCTGGGGGCTTGAGGTTTCTTTTTGTCCCTTTGATTATGATAAGATTATCTTTTCATTTTGATCTTCTTTACCAAGAGTTTGCATCGAGTCCATACTCTTGCTAAAGTGGGGGCTTAATGTATCATCTTAAAATGGAAGCACTTCCATGATAAAAGCATTTAGCCCTTTGAGTGAGTGGTCTGAGGTCATGTTATTCACCTTGATAGGGTCTTTTCATGTATCTAGCTTTCTCCCCCTGTTCTACTTCTCTCTCCACCCGTTTTCACTTTATTTCTACATTTCCTAGCATTCTGGATTGAGGTCCTAAGGTTTTTGACCTCAAGGTCAAAGATGACCTTGAGGTTTAATGATGACCTTGACCTTGACCTAGGTTAGGGATGACCTTGACCCTGACCTAGGGTGGGGTCTACCTTATCCTTGACCCAGGGTTCAAATTTCAAGGTTCCATGATTTTCGAGTGTCAGGTTTCATAAATATTTCTTTTCCCACTTCCGAGTCGGCCATTTCAGGTTTCAAAATGGTAAATCCTTAAATTGAATTTAATATGGGTCCATTTCTAGGGGTTAAGATTAATTGGGATTTAATTCCCCAATGTCGGCCTTCTCTAGAAGATTGTGCCCTAGATCACTATAAAAGGAAGCCTTCCTCTCTCATTTTCACATCCACCTTTTCATGATCAAGTTCTCAAGTGCAAGAAAGAAGGAGAAGGAAAGAAAGCAATCATTCATTCATCCTCAAGCCTAGCATCCATTCAAGCATTCAAGTATTCCATCAAGGAGATCCATTATTAGCCATTGAAAGATTCAATCTCTTTGGAGCCCCCTTGAAGATTTCTCCATCCACATTCATCCAAGCCTCCTTATATGAAAAGATCCATTCAAGATTGGTGTTGAAGATCAAATGCCATTGATTTGAGACATCCTACAAACTTCTACATTCATTTGGAGCATCCATACTTGTGGATTCAAGGGTTTGAATCCTCTGAAAGGACTTCAACATAAGCAAGGTGAATAGTTCCATTTACTTTGTTTATTTACATTACAATTTCAATTCAATTTTGAGGTTAATTCCTAAATTCAGGTTTGACCAAGGCAAACCCCCCATACAAACAATAAAAAACCTCTTTTTCTTTCAGGTACAGGTGCAGAATTATGGATCTGAGCTTGGATCTGGATACCCTTTTCGGTGAACTTCTGAGATCCACGAACAAAATCAAAGTTGACCTTCAAAATCTTGAAGTAGTCTTTGACCTTTTATCAGGGTCAAAGACTACCTGCTACCGAAAAGATAAAAGTTTTATGGGTTTTCTTCGTCTCGACATTTTCAGTCCAGAACAAGTTGCAGAATTGCCCGAAACTGTACACAGACATTAGAAATCAGCATTTTCTAGATTTTCCCTATTTTGAGGTTAGTATTTTCCTTTCAATTATTTCAGATTTCAAGCATATACTAGTCATAGAAAAATATAAGGTTTCTTCTTCATTCATACTCTCCATAGATTGATTCTTTTGTGTATTGACCTTTTGGTTGATCAATTTGGATCTCTCCTTTGGGAATTTGGATTTAGAAGTAGATCTCATATTTCCCCCATTCAATTAGGTGATTCGTATTCATTTTGACATGCATACCATTTCATCTTATTCACATATATGTTGTACTTTTTACACTAATGATGTTTTGCAGGAATGTGGTTTACAAGCATGTCCTAAGTCACCAATAGATTTTATTTCAAGTGCACTATGCAAACAATATGATGGTTATATTTATTATAAGATGATTTTTTTGAAAGGTTCTTGTGCTATATTTGGTGGTTTGCAACATTTGTAGAGATGTCGACATCTAGAGAGCACACATAAAATTGATAAGAAACTAGTTTCTTTTAGAAAATACAAGTCAATCACAC
This sequence comes from Chamaecyparis obtusa, assembly GCA_027943335.1. Taxonomy (NCBI): domain Eukaryota; kingdom Viridiplantae; phylum Streptophyta; class Pinopsida; order Cupressales; family Cupressaceae; genus Chamaecyparis; species Chamaecyparis obtusa. Next base: position 584,981 of record BSBK01007625.1, read on the forward strand.
ATGGGTTTTAAAATGGAAAATAATTGAAGAGAAGCAAGGTAGTGAAAAAGGATCTATTTATTGTTAATTTTATGAGTACATTGAACATGCACATAGAGCTAAAAGGTTAGATGAGCAATGCAAGTTATGTAAGGACAATTTTTCCCTCAGTACCATTTTCTCTATCATTATTTTTGTTGAGAATTATACAATAAAATTAAAAATTAAGTGCAACCTATTTATTACCATTCTAAACAAGTTAGAATTTTTGTACATAGTATTCATGCATGCACATGATAGCATAGAGGAGGATATAAAGGTTCTAAGAAAGTATCACTTCTATATTAGTGATGATCATAGTCATTTGATAGAGTTCGACAAGGATGCTTTAATTTTTTCTATGATATTTTAAGGGAAAGAGATATAAGATACAACTAACACATAGTATGGCTTGATAGTTGCACCTAACAATTCAACAATGCAAGTATGTTCTACCAGTTGACTAGGTTGCATGTGACAAGTGGTGTGCAACATTTTTGGAATTTCACTAAGGATGGACATGGAAGGGGAGAGCATGATGGTGTGGGAGCACATGTAAAAAGAGCTCTTGCTAGAGAGGAATTCAAGTACAAAGGTGGTATTTGTATGCACCCTAAAATGGTCGCCTAGACTTTGGGCCCCATTTCTGCAATTTGTCAAATCCCTGAATCAATATTTTCAAATATCAACAATATCAATTATATCAATTTCCTTGATCAAATCATAATCAATTCAATATTTCTTAAGGTTTGAGCCTTATTTAATTTAAAAGAGAAATAAAAAATAAAAATCTTATTTAATTAAGAGAACATGCTCTCTTTTAATTAATTAAAAATCTCTTTTAATTAAATAATAAAATCACTTTATCCTAAGCCTTTATTTAATTAAAAGGAATTTCCTCCCCTTTTATTTAAATAAAAAATCCTCACTTTTTCTCTTATCCTATGTTGCACAAATAAAATATTTAATTCTTATTTATAAAGAAAAATAAAATAAAAGTACTTTTTGTCTCACATGGACATGAAGTAAATGCTCAACATAAAGTAAATGCTTCTAATTTTCTTATTGGAGGATATTTGTGCACAAGGATCAAGCTTCTTTTTTTCTCCATCGTTGATTAAGTCTCTTGCCTCTTAATCTCCATGGTCCATTATTTTTCACTTCCTATAAAAGAAGAGTTCTCTTCCTCATTTGCACACACAATACATACTTGAATTATTATGCTACAAGTTTTCTAAGTCATTGAAGCTTTTGGAGATATTCTTGCATCAAGTTTTGAAGATTTGGAGTATCATTGGCATTCATCTTGCATCTACATCACATCCTAGCTAGCATCATAGTTGCATCATCATGGTATCATTTCCTTTCATGTTTTAGATTAATCTCACATAGTCTAATTAGAGGGTTTGTAACTCTTTCATTTCCATTTTCATAACCTAATTTGCATACTTTGTCATATAGATTTGCATTGCATTGCATCCATATTGATTTCATTGGGGATATTGGCATTGTTGCCCTTGTCTTTGATTTGGAATCTCTCATTGTGTGGTTGACTAGCAAGGTCATGAGTTTATAGTTCTAGTTGAGAGCAATTTTACAAATCTTGCAAATCCATGCATAGAGAGCTAAGGATCAATTTGTGGGGGCTCATTATTGAGTTTTCTTGCATGTAAGGATTCATAGAAGTGTGACAACATTTTAGCACATAGTATCATGTTAATAGATGCAAAAATGATAGTATGATGGTGTAACTCTACGATGGGACTAGATAATGCAAGTAAGTCTATAGTTATAGATATTTTTGGTTGATAAGTGAATATAACATCGAAAACTATCTATATTGTTGTACACTTACAAGATCAAGTGACATGGCTTCATTTACAAGTTCAAATGCAATGTCATTAGTTATTTATACTAGATAGATTGCATATTTTCTCTCTTCATGTATGCATTGTTTGTGGGAAGAATGTGAATCAAAAGAGTGGATTGACCAATGGTCTTGTAGACCTTAGGGACCCCTTACATAAAGAGTTCCTAGAGCACTACAATTGAACTAGATGGAAGCATTAGTGGATTTTGACCATGTATCTGACCTAGTTGAACCAAGTAATTTCTTAATTTATTAATTAGGTAAAATCAAATTTTAACTAATTTAATTATTACACTTTATATTGATTTTGGTATTAACTTATCCTTCTATAAAATGTAGGCCATGTGTATGCAGTTTTTGCATATGAGAATAATGAAGAAGGGAAATATTAATTTTTGTGTCATTGTATTAAGGCAAAAAAACATGGATAACCAGATTCATTGATGGAGAGGGTATTGAGTACCCAATAGGATTTTTTGTTGTGATTGGGACATGGCTTAGAAGCTACCCTATCAAAAAATATAATGTGTGGTTGTTTGAGGACTTTGAGACACATTAAGATATTCTTCATTACTCTAACCTTGTAGTTGTAACTAATATTCACTTGATTAAGTATTGTGGTAGACCTCTTAACAAAAATTTATGGAAATTTTTTGAATCTGACTATGAGTAATGTTTTCTCTTGAAACTAGATTTTGGCATTTTACCCATTTGACATTGTTTGCACATTACATGGTCAAGATTAGATATACTTGGTAAACCTCTAACTTTTCTTTTCTTACTAATCTTAACCATGTTGTCAAATTTCACATGACATAACCTCTTTTTCCATAACTAGACATCTTCATTTTTAGCCAATAAATAAGAAGCTTCAACATTGTCCAGATAGAATAAGTTACCTTTTGATTGTTCATAGTACCAATCATTTTTTTTCAGCCTCATCAAAGATTTTTACTTTTCATTTCTCAAATGCAACTCGGTGATCTATATTATTCAATTGTACTACACTCAAAAAATTATATTTAAGTCCTTTCACCCAATAAGAATTTTTACCTCTATCTTATACATCTTGTGATCTTTAACTTAAGTCCTTCAAAAATTTCCTGCAAGTACTCTAGCTCTGATACCAATTATTAGATAACTGAGAGGGGGGTGAATCAGTTACGTCTAGTTATCCTATAGTCCCACATACTCCTAAATGTATAAAACAAATCTTTCAATTAAACTTGAATAGCTCGGTAAAACTTGTTTGTGCATTTTTGTTCAATAACTGATTGACAATAAAATCATCTAGTATATACTGATCAAACCAGTAATTGTAATGTGTAAAGTAAAATAACAAAACATCACATGCATACAAATATAACACTTGAATTTTAACATGGAAACCATGTTAGGGGAAAAACCACCTAGGACCAGTACCCGAAATAATTTCAGTCTTCTAAAGTGAGCTCAGTTAGGATCCAACCATGTTAAAGGTTACAAAATGCACTGTAAGATGTGACCTTGTTAGAGGATTTATCACTAACATTTCTCTATGACCATAAATTCACTTGGGTCAACAAGAAAATAATCAACATTCATTGAATGCCATAATGAAATAAATAAAGATTGTTAAGTCCCACTTGGTTAAGAGATTTTTTTTGTAGCAATGGTTAGAATGCAACAGTAAATGATATGATTCAAATGAAAGTTCCTTTGCAAATATTCAAATCTATACTAAGCTCAAAATACCTTTGGCCATCATAATCTTTTCAATTTTCTTTTATCCTCCAACTTTGTTATGCTCGATTATCTCCTTTTTGACACTCGGTGTAGTTTGCAAAATTGCTCGGTTCTTACATCAACCTGTCTAATCATCTTCACATGAATACAATATTCTCCTCACCCTCATGCATAATTTAAATCTCTCATCTCCTTAAATAGACATGATAAACCATTTTATTCTCACCCATAGATTTTGTCACTTAATTTCCATCATTGATTTTGCTGCTTTAACCTTCCTTGGAACTTGTGCCTTAAACATATTTCAATCTCCATCATCTGATCTTCCTTGAATTTTTTCAGCCATAGATCTTCATAAAAAACTTTATCTTTATCCTCGGAATCATTCAAATTTGTCCAACTCATCATCATAAGTCAAAAATCACATGTTCCACAATATTTCTTTCACTCAGTCAATACCATGATGTGTCGATGACTTCCTGCTCAGTTAATACTGTACTCAGTATACACTACACTTTCTCAGTGGAAATTGTATCTACTTAGTGTATACTAAGTTATTTATTTACCAACCACATTAACTTGTACATTATTGATCTTCAATACTTAACAGAATCATGTAATACAATCAAATCACTATCATAATGTCATAGACTCATCAATAAGTTACCCAGTGAATACAATATTCATAACTTACTAATACATCTCATTTTCATGTTAATGTCTCATTTCTTCACCATTATTACCTTCTTCAAATATTTGCAACTATCATGATAAGTGCAATCAAAACTTTTTGACATCAATGATAATATAATAATTGATCTAATGTCTCACATATACCTTAATAGTTCAGTGATCATCTTCACATTTTGTTCTCCAAGTAGTTAATCATTTGTAGTTTAACAATCTCTCCCTTTGGCATTGATGGAAACACAAACACAATATGAAATATGTCATAGAATACCAAACATCTTAAGTGTCTACAACTCTATCTATATGTTGTGACTCAGTAAGCTTTCTCTTAGCTTATGCATTTAGTATGTTTAATCACTACACAACATAAATATTCAGACTCTCCCTTTCGGTTAGCTTCATTTCTAACTGATATGGCATGATCATCTCTCCATATTACGATCTCTCTTCTCTCTTTGAATCTTTCATGAATATTTCATGTAACCTTCTATCCCTTTTCTGAATATTCCATGATTCTCTCTCCCTTTGAAAGCAATGCCAAAATTAATCTCCTCTTCAGTAGCCAGATAAGTATCTATGTTGTTCCTTTTAGATTCTTGTACCTTTCATATACAGATATACAGTTTCAGTTTGTGTTCCTTCTTCTTCTTCTTCTTCTTAACAACCTTAGGAATCCCAATGTGTGGACATCATGCATCAACATCATTAGATCTTCTAATAAAGTATAGGTTGATGCAACCCCATATCATCTTAGTGACTGTTAGATAGGGGATGGACCCCTAGTCTACTTCTCAAGTATTCAAATGTATCCATTGGTAAGGGTTTTGTGAATATATCAACAAGCTTCTCGTGTGACTTCACATATTCCAATTTGATTTGTTTTTCTTGAACTTGCTCCCTTAAGTAGTGACAGTTAATAGATATGTGTTTTTTCTTTGCATGCATCACTAGATTCTTTGAAATGTTAATAGCACTTGTATTTTTACAGTAGATTATCATCGGATCAATGATCTCTTCATTCATACCTTCCAACACTTGCTTTATCCATGCAATATTTGAATAATTAGTAGCAGTAGCTACATATTCAGCTTCATTAGTGAATTGAGAAATGCATCCTTATTTCTTACTTATCCATGTTACTAATCTTTCTCCCAAAAATATGTTCCACCTGTAGTTCTTTTTCTTGTTAGGAATAACAGTCCACAATACAACTGAGAGGGGGGTGAATCAATTGTATGAAATATTATTAAACTTTAAACTTTGAGTAGCAGCAATATCAGATCTAATGAGCACAATGAATGCCAATACAACAACACAATATTTTGGTCTCGGGTAAACCTTGTTAAAGGTCACTGGGAATTAGCACCCACAAATGATGTACTGAGAGTATAGTATCCTTGTTAAAAGATTTAGCCATGTTAGGAGCTTATTGAAAAATTACAGTACACATTCCTTGTTAGAGGATAGACCCTATTAGGAGTCAAGAAAGAAGGGTGGGCTCACCACCTAGGATCACTACCTAAAGAAGGTTAAATCCACCTTCAGAACTCACTATTTGTAACAAGTGTATATGAATAAATACACAATCTTTCAAACTGTCCAACAACAACTTTCTTTGCTTGATCAGTTCCAATGAAGTTCACTATTAATCCTCTTATCTACATTCCCAAACACAAGCTCGCATCTTTTCCAATACCCTTTATATCACATATATTCTCTCCATATCTTTTCCAAAGAAAAGATCTTACATATATACCCTATTACATTCTAAATGATCAAGTCAGCCCATTAGGCTTTCCTAATTACATAAACTCTTGCTAAGATACACATGGTATCTAAAACAAGTATACAATGATTCTATTACAACAATTAAGGACCGACATCCTTAATTTACATTTTCCAAAACAAAATCCATGCTACACCTCTAAAGTCGGCTCCTAAATAAGTCTTCTCCAGATCACACACCATAGCTAACATCATCTAGCATTTTGTACCTTGTGCTGATTAGCTACAATCCTTCAGTGCCTTGTCTTTCATCTCCTAAGCTTGCATACACTTAATCCATATCATCTATAAGATATACCAAAAATATAGAGGCTCACTATGTCAGCTTCCACTGTCACTGTCCAAGAACTAGTCCTCACCAAAATGTCTATAACTCATTCAATATGAAACTTTACATGATGCGATCTTGGATATAAGATCAAAACATCTTCCTATACTCTCATTTGTCTTCGCATGTTTTGAATCACATAAATATATGTTGACATCAGTGACAAACCAAAAATGACAGTAGTACGACTGCCCATTTAGTAACGTAGTGATTAAACATACTAAATGTATCAATCACCACCCTATGCATTAGCAATATGTAATGCCCTACCAGGGAACCCAGAAGAACTTAACCTAAACATGCGACTAAGTTTGCAAAATAATTTTTTTTTAAAAGTTAACAATCAACAACATCAAAGTTTACAATGTGGAAGCAAAGCAAACAATAAACAATTAACATAGGTTACAACTCTCAAGGGTTCCTTGACGTAGATTACAAAAGAGTTAATTAATTAATATAAGATAAGATATGAATCCCAAGATTACATCTGAAAGATAAATACTACATCCAATGCATGAATACATAAATACAATAGGTACCATAAGGTGACCATAACAATAAGCATCCACTACACATGTCGCAGGGTATGTGAATACAATAACTGGAAAGAAATACAACAAGATAACTCTAAAAATTTGATACAAGATCATAAGAGAAAGAAGAACAAGAATGAACAACTACAACATAGATCATCCAGCCCCAGTGCACAAACATCATAATCTCAAATGGTAAAAGAACCACTACCACCCGACCTCGTGAACCTAAATGGTCCACTCCCATCGTGCTGAGGAGATAACATCAGATCCCACTCGGATAACAAACAAAAACAAAAACCAAGGAAGAAGGTCCTGAAAGCTTCTAACTCAAAGATACCATAAGTACAACAAGGTATAACATACTCTACCAGAGGCAAATAGAACACATAGAAAACCTAAGATGCATATAAGAAGTGTCATCACATAAGTCAAATCTAGGGTTATCCTGGTAGTCCCTTCAGACCCTGGCACCCTAGTGACTCTATGTGGTTATAGTAACCTCTTGTGTAGACAAGGTACTACCTATGCCATCTCTAGTCCATATAGGTGGCAAGCATCATCTCAACTCCCATCCTAGCCAAACTCAATCAGGGATCTCAGGCATGGGCGAGGCACAAATATCTTATTAGGTTCATTTTAGATTCCCAATGTTTATTAATTATCACTTATTACTCTACTTGTAATGGGATCTCCTGGTAGCCACTTCCGGGCTCTGGCACCAATTCACAAGCCACTTCCTGATATACACTTAGATGACCTACCCTAGGGTTTCACAGAATCAAGCCTAATCTTCGAGTTAACACAACTCAAGAATCTTCATAACTAGATTCAACATGCAAAACTAGAAACATGCAAAACCAGATACATAATAAAACAAGTTCACCAACACCACATAATATGCATGGAAACCAAACATGACAGAAAGAACATCCAAAACCCACCTCTGGATTTTAACCCCAAAAGATGACTACAACCCCTGAAAAATCAATCCAAAACTAATAGACCAATGCATCAAAAGTCTTCATATAAAATATATGTTGGAAATATTCAGGAATTAACCGAGTTACTGAGAGGGGAGGGGTGAATCAGTAACTCCAGATTTTCTTACAATTTTAATATGAAATTTACCTTTTAAACCTTTGCATACAAAAAGCATGAAACTTAAAAGCATTCACAATAATGACACATAGATTTGGTTACCCAGAAACCTTCCAAAAGAAAGTAAAACTGGGGTGGGGATGAAACCCACAAAGCTTTAATACTGCAGAATAAAGTTGGCCGGTTAAGGCTTACAATTTGATCACTTCTGATGATCTGCCCTGTTAGGAGCAATAAGGATTGCTAAATCCACCCTGTTAAAGGATTTACAAACATACAATGAAGTATGCACTCGGTAAAGAGATTTTTACAAAGACTGTTAAGTCTACCTGGTTAAAGGATTTAGTACTGATTCACCTGTTAGAATGAAATAGTAGATCTCTGCTTTGCAACTGGATTGCTGAATGAGATTCACTGATGTACTAATCACCTTCTGTGATGAATTTGTCTTTGCTGTACCTTATACTTCTGAAGCCTTCTGTAATTCGCTTATTTCTGCCTTTCTTTTTCTTTCACATATATTCTACTTCATACATTTCATTCCATCTTTTATTTCTACAACATTGTTTATATACAGGTCTCAAACAATTAATTACAATTACAATTGCACAGTCGGCTTGACAAATAAACATAAGTGCTACTAAGTTGGCCCAAATATGGTTACTCGGTTCCTTCAAACTGACTCGGTGACTTTCTGATACTCGGTGTCCACTGCATTACTCGGCATCGTCATGCACTCGGTAGAAGTGAAGGCACGGTTCATACTGATCACTCGGTAGGTATTGAACTCGGTAAGTATTGGTGACTCGGTAGACAAGATGTTACTCGGTTTACATTGTCCTGATCAGTTTGTACTAACTTGCTCGGTTTCCACTGTCTGCTCGGTTTGCACTGTCTGCTCGGTTTGCACTGTCTGCTCGGTTTGCACTGACTGCTCGGTTTGCACTGACTGCTCGGTTTGCACTGTCTGCTCGGTTTGCACTGATTGCTCGGTTTGCACTGTCTGCTCGGTTTGCACTGTCTGCTCAGTTTGCACTGTCTGCTCGGTTTGCACTGACTGCTCGGTTTGCATCCAGAATGCAAATAAGTGTTGTCACTAGTGGCAATTCTGCTTAATGCCAACAATCTCCCCCTTTGGCATTAGTGACAAAAACACTTATTGGCCAAAATTTATATACACGAATCATGTTGAGTTTTATTTTGATTTTTCAAAATTTGTCTTTGTTATAGGGCTTTATACATTGTCTCCCCCTTTCAATGTGCTAATTGTTTCTTATACAAATCTATAACTGTATACATATCTCTCCTTCTATACATATCTCCCCCTTTTTGACGATAATGCCAAAGGTGCATATACAAGTTATTTACAGAGAGAATCCAAAATTTGATAAGAAATCAGAATGTACCTTCATTATTAGTGCCAGGGTTCTGTCCCAACTTTCTTGCAGAATCTTACATGTTTGTATAGCAATTTGGACTTCTGCAGAGAGTTCAATCATGTGATCTGCTATGGAGAACTGATTGTCATGAATCAATGTTCTGGAATGTTCAATGTGCTTATACATTGTATTCATGATGGGAAGGATCATGTGTTGGATGTCTAGCAGTGTAGACCGGATCCTTGAGTCTTCTTTCAGTAGATCAGACTGCATATTAGATAGATGTGAAATTTTCATGTGATGAGCAGAGCTTGAACTTGGTTCAAGTTGCAGCTTCTGTATGCTAATCTTCATATCCTCATCCATTTTATTCATTTTATCTTTGACATCCTTTGTGAACTCGGCAAAATTGCATAGTCTGGCCAAAAGAGAGGTAGCATTCGAATAGATAGATTCTATGTTAGTCAAAACTGAAGACAATTCCACTTGGTTAATAGCTATGTGCTGAGCAATGTGCTCAAGCACTTTATTGTTGAATCTCTTCTCGGCTCTTTCAACTAACTTTTCTGTCCCGGATGAGTCCTCATTGTATTTCTCAACTGCTTCTGCTAATTGTAACAAAACATGCTGGGAGGAGTCTACTTTAATGCCTAATGCATCAGACAAAATGTCCTTAGCATCCTTGATGATTTGATACTCTTTGTCTCTCTCCTCTTTAAGCTTCTTTTGTTTTGCTTTCCTTTGGAGGATCTCACCTATATTCTGCATCTGGTCTGCTGAGAGATTTGCAAAATCTAATGTAGGAATTTCTATTTCTTCATCTAGGTCTATATCCTCAACTACATTTTTACCTAAAAATTTTATACTCGGTAGAGCCTTAGGCTTATCTGTACTTAATGCTTTTGTAGTAGTGATAGTAGATAAGGTAGGGCTGGCTATAGATACTGGCATACTTTCTACTGGAGAACTTAAAATATTTACACTTGAAGATTCAAAAGCTAGAAAACTTACTGCTGGAAAACTTGATGGTGCAGGAGACTGCAGCTCGGTAGAAGAAATGGTTGCTGCCTCTGATGTTGCTAGGGATGATTGGACAAATGTAGAAGTTGTCACAACCATGCTTGAAGGTGTCTCAGGGCTGGATGTAGAAACTTTCACTGGAGAGGTAGGAAGGGATGCAATGACTTCTGCTGCTATCCTTACAGTATCATCTACCTCAGTGTCTTCTTCTTGTTCATCACTGTCATCTTCAATATCTTTTATTATTATAGTTTCAATGCTCGGTTGGTGAAGGTGGTATATGTTCTTCCATGTGGCTTTTTCAGCCTTCACAACTGATTCAATATTGTTGATCAAAATCAAACAAGTATTGAACTTCAATGTCATCTTATTTTTATTTTCTTTTAGTGCCTTCTTTACTTCATCATTATTCAAGCTCGGCATCAACTGTCTCAGGTTTTGATCAAATATGTCTATCACAGTTTGCCTTGCATTGCTCCATCTCATTTTTATTGGATTCAATAGAACTGCTGGAACCTGTGGGGTAATTTCTTCAGGAGAGTATTTCCACTGTCCCATCTTCTCAACAACAGCATCTTCTATTTCCTTCTGTTCTGCTTCCGATCTGGTTTCATATCTCAAGGATTTTATGTTACTTACTCCAGATCCTGATCCATCTCTGAAGAGTTTGAGCTTTTCTTGAAGGCTTAGAGGAGGCCTTTTGAATACTATGTCTTTATCTGCCTTTTCTGCCTTGTCTGCCTTTCCTCTTGTATTTCTCCTTGTAAACACAGCAGTGGGAGGCACAGGTGCCTTAGTGATGAAAACTTTTCCTTTCTTCTTTGCAAGTTCTGGTTCCTCTGTTTTCTCATCCTTTTCCTCTTCTTTTTCATCTATTTCTTCTTTATCCTCGGTTATCATTTGCATTTTAGCTATCCTTTTCTTTCCTTTGTTTACCGCCTGTGGAAGCTTTATGCTTAGTTCAATTCTCACCTTAGCTTCATCATATGTTCCAAAATATGGGGCTTTGGGATTGACAGGCTGATTTAGAAGAGCTTCAATGATGTTCTTGGTTTCATCAATATTTACCTCATAAGGAAGAGGTTTTACATATACAGTTCTTGGTTTAACTGCTTGAATATACACATTATCACAATCTACCATAAAACAGATGTCATCTTTGTAATCTTCCACCAACTTTTGTGGAATCCAGAATCTGTCATTCATTTTCTCTTTGAAAGACTCAAAATAATTATCCATGATGCTTTCAAAGTTTTCGCCCATTTCTGCGATGTATTCATTTATTTCATAGAGTACTGGCACATCTTTTCTCCATACAACTTTTCCTTTAGAAGGGAAGAATTTCTGAACATAGAAGAATAAACAGACCAACAAGGATCCAAACTTACATGGATTGTTTTTGGAAGTTTTGATGCTTTCCATGTTCTTGTTGAACTATTTCAACAATAAGTCTGCTAGGTCAAATGTCAAGTTGTTTTTGACCACTTTGTATGCTAGGTCAATAGCTTCACAGGAGACACTGTTCTGTCGACTAGAACTGTAAATCTTATGGGCAATGATATGTGTACCAAACTTCAGTTCAGCGTCGGTAATGCTGCTAACTTTCATGCCTCTACCATCCCACTCGGCTAGGGTTTTCTTCTCTAATTCCGTCCGACCTAGGGTTTTGGTAGTTTTAGCTTTGTTCAACATGGGAAGACCGGTGACTTGTTGAATCATCTTCTTTGTGATCTCAATAGGTTGCTCAAGCCAAATCTTTCCATCATGTACTCGGCTGAGAATGTACCTAACCCATTTATCTCGAAAGTTTCGAGGAAGATGTGCAATGTGGACTAAACCCTTATCTTCCAGATGTTTGTGCTCGGGTTTCAAAATACCATCCACACAGAGTTCCTCACGCACAGTGTCTAGTTCTAGGTTTCCCATTTCATGAATTGAACAGTTAAAATGATTGCGAATATCGTTAATAAGTAGTACCTTAGGAGGAATCTGAGATTGAGCTCCGTTCGGATCTAGGGCTGCTGTAATTGCGGGCACGATCTTAAAATCTGGTGCTTTCCACTCCCCTTGAACTAACATATCAGATCCTTTCTTCACTGAAGTGCTGGATGATGCCATGGTAGCTCACAGAAAATTCCTTTCACAAAAGTATTAAATCGCTGGGTTGCCCTTGAAATTTTCTGCTCTCAAAGTGCTAAAGATTCACGGTGAAGAATGAGTTCGATTACTTGCTTTTTGTTTACAATTCTGCCATTAATGCTCATTTCAAATTAGGGTAGGAATTCTGACAGACTGTCACCCACTAAGAATTAATTGCTCGGAAAAGACTTCGCAACTTGGTGAACTCGAGAATTCATAATGCTCCGACCTCGCTCGGTAAAGACAGGTACCGACCTTGCTCGGTGAAGACTATACCGACCTTGCTCGGTGAAGACTATACCAACCTTGCTCGGTGAAGACTATACCGACCTCCCTGTGATCTCACTGCATCTTACATGCTGATTTAGACTTTTCTTTTAATTTCAGTTCTGGAACTGCTTGAAATTGATCTATGAGAATACAGTTCCAGTGCTTCCTTGGAAATTTAATTTGAGTCGGTAGAGCCATCCATTCCATTACTTGGACTGGATTGCTCGGTAGCTTTAGGAATCCATTTTTGTCTCACCTGTTTCTTGACCTTAGTTGCTTCATTCTTCTTTCCTTCTTCAATTCCATTAGCATTCATGCAGTTTCTGGCTATGTGACCGAGTTTAGTGCATTTGAAACATCTTACTGTAGTATCTCTTTTCCTTAGATGATGTTTTATGCAATTCATGCCAATGTGTCCATATTCTCCACAGTAATGACATCTACACCAGGTGTTGTAGTCCCATCCAAACATTGCTTTCACAATTTGTTCTGCTGGATTAAATGTCTTGGATCTGCACTCGGATGCCTTGTGACCTTGTTTGTTGCACTTGTGACAATTACCTCTGAATCTAGGTTTTTCCCTGCATTCATTTTCTTTGTGACCAGGTTGATTGTAGCTATAACATTTTCCATTGAATTCTGCTTTTTCATTGTTCCAACATTTATTTGAAGTATGTCCTATTTTACCACAATGATTACAAGTAGGTTTTTGATTTCTTTTAGTACCTTGCTTAGAGGATTCGCCTTCTTCTTTGTATCCAAGTCCTGCTTTTCCTTTTTGCCTATGAAGATTTCGTTCATACAGCTGATTCAAGTCTTCTTGACTTTTCAGCATTCCTTCATTGATTTGTTTTTCAGCGTTTAGGTCATCCATCAACCTTAGATTGATTTCCTTTTCAGATCTTAGTTCTTCTCTTGTGTTTTCTATTTCTGATCTTAGATTTAGAATTTCTTCATCTGTATGAGAGATCTGATCAATTAGATTTTCTAGCTGAAGGGTTTTGTTTTGGACTTCAATGTTTCTTCCATCTAATTCATCTTTCAACTTGTTTCTCTATTCCAAGATCTCACAGAATCTTGTAGAGTGTAGTTCTTGTTCTCTTTTCAATTTTCTCACTTCTTCCTGCAGAGACCCATTCTTTTCTAGGAGTTCTTTGACAGCATTGTTTGCTTCATCTGAGTTATTTGAAGGAAGAAGATCTTCAATCTTTTCTTCAATGTAATTCTAATCATTCATCTGATTTGCAAGTTCCTTCCTTCTTCTTAGGGATTGGGAAAGATGTTCTTTTGCTTCTTTGAGTTTAGCTATGGCCATTTCCAGATCTAGCTTTTCATTTTCAATCACCTTGTTTAGTTTGAATACCTCCATTGTCCTGGATCTTTGCTCAAGCTAGTTAAGCTTTGTCTTGAGAACCAATGTAGCTCTGATACCAATTGTTGGAAATATTCAGGAATTAATCGAGTTACTGAGAGGGGAGGGATGAATCAGTAACTCCATATTTTCTTACAATTTTAATATGAAATTTACCTTTTAAACCTTTGCATACAGAAAGCATGAAACTTAAAAGCATTCACAATAATGACACATAGATTTGGTTACCCAGAAACCTTCCAAAAGAAAGTAAAACTGGGGTGGGGATGAAACCCACAAAGCTTTAATACTGCAGAATAAAGTTGGCCGGTTAAGGCTTACAATTTGATCACTTCTGATGATCTGCCCTGTTAGGAGCAATAAGGATTGCTAAATCCACCCTGTTAAAGGATTTACAAACATACAATGAAGTATGCACTTGGTAAAGAGATTTTTACAAAGACTGTTAAGTCTACCTGGTTAAAGGATTTAGTACTGATTCACCTGTTAGAATGAAACAGTAGATCTCTGCTTTGCAACTGGATTGCTGAATGAGATTCGCTGATGTACTGATCACCTTCTGTGATGAATTTGTCTTTGCTGTACCTTATACTTCTGAAGCCTTCTGTAATTCACTTATTTCTGCCTTTCTTTTTCTTTCACATATATTCTACTTCATACATTTCATTCCATCTTTTATTTCTACAACGTTGTTTATATACAGGTCTCAAACAATTAATTACAATTACAATTGCACAGTCGGCTTGACAAATAAACATAAGTGCTACTAAGTTGGCCCAAATATGGTTACTCGGTTCCTTCAAACTGACTCGGTGACTTTTTGATACTCAGCGTCCACTGCATTACTCGGCATCGTCATGCACTCGGTAGAAGTGAAGGCACGGTTCATACTGATCACTTGGTAGGTATTGAACTCGGTAAGTATTGGTGACTCGATAGATAAGATGTTACTTGGTTTACATTGTCCTGATCGGTTTGTACTAACTTGCTCGATTTCCACTGTTTGCTCGGTTTGCACTGTCTGCTCGGTTTGCACTGTCTGCTCGGTTTGCACTGACTGCTCGGTTTGCACTGTCTGCTCGGTTTGCACTAACTGCTCAGTTTGCACTATCTGCTCGGTTTGCACTGACTACTCGGTTTGCATTGTCTGCTCGGTTTGCACTGTCTGCTCGGTTTGCACTGTCTGCTCGATTTGCACTGACTGCTCGGTTTGCATCCAGAATGCAAATAAGTGTTGTCACTAGTGGCAATTCTACTTAATGCCAACAATATATACGTAAAAGGCTGCATCACTTAATTCACACAAGAATAAACACTCCAATAATTGATAAAAGATCCTTTTTAACCTTATACTTTAATCAAATACAAATAATCAAAAGCATGACGCATCTCATCTAGCTTAAAAAACATCTCTAAATACGCAATAATTCAATTAGATTTATAACTAAATAGGAAAATAAATTACTATTCCAATTTAATATAAACAAAGTATATCCCCAAACCCATAATAACAAAAATCCATATGAGAAGCGTAATAAATAAAAGGAAAATATAATTGAAATTAGATTAGACTAATTTCCTTCAATAATAACTTAAACACTTAAACAATATAAAACATGACTAATTCTTATCAAAGAATTAATATTTAATATATTAATTGAAAATATCTAATTACCAAACGAAATTAACAAAATAATAAATAATTAAAATAAAATTAAAAAAAATTAAATAACAAAACTAAACTAAATTACAAACTAATTAATAACAAATAAAATATTACAAAACATATTATAAGTTTTGATTTTTTTTAAAAATAATGAATAAAATATCAGGGGGGGGTACCCGCGGGTCCCCACACCCCTGTCCCCTACTACACTATCACAGAGGTCGGTGACAGTACCTATAGTACTGTCGCATAGTAGCCCCCTCGAGGACTGTCATGCATCAGTACCATTGGGTACTACGCGCACGGCAGATGCCAGAGAAGGTGTCGTGGGTTATTAAAACCCCAAAACAAAACATTTAAAAAAATAAACTTTTCTAATTTGCTTTAAAACAAAAATACTTTATCAAATTTGCTTAACCAAAACACTATATCAAATTTGCGATAATTATAATATATTTATAATTCATCACAAATTTATTTTTTTATTATAAAAGCCCTCTTAATAACTTTTAATTTCCATTTTTTATTTTAAAAAGGAAATATATATATAATTGTAAATATATATATACATATTTATACTCATATTTTCAAATATATATATATTCCTCATTTCCAATTACAGCGGCTGGATTTCAATCTTATAAACAGCAAAATAAATAACTTTCATTAACCAAATTCATCTTTCCCAAATCTAGGGTTCCCTACTTGACCCATATACTGTCAAATTCAAAGAGCAATTCCTAAACCAAAATTATCCATGTTACAGATTCAAATGAAATTATACGAAATTAAAGAATGCATGTAGATGAAATTTCATAAGACCAATTTCAGAATAAAGGAAGAACTCATAGAGTAAAATTCCAGACAAGATAAACAGCAGGCACGAAGAAAATAGTTGTTTGAAAATTGACAAAACATGAATCTCCATAATGATCGAGACCTACCTCAAATCACAAATAAATAGATTTGATGATGACCAGAACGAAGAACACAAAACCCAAGCTTTTCGAAGAACTCTTCAAATCTCTCCCAAAACTGTCTCCAAAATTCCTCCTCCAAAACCTGTATCCTCCAATAATGGCAAAAACCCCCAATACTTAAAGAAATCTCCTTTCTCATGCATGAATTCGAACTCAACTCCAAGAGGGCTTTGCATGAAGATGAACTTTAGTTCACATTTTAGTCTTAGTTGAACTGAAGTCTCCTTTCCTCTTTGACTTGAGTTGAAAACACATAACTAAACTTCAACTTGAATTACTAATTCAATCTCATGCAATTATGAATGTGCAACATAATGCATTTAATTAATTAATAATTAAAACATTTAGTTAACATAATAAACACATGCCAAAATAACCCTCAATTTAATAAAAATATAATTTAATTAAACAAAGGTTAATTTCATGATTAAATAAATCATAAGTGAAGATATTTAATTAATTCACATTAATTAAATATTTCAACCACACTCAAAATAGCATATAATTAATTTCCAATTAATTTATGCATCAACTATATAATAAAATAATAATTAAACTAAATAGATACATTTATTTAATTACCATTTAAATACTATGCCATAGCTAAAAAAATAGAATGATCTAAAAATAGAAATCACACGAAACGCCTCAGAACAAAGAATCAAAAAGACCTAAGGACCCACATTCAAACTCAGGACTTAGGTGTAAACTCTTGCCAATTGGACGAGTTTAGAAGGGTGGAAACACAGAATCTTGTCCCCTACTTTAGGACAATATTTGGCTTAGGTTAGGATTTGGAACTGAATATTATCTCCCCTCTTTTACTAATGAGATTAGCGATAGGGCACGCTCATCCTGACAATTCAGGGAAGTCGATGCCTGGTACCTGTGAACCTGCATAAGAGACAAGCATGTGTATATATGTAGAGATATAACAGATAATGGTGGGGATCGACCGATCATGTGGATCTCGCAAGCAAGTAACTACGACTCCGTCCCTCAACCACATCAGGCATGTCAAATAGAAATGTAAAACAAACACCTCAACCATACACATGCAAGTATGGGGTCAGTAAAATCATAAGCATCAACAAATTCTTAACATATAATCTATCATCCTATATTAATTACAACATTTATAAAATTAGACTAGGGGTGAGGTACTACATCCACCCCCCCTAGGATTAGGCTTACTCCTAGAAGCTTACAATAGATGAGGATACATATCCCCCAAACATGAAGCATTTACTAAAAATAAAACATGACATTGGAAAGCAAGTCATAACATAAGAACATAAACACAAAGAAATGGTCTGAAAGCATATTGTTTTGATGTCTATGTTTAGTTTCAAGTTTAACAGTCTACACATCTAATGGGCACACAACTTCCCAGAGTTCCCAGTGTAGAACTCAGTGCTCTAATACCAAGTGTAATGCCCCGCTAGGGAACCCAAAAGAACTTAACCTAAACATGCGACTAAGTTTGCAAAATAATTTTTTTTAAAAGTTAACAATCAACAACATCAAAGTTTACAATGCGGAAGCAAAGCATAACAATAAACAATTAACATAGGTTACAACTCTCAAGGGTTCCTTGACGTAGATTACGAAAGAGTTAATTAATTAATATAAGATAAGATATGAATCCCAAGATTACATCTGAAAGATAAATACTACATCCAATGCATGAATACATAAATACAATAGGTACCATAAGGTGACCATAACAATAAGCATCCACTGCACATGTCGCAGGGTATGTGAATACAATAACTGGAAAGAAATACAACAAGATAACTCTAAAAATTTGATACAATGATAAAAGATCATAAGAGAAAGAAGAACAAGAATGAACAATTGCAACATGGATCATCTAGCCCCAGTGCATGAACATCAGAATCTCAAATGGTAAAAGAACCACTACCACCCAACCTCATGAACCTAAACGGTCCACTCCCACCGTGTTGAGGAGATAACATCAGATCCCACTCGGATAACAAACAACAAAAACAACCAAGGAAGAAGATCCTGAAAGCTTCTAACTCAAAGATACCACAAGTACAACAAGGTATAACATACTCTACCAGAGGCAAATAGAACACGTAGGAAACCTAAGATGCATATAAGAAGTGTCATCACATAAGTCAAATCTAGGGTTATCCTGGTAGTCCCTTCAGACCCTGGCACCCTAGTGACTCTATGTGGTTATAGTAACCTTTCATGTAGACAAGGTACTACCTATGCCATCTCCAATCCATATAGGTGGCAAGCATCATCTCAACTCCCATCCTAACCAAACTCAATCAGGGATCTCAAGCATGGGCGAGGCACAAATATCTTATTAGGTTCATTTTAGATTCCCAATGTTTATTAATTATCACTTATTACTCTACTTGTAATGGGATCTTCTGGTAGCCACTTCCGGGCTCTGGCACCAATTCACAAGCCACTTCCTGATATACACTTAGATGACCTACCCTAGGATTTCATAGAATCAAGCCTAATCTCTGAGTTAACACAACTCAAGAATCTTCATAACTAGATTCAACATGCAAAACCAGATACATAATAAAACAAGTTCACCAACACCACATAATATGCATAGCAACCAAACATGACAGAAAGAACATCCAAAACCCACCTCTGGATTTTAACCCCAAAAGATGACTACAACCCCTGAAAAATCAATCCAAAACTAATAGACCAAGGCATCAAAAGTCTTCATTTAAAATATGTATGTAAAAGACTGCATCACTTAATTCACATAGGAATAAACACTCTAATAACTGATAAAAGATCCTTTTTAACCTTATACTTTAATCAAATACAAATAATCAAAAGCATGACACATCTCATCTAGCTTAAAAAACATCTCTAAATACTCAATAATGCAATTAGATTTATAACTAAATAGGAAAATAAATTACTATTCCAATTTAATATAAACAAAGTATATCCCCAAACCCATAATAACAAAAATCCATATGAGAAGCGTAATAAATAAAAGGAAAATATAATTGAAATTAGATTAGACTAATTTCCTTCAATAATAACTTAAACACTTAAACAATATAAAACATAACTAATTCTTATCAAAGAATTAATATTTAATATATTAATTGAAAATATCTAATTACCAAATAAAATTAACTAAATAATAAATAAATTTAAATTAAATTAAATAACAAAACTAAACTAAATTACAAACTAATTAATAACAAATAAATTATTACAAAACATATTATAAGTTTTGATTTTTTTTTGTAAAACAATGAATAAAATATCGGGGGGGGGGGTACCCGCGGGTCCCCACACCCCTATCCCCTGCTGCACTATCACAGAGGCCGGTGACAGTACCTGCAGTAATGCCACACGGTAGCCCCCTCAGGGATTGTCGTGCGTCAGTACCACTAGGTATTGCGCGCACGGTAGATGCCAGAGAAGATGTCGTGGGTTATTAAAACCCCAAAACAAAACATTTAAAAAATAAACTTTTCTAATTTTCTTTAAAACAAAAACACTTTATCAAATTTGCTTAACCAAAACACTATATCAAATTTGCGATAATTATAATATATTTATAATTCATCACAAATTTATTTTTTTATTATAAAAGCCCTCTTAATAACTTTTAATTTCCATTTTTTATTTTAAAAAGGAAATATATATATAATTGTAAATATATATACATATTTATACTCATATTTTCATATATATATATATATATATATATATATATATATATATATATATATATATATATATATATATATATATATATATATATATATATATATATATATATATATATATATATATATATATATATATATATATATATATATATATATATATATATATATATATATATATATATATATATATATATATATATATATATATTCCTCATTTCCAATTACAGCGGCTGGATTTCGATCTTATAAACAACAAAATAAATAACTTTCATTAACCAAATTCATCTTTCCCAAATCTAGGGTTCCCTACTTGACCCATATACTATCAAATTCAAAGAGCAATTCCTAAACCAAAATTATCCATGTTACAGATTCAAATGAAATTATACGAAATTAAAGAATGCATGTAGATGAAATTTCATAAGACCAATTTCAGAATAAAGGAAGAACTCATAGAGTAAAATTCCAGACAAGATAAACAACAGGCACGAAGAAAATAGTTGTTTGAAAATTGACAAAACATGAATCTCCATAATGATCGAGACCTACCTCAAACCACAAATAAACAGATTTGATGATGACCAGAATGAAGAACACAAAACCCAAGATTTTTGAAGAACTCTTCAAATCTCTCCCAAAACTGTCTCCAAAATTCCTCCTCCAAAACTTGTCCTCCAATAATGGAAAAAACCCCCAATACTTAAAGAAATCTCCTTTCTCATGCATGAATTCGAACTCAACTCCAAGAGGGCTTTGCATGAAGATGAACTTTAGTTCACAGTTCAGTCTCAATTGAACTGAAGTCTCCTTTCCTCTTTGACTTGAGTTGAAAACACATAACTAAACTTCAACTTGAATTACTAATTCAATCTCATGCAATTATGAATGTGCAACATAATGCATTTAATTAATTAATAATTAGAACATTTAGTTAACATAATAAACACATGCCAAAATAACCCTCAATTTAATAAAAATATAATTTAATTAAACAAAGGTTAATTTCATGATTAAATAAATCATAAGTGAAGATATTTAATTAATTCACATTAATTAAATATTTCAACCACACTCAAAATAGCATATAATTAATTTCCAATTAATTTATGCATCAACTATAATAAAATAATAATTAAACTAAATAGATACATTTATTTAATTACCATTTAAATACTATGCCACAGCTAAAAAAATAGAATGATCTAAAAATAGAAATCACACAAAACGCCTCAGAACAAAGAATCAAAAAAACCTAAGGACCCACATTCAAACTCAGGACTTAGGTGTAAACTCTTGCCAATTGGACGAGTTTAGAAGGGTGGAAACATAGAATCTTGTCCCCTACTTTAGGACAATATTTGGCTTAGGTTAGGATTTGGAACTGAATATTATCTCTCCTCTTTTACCATTGAGATTAGCGATAGGGCACGCTCATCCTGACAATTTAGGGAAGTCGATGCCCAGTACCTATGAACCTGCATAAGAGACAAGCATGTGCATATATGTAGAGATATAATAGACAATGGCGGGGATTGACCGATCATGTGGATCTCGCAAGCAAGTAACTACGACTCCGTCCCTCAACCATATCAGGCACGTCAAACAAAAATGTAAAAAAAACACCTCAACCATACACATGCAAGTATGGGGTCAGTAAAATCATAAGCATCAACAAATTCTTAACATATAATCTATCATCCTAAATTAATTACAACATTTATAAAATCAGACTAGGGGCAAGGTACTACACAATATCCAACAATATGTCCCTTTGGCATTGATGTCAACATATGGGAAAATCCATCATCCTAAAGTTATATCAATCCAAAGCTCTACAGCCAAACAGTACTACATACAATCTCCCCATACAATAGGGATTTTCTCACAGCAACACTCCCCCTTTCACAACAATGGAAAAGGGTGCCATGAGTCAGCAACTATTCTTCAACACCTTCCTTCTACGATCACTCCCCCTGAGGAGTAGATCCCTACCTCCAGTCCAGAATATGATAAGGCTCTGAAAACCGCTGGACTGATGCATCCCTGCATCATTTAGTTCTAACTGGGAGGGGCCTGAACCCCAAGCATACCTCTGAGATATTCAAAGGTATATTTTGGAAACAATTTTGTAAAGATATCTACAACTTGTTCCTTTGTACTGATATACTCTAATTTTATTTCCTTCTCTACCACCTTGTCTCTCAAGAAGTGATGCTTGATAGAAATATGTTTAGTTTTAGAGTGCATCACTGAATTCTTTGACATATTCATTGTACTAGTGTTATCACAATGGATAATTATAGGCTCATCAAAATTTATTCCAATGTCTAATAGCATTTGTTTCATCCAAACAATTTGATTGCAATTTATAGCAGTAGCAACATACTCTGATTTCGCAGTAGATTGAGCTATGCAATCTTGCTTCTTGCTTAGCCATGAAACCAACTTTTTCCCAAGGAAAAATGTACCACCACTAGTACTTTTTCTGTCATCAATGTTTCCTGCCCAATCAACATCAGTGTAAGCATGAAGTTCAAAGCTATCATTTCTGTCATACCATAAGCCATAGTCTATTGTTCCTTTTAGATATCTTAGTATCCTTTTCACAACAGCTATGTGTGTTTCTTTGGGTTATGCTTGATATCTAGCCATAATTCCAACAACATTAGCAATATCTAGTCTGGTGTGAGTCAGATATTGTAATCCTCCAACCATTAATATGTACTTGGTCTGAAAAACACACTTTGACTCATCATCAACTGTCAGCTTATTACCAGTTACCATAGGAGTACCAACTAGTTTACAGTCCTCCATTCCAAACTTTTTCAACATTTCTTTAAGATATTTAGTTTGAGAAATAAAAATGCCATCTTTGCTCTGATTTATTTGCAGTCCAAGAAAGAATTTCATTTCACCAATCATGGACATCTCAAATTCATTTTCCATTTCTTTAGAAAATTTCTCACATAGATCATCATTACCTCCAAAGATAACATCATCAAAAAATATTTCTATTATCAAAACTCCATCTTCACTAGTTCTTAAATACAAATTACTGTCAGCATTACCTTTTCTGAATCCAAGCCGAAGTAGATATTTGTTTAACCTTGCATACCAAGCCCTTAGATCTTGCTTCAACCCATATAGTGTTTTCTTCAACTTACATAACATGTCTCCATCTTCACATAAAGGAAATCCATTAGGTTGTTCTATATATAATTCTTCTTCAAGATCCCCATTTAGGAATTCAAATTTCACATTCATCTAATATACTTTGAAGTTTTTGTGTGCAGAATAAGCCAAGAATAATCTCATAGCTTCTATTCTAGTAACAGGAGAAAATGTTTCCTCAAAGTCTATACCTTCTTGTTGTGAGTATTCTTTACATACCGGTCTTGCTTTGTTTCTTACTACAACTCCTTCTTCATTCATTTTATTTTTGAAAACCCATTTAGTTCCTATCACATTTTTGTTCTTAGGTCTAGGAACCAATTCCCAAGTGTTATTCTTCTTTATCTAATCTAACTCTTCTTTCATAGCATTTATCTAAGATTCATCTTTGCAAGCTTCATCTGTATTCTTTGGTTCAACTTGAGATATCAAACAGATTTATTCTTTAACCTTTGATCTAGTTAATACTCCTTGATTAGTATTGTTGATAATTTGGTTTTCAAGATGATTGTTCTTTACATATCTTGGAGTTTTAGGAACCTCAATAGCCTCCTCTATGGCATTGTCACAAATCTCTTTTTTGCATTATGTCTCAACAATTTCTTCTTCTTCTGCAGTAGCAGCTTCTTTGATTTATGTAACTTGATTATAGTCATACATTCTCTCTTGTATCTAAAACCTTTCATCTATCCTCACATTGTTACTTTCATTCATTTTCCTTAATCTCAGATTGAAACATTTGTAGTCCTTTCTCTTAGTAGAGTAACCAAGGAAAATTCCTTCATCACTTCTAGCATCAAACTTCCCTATCTCATCATCTCTCTTGATATAACACTTACTACCAAATATTCTGAAATATTTTACTATAGGAGTATGATTAAACCATAGTTCATAAGGGGTCTTATTTGTACCTTCTCTAATTTGAACTATGTTCAATGTGTACATCGCTATCCCAATAGCCTCTCTCCAATGCACATGAGATACGTTATCTTCAAGCAACATTGTTCTAGCAGCATCAAGTATAGTCATGTGTCTTCGCTCAGCTATCCCATTCTATTGTGGAGTCCTAGGAGTAGATGTATGTCTTTGTATTCTATGCTCTTTGCAGTATAAATTGAATAAGTCTGAAGTAAACTCTCCACCTCTGTCTGATCTTAAATATTTTATCTTTAAGCTTGATTCATTCTCTACTTTTTCCTTGAATATCTTGAATTTATCAAATGCTTCTGATTTTTCTTTTAAGTAAGTAACCCACATCATTCTAGAAAATTCATCAACAAAAAGTATGATATACCTTTCACCATAGTATGATTTTGTCCTTGTAGGTCCACATAGGTCTATATGTACCAACTCCAACTTTTCTTTTGATGTATATGCTTTCCTTTTGTAACTGCTTCTTGTATGTTTTCCCATAACATATTCTCTGCATAGAGTGTTAGATTGTTTGACAATCTTCAGTATATCTCTAACAGCTTTACTCAGACTTGCCTTCACAATATTTTCAAAGTTAACATGAAAAAACATTGTGTACCATAACCAACTATCATCTACTTTTGCAACAAAACAAGAGGCTCCAGATGTATTTAATTCAAATACATTACCTCTAGATTTAGTACTGGTTGCAATCAACTTTCCTGCCTTACTTCTGATAAAACATTTACCATCATTGAATTGTAACTAAAACTCTTTGTCCATCAACTATCCAACACTCAATAAGTTATGCTTGAGTCCATCAACAAGTAGTACATTATTAGTATTAGTTTTTCCATCCAGATTAATAGATCCTACTTCTATGATAGGTTTAGGAAGATTTCTCCAAACCTTACAACACCACCATCATACTTTACTAATTTGACAAACTTATTTTTATCTCCAGTCATATGATGTGAACAACCACTGTTTATGATCCATTCAAATTTCTTATCAACATGAGATACTAAAGCTTTTTCCTCATGTATCGGTTCATCTCTAATAGCAACAAATCCAATCTCCTCATAATCTAAATCATCATCATCAGAAATTACTTCACTAGCATAATAACATTCCTTATCTTTTGAATACTTAGATTTGAAAAACTTAGGCTTGTACTTAGGAACTCTTGTAGGAAATCTAGATTCAAAATGACCTACCTTATTACATGAAAAAAATTTCAAAGGTAATTTGCCTTCAAATTTACCCTTACCTTTCTTTTCTCTTCTAGAAATCAGTACAACAAGTTCATCCATCTTTCTTTCTTCTGCCTGAATTTGTTCTCATTCCTCAACATATTCCCCTAGCTCTTATTTTAGGTCCTCACTACTGGTGCTCAGAAGTGTAGACATTATCTTCTTGTGTGCAAATGCTTTAAATGTGGATTCAACTTTAGGTACAGAATCTCCCAATTCAACAGCTTCAAAGGTAGTTAGCTTTGCAATCAACATCTCTCTACTAAAGTTCAGATTCAAAGGTATAGTCTCTTGAATAGACATAGCCTTAAACTTGTAAGTAGGTGTCAATGATCTAATAATCTTCGCAACAACTTCTTCATCATAAGTGCCTTCATAGTTTCTGATTCCAACTACAACTTATGTAACCCTTTGAACATAAGCCCTAATGCTTTCATCCTCATTCATTTGTAACTTTTCCATCTTTGTTTTCCAGTTCCTTAACTTCTCTTTCTTGGTATACTTGTCTCCTTCATATAGTGCTTCTAATCTTTCCCAAATATGGTATGCTGAATCCAAGTCTTTAACTTCAGTAAATTCTCCTTCAGAGAGTGTGTCGATCAATGCTTCCATTGCAATCATGTTAAGTGAAAATATTTTATTTTCATCTTCAGTAGCTAATGGTAAGTTATTCTCGGACTTTATATCTACCTTATTCTTTGTGATCAACCAGTAGTCAATGCCTAAACAGAGCAAATGAGTTCACGTCTTGTTCTTCCAACTGTCAAGTTCTCAGGATCATATTTCAGACTATCCTTCCTATAGAATGCCATCTCTAGGATCACCTCAAACTGTTAAGGTTTCTCTCTAAGGACTAGTAGCTCTTATACCAATTGTTAGGAATAACAGTCCACAATACAACTAAGAGGGGGGTGAATCAGTTGTATGAAATATTATTAAACTTTAAACTCTGAGTAGCATCAATATCAGATATAATGAACACAATGAATTCCAATACAACAACACAATATTTTGGTCTCAGAGAAACCCTGTTAAAGGTAAAAACCTCAGTGGGAATTATCACCCACAAATGATGTACTAAGATTATAGTATCCTCGTTAGAAGATTTAGCCCTGTTAGGAGCTTATTGAAACATTATAGTACACAATCCTTGTTAGAGGACATGCCCTATTAGGAGTCAAGAAAGAAGGTTGGGATCACTGCCCAGGCTCACTGCCTAAAGAAGGTTAAATCCACCTTCAGAACTCACTATTCGCAACAAGTGTATATGAAGAAATACACAATCTTTTGAACTGTCCGACAGCAACTTTCTTTTCTTGATCAGTTCCAATGAAGTTCACCAGTAATCCTCTCCTCTACATCCGTAGACACAAGCTCATAGCTTTTCCAATACCTTTTACATCACATATATTCTCTCCATATCTTTTCCAAAGAAAATATCTTACATATATACCCTATTACAATCTAAATGATTAGGTCATCCCATTAAGCTTTCCTAATTACATAAAATCTTGCTAAGATACACATGGTACCTAAAACAAGTATAAAATGATTCTATTACAATAATTAAGGATCGACATCCTTAATTTACATTTTCCAAAACAAAATCCATGCTACACCTTTGAAGTTGGCTCCTAAATAAGTCTTCTCTAGATCACATGCTACAGCTGACATCATCCAGCATTTTGTACCTTGCGTTGATCAGCTAGCATCCTTCAGTGCCTTGTCTTTCATCTCCTAAGCTCGCATGCACTTAATCCATATCATCTGTAAGATATACCAAAAACACAAAGGCTCAATATGTTAGCTTCCACTGTCACTATCCAAGAGCCATTCCTCACCAAAACATCTATAACTCATTCAATATGAAACTTTACATGATGCAATCTTGGATATAAGATCACAACATCTTCCTATTCTCTCATCTGTCTTTGCACATTTTGAATCATCCATACAGTGTCAGTACACTGTCATACTCAGTTTGTACTCTTCACAAAAACATATGTTGACATCAGTGATAAACCATAAATGAAAAAATTATGACTGTCCATTTAGTAACGTAGTGATTAAACATATTAAATGTATCAATCATCACCCTATGTATTAGCAATATCCAAAATTTCTATCATTAATGTTTCCAACCCAATCAGCATCAATGTAATCTTTGAGTTCAAGTTTGACTTATTTCTTATACCACAATCCATAGTTTTCAGTGTTCTTCAAGTATCTCAAAATTCTTTTCACAGCAGTCATGTGTGACTCTTTAGGATTAGCAGAAAATCTAGCCACAATTCCAACTATGTGTACAATATCTGGTCTACTATGCACAACATACATCGATTTGCCAATCATAGATCTGTATAAGGTTTAATTTACCTCTGTTGACTTGTCATCCTTGGTGAACTTGCATTCGGTTACCATAGGTGTACTAACTAGTTTTGAATCTTCCATACTAAATATCTTCAAGACTTCTTTAATGTACTTTTTTTATGTGATATAGATACCTTCCTTCAATTTTTGTATTTGTAAACCAAGAAAGAATTTGATCTCTCCAAACATTGACATTTCAAACTCTTTCCTCATTTCATTAGCAAAAGACTTGCATAAAGTATCTTGACCTCCAAATATGATATCATCAACAAACATTTCAGCAATAAGAGTCTTATCATCAGTTTCACATAATTTCAAATACAAATTTTTGTTATCACTTGTTCTAACAAATCCAATTCTTGTTAGATAGGAATGTGGTCTTTCATACCATGCTCTCGGTACTTGCTTCAGTCCATATAATGCCTTGTGAAGCTTAGATACCATGTTCTTCTAATTGAGGTCAACAAAACCTTCAGGTTGTTCAATGTATACCTCTTCTTCAAGTATCTCATTCAAAAATAAAAATTTCACATCCATCTAATATAACTTAAATCCTTTATAAGAATCATATGCAAGTAGTATTATTACTCCTTCGAGTCTAGCAACGGGTGCAAAAGTTTATTTATAGTCAATTCCTTCTTCTTGTGCATAACCTTTGCAAACTAGTCTTGCTTTTTTCCTTGTTACATGTCCATTCTCATTCAACTTGTATCTGAATACACCATTTTGTGCTAATCACATTTTTGTCTTTAGGTCTGGGTACCAATGTGCATGTCTTGTTTTACTGTATTTGCCCAATTTCTTCATTCATTGCCTTAATCCAATCATCATTTTCTAATGCATCTTTAATAGTTTTAGGCTCAAATTCACTAACCAAACATGTATTATTTCTTAACTTACTTTTATTCATCATTCCTTCTCCTTTGTCTCCAATTATCTGATCTTATGGATGGTGTCTCCTTATGTACTTTGCAAGTACATGCTCAAATATTTGTTCTTCAATATTTTCTCCACTCGATGCATGATCATCATTTTCCTCAGTAACTATTTGTTGTTGCTCAGTCTGTGAGGATTGTCGCTTGGTAGCAGTATTTGATTGCTCGGTGACACCAGGCTGTTTCTTGGGTAGAGTTTTGAGATTTTCAATATAAACAAATCTATCGTAGTCTTTTGGTTCTTTATTTCTTTCTTCATCATTCTTTTCTACAAACTCATCAACTCTTACATTTTCACTTTCAATCATCTTGTTAGTATTATTTTTCAAACATTTATAAGCCTTAGTCTTAGTAGAATAACCTAGAAATATGCCCTCATCACCTTTAGAGTCAAACTTTCAATTTCTATCATCTTTAAGAATGTAACATCTACTTCCAAATATTATTAAATAACTCACATTAGGTGTAGAATCATACCATAGCTCATACGGTGTCTTGTTTTATTCTTTCTTCAGTTGTACTCAGTTCAGTCTATAAATGACAATACTAACAACTTCTCTCCAGTAAATGTGTGCAACATCTTTTTCAATCATCAGTGCTCTAGCACAATCAATAATTGATCTATTCCTTTTTCAGCAATCCCATCCTACTGAGGTGTTCTCAGTGTAGATACATGCCTCTTAATTCCATGCTCATTAAAAAAATTAGTAAACTCATCAGAAATGAATTCACCACCTCTATCTGACCTCAAGCATTTCAGATGATTACCACACTCTTTCTCCACTTTTTCTTTGTACCGCTTAAACATTTTGAAAGATTCTAATTTTTCTTTTAAGAACATGATAATCATCATCATAGAGAAATCATCAACAAATAAGATAAAATATCTATCTCCATAATAACTTTGAGTTCTCATTGGAACACATAAGTAAGTGTGAACTAACTCTAGAATATCATTAGATGAGTAATGTTTACTCTTGAAACTAGATTTTGAAATTTTACCCATTTGACATTGTTTGCACATTACATGGTCAAGCTTAGATATACTCAGTAAACCTCTAACTTTTATTTTCTTACTGATCTTAACCATGTTGTCAAATTTCACATGGCATAACCTCTTGTTCCATAACTAGACATGTTCATTTTTAGCCAACAAACAAGAAGCTTCAGCATTGTCCAGATAGAATAAGTTACATTTTGATTGTTCACCAATACCGATCAGTTTTCTAGCTTCATCATATATTTTTACTTTTGTTTTCTCAAATGCAACTCGGTGACATGTATTATTCAGTTGTTCTACACACAACATATTGTAGTTAAGTCCTTTCACCCAATAAGCATTTTCACATATGATCTTATTATTCAGCAGTATAGACCCTTTAACTTTCACTTGACAAGGTGTATCATTTCCCATTTTCATAGATCCACCATTATAATGTTCAAGATATTCAAATTTTTCTTCATCACCAGTCATATGATGTGTGCAGCCACTGTCAATAATCCAAGTATCATTTTTACTAACTTTAGAAATAAGTGCCTTTTCAACATACCTTTCTTTTTCTTCAGAATCTTCCTTCAATGTGCAACAAATACCACTTCTATGTCTTTATTAGTTTTTATCTCGATATCATCATCTTCATCTTCAACTAGATAGCATGCATTTTTACCTTTATCTCTGTAGTATCGGTTGTCTTTGTTTCCATATTGTCGGTTACCTCTACGATCTTGGTAGTTTCTTTTTTCATTCTTCCTTTCATTTGATCTTTCACTTGTTTTCTCATCATCTTTCCTGTCAAGACATCTTGCAACAATATGACCAATACTTTTACATATAAAACATACCAAGGGTAGCTTACCTCTATATCTTCCTTTGCCTTTCAGTAGCCTTATATCCATTAATGCTTCAAGTTCAACAAGCTCATCTTCTTCAACTTCACTATCACTTTCATTTCTTATCTTATGTCTACTACTTGATCTTCCAATATTCAGAGATGACATAAATGCAGATTCTACCATAGGTAAAATATTGTTATCATAGTTGTTAGGCTCAAATGCAGTCAATCTACCAATTATACTATCAAGTGAAATATCATTACCAGGAATTGCTCTCATTTCATGTATTACAGAGACTCTTATAGCATAGATATATAGCAATGTTCTTAGAATTTTACTTACCATAGTATCTTCTTCAATAATTCCACCTACTCCTCAAATAGCATTCACCACTTCCTTGAATTAGTTGTTATACTGAGTGATGTTTTCATCTTCTTTCATCTTCATATCATCAAACTTTCCTCTTAAGATTTCTACTTTTTCCCTGAGAACATTTAGATATCCTCCATGAACTAATATCATTTTGTCCCACATCTCTTTTGCAGATGTTCAGTTCTTGATGTCTTCAAATTTAGTATCTGATAGAGAAGAAGCAATGTCAATCATCATAGCATTATGTTCTTGTCTCTCTTTCATCTGTGTGACAATCAAAGGACTAGTAGGAGTTATAAACTCATTTTCCAAATAGTAGAGTGCAGAATCTCCAATCCCTAATAGATACAGCTTCATCCTGCTTTTCCATGTTGATAAATTATCTTTGTTTAGCTCCAACACCTCTCTCTTATACATCTTGTGATCTTTAACTTAAGTCTTTTAAACTTCTCCTTAAAGTAGTCTAGCTCTGATACCAATTTTTAAATAACTAAGAGGGGGTGAATCAATTAAGTCTAGTTATCCTACAATCCCACATACTCTCAGATGTATAGAACAAATCTTTCAATTAAACTTAAATAGCTCGATAAAACTTATTTGTGCCTTTTTGTTTAATAATTGATTGACAGTAAAATCATCTAGTATATACTGATCAAACCAGTAATTGTAATGTGTAAAGTAAAATAACAAAACATCACATGCATACATATATAAAACTTTATTTTTAACATAGAAATCTTGTTAGGGGAAAAAACCCACCTAGGACCGACACCCAAAAAACTTTCACTATTCTGAAGTGATCTCGATTAGGAGCCACTCCTGTTAAAGGTTACAAAACACATTGTAAGGTGTGACCTTATTAGAGGATTTATCACTAACATTTCTCTATGATCATACATTCACTTGGGTCAACAAGAAAATAATCAACCTTCATTGAATGTCATAATGAAATAAATAAAGACTATTAAGTCTCACTCGGTTAAGTGATTTTTTCTATAGTAATGGTTAGAATGCAACAGTAAATGATCTTATTCAAATGCAACTTCCTTTGTAGATATTTAGATCTATGCTAAGATCAAAATACCTTTCACCATCATAATCTCTTCAATTTCCTTTTATCCTCCAACTTTGTTATGCTCAGTTATCTCCTTTCTGACACTCGGTGTAGTCTGCAGAATTGCTTGGTTCTTACATCAACCTGTCTGATCAACTTTGCATGAATACAATCTTCTCCTCATGTGCATACATACTTTGAATCTCTTGTCTCCTTAAATAGACATGATAAACCATTTTCTTCTTAGCCATAGATTTTTCCACTTAATTTCCATCATTGATTTTGCCGCTTTAACCTTCCTTGAAACTTGTGCCTTAAACATGTTTCAATCTCCATCATCTGATCTTCCTTGAATTTTGTCAACCGTAGATCTTCATAACAAACTTTATCTTTATCTTCAAAATCATCCCAATTTGTCCAGCTCATCATCGTAAGTCAGCAATCACATGATATTTCTTTCACTCAGTCAATACCATGATGTTTCGGTGACTTCCTGCTCAGTTAATAATGAACTCGGTATACACTACACTTTCTTGGTGTACATTGTATATACTCAGTGTATACTAAGTTCTTCATTTATTGACCACATGAACTTATACATTCTTGATCTTCAATACTTAATAGAATCATGTAATACAATCAAATCACTATCATAATGTCATAGACTCATCAATAAGTTACTCAATGAATACCCTATTCATAACTTACTCATACATCTCATTTTCATGTCACTATCTCATTCCTTCACCATTATTACCTTCTTCAAATGTTTGCAACTATCATGATAAGTACAGCAAAAACTTGTTGACATCAATGACAATATAATAATTGATCTAATGTCTCACATATACCTTAGTAGTTTGGTGATCATCTTCACATTTTGTTCTCCAAGTAGTTAATTAGTTGAAGTTTAACAGGCAGTTTGGGTCCACAATGAACAAAGCGAGCTTTGGCTACCTTGCAACTTTCCATTGAATGTATTTGACGATTTTGACAGCAAATGAAAATTTTCTACCCTAGAAAAACTAAATTGATTCTTGAAATTATAAGATAGGTTATTAAAAAGGGGCCTCTCATGATCCTATACAATTAGATACATTATTCATAGGTTCCACGAATTGGTATAAATAGCTCATCAAATTTTGTCACTTTTGTTCACTTCGGGCATTTTAGGGACATTGCTTGTAGGGTATGGCATCGAGCATTTTGGTGAGTGAGAATCCAAAACGGGATCATGCCTAGGGTAAAAATTGCCTAAATGGATGTGTTCATGGTGGTGGTTTGGGCCCATAGTGAACATAGAAATATTTGAGGTACCTTGAAACTTTCCATTGAATGCATAGTATGCATGTGATCTTAGAATTTGAAGCAACTCATTATGACTCTCATTAGGCTTGACCTTGATGTTGAGAGGATCAAGGGATATAATAGAAAGGTGATTAAAGTTGGAGCCATGAACCAAGTCCTTAAAATACCCCTACCTCTACATCAAGAATTTGGATTCATCTCCTTCAAAGTAGGATTTGATGGTGGTAAATAAGATGAAAGTATCATTAAGAAGTATACACCTAATGACTTGCATATCCTTTTCTATAAGATAATCTATGTTCATATTTAAATTTATTATTTTTGGTAAAATTACAGGGATAAATATCCTAATTAGCAACTTTAACTCATTTTGAGTCCTTGTTTGCATTCTAGTAAGATAATAAACATGTTTGCATTCTAGTAAGATAAATATCTGCAACAAATGAAATGAATAAAAATATTGTAATATTATCACCAAGACATGCACACAATGAACAAATTAGGTCACATTTCAATTGTAAATATTTAAGTTTCAAAGTACTAAGACATGCACGCAATGAACAAATTAGATCACATTTCAATTGTAAATATTTAAGTTTTGAAGTACAAAGACATGCACACAATGAACAAATTGGACCACATTTCAATTGTAAATATTCAAGTTTTGAAGTACAAAGAAATGCACACAATGAAAAAATTGGATCGAATATCAACTTATATATATATATATATATATATATATATATATATATATATATATATATATATATATATATGTATGTATGTATGTATGTATGTATGTATGTATGTATGTATGTATGTATGTATGTATGTATGTATGTATGTATAGAGATATATATATATATATGTATATATATGTATATATATATGTATATACATATATATATACTATATATATATATATATATATATATATATATATATATATATATCTATAT